>CM063283.1:103162898-104362898 GCA_032173965.1 Sitta carolinensis
TTCTCATATACCTGGTGCAGATACACGCACACAAATACAAAGGAATGTGATGTATTTTTACTACTCACTCTGAAGAGCAGGCTATCAACAGAATAATTGGGGGAGAGAGTTTAATAATACGACACAGTTCAGTTGTTGAATTAGGAGGGAAAAAACCGGAAGACTTTCACTGAGCCACATTTTAGGGAACCTAAGAATTAAAATTCTTGATTGTGGCTATCAGGTTACTCAGCATCACTTTAATAGAAATTGATAGAAATTGCAATAAATGGAAAACATGCAGTCAGGTATAGATAACCTCCAAATATCTCTCCTTGCTTCCAACGTTTGAACAACAGGATAGGGTAAATGGATTTCAGGAACCTCTAAAATTTTAAAATTTTTTTTTCTCCCTGACAATATAAAAATGTATCTAGGTAGCTAAACAAGGACTTGGATGGGGTCCTGAATTTGACAGGGATATCCAGAAGTTCAGACTGTGTTTTGTGAAGGGAAGGAGGGGGCGGTTATGTTGGGAGGTGGGAGGAGGGATTACTTGCATACTTGGTCGTATGATTCTGTAGTATTTACCAGTCAGTGATTTACTAACTTTAGAAAATACAGTACCTGAATTTTACTTGCATATAGTCAGAAGCACATCTTTATTTATTTCTATTAAAATAGTTGCATTTTTAATTTTTATATTTGTTTTGATAGTGTCTTTTGTTTGCTCTGCATGTGAATATATCTTACATGTAGCCACGTACACGTTCTGCAGCAGTGGTCATCTTAAAAGATTGCTCATTTCCACTGAACTTGGATGTTACTAAAACAATGATGGGGTGATAGTGGGTATAGAACTATTTCAGAATGTGAGTACTAAAAGGCAATTTCAGTCAGTTTGTATAGCTTAGTTTTCAGAAGGCCTTAGGCACATTATTAGTTAAATTCTCATTTAGGAGGAAAGTAGGAGCTTTTATACGCATCTCTAAGGTGGATGGTGTGGTAACTTGAAGGTATTGACTGGTCGTGTGATATACAACGGTCACAGTTGTCTTTTACTCAGAGGAGCACAGAGTGATGCTGGTTGTCATTCTTACTCTGCTGTGTGGCAGCGTAAATAGTCCCCTTTCTAACCAACCTGGTGGGAAAAGTCAATATCCCATCAGCAAAGGAGGTAAACACATCAGGAGCTGTGTCCTCTCTCATCTTCCCCTGCTCTGTATTACTACAGTTCTTTAAATCTCTTCTCCCCAGTCATCAGATGCACTTGTGTCATTCAAATGCATGGTGCTGCAGGCACAGCCCAGCCTGCCTCTCCCCCGGAGCTCCTAGCTCCCGTTCTCTTATAATTGAAACTTAAAATTGGCCTCATTACTTCAACGAGGCCCCTCATATTTCTCTTTTTTTTTTCAGTCCACCCTTTCCTGCCTGCCTTTACAAGGGTAATTGCATCTAAGAAATGTTTGAAGCATACTGTCAGAAAGGTTATTGCATATAATTGGAGTTTAGGTTTAATGTTGGGGAGCTGGGAGCTCTGTTAGTGGGATGGCTGGAGCCCTGAAGCCTGAATTGGAGCTGTACATGGGCCTGTTTTTCTGTTCCTACTTTCAGCCCTGATGTATTGTTTGCCTCAATGTTCTAATGATTAATGTGCCTTCCTGCTCTGTTCACGTGTGCCAGCTGTTCACATTGATGTATTTTACCTTGGTCCCTCCTGAGCTCCAGGAAACTTTAAACTATCTTGGCCTAGTTTTGAGGTATAAGGATGGTATTTTCCACAGTTCTTTGGTATGGAGAGCATGGTTTGGCTAACATGAGAAGTTGCAAGTGAACCCACTTACTGTATCAATAATCTTGAAAATACATAAACAACCGAGAGCTCAGTTTGTGGCAGTGTGGGATTGGTGTTTTTATGGATGTGGTTAAGACAATTTTCAAGGTTTGTTTGATTTAACCCTATATCTAAATACTTTCATAATCATTAAATATGTTTATGCCATAGTGACTTCAGCCTGTTAATGAGCAGATTCACATAATAAAGCTTTTATTGTATTGGAGTTGTAGTTTAAGGGAAATTCAATTCTGCTAATAATCTTTAAGTCATTACTCTCTGTGTAACAGTAAAAATGTGGTTCTTCAACAAGGCATCTTCCTCTGCTTGCCGCCCAGACGCAAAACTGAATGTGACAGCACAATACATAACTTCTTCACAACAATGTATGAAAGGTGCTTATCAAAGTGCTTTTAGTCAATGTATTCACTTACTCAGACATCATTAATTTTAATTTAATTTTTAAGAGTTGATAGCTTCATGCAAAGCAGTTGACTTCAGTGGAACTTTGTGAGTAACATGGAAAACCTAAGCACATGGCAATTTCTCAGTAAAACATTTCTGTTTGTATTGTATTGAGCCCATACTGCAACATCTGAGGCTCTGCAGAAGTATTTGCAAATCCTCAAGGAGGAGAAATTCACAAACTTCAAAATTGTAATACCTTTTTCTGTCACCATGCCTCCCATCCCTGCCATCTCCTCATGTAGCAGTCCTTGACTTGGATGCTGAGATGAAGCTGTGTCTGATGGGACACCTTCATCTCAGTCACATCACAGAGGTGAGTTGTCACAAAAATGAGTAATTTCATCCCTTATACAGATAGATGCAAAAAACCAGAGTGTCCCTCTCCCCAGAAACCTTTTCTTAAATAAACTCCACTGTTTTTAGAGACAATTGGTTTTTCATCTTAACTGTAGCTGTAGAGTAAAAGCTGTTTGAGAGGGAATGGTGGCTCCTCTGTTACGTATTCAAAGGACAAGGAGGGTTGTGAAGATGTCAGGAAGAAGGGAAGCAACAGCTTTCAGGCAAAGCTCATGAGCAGTAGAAGGATGGTGTTGGTTGCTCACAAGACACATGCTTTACCCTGAACTTCAGTGGCTTCCAGTCTTGACCTGTAAGTACCTGTGCTGTGCTCTCCTAGTTCTGCCAGACCTGGAGTCCCTCAGTCTAAAAGCAGGGAAGCAGCCTGGGAGGGCACCTTGTTTTGCAGTGTATGTGCTCTCCAGTGTTCCGAGGTGTAACTGCAGGAACAGGTTTTTGGGTAGGAGCTGATGTTTCTAGAATGTGGAGTTGGTTGGAAAGTAGGAGCACAACTGCGCCAGATCTGCATCCACTTGGCATTGCTCTGTAGCAGTGGAATATTTTGCTCTTTTAGTCTTTGTGCACAGGTTTTATAAAGGAAAAGCTGGACAATCACAAAAACAAAATCTCTTGGATGTTTTTTTTTTTAGTGTCATAAAATTTTACAAAAAACACCAACAGAAACAGAACAGCTTGATCTTTGCTGCTGAAATATGTGCAGACTCAGGCACACACATAAGAGTAAATGTCTTGTCCTCCAGACATCTCTTACCAAGCATTTGGGAACCTCTTCATTCATGTGTCAGGTGAACCTGACATTTCCTGGTTGAGATACTGGGCATCTTCTCTCCTTTTTAGGATAAAGTAGCATGGAATTCTGCTTGTTTGTGCTCCTTCCCTTTTCCTTGCAGTGCCTCTATTGTGCTGAGGATCGCGATTCCCATCCTACACATAAGGTGCATTTGAGAACACACAAGATTGGTGCCAAGTCTGTCCCAGGTTGTGCCAGTGCCAGTATTAACAGCAGGGGTGAGGGACATGAATTGCACATGAACTGTGATCTCCTTCACTTCTGAAGCCACCCTGGGCAGAATCTCTCCTCCTTCTAAGGGGAAAAGAGGATGGGGACTCTGGATAGTTCTCACTAAGTTAAGGCACCTGCCCCTTTTAAACGAGATCCTTTCAGAGCCAGCCCAGCTATTGCTTACTTTCTCTGCTTTGACTTAGTGAACCCCCATTTCACTCCAGCAAGATGACAGAACTGGACTAGGAGTGGCTCTTGCCAGTTTTCCCACTGCTCCCACGCTGGTAGGGCTGAGGGAGCTTCAGCCTTGGCTCCATGGCCAAGGTTCACCATGGCCCCTCACCAGCTTGTGCAGGAAAGGCAGGGAGGGAATGCAGCAGAATGTGGGAGAGCTTCCCACAAATGTGCTCTTTACTAACTACAACATTCACCTCATTTTAAAATACCTTGATTCACAGTCTAATGAATGCAAAAATCCTGTCTTTTTGTGGCCATTTGATCACTCTCTGTTTTTGGGTTTTTCCCTTTGTTCTTCTAGAGCATTTGAAGAAGAAGCCACTCAGGAGGGAAGTCTCTGAGGCCTACAAAAGACTGAAGAGCACCATAGACAAATGCCTGTCCATGAGTGGCTACTCAGAAGTGAACCTTGGCAAACTCTTCACCGTCAGTATAGGAAGATCTGTGGGAGAGTCCAGTAATGAAAGACAGTGATTGATTAAAAATGGAGGGAGGCTAGTCCCTTGTTTATCTGTAATGATCTCTTCAGCAATGTACAACAATGATCTACTTCGGTATGTACAATGATGTTTTAATAATCTTGTCTCTTTGAAGGAGGAAAAAGGGGAGATGAAAACAGGATGTATGATTCTCATGGATACGAGATTATTCAAGGTGTTTTTATCTTCCTTTATTTTCTTCATTGAGGAACCAGGGTTATTAAAATATGGAGTAGTTGATTTTTGCAATATTTTTTGTTGTGTATTTAGACCTATGAGGGAAAAGGGGGTGGGGAATTGCTGCCTTAATTGGATAATTCCCAGTGAGAGTTGCTGGAATGTAAGTGATCCTAGACTTTGCTCCAGGGTATTTACTAGAGGTGCTCTCAGGAAGAGAGGTTAGTAGAGGTCTCAGTAGGAGCACTAATGTTTTGCCTTTTCACGGTTTATCTTCTTCCTGATCATAAACATACCAATTAAAAACAATACCAAACCTAAATGCATTTAAATGTCCTATTACCTTCTGAACAGAGGTATGGAAGCTTTACTTTGAAATTCATTAAAGAACAACTGAAACCTGGAGGTGCTAAAAATAGGGACCGTCTTTTTTTTAGGAGTCTTTCCAAGCATCTTTAAGCATGTATTTTTGCCACGTTGAAAATTTCTGTGTGGATATAAAGATGTGCACATGGACAAAACCTGTTTCACACATACAGAGTATATAAATGTGTTTCATTTCAAAGTATTTGAAAGTAAGCAACTGATAGGGAATAATATTTTTGGGATGGCATTGTAACCAATAACAGGGGAATGGAAAGCAGCAAATCATAGTTACTGTTCTGTAATAATTACTATGTTGGAGGTTTTACAGTTTTTACAAACAAATTGTATTTTTCATTTACTTCTAATAAAATGACAAGTAGATATGACAAGAGAATAAATTTGGGTACATGCTTTTGTACACAAAATATTGTTGTACTCTGTTCACCGTTAAGTTTGCAATGTGATATATTAATGTAAGGCTATAAAAATTGCTTTTAAATGTTAAACAGTATAAAATGTAAAAATTTTCACACTTGAAGGAAAAAAAATAAAGTTTTCTAGTAAGAAATAATTTGTTTCTGTGATCTGATGGTTGAAAACAGTCCATCTAGGTCATACTGCTCTGGTCTTACAGAATTGCTTGTGTGTCTGTTTTTAAGATGAAAAGCCATTAACAAAGGGAGCTTGAAGAAAAAGTAGGAGGATCAGCATGAACATGTTGGACACTATAGGGATACATGTGTCTGTTTGTGTTCAGAGTATTTTGTGACATTTATTTGTCTCCCCAGAGTCGCAACTGGAAGAGGCTGTGTGTCAGTGTGGGTAGTGTCAGTTTGAATATGCCTAAATACACAGTCATCTTCCTATCAACTTCTGAAACTAAACCCTTTCCTTTCTGCTCACATGGAATCACTATGGTGAGAGATGGAACCTGTGCCATCTCTGGTGTTGAGCAGGTGTTGTCCCACCCTGGTGAGCTACCAGTCCTTCCCAATAGGTTCAGTTGGGTTAGTACTGTAAAACACACTTTATTTGGAGTCTTGACTTGGGAAGAAGGTGTTGCTGCCAAGATGACATGCTGAAGTTGCAGAACTTCAAAAGATCCTGGTTTCTTGTAATTTCATGAAGGGATTTTTAGATTTTTTTGTGTCCAGCCCAGTTAGGATTATGAAGATATTACTGATATTAACTGGGTAGAATGCCTTAGGAAAGTAAAAAGTGTGACCTTCTCCTCCAAACATTAGGTATACAAATAAAATGGATAGATATGGCATAACCTGACCCTGTGGCACTTGTATGTATCTGTATAATTACAGCTGAAGAGCCTGTTAATTTGCAAGTTTAGGGATGTTTAGATTAAATGAGAGTGTTGTGGAATGACTGTGTAGGGTGCAGCAGCACAGAGTGGCCCTGCGAGGGGCTGTTCCCCCCACTCACTGAGGCGGAGGAGCCGTGAGTGGCACAGCCCCAGAGCCCCCACCACCCCAGCCAGCCACGCTCCGGGGTGATTGAGGATGGAAAATGAGGGCTTTTACCCCGAATGGAGGCTTTTTTTGATTCCTCTCAGCAAAGCTGGTCAGATCAGAGTGAAGTCTTGGCAGGAGTAAACGATTTTTTTTCCCCCCTTTCCCTCTCTATCAGTCTTGGGCACCGTGCTCGTCTGGCCCCTCGAAAGCTTGGGACGCATCATCTTTAAAAAGGCTTTAAATAAACATCTAGCTTGTATATAAATGAGCTGGTTGCTGTCATAATAATTTGGGAAAGACTGAAGTTCAGAGGTTTGCATTCCGAGGCTGGTCTGGCCTGAATCGCCTTCCCTTCCTTTTCCTCCTCATATCCCCCTCCCCCACCCCGTGCTGTTAAAATTAAGGTTTGTGTTTATTTGTATTTATTTGCAGTTGGGGAAGAGGAGTGTTGATATATGGAGCCAGTGGCCAGGTTTCGCTGATGACATATGCGATATGAAAAAGAATTCCCATCCGCAAACACGGTTGCTGCTGTGCCAAAATCCCTCTTTTCGCCGCCAAAGGCAGTTTTCTAAGGCCGAAGCGGAGCACATCTTCCCCTTCGAATCCATCCCCGTCTTCTGCAGGGCACCTTAAATGTGCCTTAATTGAATAGTTCTCCCGCACCCTCCTTATAGCAGTTTAATAGATTAACTCATCTGTGCCAGCTTCAAATTTCAGATTAAAATTCCTTCATCCCGAAGGCAGCATTATCAGGTTGTTGGAGGCTGTTTTCAAACCTTGGTTTTGAATAGCAGCGGCTCTGCATTAATTTAACCACTAAGCTAATAAGTAGGTTTCGTTTTGTTATGCTAAGCTTTATTGCTTTTCTTTTGATCAGAATGGTGTTGTTGAGCAAAGCAGCAGACAAGGCATTCTTTGATGAGGGAATTAGCGCTCTATTCTTCCTCTATTATTCATAGCACAGTGGAATATGTAAGTACCTGAGGGTGTCAAAGGAGAGCAGGCTCTATTGCAAAGTGTTCGCCTTGTTTCTCTCAATAGCTGACTATGAGATGATAAACCGCTTAATACACTGCACTAATTGGATGAGAGCAAAAAGAGATGGGAATTAAGGCACGGCGAAAGGAGAAAGTGCTACCAGCCTTCATTCACTCTTTCACCACTTTAACAGCACCAAAGGAGGCACAAGCTTTCTATAAGCAGACTAAGGGTTTTGTGCGGAGATAAAATGAACCTGTTAGTGGATTCAGGTAATACACTAATTATTGCACAGTATAAATACCACTACTGGTTTTATAACACGGAGGTAAACTTCTTTTGAGAAGGTTATAGGATTGCTTGGCAGCAGTATAGATCCTAATAAGAGACCAGAGTAATAACCCCCTGGATTAACAAAATTGCTGCTTGCTGAAGTATGATTCGGGCTTTTACGAAGATTTCAGCAGAATGAATAAAAATGACTGAATGACATTTCTTAATGCCTAATGGCTTGATAATGATTCCCTTTTCTTTGAGGCAAAAATGTATATTTCAGGCTGCACCGTTAATAACGTCCAAGGAACAAGCCTTATTTTTCCCATAAATTTTTTTCGCGCCTATAGTGGGTTTTTAGAACTCAAAAATACGGCTGGGGGCGGGCGGGGTTGGGGCTGTGGGATATGAAATGCCGAGAGTGGAGGGGAGAGCTGCGGGGAAGGATCGCGGCGGGCTCCCACGCGCGCTGCTCGCTCCAGCGGTGCTTCCCGGCCGATGGCTCCCGGAGCCGGGGTCGCCCCGCGGAGTCGCCCGCCGGGCCGGGCCCCTCGGCGTGCCCGTGGGCTCTTGTCCGGCCCCGGCCCGCCCTTGTGGAGCGCTGCCGCGATTAGACCAAATGACCCCGAAAAAGAACCCCACACCCCAGCGCTCCGACGGCCCGTCCGGGGGCCGGGGCTTGGTCGGGGGAGAGCAGGAGTCATCACGGCCGGGGAAGGGCCGCGGGACTGCGGCCGGGGGGGCTTCCCGCACTTCGCCTCTGCTCCGTAGCAGACGGGAGCGCTGCGCCCCAAAGGAAAAAACAAAAACAAAAAACAAAAAAAAAAAAAAAAAAAAAAAAAACGAGGGAGAAGAAAAAACAAAAAGACGAGGAAGGAAACTACCCGGGGGGTAATAAAGAGGGAAGAAGAAACGGAAGTTCACCTCGAGGAGAACGAAGGGGCAGGTGCAGAGAAACTTTTGTGACCCCAAATGTGCGGGGGCGGCCAAGCGTTCCCCAAAATTCCAGATTTTCTCCCCCGCCCCTGACTTTCGGCAGCGACGGAGCTTGGGGCTGCCCGTCCCTGCCGGCGGGTGCCGGGACAGCGTGGGGCGGCTCCCCGCGGGCTGGGGTCGCTGGCACCAAGGGACGAGCCCAGAGCACCCCGGGCCGGGGAGCCGGGGCCACACGCCAGGGTGCCCGCGGCAGAGCGCGGCCAGGTACGGCCGTGGGTGCCCCGCCCGACCCTGCGATCCGCGAACGCCTCGCAAGCGCGGCTGCCGGCGCCTCGCCTGCCCGCCCCGGCCGCCGCCGGCGGAGCGGCCCGCGCAGAGCCCGCGGGGGGGCCCGGCGCGCAGGCTGGCGGGGCTCAGCCCGGCCGCCCCCGGCCCCGGGCCCCGCAGCGCGGCGCAGGTGGCTCCGCAGCCCCCGCAAGGACCGGGCTTTTTGTGTTTTCTTTTTATCTTTTTTTTTTTTTCTTTCTTTCTTTTTTTTTTTTTTTTCTTTTTTTTTTTTTTTTTGTTAAACATATAATTTTGTTTATTTTCTGAACGTGGCACTTCTCCACCGGATAGCAAGGAAAAGTGTTAACAATAACGACATTACACGAAAAAGTACTGTACCATCGCCTCTTGAGGGTTTCAGAAACCTCTACAGTTAATAAGTTAAATAAAGAGTTTGTACATAAATATTTGTCTAGGAACCCTATTATATCTACAACACAGTAAGAATCTACAGAATGACAAACTTTTACAACACTACACTGAGTGCAATTGTTTTATAACTTTTCAAATATACAAAGCTCTGTTCTTTTTTATAACAATGGTATGTACAGAATCAATAATCACAGTTTAGTGACTTAAACAGTCCATATTCTAGCAGTGTATTTCCCTTTGGTTTGGTATAAAAACCTTGGTTGGTGTAGTGATAAAGAATATAACAAGAAAAAGATATACCCTTTCCCCTAAGTGCACTGGTTATCTTACAGCATCAAATTTACTTTCAGTCTGCACTGGCAGCATCCTTGGTTAGCATATGCAGCTCGTTGCAACATGTAAAATAGTTCTCCAGTGCTTCTAACTGACCAATTTAACATCCTAGGATGTTATTTTAAGAAAATGTGGGTAGCTTTCCCCCTCTCTTAGCTTCTCTATTTCTTTTTTCACTTTCTTAATTACAATTCTATTTATTTTTTTTTCTTGCCAGATAAACAGAAGGAAAAATATTTAGTGTACGGAACGCTAATATATAGTAACTTTTATTAGGGCTTTTTTTTGCTTTTTTTTTCTTTTCTTTTTTTTTTTTTCTTTTTTTTTTTTTTTTACTTTTTTCCCTCCTAATGTTCACAGAGGAAATGGACACGTCGTACATTTAAGAAATGTACCAGCCAAGGAGTTACTTATTCAGCAGGTTTTAAGTGTCGTTTCACTCCTGTGAGGGCTGATGCAAGAGGCATTCGCTTTCTCCAAGTTCCTAACTTGAGAACCTACTACAGCCTCAGCTGTAGTCCTCTGTTTTTTAAAAATCATTATTATTTTTCCCCCCGTTTGGTCTTGATTCGTGCTGTCTGATGTGACCTTTATTGATTCGCGTATTTAGTCTCCTCTCCCTCTCGCTTTTTTCTCTCCCCCCTTAAAAAACCCTGACGCGCACCCCGCGGACGGCAGCCGTGCCTTAGCACACCTCTTTCCCCGTGCTGCTCCCGGGGAGGATGTTGAGCTGGGTGAGCTGTGCGGCGTGTTCCTTGGCCTTCAGCCGCAGGGCGGCGATGCTGGATGCCCGCCGGTCGGCGGCGGCACTGGCCGGGTCCCCCAGCCCCGCCGAGCCCACCGCGCCCTCGGCGGCCGGCGCCGGCTGCCGCAGCAGGGCCGCGGCGCTGGAGGCGCTGCCCAGGGGGGACATGGTGGAAAAGAGCCTGCAAGGGAAGCAGAGATGCCGTCACGGCCGCGCCGGGGACCGCCGGCCCCACGCGCCTCTTTCCCGCCCAGCGCGGACACGAGCGGACAGAGACTCGCTGGAAAACACCCGACGCCAGGCCGGCAAAAGATTTTCTCGGGGGGTAAAAAAAAAAACACGCAGGAAAAATTGCTGAGCCTGGTCCTCCCCGACTTGCCACAGTCAAGGCGGCGGTGGCCGGCGGAGAGGGGAACGCGCGGGGGGAGCCCCCGGTCTGGGGGGGCAGCCTCGCTGCCCCGTTACTCAGACCGGAGCCGCCCGGCGCTGGCCGCGTTTCGCCCGCGGACTCTCCGCCCGAAGGAGCGCAGGACGGACCGCGGCTCCCGCGGGAGCTCGTCCCGACGCGAACCTGTGGAAGCTGCTCAGCCCCGCTCGTGCCCGCGGCTGAAAATCAGCCCGTGACGGTGCCCCCGCCGCCGGAGCGCCCCACGGCGCCCGGGATGTCGCAGCTTCGGTTCATCCCGAATGGCCAAATAACAGCAACCCGAGCAAAGCAGAGGCCACGCGTGCACATAGCGAAACCCACGCCAGGGTTTAGTTTCTGCGTGGGAGCGCCTCTCTCCGCGGGGCTGTCCCTCGGGGCCCGCCCGGGCTCCCGCGGCCCGGCCGCCCCCACGGGGAACCCGCGGCCGCGCGGGGGGCGGGCGGGGGAGCCGCCCCCGCCCAATGAGCGGCCGCGGCGGAAGCACGTGACCCGCGCGACGCCCAATCGGCGCCGGCTGCGAGGCGCTCCAAGTTCGAACGCCGGGGCGGCCGCGCGCGGCGGGCCCCGCGTGGGGCCGCGATCCCGGCGCCCCGCCCCAGGAGCCCGCGCCGGGCGCGCTTGGCGGGCGGTACCTGCCGAAGGCGGGGCTGATGAAGGCGGGGTGGCGGAACACGGCCGCGCCCAGGAAGGTGCCGAGGCCGAGCGGGGTCCCGCCGGGGGGCAGCGCCGCGGAGCCGGGGGGCGGCGGCGGCAGGCTGGGGAAGGCGGCGGCCGCGGCGGCGGCGGCGGTCCAGGCGGAGTCTAGAGCTGGGTGATGAGGAGGGAAAGGACTAGCATCAAGGTATGGACTGAGGGGGTGAGTTGCTGACAGGGGACCAGGGAAAGGCAAACCTGGGGGGTGTGTCTGAGCCCCAGCCTTTTCCCTCTTCCGCCACTTAGCCCTACGGTTCTGGAACCATACCTGAAAGCCAAAAGAAAAACCGGTTTTAATACTCCTGCCCGCGCCCTCGGAGCGGCGAGCCCCTCAGGAGCCCCGCACCGGCCCCTCCGCCGCCCCCGAAGCGGGATCTCCCCAAAAGGGGCCGGCCCGCGGGGCCCACGTGTGTCGGTGCCGCGCCGGGCCCGGGCTGTGCCGACCCACGCCGGGCCCGACTCACGGCGCTCGCTGACACCCCCGGCCGTGCCGCGGGCCCTGGCTCCCGGAGGGGCGCAGCAGTTCAACACCCCCGCACACCTTTGCGGCAGCTCGGAGGTGCGGGCAGGTATCGGAGCGGGAGGCGGCTCCCGCTGCGCTGGAGCAGCGGCAATACGATTTCCCAGGGGAACTATGCGGGAATTATTCCGCACTCACACCCACACCGCCACTTTTTTTTTTTTTTTTTTTTTTTTTTTTTTTTTTTTTTTTTGTCGTTAAAGGGTGTATTTACAAATTATATCTTTTGGGGATCGTAGACTTTTTTTTTTCCTTCAGATTTCAAGAGAGGGAAAAAAATCGTAATTTCACTGACGTCTGAAACGAAGAAATAATTTGTGAGGCAACCAAAGCAGCAGATATAGATTTCAAGGCTGCCCTTTTAAGATCTATTTTGTGAAAGTTAGTTAGGATACTTGGCACTTTCATCCTTTCTCTTTTACCCCTCCCGCAAAGCAAAAATCGTGAAATAAAACCGCTTAAAGCAGGAGAGAGGTAGAGGAAAATAAACCGCATTTCAAAGGAAAATAAAATATTCCCTTAATAACCAAGTGTGGGGCCATCACACGCTCCTACATACAGAGACTTTGAGAGACAGACGTTTGTAAATCTTTTGGGGCAGGTGTGGGCAGAGTTTTTTCTGTTATGCTCAGATTTGCAAGCTCAGTATGAGACCCTTCTTTCCTGGAAGGCAGAAAGGCAGCAGCACTGCGAGTCTCTCCGTACAGTTGTTCAGCGGGAATTGATCTCCACGCACGCCTATCTGGGTACCCACGACGAAGAGGCATTGTATTCATGCGGGAGGCAACAGCCTGGCACGGAGGGAACGTCTCTCCCCGCTAAAACTCAATTAGCAAGCTGTCCTCGCTACAATTCCCCCTTATTGAATTAATAAGTCTGAGTACACCCTAAGGTAAACGAAGGGACTCTCATAATTCATATTCACTTAATTACATCTTCTGCCATGAATAGAGGAGAAAGAAAGGGGGTGTCTTTCTGTTAAAAAAGTTATTTAACTTTCCCACGACTTGTTCCCTGAGCTGAAAATACTGATTTGCTGTCACATCTCTGTTTGACAATGGAGAAATGTGTCAACAGAAAGGAGGGGACAAATCTCATCATTAGCCCCTCTAATGCAAGAAGCTGTTGTGTATTAAATGAGCCATATGGAATTTATTATGCTTTATCAGCACCCGATTTTAACTGTAAAGTGATTTGCTCAGCTTCAAACCCAGAGACATCTGTTTTCTGTTGGCAATCAGGGCATCCCAATGTTTATCGTCTCTTTGGTTATGAGACCCGGGTTGGGAAATGCACTCTGGTATGGGGTGGCAAACACCTTTAATAGCATTGCACTCACTCACTATTAGATCAATGCAGGCTTATTGCTATCAAAAATGGGAAATCAAATAGCATTAGCCAGCTCCTTGTGCAGGCGGGAGAGGAAATCAAACAACATTTCGCCTTCAAATGGCCCTGTTTGTTCTAGCACTAAGTGGGCTTTTATGAAGCCCGATTGGAGATTTGATGGCAGCCAAATACGCGACTTGCGGCCGAGCGGGTTTCTAACAACCGAAACGGGAGCCCTGAGTTTTAATCATGCGGGATTCGCCAACCGATGGTTCGGCCCTGGCGGGGCCGGGCCACCCTTCCCCTGGGCGCCGCCGAGGGATGCGCCGGTCCCGGTCCCGCGGCCGCCACTCACCTGCACTCGGGCTTCTGTCAGATCGAGCCTCATGGCCAGCTCCTCCCTGGGGGAGACACAGACGCCGCCATCAGCCCGGGCAACCTCGAGTCGCCCGCGCCCAAATCCCGGTGCCCGAGGCGAGCGGGGCCGGGCCGCGGGCGGACACCGCCTGTCGCCGCCCTTGGCCCGGCTCCGGCGCCGAGCTGGGCGCCCCTCGGGACTCTAGAGTTTTGGCATCCCTCCCCGCCGCTCCCCAAATTCGGCCGGTTCCAGCCACAGCCGCCGTGAAGGGGACGGCAGTCGGGAAGCTCCACATGGAGGTTCACATTGCCACAATTAAGGTACATCGGAAAATACTAAGGCAGTGGAAAATGGCTCATCAGCTCTGTGTCCCAGAGAGGAGCATTCCCAGCCAACTGGCACCCTGCTGCGGCCGGAGCCCTGCGCCCTCGGAACATGAAAAACCCTGGAGCGAGACTCCAAAGCTGTAAAAAAATACCAACGAAAAAAGTGCGGTATGTCCATACACAGCCCGGGCAGCCGCTCCCGGGGCTGGGGCCAGGCAGCGCTCCTAGGTGAGCCCCGTGGGCTATGCGCAGCTCCGAGGTCCAGGGAAAAAAAAGCCCCGTGAACACTCCTGTTCCAACACCGCCCCCGACCCCCCACCTCCCGGGAAAAACAAACGAAAAACCGGGAGCGGTCTTCGTAATCGAAAAGCGCGACTCTGGGGACTCGATGCCCCTCTAGCCTTAAGGCGGGAGGGGGGAACTGAAATTTTCGGTCGGCGCGAGGAGAGGACTGGCGGCTCTGCCTCTCTCCCGTCTGCCCTTTCCGCACGGGAGCCGCTGGCCAGACCCGCCACCACCGAGCTTCCATTTTCAACGGGAAAATGCTCCCGAAAGTGCGGACAGAGCAGGGCTGGGCCCCGCCGGTCTCCTTGGGGGCAGCTCCGGGCACCAAGAGGCCCCGACGTGCCGGGCCGGTATTTTTAGGCAGCGGCGCTTTGATCTCTGCTGCTGCCGGGGCTTCCCCGGGCCGGGCTCCAGCCCACGAGCAGCGCGTAACCGATCCCGGCGCGGCCGCGGTGAGAGGAGGGGTGGGCAGCGGGTAAAAATAGCCCCCGCGGCGGCCTTCAGGCGGGCCTGCCCGGGCTCTGCCGGCCCTGGGTCCCCCCCAAGCCCGACCCTGTTCCCCATCTCCTCCCAGCCCGAGGCAGAATTCACGGCCGGGGGCGGTTTGGAGGCAGGGGTGCAGCACACTGTGGCTCCCGTCCCGTCCCCCGGGGTTCGCTCACTTCGCGGTCGGCCGGGGCCCCGGCGCCGGTACCTGGTGAAGACGTCCGGATAGTGGGTTTTCTGGAAGGCCCTCTCCAGCTCCTCCAGCTGGTAGCTAGTGAAGGTGGTACGATAGCGGCGCTGCTTCCTCTTGAGCAGCCCCTCCTCGGAGTCGCTGCCGGCCGAGAGGCAGACGCTCTCCTCGCCGTCCTTGCCCTCGCCGTCCTCGGGGTGCAGGAGCATCTCCTCCTTGGGGGACAGATCCCCGCCCTCCGCCCCTGGGGCCGAGGTGGCTCCCCGGCGGGCATCCTTCAGCAGCCCCCCGCCGTCCTCTCCCAGCAGCTCCTCCTCCTCGTCGTCCTCCAGCTCCTCTTCCTCCTCGTCCTCGTCCTCCTCCAGCATCTCTTCGTCCTCTTCCTCTTCTTCCTCCTCCGCGGCCGGCGCGGTGGGGCCCGGCCGTTCTTCGACGTGCGCGGCGGGGCTGCCCAGCTCGTCCCGGGCGGGCGGCGGCGCCACGAAGGGCGCGTTTTCACGGTAGCTTTTGCTGCGGCTGATGCTGACCTGGGGCGCCTGGCTGATCTTCAGCGTGTCCCATGGAGCGGCGGCGGGCACGGGGCCCGCGCCCCCCTCCGGTCGCCCCTCCGGCCGGTCTCCCCGCGGCCCTGCCGCCCGCGGCGGCAGCAGCCGGCCCCCGCCCGGCCCGTAGAGCCGGCGCAGTTTGGGGGGAAGGTGCAGCTCGGCCGGCTCGAAGGGCGGACTGCCTTTAGGGGACCCTGAGCCATGCAAGTGGCGTAGACGGTCGCAGCAGTCGGACGGAGCGGGCAGGCGTGGCGGGGAGAAGGATGCGGATGAAAGAAAGAAAGGAAGAGAGAAGAAGAGACACGGTCAGTATGATGTCCGCGAATAGAGCCCAGGGCAAGAGCCAATCCCTCAGCAATCCTTCGTGCACTATTTTCACCTCCTACCGGGTTCCTCAGGCCTGCCCCGGCCCGCGCTGCTACTCCCAGCCTGGGAAAAAATTCCTCCCAGCCGCTGAGCCCGGTCCAGTGCCCCGCTCACGGCCGGACAGGCAGTGGGGGCTCTGGCAGCCCCCAGGCCTGCGCCGGCACGACTCCGACAGCGGTCAGCGCCGGACCCCATCCCACATGGCGGGGCAGCGCTGGTCCCACTACGCCCGCCCAGCGGCCCGGGATTTCTCCGCTGGCTTTTTTTTTTTTTTGTCTTATTTCCCCCTCCTATAATCTTCCAACCTCCCTCCCCAAGTCTCTTTTTGGAGGAAAGAATCCCGCCCGCCGGGATACGCCGGGAAGAGCGGGAGCGAAGCCGCCCATGGGAGCTGCCCATCCGGGCTCCCTGAGGCTCCGGAGGGGGCTGCTCCCAACTTGGGGCCGGGGGCGGCGGCTGTCGGCGGCCCGTTATCACCGCCCTGGATGCTGCCGGGCGCAGCCCCAGCTTGCTCGCCGAAACCCGTTACGGGTTTAATGCGAACGGGCGAGGCTTTCCCCACACACAGATCAAATCTCGCACCTATTTATTCTGGCTTAAAAAATTACACCTATATCGAAAGCAAGGGCAGCCCAAAGCGCCAGTACCTGACCCCCAGGGAAAGAATTGTGACGAATTCCGGGCACTGCTCTGGCCGCGCTTCCTGGCAGCATAGCAGCCGTTAACAAGCACGGTAACGGGATAACAGCGACCGCAGCTCCGAGGCGGCGCCCGGCCGTGCGGTGCAGGCGGGGAGCGGGGCCGGGGCCGAGCCGCAGGCTGTGCAGGGAAGGAGGGACACGCAGCCGGGCCTGCCGGACGCCGGCGAAAAGGGACGGGACAAGCGACATGGGACGGTGGGGCTTACCTTGCGCGGCCTTGTCGGTGTCGGGACGGGCGGCGATGGCGGGCAGGGTGGGCGCGGTACCGAGCAGCCGCACCTTGCAAGGGCTCCGCCGGCCCAGGATGCTGTCGATGCAGTAGGAGGACAGCAAAGTTGGCGATTTACTTTTGCACTCGGGGCGCTCGGCACAGCTCTCCTCCGGGTAGGGGCCGCTCATGGCGGCGGCAGCGGGGCCGAGTCGTGCGGCCGGGGCGGGAGCGGCGGCGCGGACGCCCCCGCGGCGCTGCCCGGTGCCGCCGGGACGCCCGTCACGGGGGGAGTGAGCGGCGGCCGCGGCGCTCTTGAGTCCCCTCGGCTCCACGTGCGGGCAGCCGCCCCCTGATTGGCTCCTGCCGGAGGCCGGGCGGCCGCCGACAGACGGCGCCCGGCAAAGCCCGGCTCGGACCGCCCCGGATCGGCGCCCGCCCCGAGTCGCCGCGCTGCCCCCCGCCCCGCCCCTCCCGTCGCGCTCCGCCCCCGCTCCGTGGGGGCGGCAGCCGGCGGGGACCCGCTCGGGGGAGCCGTCGGGGGCGGCCGGGATGGGCGGCGGCGGAGTTCCCGTGGCACGCCTTACCCCGTCCCCACCCCCCCGCCCGACGGCGGCCCGCTCCCCGCCCGCCCCTTCCCTAGCCCACGGCAATTCCCGGGCGGGATGGCGTGGGCGGCGCCGGGGGATCCGCGCCGTGTTTTCCCGCGGGCAGCGCCCGCCCGGCGCGGTGCTGCGCAGGGCCGCGCGCGCCGCCGGTGTTTGAAATGCCGCGGCCGCGCTCGGCGCTCTCTGTGGCGACACCCGCGCAGCGCCGGCGGCGGCGGCGGCGAGGCGGGGCCCGGCCAGCGGAGTGCGGGAGACGGGAAGAGCTTCCCCCGGGCAGGGTAGGGCACGGCACGGCAGGGCAGGGCGCGCAGCCGGCTGCGGTGCTGTCCGGCAGCCCCCTCCGTGCCCTGCCCTGACAGCCTCTGCCTTTCTCGCACACGTATCTCCCCGCCGCTGGCGCCTTCCACACCGCTTCGGAGTCGGAAATCTCCGACGTTTTTTTATGCTCCCTCCTTTCCCTTCCCTGTTGGGCCGTCACAAATTCAGGCTCCCTGTCTGGTCAGTTTTAGCTCAATTTTGACGGGCCCGGTACAACTGCCTGTCCCCGCTCACGTGTGCGCTCCTGATTCCGGACACCCGCAACCAGAAGCACGTCGAGAAACTGCTCCCGGTCACCACAAATAACCCGTCCTCTCGTTCGGGGGATGCCCAGCCCCGAGCACCGAAGTGGAGATAGCCCCATTTTCCCTGTTCATGCCACAATTCCCGTGCGGAACTGACGTCTCCTAATTAACCAGAGAGAATTAAAAGAAAAGATAAGCAAGTGCGTGCGTGTGTCCGTGCTGGCGTGGGTTCAACGCCGCTCTGGCTGTGTCCACGCCCGTGTGCGCACACGCACACACTGCCAAGCTCTAAAGGTGCGTGCGCGGGGACACACGTTATACCCAGAGTCGTCCCCTCCCTGGGAGCGGGGGCCCTCAGGGCTCCTACCCCTCACTCATCCTTCCTTCGTTTCCCCCTGTCCCGCCGGCTGGGGCGATGCCAATGGGAAGGGTCCTGCGATCCACAGCAGGGCGGCCCCAGCCCGGCCCAGCTTTGCAGGATGCTCCTGGGCCGGGTACGCAAAGCCGCCCTTTACCGTCGGTGCTCAGCTCTAGGGAGCTTTTGCCATCCCCGGCACGAGTGGCAATTAGTTCATTACATTAACCCAGTAACTAAAAATGATCCATCCCAAATCCCAAACCAAACAACTAAAAAAAAAAAAAAAGACAGGAAGACCCAGGGGTGCCCTTGGCGAAGCCGCCTCTTGCTCTCGCCCTGGCCGTGCCAGGCGGCTGCACCCGGACTTTCCCACCGGGCTTCCCTGCCGGGTTTGCCCAGGAGAAGCTGCGTGGGTCCGCGGGTACCACCGGGCCAGCAGCGGCGCTCCGGCCGCCGTGGAGGTCGGCCCGCATCTGCCTCCTCCTGCCGGGCGGCGGCCAAGCCGGTGCGGCGAGCCGCGACACTGCGAGTGGCAGAGCAGGGACGGGCAGAGCTGCCGCGCTGCCTGCCCGAGATGGGGACCCGAACCCGGCGCGGCACAGGCGACAGCCGGAGGGCACGGGGGACCTTCGGCGCGGCATCTGCGAGGGCTTCAGCGGCGCCGAGACCCTCCGGTGGCTGCCGGCGGTGCGAGCGGGGGCTGCGGCGGGAGGGAGCTCCAGGCTGTCGGGGACGGGTGGAGCGCAGGGAGCCCTGCTGCAGCCTTCCAGACGTCTGCAGCTTGTTTTCACTCCTTTGCCGCCCCGGTCCCTCTTCCCCCAGTGCCCGGATCTGGCCGGGAGGCCTCCCCTGCCCCGCTTTCCGGCTCCCCGGCAGGCCCTGCCGGAGGAAACGCGGCCCCCGCCGGCCCAGGGCGCGGGGCGGGCCCGCAGTTCTCCCGTTCGTAAAAGGCAAAAATGCTTTGCGATGCGAGCTCTCCTCTGCCAAGTCACTTTGTTGCTTTATTTATTTTTTTAAACAAACTTTTAGTCATTTATGGTCTCTCCCTCGCCTTCTTTTCTTCCCTTCCCCCTGCAACCTGCTAATTTAACACTGGAGCGCGTTATGGCAGTGTTACAAGGAGAGAACGAGAGAGAGAAAACAACAATACTGCAATGATCCAAATGATACAGTAGAATTATAGCAATTATAGTTCTGCTCGGAGAAGAAAACCTTGCTGAGCTCAGCCAAACAAACTGATACCTTGTACGGATAACAAGCCCGAGGACTGACAGCCGGTGCTGAGAGAGGCAGGAGGGCACAAACGGAAATATTTGCCTCTTTTCACTCCAGCCAGCCTACATTAACACCCTCGGCTGCCGCTGCCAGAACAATATCCACTCTGGCTCCTCGCACCCGGGGCCTCCGCGATGAGTTTCTCCCCAGGGACCCTCCTCCGCACCTACCCGCGCCCGGGCCCTGCCGGGAAGGAGCGGTCGGTGCGCGCAGGACCTCTCTGCAAACCACCCATTCCCACCGTAGGGACGAGGGCGGTGCGCCCCTGCGCGCAGTGCTCCGGGACCCTCCGGCCCGGCCGGGGTGCCCTCGCCATCCCCCCTCCGAGCGGGCGGCCTCGGCGGGGGCGACGCCCACCCCACTTCGCTTCGGAGCGTGGGGCAGACCCGCAGCTCCCCGCGCTGCTCCGCCGGGCCACGCAGCGGGGCAGGTGGCCGCGGCTGCAGCGGGACCACGCCCGACGGCTGCCCGCGGTGGCTGCGGCACTAGCACACACCCTTCTCCGGACCGGCCCCGGAGGCAGGGGGACGGCGTTTGCAATGGGGTTTGAGCTTGTTATTGTTTTTCCCTGTTCATCTTTCTTTCGCGTTACACAGAACCTTGTCGTTGGGAGCGCTCCCCTCCGAAACCATCCTTGCGAGGGGACGTGGCTACAAAATGGCAGTTCGCTGTCAGGCTTGGGGAAAGGTGTTTGATCTTTGGGCGGAGACAGGACTAAACTCTGTTTCAGACGTTGCGGTTTGAAATGTGCAGGATCGGTTAAAGACTAGGTGAGAAATTGTGTTCACCTCGCAGGGAACAGCGTCTGCCTCGGCTGGGCAGTATTTGCCCTCGCTGCGGCGACCACCGGCGACACAAGGTTGTGACCCATCCACCGAGCACACGGCAGGTTTTAGTCCGTAGGCAGTTTTTACCCATCCCGTCCCCGGCGCATCCCGCAACCCTCGCTGCAAGCTGCTGAAGTCGGGAAGCCCTCCGGTGGGTTCCCGCTCCCGGCCAGCCCTGCGCATGGGTGGAGCCGCAGCGGCGGACGCAGCCCATCCCCAGGCTTTTACACAAACTGGTTGTTGTTTATTTTTTACTCTCTTTGTAATGGAGAAGAAACGATAACAACTACTTAAAATCCTGGTTTATCATCATCTACTATAGATATCACAATTTGATTTATCACTGTCTACTTTATGCGGGAAAAAAAGGCTTGTGTAGAAGCTGTCTGCAGGGAGGTACAGGAACTGTATTTCCTCTGCCCGCTCTCTCAGCTCTTCGCTGCAGTTTCCTCCCAGTTCCTCGACGTGCTTGGCGCCCTGGCCCCATGCTCCCCCTGGCTCTGTGCTGTGGAAGCCGCAGCTCCTGGGTAACCCAGGCTCAGCCGCAGAGAACGTCAGTCTGAAGCGCCCACATCTGAGCGCGCAGGAGAGTGAAACACGGGAGACCATTGGTCTTCACGAGATGTGATTTAGTCTCATTCCTCCTCCCAGCACAGCCCCTCTCTTCCCCCCGCCAAGTGTTTAGGACTGTGGTCCTGTGAACAAAAGCAGTACAGCTGGGCATTAGGGAAGGCGGGATCCTTGGTACCAGGCAGCGGAGAAATGTATGATGCCGTTTTGATGTCATGAACTGGCAGATGATTCCCCTTGTGAGCCTCACAGCGTTTTATCTCAATCCATATTCACGATATATTTTTCAGCTTTATGGAGAGTACTGTTCTGAAACCTTTTCTGGGCACAGCCTTGACTTTGCACAGTTCAGCCCTGAGCTGTGGAGGTGGGTGGAGATGGGTGGTTGCCCTTGATTGCGACCACCAGAACTACTCAATTTTTCTTCTAGAAGAATTATTCTGTTGTTAAACACTTCAAAAATTTGGCTAATACCGTACAGACAGTAATGCAGGATCTCAGAACAGCTGCACATGCCCTATAGCTGTGATCAGACAGCTGGGGGAGAACCAGCATCTCTTTGTGTCCCCTGGGGCTTTGACAAGTCATTGGTCACCTGAGTACACCTCAGGGTACAGTGGCTTAACAACCTTCCCATTTCAGGTGAGATAACTATTATCCCATCACTGCAGATTGACGATTTAAACATCGGGTAATCCATACCAGCAGCTATCACTAGGGCACGGCACCAAAATCTCTTTGCAACATGATGTTGGACTTCAATACATTTGAATTCACATCGAAGAGAAAAAACTCATTTTGCAAGTATTGCGTTTTTTGGATTCATGTCACCATTTTTGCCAGTTTTCAGCCTATTCTGGGCTTGGATGTGAGGCTGCAGCACCTGCCCATGGGGTGAGCTGGCAGAGCCCTGTGCACCAGGTGTCAGTGAAGGTCACAGTTAGCTTGACTGTCTGGTGAGTTGCAGTGCTGCTGTTTTCTGCCTGTGAAAGCAGACCCAGCTTTTGTCATTCACTTTGGTTTCAGTGCAAGCTCAGGGAGCAATTTCAGTAATAGTTGGCATCAGCAGAAGTGGTGACTCCAGAATAATTATTCATAAATTTCAGATTGAGCCCATATCTATGGAGGCAAAATCTAGGCCAAGTTCCATAGGTGTAATTTTTAAAAACGTATTATTTAATTTATTTTTTATTAAATTTTCATTATTTTTTAATCAATTAGTTTACTCTTCTGATAACATGGATTTCACTGCAGACAGAGGACAACAGTTAATGTAGGTGAATGTGTCTCATCTTTACTTCTCTTCTGCTGTTTTCCTATATCTGGTAATGCAAAACTTCTCCTCTGGTCCATGCCCCAGAAGCATTCCCAGCTCATTTTTGGGTTGATCCTTTCTTTGCATGGCCATGAGACAGAACAGGTCTGCAGTGATGTCTCTGAGTAATGCTGTCACCTACCATAACTCTGTTAGATTTAGTTATTGTACTTAACTTATTCCTTGAGCCTAGTCACCAAAGCAGTACTCCTGAAAATAATTTGAAAAAACAGATCTGGGCACACAGCTTGGTAGTACAACCCTCCACAGCCAGCTCTCCCTCCTGAGACCATGTGACTTCCTCTCATTTGTGCCTGAGGTTTGCCTTTGGGAACAGAGATGTGTATGTGTCCTTTGCTGGAATGCCATCGTCCCAGGTCACCGACTTTATTGGTATATCACAGCTCTCTTTTTTGTTTGCTTTTTTTTTAATTTTTTTTTTTAAATTTTATTTTATTTTTTTTTTTAATTTTTATTTTTTTTTATTTCCCATGTGTTTGGCTTCATGAAGTGCTGTCAGGGCTGCCAGTTTGCTGGTTGAGACTGGGATGCCATCAATACTGTCTCTCTCTATTTTGCCAGCTTCCTATCCCATCCTGTTGTCACCTTGGGTCCTCAGAGTCCCTCAAAGGACTCTTCTAGTCTTTTAGATTAACTCAGGAGGCTCCTGCCTTTCACATTTTTTCCTCTCCCTCCCATTTCCATGTATGTCCCAGGACCTCAGCCTTCCCACACCTCCACAAGGTCTAGCTGTCCCTGCTGACTGCAGTGATATTTCTGCAAGGAGGTGGATTTGCTAGCACTGTGTGGATTTAAATCAAGACCACTCTTTTTCTGGAGGACATATTTTCACCTAGTGTAAATGTTTTGTCTAAATATAAGACGAACTGTGTGGAGCTCTGCATCCTACAGCCCCTATGACTGCATCTTACAGGAGGTTGGGTGATAGAGTGAAATATGAGTCTTCTGACCCTAGAAAACCCATGGATAAAATCCCAAGTAGCTTTCTCACAGTAAGCCTTAAAAACTCAGTGAAATTACTAATACTAAGGTGCAGCGGTCTAAAAAAATTAAAAAGATGATCACAGGCTTATTTAATGTTATATCTTCTGTGTTATTTTCTTTTGTATGTGCTGACTAGAACTGAGCAAAGGCTTCATAACAAATAATTTATTTGTCAAACGTATCCTCTTCTCCTGCTCGTGGAATATCCATGAGCAAGAGCATTGTTTTCTCAAATGTATTTATCTAAAATGCTCCAGTGGCTCCTTTAAATGAATAACAGAGGGCTTGACTGCAAATGGTTTCCGTTGTTTAGCTGTACTTGGGCAAATAAACCTCCTGGTATCGACAGCTTTGCCCGCCTGTTGCGCCAGCAACACCCCGCTTGTGCAAATAGGGTGTGAGTGTCGGTGTGTGTGAGCGCATCAGCTGGGCTTCCTCGGCTCCTCCGAGGGTAACCCTCGGCCCGGGCTCTCTCAGGCACTCGGACCACTGAAACTCGAGCGCTCGGCTCGCCGCAGAGGGGGTGTGAACGCAGCTGAAAAGCAAAGCCATTAAAAATTCAAATGAGCGTTCGATGAGCAAAGGACAATGTTGCACCCTCTTTGACTATCTCCGGTGTGACCTTCATGCGGTGCTGTGTTCTATTTCAGTAAATGCAGCCGCACAGGGGCAGAGCAGGAATCAGAATGATCCGGGGAAGGGCATGAGTTGGTGCTGGTCTGGCATTTCATTGCTCAGGAGATGTGATCCATAAGATCAGGATGTTTTAATCCAGAAGCATGGCTGAAATGAAATAGAATAATGCAGGGAAGAGAGAGCAAATTGTCTGTGAGGCTGGTTGGACCATTCCACTCAAAAAATCTGACCTTAAAACCGTATTTATTATTACTGTTTTCTACATCTGTGGGCACCAATGTATCTGGCTGTCATTTAGGGGTGCCGCTATCTCATATAGATTATTAAAAAAGGTTTTGGCAAAGAAAAACCTGCATTTCACAGAAAGGAATGGGCATTTTTCCTGAGGACAGGTTGATGCTTGTGGATGCATGGAGAAAGTTCTTCAGTGGCTCTCTGTCAGTGCTTCTCATGGCTTTTTTTGGTATTGGCCCCTTTATGTGAGCATCCCTGCTATCAGTCAAGAATGAATGCTGCTCAGATAGCTAAAGGATCTATTCCGATATAGCACCCGTGTTTATCTGTTTAACATCTGTATCTCCTTTAATGCAAGAGTCAGAGTTCTCTGTTGTGCTCTGTAGGAAGGGGATGTGTTATGGATACAAACCGTGTCGTGTAAGTGCTGAGGTATGAATGAACCTGCTGTTTCCCAGGTTTACACCACTGACAGCATCGCAGACCAGAGATCCCCATACTGCCCTGAGGACAATCCCTCGATAACACAGCAAAGTCTGTAGAGGTGAACAGATGGAAGAGTTTCTACCAAGGCTTCCAAATCAGGCACAGATTAGATTTGTCAAGGAGATTTAAGTGGGAAAACAAGGAAAAGCTGCTGTTCTGAAAAAATAATTAAGAATGGATATTCTTACAAGGGTCTGTGCTAACACTAGTTATGCTCCAATGAACATGGATAGCTGGGGCCTTGGGTGTGCATGACATTGTAGAAAAGTATTAACTGTAGGGAGAAGACTCCTTCCTTCCAAATTCAAAGGGGTCTTATCTTAATGGGAAAAAAACCCAATTTGCCTGTAAATTGGCTCAGCAATTCCAACAGCTCCAACTTGTAGGACTGTTGATTTGAAGTTTTCAATTCAAAAACAAAATAAAGGAGCATATGTTTTAAGATTTCCCCTTCATATACGATTCTTAGAAACTTCTATAGACAGATATTTCCATTCATATGTGTGGATTATAAAATCTTGAACTCACCGGGGCTAAGTTATTGTTTGGAATCAATGTACTTTCTTGGTTTTTTAGCTTTATATCAAACTTTGAAAAAGGCTTGTCACTTAAAGAACTCCCCTATTATTTCCATTCTTGAAATTTGAAAATAATATTATGGAGCCACAGAAAACTTATACAAAATATGTTAGATTTAACTAAATTATTGTTCCTGTTTTGTAGCCCAAACACAGAACCTTTCATTCCACCAGTAAATGGGGTTTTCTCATGAGTGAAAGCACATTTGTATGGTGGCTTTTGTGTTAAAAACCCAGGAAATTGATAAACACTTTGTCTGGGCTCTAAGGTGAGTCAAGGGTTACTTGAGAAGCCTGGTTGCTTCCTTCAGCAGATGATGTGTTATCATCTGTTTTGTATAGCAATGCTGGGGAAAAATCTCAGTTTTCTTCTCTTTGAACAAGAACTAGAAGGGATGGCTTGGCTTTATTCTATTTCAGGTTTTGTTTCATTTGTGTTCTAATATTACCAAAATATCTGAAGGGCTCTGAATGTCCATGAGGTATCTAAAACTGAACATGTCTTCTGATTTTTAAAACTTTCTATGCCAGAGATTTCCTGTGGACCCATCACTCAGAAGAGGAGCAGCACATGTCCTCCTTCTCTGCAAAGGTGAGAATAAATTTTTTATTCATTATTTTACACTCACTTTAATTCCTTATCCCATAAAAGGGCTCGATTTTCAATTTTTTTTTTTTTTTTTTTTTTTTTTTTTTTTAATTCAATGGATGAAGGAGTCTTCGTGACCTTCCAAACAGGTGGATTCTGACCTGCAGGATGGCAGACAGAAACCTTTGCTGTTTTGTTGTTTTTTTTTTTTTTTTCTTGCAGTTCATAGCACGAAGACAACTTGGTGATGAGGCAGGGAGCAGAATCAGACAGAAGGCATTTTGTATGATTTTCCCTATTTTTGCAAAAGAAAACAACAGGAACAGGTGTTCAGGGAGAACCATGAAGTGCTATGAAGAAGAAGAATATGAATACAACAGTAGAGACTTAGGAACCTTCTCATTTACAGGCTGACAAGTGCAGTTTGGGTCCAAAGAGAACCTAATGGAGTTGTATGTAAGGATTATCACTTAGAGAAGTGAGGCCACATCAAACCTTGGAAATGGAAACAAAGCTATGATTTGGTAGGAAAAAGCAAATCAGGTTTGTATTCACGTTCTGGTCGAAAAAATCCATTTTCTGTCACTGTGAGCTCTTTGACGAACCTAAAAGCTATGCAGAACTCAATATGCTTCATAACCTGGGATTTCTTTAGGAATGCCTAAATGGTGTAGGATGCCATGAAAACTCTTGTTTTCATCAGTCCTTGTAGGAATAGTCCATGTGGATATCAGTAGAATTTGGCGGCTGTCACCTTGGACACATAATGGACTTTGCTGTATCTTCTGGGCATGTTTATTCTGTGTATTTAAGAATAAATTGAGGTTGATTCAGAAGGTCCAGGAACACGGCTCCAGAGACTTGTCCTTAGCCATCCATTCTTTCTGGGGTCTCCTTGGAAGAAAAGCATATTGGATACCTTTCAAAATATCAGTATCTTTATAGGAGAGCTCAAATACTGTAAATATCATCATAAATTCCAAGTATATTTATGGCAAAAAGCTGATTTCTCTAAGTTTCTATTTAAATTTTAATGTTCCCATGTATTTCATATCCCCTGAAATGTGTTTTCGACACCTGCTCTTTCAGACCAACAAATTCACAGTTAGAGACCCTCAGGTGCACCACAAGGCCTTTATTCTTTCACAGCTTCCCAATGAAATCCTTGGGCTTCTGATGGGGGAAGGACCCCAGGCTCTGACCCTGTGGCACCAACCAGCATTGAGTTGGAAGTCAGTGACTTTGAGCTGCACAGGTGAAGAGAAAAAGTCACATCAGTTCCCACAGCCCTGTGCAAAATGTTCAGATGCAAATTATTCTGAAAAAAGGTGTGTTGCCTGTACTTGGTAACCTTGCCAGATGCTCAGTGCATATTCAGGGAATCATCTGGATGGTTAAAAACTTCTTTGTGTGGCTCATATGTGTTAAGCAAATTAGTTGCATGTAGACATGGAGACCTTGGTCAAAGACTGCGCAAGAAACAATTTATCCCAGAGAAGTCAAGGTTGACAACAGCTGTAGCAACTCTCCCTGAAGAGCCAGCTGCTCCATGAAGTACCAAAACATGCTGACAACAAATCTCCAAAATCAGCATTTCTGTTTGAAGGCAGCACGTTGCACCAGAAGGGCACAGAATGTGGCAGGGATACATCCTCTTTTCACATCACCGTCACCACTGCACATCAGCACAGCCCCGTGTCACAGCACGGAGGGAGCTCCAGGGTGGCACTCAATTTAAGCTTCACATCTATTGGCTTTCTTCTCAGCCCCTTGTGAGCATCATTTGCTTCAGATACCAGATTTACTAATGATTTTTTTCCCTCCCCCTTGCTCACACTTTAATTGCAGGGTATATGTAATACCCTTAGGAATAGCTATTGCCACCTGTATTATTATTTATGCTGTGAACACGAAGCTTATGGCAATATATTTATTAACACGGTGCCCTGGAATCACATGAGTTAACAGCTTAATCCTGTGATTGTAAACACTTTTCTCTACATGTTCAAGCACCATCCAGGTTTTTTAAGTTGGCATTGGGAAACTGTGAGCATGAGCAGGTCATAATTTTTTGAGAAAATCTACTCTTTACCAAAAGAAAAAAAATAAATCTCCTAACAAAAAAGTGATTTATCCTTCTAACAGTGCCTGATGTACTAAGCAAGAATGTCTTTTGCAAAAGAAAGTGTTAAACAAAACATTTATGCAGCATAAACTTTGCTCCTTAGCATTAAAATGCACTTTATTCATACTGTAGATTTCTCTTCCAGCCACGGCTATTGTTTGTCACTAACAGCTAGCTTTTGTGAAGTTAATAAATGTGCATAATAAGGACATAAAGGTATGGAGAAGTAATACTGTAATCCTTTTGTTTGGATAATCAGTCTAATGTATGCAAATTAAACCTTATTAGTACTAGGGTTTTGTGTCTGCTTATCAAAATGTGCCATTTTCATGAAAATTGGAAGTCCATTATATAAAGTTATTATTAACAATCATTTAGGAATTATATACGGTATGCAAATTAAAGTTGATTACAACTAATTAAGGGCTTTCTTTGTTATTTGACCTTGTCTGCTTTTTATGTAAATATGTTTCTTTTGGTCTGGCATATTTTTAGACTCAGAAAAGTATATTAAGACAAGTTACATTATGTATTTTTAATATATTTTTGTATTGCATAGAAACCCCCTTGCTATTGTTTAAGAGCCTGGTTTCACTCTGGGCTGTTCTGAGTGACGATATGTAGGATTTGTAGACATGTGTGCCTTGCAGTTTTAGGATGGCTCTGTGAATTGGAGCAGGGGTGGAATTGTAGGAACACACTTCCAAGACCCTCCAGTGGTTTAAGGAAAAAAAAAATCCCTCTGTGAAATATGAACAGCCTTCATGCCAGAGTAGTCTTTGTTCCACCAGTGGTTGAACTGGATAAGCCTTAGTTTAGTGGCTCCAAACACAGCTAAGTAATAAATGATCGGTCCCTACTTACAAGGTACACTGAAGAAGTTAATTGCTTGCTCGCTTCCCCATGACCACTGATCTCAGGATAAAAGACTTGTAACACAGCCAACACAGCGAGCTGAGCAACAGCAGCCTCTGGGAACTTTTGTGTACCTGTCAAAATCCAAGAAGGTTCAACATTAAGTGAAATGAAAAAAAAATCTCATGAAGAAAACTTGGGTGAGTTGAATAATATTTCAATTAAAAACAACAGCAGCATGTAATAGAATTTTGATGTATTTTCTGCCTAGACAAGGAACCTGCCATGTAAGCCAGTCACCAGTGTGGAGACAGGAGATGGCATATTTTGTGGTGTGTCAGAAAGAGATGTGTAATCAATATCTTCACACCTTCCAGTGTCAGTAAAACATGCAAGAGCAAGAAAGCCTGGGAAAGAAAAGAGATATAAGGGGTATAAGATAGGAATATCTTAGAAGTAGATCTAAAACTTTTATTCACATATTCTTTGTGTCTAAAATATTTGGATCTGAGGAAAAATAAAGCATAAATCTCCTCCTTGGCACAAAACGGTGGGCAAAAGGGAACATTGATGCTGGAAAAAACTGCTCTGCACAGGCAAGGTTATGCATTTAAGCATAAAAGTGTGGATATGCCTCTAAACCCAGGTTTTATTCTTTCCTTTCCACATCCTTGGTATCTTGCATTTAATGTCGGACAGTCATGAAGCCTCCTATCTGTACGTTTGGGCCTCACAGGATCTGTCCCCTCTTGTCTGTGGGAAGCCGTCCCACCACCACACCTCCACAGAGAGCACTGGTGCCTGGCTAAGCACAAGCTGGCCTCCTGAGAGCTTGAGGACAGGGAGTGGGGGTGTTCAGATCCAGCTGGGAAAGGCAGGCATGCTGGGGTCAGACGGGGAGATGCAGTACACATTGCATCACGGAAAGAGATGGTGAGGGTCTGTCTGCTCTCCCTTCTCCTTTCTCTTTGGATATGCTTGTGGCACAGAAAATGCTAACCTTTCACAGCTGAAGGCCAATACAGAAAGCTCTTACTCTGTCTCTTGAAAAAGCAGAGCCTCCTGGCTAGGTGTCCAAATCCCTGGGAACCCAGTCAGCTTCAAAGGCCAGGTCTTGAATATGTGCTGCAAACGGCTGGATGGGAAGTTACAAACTGCCGATTACTGGCATGACTTATTCAGCGACTCCTTGAGAAGATATCTGAACAATTGGAGAAGTTTGTGATTTGTTCGCTCACAGTGGGACCATGAGGTGCAATTCAGCCAGTGACTTATTACAATAAATTGTCTAGGGCTGGAGCAGGGACATTCTGCTCAATGCTTCACTGCTGGCAGGAGCTAAAAAATGGAAAATCAGAACAGGTAAAACCTGTCTCTGCTGCATGGGGCAATGTCCGACCTCAGTCACCCTCCCTTGCACTTGGCAAAGTCATGTTGGAATCAGGAATGGAGTAGCTGTAGAAGCAGCAAAGTGTGCCCTGGCGTAGGGTGCTAGCCCGTTCCCCTGGGAGGGAGCTGACCATTGTTTCAGAAGCACTCCTGCTTAATGGATGGCACAAGGTAGATGTGGCAAAAAGGAAGTTTTTATTTCCAGCATTTTCCAGAGAAGATAAAAAAAGTCAAACATAACGTTTCCTTTTCCACCTAATAAATGGTGAGCGTTTTCACCTCAGTGTTGGAAACTCAAGGCTCTCAAAATTGGCGGAAAGCAAAGTTAAGAAGGGGTTTCACGTTATTTTCTCTAACAGAATAAGGATGAAACCCTGATGCCATCAAAGGTAATAATTCAGGATTTCCCTCAGGGAGGTGAAAGTCATTGTCGTGTTTTTAAAATAGTTGCAATTTTCTGTCTCTAAATAGCACAGACTACAAAATGTATTGCAAGGGGAATATAAAAATAGTCAAAGTCTTCAAATCTTTTAATTCAATGAGAATGTAATATGCAATTAAAATTAATTATCTCATAATCGAACTGTAGACACTGATTATTGCATCATTTTCGTAAGAGACATGCATCTTAACTTGCATAATTTCTGGTATCATTGTGGAGTTGGCTCAGGAAAGAATCTGGGCCCAGATGTTTTCATGCCTTAGAGCTCAGAGTGGTTTGGTTGTGGCTGGATGTGCCTTTTTCTCCATGGTGTACTTTGAACACCTGTGTATGGCAGAGCCCCTACCCTCGGTGTGCAATTGATTAACTTCTCCCCAGCACCTCCCAGTCAGTTCTGCTGCCCCATTTTCTCCACTCCCATTTGCCATCATGGAATCATAAACTCATTTAGATTGGCAAAGACCCTTAAGATCATCAAGTCCAACCATTAAGCTAACACTGCCAGGTCCACCACTAACCCTCATCACCACACCTACAGGTCCTATATATACCTCCAGGGATGGTGACTCAACATGGGCAGCATATTTCAGTGCTTCACAGCCCTTTCCATGAAGATGTTTTTCCCAATATCCAATCTAAACCTCCCATCATGCAACATTTGGTAATTTTCTCTTGTCATGTGTTACAGGAGAAAGCACTCACCCTCACCTCACCACAGCCTCCTTTCAAGGAGTTGTAGACAGCAATTAGGTCATCCCTGAGCCTTCTTTTCTCCAGGCTAAACACTCCCATTTCCCTCAGCTGATTCCTCATCAGACTTGTGCTCCAGACCCTTCACCAGTTCCGCTGCCCTTCTTTGGACCCATTCCTCAATATTCTTCTTGTAGGGAGTTGCTCAAAAGTGAGCACAAGATTTGAGGTGCAGCTTCAGCTGTGCTGACAGGGGACAATCACTGCTGTCTTCTCTCCAGGTCCCACTGCTCCCCACGTCAGTTATCACAACCTGGTGAGATCTGCAGAATGACACTAATTTTTCTCAGCTCATTTTAGTTGTGTATTCTGTACATCATCTCTTGTTCTTCCGACACAAGGTCCTAACGCAAGAGACATTCCTGTTTCCTGCCTTTATATTATATATAATGCAAAGTGGAACCTACGTGTATTTATTTGGTGTCATAATTTAATAGTGCTAAATGTTGAGCAGGGCTCAACAACTCTACTGCTGCTTATCAGCATGGACTTGAGACCCTGAGACGTTCAGGGCATTGCAGTGGATCTGGTTTTACCTTCACCTGATGGTGAATTCTCTAAAGAGGAGCAAAAGAATTTTAAAATCCAGTCTCCATTATAATATTCAAGTATAGTAAGTAACATAAAGAAATAGATAAACATAAAGTGAGTGAAAAAACACACTAGAGAGAAAATAAATTTGTAAACCAGTCTCCAATTTTTCACAATATTCTTGTAGGTAGGACTGTTCCTTCAGGCCTAGTTTCAGGCACCTCTGTGGTTACATGGGTTGCAGCAGCCTTTTCAGAGCTCACTTAGGGCTCTGATTTCCATTATAGAGAATAAACGTTTTTTTTTTCCCCTGCTGGGTCCTGACTTCTATACATAGATTTTTTTGCCTTTTCCTGGTTATGCCCTGCTAAAACCCTGATTTTAGTTTTGAACTGTTTGTCCTGTTCATGGGCAATACAAACTCCCTATGGTTATTTTTTTTTTTTTTATGTAGGGTTGAGAAGCATGGTTTCCATCTCCTTCTGGACATTTCTGTCCCTTTTGCTGGAATTTCCTCCAGTGTGCTTGGATAGATACTCTTAAGCAGATTTCTTCATTCTCTCAGCTATTGAAATTTTAATTTCCTTTCAAAATAATTAATCTGTGATTTAGAAGAAAAATCATGTTTGGATTCTCAGAATGGTATTTGGGTAAGCTAAGCCTGTTTGGTCATAAGTAAGTAGCTTCTAATTGTTTTCAGCAAAGACTGATTTCTATAAACACTGTGTGTATGAGCTGTAGGTAAGACTCTTTTCTGTTTGCATGTACAGTATGAAAGGTTTCCTTTTCTCCTGTAATGTGTGATGTCATTTTGATGACATCATTTTAATAGCCCTCATTTCATTTCCATAAAGGTACCCAGAAACAGCTGAATTTTGCCCTTAACACGCTGATGCCGTAAGGTGGAGAATTTGTGACTTCTCCAGTTTCTGCAACTCTGTTAATGACTTGGCTGGAGGCTCAGTATGGCTGTCAGCCTGGAAAACTTCCTATTCACCATTTCCAAACATCCTTCTTTCCCCTCACCCCTGCTCAGAATAAGTCTACTGAAAATGTCCTTTATTTTCTTGGCTTCTATATCGTGTCCTGTGCATTTAAAAAAAAAAAATAAAAAATGCATTCACTTGCTGGGATTTCTTTGGCCTTTGTTTATCACAGGGAGTTGTGTGGACAAGTGCTCTGCCTTGTTCCCCTCTTAGGGGCTGGCAGGACCTTCCTTCTTCCCATTGCTGCAGGGCTCGTGTGCCTCCTTCCTGTGTGTGGGCTCTACATTTGCCATTCACTGCACCACTGGATCAACATCTGGGGAGCCTTGCTAGGTGCAGCAGGAATCTTTTAATAATGACATATCAAGGAAAAAAAAGCCAGAGAAGTGGATTTGCAAATTTTTCATCCTGATAAATATAACTATGAAATTGCTTTATAACTTTGGACACAGTTGGAGCTTTATAATAGGTTGTCAGTGAAGTAGCACCTGTGATCCTAATGCGTGCATCTATTTTCCTGATTTTAGCTATAAATTCCATTCTACAATGCTAGTGGGGATAGCTCTAGGTCTGCAGTAGGGGATGATGGTTTAATTCCTTCTGCCTTTTCCCCTTCCACCACATCCTTAGGTTTCTCCAGACCATCTCACCTGTACAAAACATCCTAATTTTAATTTTCATATGGATGAGGATATCTTGGTTTGAAAGACGGTGTCTGCTAAGGAAGACAAAAATGGAAAATGTAAACTCCCTCCAAATTAATACAATTTTGAAATTAAGGGGCTCTCAGGCAAAGATATGAGAATAGGAATAGCAGCTCTTTACTAGCATGTATAATAAAGCAAATGGACAGCAACAACCACGGCATTAACACCAAGCAGAACCAGGACCTGGTACCAGCCCTCCCCTTCAGCGCAGGCTCTTCCCCCTCGGTGCAGTTTTCTAGCAATTTATGGGGAAAAAAAAAATCTATAAGTAAAAAGGAACAAAAGGAAAGGAACCTAACTAATCCCCAACAATGGATTTCAAATTTGTCCACATTTTCTTAACTGTACTTACACTAGCATACTTGTGTCCCTGTAGATATAGAAATAATTTTGTAGTTCCACTTTCTCAAAGAATGCAACTGTCAAATTATTCTTCAGAGGAAAGAAAGGAAGGAGAGAAGGCTGAAGTGGGTGAAGTGTAAGTAACAATTACTGTAGGCTGATAATATTTGAAGATTCATGGAGGGGTGTATTTCATGGGCCATACGTATAAGTAACAAATTCGTCTACTCTGTAATCCTTCTCATTACTGACAACACAACGATCGTATCTTTCCAGAATGGTAAACTGAAGAATGTTTTTCTTCTGCAAATGCTGCATCTGAGCTCAAATAACTAATGTGAATTGTTACTACTGGGCAAAGCTGGCAAGTCTACTGAGCAGGTTACTGATACAGGCATAAAACCTTCACTGAAGAACCTTCAGAATGGGCTTTCTTTTTGAGTCTTAGGTCTTGATTTTCAGATTGAAGGAGGATACAGTCTCAGGGGGTTGCAACTCAGTGCTCAGAATGTGTAGAAATTGGATGTTTATTTGTAAACTGAAATATGACAAGGGGAAAAGTAATTTGGGAACCTCTTTGCAGCCCTTGAGCTCATCCGACAAGAAGATATGGAAAGCAAATTAAGTCGTACATGCAGGATGCATGGCTGTCATTATATAAATGAACACTACTGAAACATATTTAAAAGTAAGGATGACCCAAGAGCAAATTTTACTTCTGTTTCTACAAACATGGGGTAAATACCCATATCTTGCTTTTACATTTAAATTACAAATATTTCTTGTCAAGGGAAGGAAGGAGGACAATCTAGCCACGAGAAAGAAGAATACATTTTGCCTTTCCTTCATTTGAAGTGATTTTTTAATGCAGGACTATAGCGATGGGCTAGCAACAGGAAGCAGTTGTGAAATGCACTAATTTTTCCCAGCTTATTCTGGTGGCACAGCTTAGTCTAACTTCTGAAAATATGTCTGCTCTTCTGATCCTAGACTCTGGTTACCTATCCAGCAAAATCAATGTCAAAAAATGAAAAAAATACTTTGGGCAAAGTCCAAACAAAAGTGAGCGTCCTTTTCCTTCCCTGGGGCCTGAGGCAGCTCCCAGTCCAATTACCTGTGAAAAATTCTCACCTAGCCCAGTATTGAAACTTGTGGCTTTGGAGTAGCTCAGGTGTTGCCCCATACTCTTCTCCCTCTGTGCTTTTGAGATAGCAGAGATGCCATGTCGTTATCTGTGGCTGGGGGTCCAGAGGGAGCCTGTCTGTCCCTGTCCACTGGCTGTGTGGCCAGGATCAACCATTCCTGGCCGAGAACAGTCTAGGAATGATAGAAAGCAGATGGCTCTCTGCTTCCCACAGTTCTCCTGATTCCTTGCATTGGGGTTTGAAGTAAAGTTCAGAGAAGGCACTTTTGCATGGAAGTTTATTCACCCATGGAAGGGGGTGCGAAAGAGGAAGCAGGACCCCAATGCCCAAGCCTTTATCCTGAGTCCTCCTGGGGGTGTCACCATCGGGGGACAGGTACAGTGGGACAGGGTGGGGCCAGCCAGGGATAAACCAAGCTCATTGGGGGGGTTAACAGGGAGAGACCACTACAGGAAAAACACCTTAAACAACTCAATATTCATAACCACAGTTATCTACACCTGTATCCTGGCATCCAAGCTCTTGGCTGAGAGGCTGCAAAAGGGGGCCAAGGGGCTGCAGGTACAGGGCTGATATGGCTGGTTTGCACCAGCATCCTCTCCCTGGGATGCAAACCACACAGAACACACTGGAGTGCTCCAGTGCCTCTCAGCTGGGCACCCTGCATGCTGGTTAGGGACCATGGACCCTGGGGCAGCTGTAATTTAAATTGGAGCTGCTCAGGACAGATGGTGAGAGCTCTGTGAGTGGTGTCCTGCTGGAATCCTTTCAGCCTCTTGTACTGAACATACCCATGCAAGGGAGCGGCTCAGTAGCTTTTCATGTTTTAGAAGGAAAAACAAAGAGAAAAATACTTCTTTTCTTTTTTTTTTCTTTTTTCGTGCCTGCTTTTTCCCCAGTTTTTTTTCTCATTTCCTGCATATACTGGGGTTTGTATTTTCCTTTACCCCTGTATTTCGGAGACCCTTAATAAATAAAAGATGTGAACACAAAATTGCCATTCAAATTTGATTGTCTCAAATTATGTCTAGAATGAAACAAAAATCTACTGATCTGTGATTTTGTATGGCAAAGGCAGCTCAATACTATTCAATCCAGTAGGGGAGAGATAAAGAAAGAGTATAAAAACCCCAACCAACTAGCGAAGAAAAGAAGAGGCAGGGAAAGTGTGATAAAGAACAGCATAATACTTTAATGGTCTGAAGAGATTTTTCAACAAAACCATTACTAATACTGTGTATTCTTCTAAGTCAGTTCTTACCATCACAAAACCATTAGCTCTTTGGTAGTCACAATCTCCCCTATATCTATATCATGGCTTTTCATTGCTTTTTATTTGTCTTTGTCTTCTTCTGCTTGACTGGTAACATGCAGCACCCTTGTGCTGTATACTTATTTCAAGACTGACTGTAACAGTTATAAATACCTCCTGAGCACTGAGGGAGGCAAAGAAAAAGTGATGAGCTTCAGTAGCCAGAGTTCTGAATTGCTGCAGACAAGAGAGTCTGTCAATGAAGACTCGTGAAATAAAATTTTTGCTGGCTGTTTTTCTTAGCTTTAAAGAAGAAACCTTTGGTTATTTTCATAATATCATAGATAAAATTATGATTAGAATTGCCTTTTCTGGGACACTTGCACATGATATTTGAATAGCCAGAATGTCTCCCTATGGCAATAGGGCTGCACTCATTATCTCCTGAATATTTAGTCTGCAGGCATGAATTTGGGTGGATATTTAGCAATAGGCTTTTAGTTCTGGGTGGGGATTGGGGCATTTTGTTGCCTCCTCTTTGAGAAGTTAGAAGACCTGTTTGCTTTGTTGTATTACGATGCACACTAGTGTGTAAAGAATCAGTGTGACCTGAATCAGACACTTTTTCCTGCATAAGTACGCATAGAATGCTGCATAAATACCCAAGGCAAACCAGTTGTTACTGGAGGTATATTTTCATGTTTAAGAGTTGTTCATAGTCAATAAAATGGAAGTAAATAAAAGGAAACTGCTTAAATCTGACCTAGAGTTTATTGCTTATATTTGACTTGAATCAGACACTTTTTCTGTCAGGTGCTGTGGAAGCCCTGCACATCTCTTCCTTTGTCTCCAACAGCAGCAACACATTTGTTTTTTTTCTCTGTGCTTTCAAGAAATAAACACTATGTGAATTTGGTCTCCATGCACAATAAACACAATTTAAGTAAAAAGCTTAAGAAAACCTTTTTTCTCCTTTAAAACCTTGCTTCTTGCCAGTTATTTACAGGGTTGGGTATGTGTTTTAAAATAAAAAAATAAAAAAAAATAAAGTTTCCCACTATTATGTGGGAGTCTGAGTACTTATTCCTTCAGCTCTGGTATTTTTTGAGACCTGTGCACTGGCTCTTCCATTGACATTACCTGCACCATGGTACTCAGTAGAGAAAGATAAATAATGGAGAATGGATGAGAAGACAGAGTTGGGTTCTAGATGTTTACTATGTCTTTTGCATAGATTTCCTGGAGTCCACTGAAGATTTATATTTCAGTGCATAGTGGCTGACTGCCTAGGAGTTTGTCAAAGTGTGAGAACAGGATTGTCTGAAACAGACACATGATCAAGGAGAAAAGAGTTGCATGGCACTTATCTCTCATAGCTTGTGTTGTGCTGAGTCCTTGTCCTAGATCTGTGCTTTGTGAGCCCTCCTGGCAAAGCTTTTGTGGGGAATAGAGAGACAAATAATACAGTGACTTTGCAGGAGCCAGTGAAAAAGCTCTTTACAAGCAAGAAGTAAAACTTGGACTTGCTTTGGAGGTGAGAAAGTGGTCAAGTATCACTGCTGGCAGACTGAAGGTAGGAATTAATGAAGTAAGAGACCCTGTGTGGCACAGAAGGATGAGCAACGTGTTAAGGAACCATAAAGGCTAGGACTAACAACTTACGGTCGATGAGAAGACAGATGACAACAGATGTCACAAATTCATAACTGTAAGGAGAAACCAAGGAAGGCTATGCTGCTACCAAAACTGTGTCTTGGATGATGCTAAGGCTCTGCACCAATATTTTGTGAAGGAAGGTTTTACTTGTGTGATGGTTGAGCTCCAGGACAGGTCAGAGCAACAGTAAAAATCTGGGCCCTAGATGATGTTGCCCTGGACTGGTTTAGAAGCTGCAGGTGTTTTCATATGCACAGGAAGGAGGGTGTCAGGTTTTTAAAATTAAAAAAAATGTTTTTTGTTTTGTTTCTGAGCTTGGCTTTCACCTGACTTTACTTGTCTCTGTCTCTGTCTCTGTGAAGGTTTTCTGTTTTCCCCCAGCCCAGTGTCTGAAGAAGAGGCTGAGATCTGTTCTTGTGTTCAGGAATTGTTTATTCTTTGTTATCTCATATTTGTGGCCCTGGCCTGCCACAGTCTTCTCTGCAGGCCAGATTGTGTCAAACTCTCTGCCTCTTGGGCTGGTGCTATCTTTTGTACTAAAAATTACGAATGCTTTATTTACAACAACTCTCCAATATCTATTAACTACATTGAACAGTGTACCTTTGTTCTAGACCAACCAAAATGTGCCACACCACCAAAGAAGATGGAGAACAAGAGACAAAGAGGAAGCCCAGGGACACACCCCATTTCCTCCATCTTTGTACCCTGATCCCACATTCTAAAATCCCCCAATTCTACTTTTTCACCCTGTGATATGCTAATTATCATTCTATCTAAATTCTTATAACTTACAAATCTTCCCAGGACAGTCAGAAGGATTTCCTGGTTCCCACATGAGGGTAAAGGCTAGAAGAAGCTTAAGAGAATAATGATTTGCCCCACATGGGAAGGGGACTTTTAAATTCCCATCGCCTGTGATATCTGATTGTGTTAAGTAGAATCCTTCCAACTCTGTCAATACAAGGAGGATCTGGATATTGATCATTTACATGGTGCATGATGGATAATCTCATTTTTGTACAGTACTCTTTATCCAAGCTGCTTTGCTCAATTAAACTCTGCTCAGCAGAGACTATTCAAATCTGCTGTAAAGTTCATGCCATGACCACATTTCCTATCAATTTCTTCACCGGAATATATATTAATGGAAACATGGGGTTATATTAATTGTACAATTTTGAATAAATGCAACCTTAGCAGAGTACATTTTTTATTATTATTTAATAATTATGAGTTCAGGCTTTTCTTAATTTCCTGCTGTGAGCTTTTAAAAGTCACTGCAATGCTGAAACATAAATAGAGTATGTGATGCAACACTTTTCCTAGGCAAATATCAGACATTTTTACCTCAGGAAAAATAAAAAGCGATTTAAAAAAAATCATTTGGCTTATTTGAAATTTTGTGCTGTTGAAACCAAATAAGGGAAAACTCAAATCAAGATGGAACAATATTTACTTAAAAAAATTAAACTAATATTTCTAAGACTTGAGTAGGCAACAAATGGCAAAAATCCATAGAGAGCATTAAAATGGTAAAATTGAAAAAAAAATCTTCTAAAACATGGATGAGAAAATATCCAACTTGCTTAAGTTTTTCTCAGCCATTACGTTCCATAGGTGATAAAACCTGGGTAGAATTATGTTTAGATTCTCCCAGGCAGTGGAAAAGCAGCAATGGAGTCCAACACGAGACACTAGGACAAGGTGACCTGGAACCTCCCAGAAGAGTCATCATCATCGCTTACTCTCTCATAGCTTGGCTATTAAACTCAAGCATTCCCTCCCTTCCCCCTCTCCTCTTTGGTTCCTTCCTATTTCCTCATCTTTATATCTTTTTCTTTTCATCTTTGTCTTCCTTTCTTAGCCACTTGCCTTGTTCTGACAATATGATTACTTAATACTTACCTGCCAAATTAACTGACTTATTTTACCAACGAGTGGATATACCATTCCCTGACACTCGTATTTGACAGTCCCACAATCTTTTCTGTGTCCATGAGGTGTGCACTGTAACCGGAAAATTCCACTAAGTATGGTAGGCTTTCTCTGCAGCACACTACAGTTACATACCAGCATGAACCAGGACGTGTGTTGGTTTGCCCTCTCTCTTTGGCTTTTAAAGCAATAAAATGTGAACAATTAAAAAAATCTTTTACAACCCACTCATCCTCTCTCCTTTATTCCAAAAATCACACCCAACTGACCTCTTACCGAGAATGCTGTTCCATTCGGTAAGACTCTGTCTTTTCACAATGAAAAGAAAAAAATCCTATTCAGCTAATTGAGCAATTTGCTTAACTGAATACACTGCAAAAATGTATAGTGGAAATGCTAATGTATTAAGTATAAGTGTGTATTTGTATGAGTGGGGAAAAAGAAATGCTATATAGGTGCTGTAGTTGTAATGCTGCATAAATACCCAAGGCAAAACAATTGTTACTGGAGGTATATTTTTAGGTTTACCCGCTAAGAGTTGTTCATTGTCAATAAAATGGATGCAAATAAAAGGAAACTGCTTAAATTTGACCTAGAGTTTATTACTTATATTTGACCTGATTTTTTTTGTTGTTGTTGTTGTTGAATGATACATACAGAGCTCAGGAAATTATATTCTTTTGATTTTTATTAGCACAGTTTACTTAAAACCTAGTCATGGATCTGAATACTTTTGTACAGAACCCACTGAGAAACAAGGCAGGGGCGTCTGCTATGCATAATCCTTAAAATGTTTTGCAAGACAACACCCAGAGCAGGGAACACCTGTAACGCTCTGATGATGTCAGTGCAGTAGATTGTAGCACAACAACCACCCCAAATCTGTCAACGTTTTGCAAGAGAGTGGATATAAGGGATTTGAAACAGAATGGTGAAATCACTTTGTGGGTGATTATCAGGGACCCTTCCAAGTGTGAAAGACAGTATTAAAAAACATGGAATGCCTGCAGACATGACAGAGTTTGGAGTTGCTGGCCCCTAAGTCACAACCCCTCTGCCCTTCCCTGTCCTGAAGTCCTGAAGATGTGTCTTCCACATTAGGTGCCGAGCATGCTCCTGAGCCTGGAAATCCTCAGAGGTACAGCACAAAACTGGGGCAAGGAACAGATTACTCACCACATCTTTGCTTTCCCCTTTCCTCTAAGTGGAATGGGGCTGAGACATGCACAGGAACTTTCTCTGTTGCACAGGGATGTGAAGAGCACAGCTGTGGTGGCCCGAAAGTTGCTTTTAAGAAAAAGCTACAGACTCTTTTCTTAGCTTGCTTTTAGTTCCCAAATATTGCAGCAATGCAGTACCTACGTAATCTGTGTACACTGAAGAACACCCTGCGAGGGGATGAGGTATTTGAGACTCTCTTTGTGGAATCTGTAGGCCACCCACCCAAAACCATGGCTGTTTTCTCGGTAGCAGAGACAGTAACATCAGGACAGTCTTAGAGCAGAGTGCATTGAGAGGGTGAGCAGTGGAATTAGGAAGCAACTGAGAGACTGGGATGACATAATTGCCGTTTCTTTTACACTCCTTTTTTTATGTCTGTGACTATTTTATTCCACATTATAAAAATGAGGTGATGGAAGCAGCTCAGCAGTGTCTCACATTTAAGTCCTCCTAAAATACAAGGGTGTACTGAGCTGCCAAGTGTCACACACTATAAGGCTTGCAAGACTTTTAAACCTTTCTATTGCTTTTTCCTGACACAGTCCAAGACTTCCAAATGGGCTCCATCATCCTGCAGCAAGATTCTCCCACTGATTCTCACAAGATATCTTTTGAGGTCCAGCCTGAGGTGGGTTCTATGAAATATAAGCCAGTCAAAGAAAGAGAAAATTCACCCACTGAGAAGCTAACAAGTGCAGACCTTCAAGGAAGGACTGACTCTAAGAGCAAAGGTGTTTTTCTGTCCAGAACCCATTTCATTTCTAGCCAGTTCAAACCCTCTTTTATACGAAATGGACAGTTTTTGTGCGTTGTGTGGGAAGTAAGAAAATAGGTTTATTTTTCTTCTTTTGCCTTCTCTCTACATATACTGCCAACTTTATGGGCAGGTATTTGAGGATAAATGGATTGCCTCTCACACAAAGGTTTTAAATAAAACATCTCTTTTCTGACTAAAAAATAGGTTAGTCAATTTTTAATGGCTTTCTCCTTCCACTGAAGATCATCAGCCTGTATTTGATGTAAAAATGACACTATCATCATAAAAGCTCCTTCTGTTGGGATTCACTGCACCATTTAGACCAGATAGCAGTGTAAAGTCCTAATGGAGAAATAAACATTTGAGCATTTTTCCTGATACTCTAATTGCCACACTTAGGTGCTGCTGTATGTGAAAACAGAAGTACATAGAAAATTTCCTTGTTCATTCCATACGCTAGAAATTTTGCCGTCCTGCCTGCATATGTTGTTTGTTACATATATATGAGTGTGATATATACCAAAGCAGAACTTTCCTTTCCTTTTCTCTGGTGATGGAGATGCTTTGTGACACAAAGTGTAACTCCATTCCTGATTCCTCTTGGAGAGAAGAACTCACATAACCCCCCTGTCCTCCAAAATTCTGCTGAGATAAAAGCCAAGGATAAATTCCAAGAAACTTGGAAGCTGAAAGTGTAGTAGAATGATGGAAGCAGAGATGAAGTCTCAAAGCTAGTGAGATATGACAAAATTGGTATGCTGTATTCAGAACTCCTGATGTCATTTGGTGGGAGCCGCATACATACTGTGTTCCAGAGATTTTTCTTCTGGCCAGCCCTCTCGAGCCTCTGCAGCCCCTTGTTGGGAAAAAGCCCTGTGTCACCTGGGATGTGCTGACACAGCTGGGAAGCTCTGGCACTGACACAGGTCACTCAGGATGGGGCCACCTCCCCATTTTGCTGGGTTAAAACCTCAGCACCCTGGCTCAGAGAGGTACTTGGAGCATCAGCTGTCATGTTGTAGCACCTCTGGCTGAATGCTTGGCTGTGACAGACTGGAAGTTTGGCTTTTGGAAGGTAGGGGTTCAAATGCTTTCTCTGTGGTAGGCACATATTTATGCTAAGGACAGAACTTGATACATCAAAGTAGGGAAAACGGTGCTTGCTGGGAAGAAAACCCCACTGAATTATCCTGACTAAGGGCACTCTAACATTAGGAGGTCTGGGTTTAGGAATGGATAGATTAGGAAATATATTTTGTTGACCTCCCTTCCCAGAGTAATTGAAAATTATTCAGCTCTGCTGAGTGTAACTGCCAGTAGCTTCTGCTCAATATAATTGAGTTCTCTACCCTCAATTTGTTTGCTTGTGTTTCAAGCTTTGAAAAAAGAGCACTTAACCTTTTATTGTTTATTCAGATTTATTTAGAGAAAACAAAATCTCTGTGGCTGGCTCTATCAACTACCCACATTTTTGCTGTTCTCTGGAATGAATTGAGTGTCAATAAAAGCAGCTCAAAACCTCTTTCTTCCAGGAGTATTACTGACAGTGTAAACAGTTTTCAATAATATTGGATGTCACTGATTATGTTAGCATGTGGAATGGATACAGCCCTGTTCCTCTCAAAGGACTCCACATGTATTTGTGCCTGTTATTATTGTGTCATCTATGTTTGGGATTTCACCCAAAACACAAGAAACTAAAAACATTAAAAAGTGGATATCTTAAGTGTCTTGATCTCTGAAAAGATCTCTCTGCAATTGGAATCCACTGCTCAGGCATGAAACTTTCCAATGCAAAGCTCAGTGCTGCTGATGACATGGGTGGGATTTTATTAGATCACAGATATCTAGCCTGGATTTTGCCTTTATTGTCTTCTTTTCCACAACATTTAAGAGGAGGCTTTGTACCTCTCTGTATCTTCTTTAGAGCTCAGAGTGTTTCCTATGTAACCTGACTTCTACCCACAGAATCACAGGATCCCAGAATGGGTCAGGCTGGAAGGGAGCACGGTGAATCATCTGGTCCAACCTCCCTGCTCAAGCAGGGTCATCCCAGAGCACATGGCACAGGATTGTGACCAGTCAGTTCTGGAATATCTCCAGTGAGGGAGACTCCACAGCCTCTTTGGGCAATCTGTTCCAATGTATGGACATCCATACAGTATGAAAAATACAGTATGACTGGCATATCATGTGATAGAGGCATTTTTAATGTAGGTCCATGGTGACCTTATATTTTTTATTTTTGAGTCTTGCTCCTTCAAGTGGGCACGGGGCAGTGTGCTCCTTGCTTCAGGCTGTCAGAGAAGGCAGGGGGTAAATCTGCAGTGCCTGGCAGGAGATTAATGAAGGTTTACAGAATGCTGTGGGCAGGGAGATGGGGAAGATCAGGGTAGATACAGATGTCAGGAGAAGCATTGTGTCATCTGGAGAGTGAGCTGGAGTAAGAAACGAAGAGCTTTTGTTCTGCCTAAAATGGCTCTAATTCCCCTAGGTGAGAACCTACCCAGGGAGGCTCTTGCTCTCAGGTCTCTGACACTTTGAAGTGTAGCTGGTGATTTGGGTCCACATCCCTCTGGCTGGTAATTCCCAGAAGGGGAAAACAAGGTCACTAGATGTCGAGGTGCTGTGGAGCTATCGCTGCTGCTGAAAATCAGTCATAACCAAACAGTGTGTGATTCCCTCCTCCCCAGGCATGTGTCCTCCCTACAGACCTTCACAGAGGGTTCTGCAGCCCAGAAGCAAAATCACTGCCAGGACACAAAACACACAGCTGCTTTGAATTCCTCTGTGGCTGCAATGCAGTATCAAGTGCTTTTGCTGGCTTGTAAATCCAGTGATTTCAGAATTAATTTTTTAATCTGTGGCAAAGGCAATATGGCAAAGGAAATAATCCATGGGAATGTGTGGAGTGGGGCATGCAGAAGGGAAAGCTTGTGTTTTCATCAGCTTCTGATTTCCCTGCCTTTAGCTTTTCTGATGGAGTGATACGTCCTGTGGCAACCTTCATGGTCAGGCACAGCAGTTTTTGGGGCTCTGAAAAGAAAATTATGACTATCCTCAACCTCTACTTTTCAGAATAAATCTTGTCCAGAATAGCTCTATTGTTCCTCACACAGTAGAAAGCTGTTGGCTTTCCATGGCTTTGGCAGGGTTGTAATAACTCTGAGGGCGTGATTTTTCCTGAGACTGTGTCTGTGAATAACCTTTCACAGGCAGTGATCCTGCAAACATTCTGGCATGTCAGTGTTCTTACAGGTTTTTCCATGTATGAATGTACAGGACTGTTGGAACTGAGGGCTTAGGCATGGAGATGTTAATGTTTGTAAAGGTAGTCATTTCCCAAGTGTCATGTCAAAAACTTGTGTTCAGTCTGGATTGTTTTCTACTGTTCTGGAAATTTATCAAACTCTGTAACTTCCTAAACAGGAATGTGCATAGTTGTTTCAGAGAGAATCACCTGTTGGAACAAAGGAAAATTTATTATGTTTTAAAACTAAAAGGAACCTGGACTTGTTTTTGCAAAGATGCTGATAAGTATCTTTGCTTTTTTGTTTTTGTTTTTGTTTTGTTTTGTTTTGTTTTTTCAAAAGGATCCACACAATGTTTTTATACAGGCAAAATGTATTTCCTGACAGGAAAAAATAATCCAAATCCATAGTTGTTCAGTTCTTGACTGCCACTTTATAGAGAACAGAACCTTCTATAAACACATATGTGCTAATAAACAGCATATATGGACATGATGGTTTCATGTTGCTCTGACTCTGGAATGTTCATCATTGACTGGCACGAGTCTTTCATTTCTTTGCCTTGTCCTGGTTCTGGCCAGAACAGGGTTAATTTTTACAGCACCCAGGAGGGACACAGTGCCTTGAGAAATCAGAGGTGAATCCTTGCACAGTCGAATATGAATGGTTCGCCTATCTTGAACACTCTTGTTACTATTGTTGTGACTGTTAGTTTTCTTATTTCATTGTTGTTTCTAGTACATTGTTCTTACCTTAACCTGTGATCTTCACCTTTTCGTGCCTCCAATTCTCCTCTCCATCCCTCTGAAGGGGTGACGGGGATGAGGGGGAAGTGAGTGAGCAGTGCACAGTAGGGACACTGAACTGGGGAATATTATTCTTAAACGACAACATGCCCATAATTTCCTATAGTCACAGGAAACACCCATAGGAAATAGACTGGCCACAGAATGCAAAGATCAGTCACCTCAGCCATTCATTACTGACTGTCACATTGGAAGAACTGAGGCTGGGAGTGTTTCCTCCTTAATCAGCTCGAAGTGAAGGGTCCTCCCAGGCAGGCGAAATACTGCTTACTTTCTTCTTACAAAATGGAATGGTTTTGAGCAGTGCCAAACCATTATAGATTTTGCAGTGTTGCAGAAAGGTTGTAAGAGGTCACCTGACACAAGCTGGGTGAATTTAAAGGCCAAATCCTCAGCAGGTGCAAAGCAGCACCCTTCAATCGACATCAGGGAGGATGTCATGGTGGAGCTGCTGCTGAGATTCCAAGGGGCCTTAGAGAATTAGTCTCAGCCAGAGAGCCTGCAGTGCTGCATTTACTGTTCTACTTTCTCAAATATTGTTCCAGTAATTCTATTTGACTAATTTTTTTTCTTCTTCTGTTAGTATGTGTAATCTGTAATCCATCAGAATATGTTTTTTCCACTGCAGTACAGCATATTGTCAAACCCATGTCTTTTTGGCTGGCCTGCTTGCTAAGCTAGGTACAGTGAAGCCATGGTGTGACTGCATCTAAGTTCACATTGAAGACATGTCTGAAAATCTACAAAATCTACAGTGGTTCACTTTTTTCCTTTTTTTTTTTTTTTTTTTTTTTTTTTTTTTTTTTTTTGGCTAATCTCAAGTGATAAAAGGTTTCCATGGCCTGTTTTGAGACCTGTAAGTACTATGAAGCTGCTGATCATGACACAGTTTGGGTTGAGCCTGGTTGGTAGGGCAGGCTGAAAGAAGTAATCTAAATAAAAGTGCATGGCCTCTTGGACCCAAAATTGGTTGCCTTGCCAGTCCCAATTCATTTATCTCACAAAAAAACTTAAACAGAAATAAATCCTCAGCAAATTCCTATCAGTTTCACAGCGATCATTTGCTTTTCTGGCTTCCACTAAGGATATCATTATGCTCTTTAGTCCTAACCCAGTCCTAACCTGCTCAGCTTTCTAAACAGTTAGTTTAATTAATCCCCTGCCTTTCTGATTGTTAGTGCTGTGTATTGCAAGTGAGTTTTTGATGCAAAGCATCACTAAATTAATTAGTTTTGGCCCTGATCCACCAGATTTAATGGGGGTATTTGCACGTTCAAAGGTAGACCACTGTTGAAGTGCCTCATTGAATGGAGCACTTCTCCCTTAATGAGAGGGGCTAGGCAGCTTGGCCTCTGGCTGCTGGATGAAGTTATCAGGGGTACTTAATGCCTCCACAGACTGTATGTCCTGGCAAGCTATGATGATATTTTAGTTATGTCTTGTACAGAAATGGAACATCTTGAATAATCATCTTATTTTATGCCTTCCTCAGTATCCCATTGTTACCTCATAGTGAAAGTGTTCTCACTGAATTTGTGGTATTCTCTGCGCACATCTCAGAAAGTGCTTTGGTTAAGGCTATGAGAGAGATCTACCTTGAAAGGTTTGATTAGCAACATCTTAGCTCTTAGATATTTAACAGAATTGTTTCTGTATGTTCATGGACTGATATTATTAGTTTGATGCTTGACTAGCAGTTTATTTTTACATTGTAGACTGAGATTAAAATTGATGCTATCTTTTTGTTGTTGCAGGATGATACTGTATTCCAAATCAACAGACACCATTTGTTAACTTTTCATCAGGGTGTACATAAGGAAGAGCAAACATTGCCAGCCTGGCTTTGGTTCCTGTGGCTGTTTAGATCAACTCAATGAGTGGCTGGAGATCTATGTCTTTCTTCAGTAAAACTCTATTTCTGCTGAAATTCTGGGTGTTTCCATCCATCTCACTAAAGATGGAATTTCATTCTGTGAATTTTCCTGGGCTTTTCTCAGTGTGCCCAGCAGCCCATGCCAAGATTCAGCTAACAGTGTTGCAGAGTTTTTTAAACAGCTACTCTTTTAATAGTGTCCTGGTAGTTCAGCCTGTCTAGATAAGATGCTGCTGGAGTTTCATAACCATATGGAATAGGTATTATAAGATGCTGAACTCAATAGACAAATCACAGACCTTGACTTTCGTCCTTGAACTTGAATGATGAGAAGCAAAATAACTCAGGCAGAAACGCAACCTGGTTTGTGAATCTGGTGTCTGAAAATGTTATCTGAACTGGTGTTGGAAAACTATTGTTTTACTGTCTTTTATTTGCTAGTTCCCTGGGTTCCTGGGCAGCTGAGGTGGATTACATCAAAACTTCAGGATGACCTTTCTGTCAAGGCAACAGTGATGCAATGCTTCATCTTGTAAAAGACTGGGTTAGTGAGGTCCTGACTGACTCATATTCAGCTATTCAGAATCCCATCAGCACCTCTGGGAGTGGAGAAGTTCATTTTGGCCTACTAAAACAGTCCTGCTGGGAGCATTCTGCCTCCCCTCCTAAGACAAGCAATAGCCTAGAGGTGCTACTGTGGGTACGGTGGTTTGGGGTAGACTAATAAGGTCCTAGTTGTCATGGAATCATTCTTCAGCAGCAGTGATGTAGGTTGTGGTCTTTCCTAGAATTTCTTCCTTAGTCCAGACTATTCTAGGAACCCTTTTTGACTGACCCTCAAATAAAACAAAAATCTGTGTACCCTTGATGACCTTTTGGTCAGATGCATGCATAATGTAAATTCAATTACTTTTGCTTTAGCTTGTGGTCAAGTAATAAAGAAGCAAACAGTGGAGTCAAGGTGCAAAACAGCCTGGAGGGAAGAATTTCAAGGAATCACAGCCAAATATTGTCCCCTTTTTGTGGAAGGGAGATGACTAGTGGTATAATAATATCTGCGCAAAAAAGTCAACATCCGTCCTGAATGATCGTTCACAAAAATAACATTTTGCAGACCCTGCACTACATCTATCCCTCTTCTCGGATAATGACGATTTTAGTAGTTTGACTGTGTTTTCCACGAGGCAGCCTGGCTCCCAGGGAGGCACGGCAGGCGTGTGTCCGTGCCCGGAGCCCGCGGCCGGCCCACGCCGCGGCGGCGCCTCCCAGGGCAGGGCAGCCCCGGTGCCCCGCGCCGGCGCCTTTGACGGGAGAGCGGCGGGCATGAATACGCGGCAGCCTGCGGTGGGAGCCCTGCCACTGTTAAATTTGTAGCCAATTAGCCGTGTTGCACAATTCCAGCAGAGTAACACCAGTCTCTATAGACTTGGTATAGAGAGAGAAATTACTTTCGACAAATACCTCTTAATCCCTTGTTCTTGGCTGGGCTGGAGCGCCTACTGCTAACTGCTAATGGCACGGGGAAATCCCAATTTCCAGTGTCAAGGGCTTCGAGGAATCAGGCTATTAAAGGGAGACATTTATTTTGCATTAGCTTTGATCAGCAGCTCCTGGGTGAAATCTCCTTACATAAGTACCCCGTGCGGCCTCTCGCTTGGGGAACGCGGGCTCCGGGCCGGGCCGGCGGCTGAGGGAGAGGGCGCGGGCTGCTTTCTGCTGGGCCTTGCCCGGCGGGAGCACAGTCACAGGATCAATTAATTTGGAAAAGCCCTCCAAGATCACCGAATCCAACCTGCGACTGAACACCACCCTGTCAAATAGACCTTAGCACTGAGTGCCACGTCCAGCGTTTCCTTAAAAACCTCCAGGGACGGTCACTCCACCACATCCCTGGGCAGCCTGGGCAATTCCAATGTCTACTCAACCTTTTCAGTGAAGAAATTCCTGCTAATGGCCAACCCAACCCTCCCCAGGCAGTTTAAGACTGTTCCTCTCATCCTCTCGCAGGCTGCCTGGCAGAAGAGGCAGCCGCCTGCCCGGGGCGGGCACTTGCGGAGCCGGGCGGCGCGGGAAGGCACCGGGCCCCGCAGTGCCGAGCCGGGCGGTGCGGACAGCATGCCGGGCGGGTGCGGGAAGGCACCGGGCTCCGCAGTGCCGAGCCGGGCGGTGCGGACAGCAGCCGGGCGGTACAGGGAAGGCACCGGGTCCGCAGTGCCGAGCCGGGCGGTGCGGAAGCACGGCTCGCATGCGAGCCGGGTGCGGATAGCAGCCGGGCGGTGCGGGAAGGCACCGGGCTCCGCAGTGCCGAGCCGGGCGGTGCGGATAGCAGCCGGGCGGTGCGGGAAGGCACCGGGCCCGCAGCCAGGTGCCAGAGCCGGGCGGCGCGGGAAGGCACCGGGCTCCGCAGTGCCGAGCCGGGCGGTGCGGACAGCAGCCGGGCGGCGCGGGAAGGCACCGGGCTCCGCAGTGCCGAGCCGGGCGGTGCGGATAGCAGCCGGGCGGTGCGGGAAGGCACCGGGCCCCAGTGCCGAGCGGCGGTGCGACAGCAGCCGGGCGGTGCGGGAAGGCACCGGGCCCCGCAGTGCCGAGCCGGGCGGTGCGGACAGCAGCCGGGCGGCGCGGGAAGGCACCGGGCTCCGCAGTGCCGAGCCGGGCGGTGCGGATAGCAGCCGGGCGGTGCGGGAAGGCACCGGGCCCGCAGTGCCGAGCCGGGCGGTGCGGGAAGGCACCGGGCTCCGCAGTGCCGAGCCGGGCGGTGCGGACAGCAGCCGGGCGGTGCGGGAAGGCACCGGGCTCCGCAGTGCCGAGCCGGGCGGTGCGGACAGCAGGCGGTGCGGCATCCCATGCCGAGGCGGACAGGCGGCGGCCAGCGACGGGACGGCGGCGCTTGGGCGATCTCGCGCTGCCCCCCGGCGGCCGTTCCCGCCGTGCCGCCGCTGCCCCGCCGCCGGCTCCAGCCCCCGGCGCTTTGGCGAGGGCAAGGCTGGGTCCCCGTCCCGCTCGCAGCCGCCCCGCTGTCCCCGGGCGCTGTGCGTTCCCCAGGCCGGTGGACCCTCGGGCAGGGGGAGCCGTGCCGTGGAGGGCGAGCGACGCTGGGAGCCCGCGGTGCCTCTGCCGGAGCCTCAGCCGGACCCCCACGGAGCCGAGCGAGGCAAGACCGCACGGCCTCGCCTTCCCCGCGCCGGCTCTCCAAACCTATTTTAATTATTAAAATGTTGCTGTTTGCAACGCAAACGCCTCGGTGTTGCAAATAAAGCTTAAGAGGGAAATTACTCAGCGTCGCTGCGCCCTGTCCTCGTGTCAGGTAGCTGGAGCCTTTCCATAGCATTAAAGGATAATACCTCGCACCTGGGGCTGCCATGAGGCACGAGAGCGTATTTTTACGCTTCAGCCTCCCCGTGTGTTCCAGATGCAATTTGCCAAATGATACTGACGTCTAAATAAGCAAAACATATAATAAAAGATGAAAATTGTATGGGAATCTCCCTGGACACAATTATTTGGCCCTCATGACCATTATTTAGGTGCTCCAGAAGCTTTGGAACTGAGGGGGAATTGCACTGACACATGCAAAGTAACTTAGGAACCGACCAGCATTTTAAGATCACAGAGTGGCATGCTGGGAAAAAAAATAATGTATTGCTCCTAAATACTAATTGCATGCACTGGGTCTTGGTCCATAATTGGAATGTGAGCAATGTGTACATATAAAATGTAGCAATTTCTGTACTTATGTAAGTAGCTGTTATCTAAAAATTACATAGCTTACCACTGTGTTAAGTTTATGACTGCTTCCTGGCATTGCCTGGACACAGTACCTGCAGAAGGCACCTGCTGGGTTTCTGAATGCATGAGGTACATCCCAGCATTTCTGTGACTCTGGAGGAATGTAATGGCATGACAGTAGCACAGCAGGCCTTGCAGCAGACTGGTGGGGAGGGAGGATGAGCGGTGCTGGCTACATTAGGGCCACTTTGCAAGTGTTTAAAATATTTTTGCAGATGAAATACCCATATATTAAGCAAGGATATGAAGATGGAATGGGTGAAACTTGGTTTCCTGAGTGTTTGGCTTGTAAGTACCCAATTATTTTTCAGCCGTAAATAACAAATGTGGCTGCAAGTCCCTGCTTACCTCTGAGCCTTTTCTTCAAGCAGTACACTGGGTCTGTGACACGGCCTTCGAATGCACAGATTAATTATCTGTTCTTCTCTGATCACATTTTCCATGCCCCTTGGTGTTTATCACTGGGGTTAGCATCTGTTAATGCTGTGGTTGCATCTATGTGTTTAGGAGCTAATAGCCATAAGCTGCCTCTCTGGGGCAGCCAGGCAGGGCTTTTCTGTGTGACGGGGCCTCTTCTCAGCTTGGAGGTATGATTCGAAGAGATGAGCCCAGCTTAGGAACTTGGCTGCCATCCTTTCTGCTGAGTGCTCCCCTGGGTGTACTTTCCATCATGGAGAGTGGCAGGGGTCAGCTGACAGGATGGGGTATTGCAGGGACAGTACTTTGCCATGAATCATGCGTAATTCTCTAGAGAATCAATACCTTTGAGTGAAAAAAATATTTAATAAGAAATTCCCAACTGCCAGACTTAACTCCTTGGTACTGGGAAATGTGAGGATGGCTGGAGACTTCACTGTGGCAAAGATACCCAGTTAACACTGGTAAAGCGTTAAGTGTAAGTGTAAAGTTAACACAAAATGAAATCCATATTGGAAATAAATTGTGGTTTTTAAACATTTAATTAACTATTCAGACAGATTGCCAGGAGGTGTAGCAGAATTTTTTTTTTATTGCTTTTAAGTTTTTAAATGAAGACTGGTTGTCTTTGTAGAAGATACACTCTAATCCAAATGTAAATTGTTGGGATCAATGCAAGAATTACTGGATGAACTTCTCTGGCCCTTGCTATGCTGCATGTCAGACTAGATGATGCTAACAATCACTTCTGGCCATAAAAATGTATGAGCAGTAGAAAATTATAAGTTTGAGAAGAATAAAATGATATGAAATTAACTCCATAACAGAAATATTTTTGCAACATAAACTCTTCTTTAACTTCTCTTGCATTATTTCATACTCTCATTGAAAGCAGCACAGATTTATAGTTACATGTTCGCATTAAAAACAACGGTTGAGAAACTTAAATAAGGAAAATATTAATGTAGTTCAAAGAATGGGAACTGACTCTCAGTAAAAGGCCTGTCTGACCTGTCAATTTGCTACTCGGTTTCATTATAGAGGAACAACTTCCTTCAGCCCTTGCTTGTACTTGTCTGACAATTTTTAGAAATTCCCCCATTTAAGATACAGTATAATTGAATAGGTTATTGACCTTAGCTAATAGGTAATTAAATAAGTAATCTATCTTTCTTGATAAATGAATGGTATTTGTATTTAACCCTCTCAGATAACAGTCTCTCAAGAGCTCAGAGTAGGTTTTCAACTTCTCTGTGTTGTCCCAACAATCCTGAGAACAGTGCCTGGCTTCAACGGAAACACAAATAACTTCTGGGACCTTACATTTATTAGGCATGTACAAAAATCTCTGTAAGTGAGTGGGAGGTGGAGGAGAGGACAAAAACAGTTCCCATGTGACTACCTAAACTGCCAACTCCATGTGACACAAGTCCAGTGTAGTGAGTAAAAACATAGTTCATACTATGAACCAGTTTTTCGCTTAATGAATTTTTTTTTCTGAAAGTATTCAAAGAGAGAAATGAAAATGAAAGTGAAAAGTCAAATCAGTTGAAGAAGTCTATTTTTTTTTTTTTTAAATAAAAAGAGGGTGTGAAGGCCCCATATCACTAATATTTTACTTGCACTTTCTCAAGCATATTTCTTAAGGAAGGACTTGATCTGCCTGGAGTTGAATCCTGTTCTGTGGTTTTGCTTTATTTTGAAAGGTGGAAATTTTTGAGTTGCCTGTTTCTGTTTTGAATGATGTGAAGAAATAAATTCTGGTTTTGACACATTTGAGATTTTCAATTCTTTCTTCCTTAGCATAACAGAGACCTGGCCCAGGTTCTTCTCTGAGACATTTTCAGTGAGAAACTGTCTGGGCTGCTCAGTCCTTAACAAGAAAAATGAGCCATATTTTCCAAAACTTTTCCACAGTAAGAGAGCCAGAAGAAAACTAGACACTTCCTATATGTGATTCATCTGGCCATTATCAGCTGCTACATTAGGATGAGGTAATTTGTAATTTGAAGAAATTTCTCTACAAGGGCTAGAGATTATTAGCTTCTCTTTAAATGTCTGCACTGTGCTTACTTGGTGTTGGCCATTGAACATTAACTAGGAATAAACATGAAAGAATAGACAAGGAGAGAACAGGAGGTAATATTTTCCAAAAATACTTAATAAGGAAAAACCAAATGCTTGAAAAGCAAAAGTGGTCTATGGATTTATAGAAAGGGAAAATAGTAAAGAGGAGGCAGAAGGAACATACAGAGGGCAAAGAAAAAAAATTTATCTCTTTCCCTTTGCTGGGGCCCAGATGGGTAAACAAAGGTGGGTGGCTATGTGTTTTCTTGGAGCTGCAGTAGTTGAAGTCCAGCCAAATGAGGAAGGCAACCACTTATTTTTAACAGAATATAGCCCAGTGGCAGGGCTTGGAAAACTGGTGAATGGTGAAATCTTAATACATCCTTGCTCAACTGAGTGCCTTCTCTGATAGCGCTCAAGCATCCTGTAATGTAACAAGCACTCATAGCATCCAGCACATTATGTAGTCCTCTTCATTTTGCTCTGCCTTTCTCTGGGAAACAGCCTGTGTTTGTGTACAGATGGTGAGATAGTATGAGAAGAGATGGGTACCATTCCAACACAGCAAAATACCATGAGGGAAACTACCTCTCTCCTTCTGCCTCTCCCAAATTCATCCTGAAGCTGCAGCCTGGCCTATCTTTACTCAGCAGTCCCAGAGTCAGGGTCAGGGTGGCTACATCTGCTCTAGTGACTTGGGATTGCACTGGGAGCATTCCTGACATTGGAGCTTGATTGTGCTGTTAAATTTAGAAAGTGGTCCCTGGCACAGTTCTGACCTGGGATGGCTAACATTCTCTCAAACAGTTTTAGACACATTCATTGCTTTCAGATCCAAGTGCCCTTTAATCATCAATCAGCTGAGAATACTTTCTCTCCAAGTTTTTCTGAGATTTGCATATCTAGGCTGTGTCTAGTGTCTCCTTGAAGGTTGCTGTAACAACTGTGCTTTCTTTTCTGTCTCGCAGACTTTCAAATCTCCCAGAATCAGAACAAATTCCTCAGCCTTGGAAGCACCCCTTTGTTTGGACTGTTGCACATATTGTCAGTGTGTGGCTATTGATTCAACAACTCAGTGGACAAAAGGACCATTCTGGATTCTTACACTTGCCTTTAAATGAAAGTTGTCAATTAGCCCCTTCAGTTTCAAAGGAGTTTAAGCTGACCAAACAATCTGACACCTATTCACTCACACAAAGGGGAAGAAATCAGAAAAAGTAAATATTGCATATTATGTCTCCTTGTCTATGAAATCCAAAGAGTTGCCAAAATCTATGATACTGTCTAAACTCTTCATTCCAGCATCTAAAGTGCATATTCATGCCACCATTGTCTCAGCTGCAATTGAACACTGCAATGACTTTTAATCTGCTTTCTTTCTTCCTTCTCCTGTTCCTTGACCCTGGACTTGTCAAAATCACTTACTTTACTGCTCTGATTGTATAGTTAAGCTCTTTGAATCTCTCCTTTAATTCCACTTGGTTAATTTATTTCCTATTCTGTAGTTATTTCCCTTACTTCTTCAGCCAAATGAACATCTTTGTCTTCTCTTATCATAATCTCTTAAACATCATATTGCTCTGTTGGATTCTGTTCCAGGGCCATATATGGCTATAGAAGGACTCTATTTATCTGGAAACTGGAATTAGTCCTCTACCCACCTGCATTACGTTTTCTAAGAATCCATATTTGAGTTTTTTCTACACTTGCACCAACACATGGAATATAATTTTTATACAGGCAAGGCATTTTTAGTGCATTGGAGTTCCATGCATTTTATAGAACTGATTCAAACTCCCCAGAGACGGTCTGTGGTACAAGGGGTGATACCAGGAATGAACAAGAAGCATTGCTGAAAAGTGCCAGATTAACTGGAAAACCAGGTAGGCCAAGGTGGTGAAGAAAGCAGCCTGACTTCAGGTCCTATGTTTTATGGTGGTCAAGCTTGGAACCATCTCATAGGATCATAGAACCATTTAGATTGGAAAAAACCTTTAGGATCATTGAGTCCAACTCTAAAGCTAACACTGGCAGGTCCACCATTTAACCATGTCCCTAAGCACCACCTCTCTGATATATCCCTTAGTGCCACATCTGCATGTCTTTTAAGCACCTCCAGAGATGGTGGCTGAAATGACACTTGATAAATCATTTCTCTTATGGCTCTCTAGGGACCTCCTCTAAGATTGTGAAAGACCATTTTCCAAATCTACATTCTGCCTGATTTTAAGATGAGACTTCAATCCACATCTCCTACAGCTCAGGAAATGTCTAAACTCCCAAGTTATATCTGTTTTTGATGTGTGTTTCTCTTTCTGCTCTGCCGAAGACTTACAACAGCTCCACCATCAAATTCAACTGTATGGAAGAGAGACAAACTTAGGTGAGATTTGAAGCAGAGGAATTCTTAGAACAGATCAGCAGTATTTTAGCAAAATAGCTTTTGGCATGAAAAGACACTGCTTTGTTAACTATGTTTTCTTGTAAAAGTCGAATCTACCTGAGTGTGGTTACTGGTTCAGACACTGGTGATTTGCACTGCAAGAGTACCTAATGTATTATTTTGTGTACTGCTCAGTGTCCTAGCCACCTCTCTTTCTCTACAAGTTTTCTTGAATTCTTCCTTGTATTTTCCTTTTGACTACAAAATAATTAGCCAATACTGGGAGGCGGTGCGTGCAGGTCTCACATATTTTTCTTTTTTGAAAAAAAAAGAAAATCCATTTCTTTCTCTATTACTGAGAATAGAGTAATAACTTTCCCTTTTGTTGTGGAATACGGAGAATTTTCTTAGCCAGCCCTATTTTGTCTCTTCCAATAATCTGTTTCATGTGCAGATTTTCTTGTAAAAATACGTCCTTGCAGTAATTCATATTCTAGTTCTTTAAATATATAATGACATTCCCTAGTCTGCTATAAAATATATGAACTTCTCAGTCACATTTCCTATTACCTAGGTAGAAAAGATGCAAGGTTCCAGTCTACAACTCTCTTGAGTCCTACTATGACAGTTTTTGAAAGGGCTCCTGGTTTTGAGCGTCCTCCCAGGAGGAGTGACTGAACTGACAAGGATCTCATTTCATCTCTTCTCCCAATGACCTGTCAAAAACCAGAGCCGACCCTAAATGCCTCAGAGGCAAGGTACAAGGAAACCTGTGTCACACATGTCTGAATTAACTGGCTCCTGAAGAAAGACTCCTTCCACCCTGTCATTATTAGAAAATGAAAGAAAACAAAACACAGAAAACCAAAAAGCCCAAACAAACAAAACCTGAAGCTTTGAAGAAGGAAGGTAAGTAGTTTTTCTCTGAAATTTCTGCCTTTTAAATGTTTTGAGCATTTCTCAATCCAAAGAGGTGCCTCATCCTCTGATGAATCCTGTTGGATTCACTTTGTCATGTGGTTGGGTATTTCACATGTTAATCATGTGAAAGTGTGTCTCTTTTTGTGGGAATTTTCAATCTTCCATGCTTAATTTTTTTGAAATGTCTCTTTGTACTTGCATTACTATAAAAGAGGGGGGGTAAAAGTGCCTCATCTATCTTTTCTATCACACTCCTTGTTTCCTTTGCATTCGATCATTTCCTCTTTTATTCATTTCATCTCATCTCTTAGGTAAACAGTCCAATTCTGTTCCATTTTGTTTCATTTCTGAGGTTTTCCATGTCCCTAATTATTCTCATCACCCATCTTTGAACTCTTTTCCTCTGTGCTATATCCTTTTTTGACATTTTAGGTGCAAATTGTTGTAGGTGCAATTTAGATCACTTAAATGTCCAAGTCCCTGACTTATGGATGCAATCAGGGACTCAGACATCTAAGTAACTAGATTGCAGACACAAATAATTACATTGCAAAATGTGGCTGCAAGTTTTGTGCTCATGAGAAATGGCTAAAGCCAGACTGAAGATCAGAGCCTTAATCACAAGAAAAATATCTCCTTCAAACTTTAAAGGAGAAACCGCCCCCTCCATTTGAACAAGGTACTAAGCAGACAAAAAGTCAATTGTTTAAACTCTATAGAAATATGTGATAAATGTAATAATGGTAATTAGGTCAGAAAGATGTGGAACCAATAATAAAAAATTATTATTATTATAATAATAATAATAATATCTGAGAACATTATTGGGAGAGAAGAGCACAGTGTGCACTGAGCTTCCATGATAACCAGTGTTTGTCATTTGCATGTTTCCACCTTTAAAACTGGTTTACTTTGTGCCATTGAAATATTTCCATCATTAATCTACAGGAAGAAGGTGTAAGACACTTTACCCATGTCCATGATCCAATATTCTAGAAAATTCAGTCTAATATTATTGAAAAATATTTTGAACAAGATTTTATCATTTCTTCTTGTTACAAATTAAATGCCTTTCTAGGATGAGGTTTCAGCAGACTGCAAAGTTGAGGTTATGTTGTTTAATGGTGGCACTGGTGGAAAAGTTGGAATGAGAGCTGTATTTTTTGAAAGAAAAGAATTATTTGAACTTGATCTTTATTTCTATAATGATTTTCTATATTGATTGGAACAAAGTTTCATTTTCAGCTGAAAAAATATAGCTTCTCTTTCAAAGATAGGAAGAGAAGTGCTTATTCTTTCTGCTATTTATTCTGAAATGAAAAAAATATTTTTGTCTTCAAAACCGAAAGATTTCTAATATTTAAAATTAATGTAGTTCTGTTTTGGAAAACGTTCTGTTCCATTCCTTTTCATTAACCTTTCTGGAAAAGAGAGTAAAAGATAAAAAATAGCAAAACATGAATACTTAGAGTAGGGACTGGCTATGTTCTAGAATTAGACATAGTGTTAAACTTCAATTTTAATCCATAAATGTAGATAAATTTCAAAATATTGTGGACCTATAATGCTATTTTCTCTATGGACTTCAGTGCTGGAAGAGGAGAGAAAAGTTGTCAGGGTGAATTTATAACAGTGTCTGCACAATTTCAGCCAACTTTTTCCTCCTGTCTTCTCAAATTTTATTTTAATTTCTTATGTATTTCAGCCCTGTGTTTGCTCCACTTCTATCCTGTGTCTCCTTTGCTTTGTGAGTCAGCATTCCCAAGTAATGGATTTTGGTCATCTTATGAGGCTGAAATTGGTTAGATATTATTGCCAAACCATAGTACGGACAAAGCAAAAATAAGTTGACTTCCAGATTAAAATAATTTTCAAATCTCATCAAGCCTGCCTATAGTGCAAGACATTTCTTTCCACAAGGGACATTATATCTTCAAGAATATTTCTCTTAAACCCTATGTTATTTATTAATGGGTCCATGTTTCAGATAACTATGAAGAGTAATTTATCCTCAACTGAGTGCTCCTTGTTACTCACATGAGACAACTTATGCATGAAGGAATCACTTAAGTTTAATTTAAGTCCCTCAGAATAAGAATTCTATCTAGAATTGTTTAAATATTTAATCAGCTGTCAACCAGAAATCTTGTTTGGTTAGGCATCCATGATCCTATCTTCTTCTCAATGAAAACAGTGAGAAAACTCCAAGTAATTTTAAAGAAAGAAGAAAAAAAATAATTCAGTGCATATGGGTCAGACTTACAAAATTAAAGAAAATGAGCTCACAGAAAGAAGTAAAACAACATGTTAACTTTTCTCTGCAGTTTCAGAGAACAATACCTCTCTGTAATTAAGCCAAATTTCTTAGCTAGACTAGCTGCTATGTCTTTGAACTTAGGCAGAAGGAGAAGCCCCTGAGAAACAGAAGTTGATGCAACAGCCTCCAAGACTTGCATCTGGGGCTTGTTCTTCCTTGATCCGGCATTTCTTCCTACTCAGAGGTCTGATTTAAGCTAGATTGTGTGACTGTCTAATAGTGAGGTAATGAATACAAAGACCTTTTCCACAGGTGGAGCAAAGCAGGAGAGAAGCAGCAATATTGTCACAAGATCAGGACCCAGCAACTTGGCAATAGCAAGCACTAGCGTTAGCCATCATGTGCAAATTGAAGTGGGTGCAGCTGTGTGGGTGTTTCTCCTGTGCTCTGTTCCTGGTCAAACACATCTAGTGTGGTCTGTGTCTTCCATGACCTAGCACATGTTTTTCTGCATACATAGCCTAAAAACAAAGGTTTAGAGTAGGCCAGAATAAATTTTTCAGAAATATGTTCATTTTTGCCTTTGACCATCAAGTAGCTAAGAAGGGAAATCTACATTGTAAGCTGCTAAAAATCTTTGAGGTTATTTCCCTCCTACCTCATTTTCCTCCCTGAGGAATAAACCTCTCTCTATGCTTTCTGTTCTTCTAAATGATTTGAAAACTTGACTTTACTTTTCCTTGTATTTCAGACATAGTCAACATTTTCAACAACCTTCTGAAAAACATGTGGGATTATGACGGGCATGTGGCTAAGGTGTGGGCAGAGCTATGTGGAAAGCAGAGTTAGAATTATTTCTCAAAAATATTCATGCAATTTTATATACAACCACTTCTCTAACAAATCTCAAAAGAATTTAGATTCTATTGGATATTTTATGTCTCAACTCTACTATTTAAAATTATTTTTAATAAAATTTCATTGTGTTCCTCATCCAGAAAAGCTTCTTATAATTTCTTTGGCATTTGTTTTATTTTGTGTTGTTCTGTTTTATTTATATATTGCAGAGGCAAGATGCCTAACAGCTTGCCTTTACAAAGCCTAGGATGCCTTGAGTTCTTTTCTCATCTATTCTCTTTGCAGTGGAGCATTTTTGTTCTTGGTCCTTCTTTTTTTTCTTCCTCTTTTTCCTGCTGAATATTTGGAAGCTTTTCAAGGTCAGCTTTTCCTCTGTCTTCTCACCTTGTCCTGCTCACCACTGCATGGTGTCAGTTGCTGACCTGGCACCTCCCCTGGCTCTTTGGTCCTTGCTCACCATTTGCTGTGAAAGAACAAATGTTTGCCTGGTTCTTGCTTTGCAAAGGTTTCATGGCCGTTCAGATGGCTGTGAAAACTTAATAAAAATCTGTTAGGTTACAAAGACATCATAACCATTAATTTCTGCTCTCAGAAATAATAATATTTGGCAAATTCTTTAGAAGATTTTTAAGCTTCACCCATCCTAAGGATGGAAGAACCTTGAGTGTTCATGTTTCAGTTTGTCTTGTATTCAGTAAGTTTTCTTGTGAAAACTCCCAGAGCCCTTAACAGAAGAACACTGCAAAGCTGCAGTAATACCAGAAGATCTAGGTGCTGGGTTTCCATGAGTTTGAGTGTGCCATATGGGAGACTGTTGTGGTTGCTCACCTTTGTGTGTGCACTGACCAAGCTTTGAAAGCCTGATCCTGTCCAGACAAGTTGTGAGCCTCTGTGCTTGATTCCTCTCCCTTCAGGTGACAATTGGCTTTAGACTCCCTGTGTATCCAGAGGTAGGAGGGAGGCAACATGACGGGTGACAGATCTCATTATCATCTAAACCCCTTTCTTCATTGATGCTATGCAGACAACAGTAGCCGTTGTCTAACTTGTACAGCCTTGTAAGGTGGGATGGATATTTCGTCCTCCAAAATATATTTTTTTTCTTTTTTTTGCCTGGCTATGCAAGAAGAAGGCAATGGGACAATTTCCTCCCTCCTGTACTTTTCGCGGCCTGAGGGGGCTGTGTTGCATGTGGGATGTCATGACAGTCCTGTAACCATCCCAGCCCTCTGGGTCTGACCCTTTGTGCTCAGACCCTTTCATGACAACGTAGCTTTCTGCTGCACTTGGGGCTGGCTGTCATTTTACAGAACAGCAGATTGCAAGGATTGTTGCTTTCTCCCCTCTTCCTGCTTCAGGCAGTGGTTTGATTTTCTCAATTTTAGAAGGGTCTAGGCAAGTGCTGCCATCCTCTTCCTTCTCTAGGGACTTCCTTCAATAACAACCCTGACTGACTGAGCCTGTTAGGCATTTTTCATGGAGAAATATTTAAACAGTAAGTCCTGTGATCAGGTTTGGGCATGAAGGGAGCCCTGATTGGATTGAGGCTGTTGTAGGTTTCTTCTGTTGTGCAGTTTCTTCTGCACTGTTGTGCAGTTTCTTTGTTAGTTGCTATGAAAAAGCAAGTCAGTGATGGAATATACTGCTCTGAGATGCAGGCATTGGCAGAGACCAACTACCGAAATTCAGCCTCAGCTACTTGTCAGTCTTCTTTCGTCACTGGTTCTCTAGCTATTTACTGCATTATGCCCTTATTAATGAATACCTTTTATGTTTTTAAATACCAATTCAGATTTGGGTTTTTTCTTGGTGTTGAAAAAGGTAGGATTTATTTTTTTCCCTATGAGTTATGCAGAGTTCTTGGCATTTTAAGCACCATGAGGTTGAATTAAATCTACAAAGGAAGGGTTTGGTTTGATTTACCTATGATGAACTAATTTCTTCTCCACAGAACCTGTATTGCCTGAAACGTTCTTGTTTAAATAGAGTAATATTTTAATCTTGTGCTTTGGGTCCTTTTAAACCTGATTCTATTTTCTGCTCCTATTATCCCAATAACAGTTCAATTAGGAGTGGTTAACAATCAAGATATTTATTTTAATTGCATGCTTATCTTTTGAGGGTATATTGCAGTAAATAAGGAACATTTGAACAAAAAACCCTAACATTGCAACGTGTCTTGTCACATTATACTTACCCTACACCTGATTTCAAATGTAAATTGCACAGCATTTAGCTCTAATGAAAATACTCTAGTGAAGGAAATTGTTAAGATTTTCTGGTGCTCCCCTAGGGGTAATATTAAAACCTCCATTACTAACATCTCACTCTGAGAAGACAAAATGTGCACTGAGAATACAAAAGCTCTGTTGGCATCTAAATGTGTGCCAATTAATTCCCAGTTACAGACCTGCAGATCTGTATGGAGATGTAAAAATAGGACCTGGGAAAGCTATTTAGATCCCTGTATAACAGGGCTCCTTGACCCTGGATTTCTAATGTTAGTTTAATCATGGCATTCTGCTTTCTATTTATTTATATAGTTGCCTCAATGAACAAATTAATAATTATACAGCACATTGACAAACATGCCGAGTAATATTTGCCAGATTTTAAATTAATTTAATTCAAGGGCCACTTCATTTACAGGATTCATAGGCACATCAAGGAGTAGCTTTTACTTCATTACTATTCAGATTGCACCAAGATTTTTCATAATTTTCCACTCTCCTTTTTATCTCTCTCCCCTCCTTTAGCTGAGGAAGACAATTTAACTTGCTTTTCCAGATAGGTGGTTACTTTCAGGGAGGTGAAAAACAGGTAAATGATAGACAAACAGAAATGTAGATAAATGCATGGGTGACATATATTTTAGAGAGATAATAATTTTTATTAGGGAAAAAACCCAGCTCTAACAACTCACCTTTATTTTTCCATAATTTCCAATTTTCTGTTTTTCTCCTTTTGTTTTTCACCTACAATTTCCTTTGTATATTATTTTAATTTTAATCTGCCTTGTGATCCTGGGGAGGACTGTTTCTTTGTTGAACATAGGCTCAGTTACACAGAGGTGCTGTGCTTTATATTGTTTGCCAACAGAAACTTGGTATTAGAATCAGCAACTGGCTTGAACTGCAGTATTTGAAATGAGAAATATATGTCTCATGTCAGGCAAGTCAAACTTTTATATGAAGGCTCTCTTCTCTCAGAGTGTCCTCTGAGCAGGGGGAAGGAGATGATCATCAGTCTTTAAAATACTCCCCCCCCCTTTCTCCAACCTGGCCAAGTAAAAGGAATTCACAGTACAGTGCTGCTTTTCATTAATAGTATTCACTTTTTGTTTCCCATTTTATTATTCTTTGGAAGAAACTGGACAACTGGTATGTGAAAAAGACTATTTTTCTCGAAAGGTGGCACACTGCTATCTTGGCCAACACATAGCAGGGTCTTCTGCTGGAATATAGAGAATCTGAGACTCGATATTTTTCTCCATATTTTAAGAAGAACTGCAATGTTGGGGAGATTAGTACCCCATTATTACACCTTTTTATAACTCATATGATCTGTGTTTTCATGTATTTAATTGTGACAACACCTCTCATATGCTGGCACTTACAAATGCTTGTTCAGTTGTAGAACAAGACCCTTGTAAGTCCTTTTCATCCCTTTCTGATATCACCTGATTTCTACACAAAAAAAATCCTTACCTTGGCACAGGAAATTGCCACTACACTCAGCCACCTGAGTGACACAGCAGAGCCTGAGCTGCCACATCCTCTTCCTGCATTGCTCTGTGCCTCTGCTCCCTGTGGCAGCAGTGCCTCCTCAGAAATACTGCACCTGGTTTGGTATCCAGACATTCCTTTCTGGGCTGAGCCCCCGCTTCACCTGATTCAGTTGAAGGATCACTATGAAATAGTCCCATGGGTCCACAGACACTCAGTAGTTTACTAAGCCAGATAACTTATACAGCTGTGTTTGGTCTCCTCCTCTTTTTTAAGTAAATCTGGTCACAATGATAGCAGAGTTTTAGGGGATTAGATCCTCAAAGACATGAACTCCAACTAGCAATGGGAACTGGGTCTGAAAAGCTTTGGAGGAGCAGTACTGTGTAATTGTACTGGACTTGCAAGGTGTAGCCAGATAATGAAACTGAGAGCTATCAGTGAGGATCATCTCACACGGCTTCTGGACAGGGGCTCACATGCACTTGGGTGTCTGGCAGTGAGGGAGCTGCTTTGGCTTCTGCATGGATACCAGAGGTCTAGGGCCTAATTCAGTTGCATAAACGTGTGCTTTAAGACTCTTGCATGCATCTTATGTTGTTGAAGATGTCTGCATGCAGCTGGTGAGTGTGACAGTGGCCCTAGAGAAACCTATTTCCTTCAGCAGTTGGAGCCAGGCAGCATATAATAGGTATCCCTATTACCTGCTTTGGATAAATTGCATTTGGGTTCCACTAACCAGATCTGCATGAATTGTGTTGAGAGCTCTGACACCGCACCAACCTATAGAGTTCTACATGTTGGTGCCTAAAAGAAGGTATCGTATCTGTCAGTGAAAACCACCCTAAATATTTACTGGTAGACAAATGTAGGAAGATGAAACTCATCTAAGGATATTAACAATGAGAAAGCAAGATTTAAAGGAAGACAAGTGAATCAGATCCTCACACCCCTGGCTCAGATGAAGGCTAAATTTGGAAATGAAAATTGTTTAGGTGATACATGAGTCCCTCTGGAGAAATGTCTCAGAAACCATTTTAGGAGAGATCAGAGGGGGTGGGGGTGAATTGTAAAGAAACTTTTGAACCAAATGCTTATTTCTAGTTTGTGTGGTGTTACTTGGAAGATGGAAAACCAACAGCTGGTGATGTGGAAGATAGATATGAGGGACATAAAAGAAGACTGTGAAGAAAAATTAGAAATAATTTTTATACCTTCGAAGTATATCACATTTTGGAAATTTGTGAGTTATCAATGCATAGTAAGGTTCTTCTCAGAAACAAATAGGAAATTGCTGTGCCTCGTGTAAGACATTAGCAGTCTCTCTTACGTCTGAACAACTTTTCATAGGTAAAATTGCTTTAGCTGGCACGATTATCACTGTTCACTGCTGCATTCAGCATGCTGCTCAATGTGATAATGAGTGATGTCTTTTTTCCATCACTTCAATACAGGTATGCAATTTATTCTGCCAGTAAACACTATTATAATGTAAAATTTATAATACAATATCTTTCAATGCCAGTCAGAGTGATAGTTTGAAGGAACTTGAATGTGTCTGTTATGTATCAGAGCAAACAAACCCCACATTAACAACAAAGTTGCTTACCTGGCAGAATGGTGCAGCTGCCTAGCTTTGCTTGCTGGGGTGCATGTATTAACAGCAGCATTGCTCCCTGGAGTGTCATGCCCCCAAACTCCCTCACTGTTTCTGCACAGTTCTCACAGGATCATGGGTATCAAATGGAATGGGCACAGTGATGTCACGTCAGGTATTTGGAGCACTAGGTTTGCCTTTTAATATCCCCACAGCTCAAGCACAAGGTCAGCGCAGCTGATGAACCTTGATGTTGTTGGCCAGATAAACTCTCACGTTAATCCTGCACATTTTAGTTGACAATACAAATAAATACTTTCTGCTCTGTGTGTATGTGGGGGTAGTGTTCTTTCTTTCAAGAGCTTTTAGAATATATTCCAAATAATTTCCAATAATTTAAAAGCCTTTTAAAGAACAGGCTCTTCTTCCAATAATTGACAGGCAAGACAATACCAGAGGGGGAGGCGAGGTGGAGAGGGGCGGAGGTGTAGATTGCTCTATATAAAAGCTGCTAAATTATGTTGTCAAAATTATAGCAACATTTTTTTTTGCTCAAAAGCCTTGAAAAATCACACTCCTCCAGTCCCAGACTTCTGGCTTTTGTTTGTTGTGTGCAACCAACCTAAAACTTCATGTCATGAAATCTGTTATAATTGGAAACACTTGTTGGATTCAAAATCAGCCTAGGACCAGGAACCCAAACACGTGACTGAAAACATTATCTCTGTTTTTACACATAACTACAAGAATAAAAAATTTTGGGTGTTGCTGGTGGTATCTGTGATGTGTAGGCTGGATCTTTGCTTTCATCTAGTTTATTTCCCATTCTTTGACAGATTTTCTTGTGAAAAGTAACCTGTGTGGAGACCTGGAGAGTGCACTCTAAGCTGATGTGATTAGACACTTTTGACAGTGGGAAAGCCACTGACTACAGGCTCTACAGTTGGGAATGGTCTCCATTGAGAACAACATTGAGTAACTTGCTGAAGTCTCAATATCTCTACATTTCAGTTCAGAGATCTTATTTACAGACTTCTCACTTTCTCTTCTAAACTATAAATTCTTTCTTTCTTTCTTTCTTTCTTTCTTTCTTTCTTTCTTTCTTTCTTTCTTTCTTTCTTTCTTTTTCTTTCTTTCTTTCTTTCTTTCTTTCTTTCTTTCTTTCTTTCTTTCTTTCTTTCTTTCTTTCTTTCTTTCTTTCTTTCTTTCTTTCTTTCTTTCTTTCTTTCTTTCTTTCTTTCTTTCTTCTTCTTTCCTTCTTTCCTTCTTTCCTTCTTTCCTTCTTTCCTTCTTTCTTCTTTCTTTCTTTCTTTCTTTCTTCTTTCTTTTTTTCTCTTTTCTTTCTCTTCTTCTTCTCTCTTCTCTCTCTCTCTCTCTCTCTCTCTCTCTCTCTCTCTCTTCTCTTCTTTCTCTTGTCTTGTCTTGTCTGCTCTGCTCTACTCTAATCTGCTCTCCTCTCTCCCCCTTCTCCTTCCCCTGTTAAGATTTAGTGACCTGATGTCTTTTTTGATGGCTTTGATCTTGGAGAGAAGGAAATCTGTGTAAAGGGTATATTCATGACCAAATTCATACTATCTCTCAGATATTAATTGTTGCAGTAATCATATGAAAAGCAGGATGTGGTAGCTCTCCCTCTGGTTATTTCACAGTTAAATAATTTGCTCTAGAAGTAAGAAGCTGGAAAATTTAATTAATTTTCTACTTGAAACATTCTGATGCTTTTAATATTTTCAGGATATTTACTCTTCACATAGAGCAGGAATTCATTGCTTGCTGTAGTCTTCATACAGCCTATATAACTAAGCATTTCAGAAGAAGATGCTTTGGAACATGACATGAAATATAATCAGTTTCTTTTCACTCTTCCTCATGTTACATAATTTATTAGCACTCTCCCTTCATAACAAAGTCTAGATGATGAAGCTTCTACAAAATCTCTCTGTCTGACCAGCCACCTGTCTGTCTCCCACATACCAAACACAAAGCAAAGCTCAGTAGCTTATGTGCACTTTTCAGCTTTGGTCCTTACAGAGAGCCTTACTAAAGTGGGATAATAAGCAACCCTCCAAAAAAGGGCTGAGAAAACAAGAATGTGCCTTGCATGAACAAGAGGGAGAGACTGAGATGATTTTTCAGCATGTGGTGTTCAACTGTGCCACAGGCAGTGCATGCTGTTGTGCTTTATGACATCTCTCTGCTGGAAAGGCTGATTAAAATAGAAGGGTAAATGCACGCTGTTGTCATCTGATGACATTTCAATAAACCTACAATATTTTTATTATTTTGAAGAAACCTTTCTAAGAGTATACTGCATGCTTTAAGAAACATACTTACACGTGATACTGTATGAGCTGAAAGTCTTGATATTGTTGACAGGTAGATGAATAGACTGCAGTCTCTTCAAGCTGCAAGACAAGGGAGAAATTGGTCTGGAAACCTGCTGAAGAAAGGGACTGTTTGGCACTCTTTGGTGCAATATGAGCAGCTCACCCTCCTATATGTTCCTGGGGTATATGTTTGTAGAATAGAATCATAGAATTTTTAGAATGTCCTGACTTAAAAGGGACCCCCAAGGACTGTCAAAGTCCGGCTCCTGATCCTGCACAGCACAACCCCTAGTGTCACACCATGTGCCAGAGGCTGAACAAGGCAGGTGACCTCATATGCTTCTCATATGATTTTCCCTCTAGACCCTTCACCATGCTTGTAACCCTCCTTTGGATGCTCTCTAATAGCTTTATGTCTTGAATTTTGGTGCCCAAAACTGCAAGCAGGACTCGAGATAAGGCTTCAACACCACCCAGTAGAGTGGGGTTGATCATCTCTCTCCACCCATCATTCCAGAATTCCTGGGAGATTTTGCAGAAAAATATTATGCACATCCATACACACACACACACACAATATGTACAGACACCTTTTTGGGGACTACAAAGAAAGTTTTTATCCACACTTTATGAGCATTGTGTCTCGGATTGCTTTCATACTGACCCAACTTGTAAGAGCAGTCCCTTATCCATAGAGGTAAATAAATCTCATCCTTTTGGTCAAATATGTGGATGCTTTCCAAAATTTTTTTTAACAGTGATCATAATTACCTAGCTTTCAGCAATGATCCTAATCTAATAGTTTATGTACTAATTTTTGATTGGTCTGTTGCTGTCAAATCCAGCAGTCTTTTAAATTCAGACAATAAGCTGTCTTTCATCATTGTTACTGTCCCATCTACTTAATTTATTTTATGCCCTGATGACAGGAAGTACTGTAAAGGTGAATGGGATTTAAAGAACTGTATTTCTTTTGTCTATATATTTAAATGTACACAGCATTTCAAATCTAAATAATGCCCTGACAAGTGAAAACAGTGCCTGGCATGTAACTGAGAAACTAGTCTTGAATGGTATTGAATTTCTGGCCAGCTCTATTTTCAGGTGTGGCAGACCTGATTTGATGTTCCTGACATATTTGGTACAGATATAATTTGTTTTCCTCTTAGTCTTGTGCTTAACCTAGCTCTGCCTGGAAACTGTCACCAGTGTAAACGAGAGCAACCTTTGTTTTTTCGCCTCAGGTTTCTGCATCTCGTGTTGTAAGCCAAAGCAGTCCCCAGTTGCCACTTTTGGAAGAGAATTAAAATCACATTGTCACTGATCCAAGAATCAGACCTGGAATGTGTAAGTCCATTTTTGTCTAATCAGTGCCAAGGTAACAAAGCATGGCCTTTCTGAAATACTGAAAAATATATTTTCATATGTTCATGTATCTCAAGAATCACTTTGTTACCTGTTGAAAAAGAAAAGTTTGCCATCAATCTATGAAGAATGCTAGCTTTATTTCACTAAGTGCTGCACCCCTCCCAACAAAGTGTCAGGAGTATCTGCAAAAGAAGGATTATGATCAAGGAAACACTTCCTTTGTAATGAGATTACTTCTAATATGATGCTATAATCATATGTGCAGGGTTACCAAATGATTTGCCTCTGCAGTAACTCTCATGACAATAAGTACCAAAAGTAATAATTTGTGTCTGCTACACTTTGCAAGCTGTTGTCAAGCAGATAGCTTGTCTACGTGCTTGGAACTGGTATCTCCTGCCGTTCAGCTCAATGGACAAGGGGATTTTATTCATGGAGGCACTCTCAGTAGAATATACGTTCAGACTGTGCATGGAGGTGCTCTAGTACTTGTAGAAAAGAATAGCACTCTCTGAATAGCACTTATATTAGCTACTGGAGACAAGTGTTTGCTTGTTTTCTTTTGCAATAACATCATTTTCTGTGCATAGATTCTGTTCATGATCTATACTTTGATACTTCATTCTGCATTTTGTTGATTTTTTTGGTTGATTTTTTGTTTGTTTGTTTGATTGATTGATTTAAATGTATTTCTTAAATAAACCAACTGTCACTTATTTTTGTTACTGGAGATGGAGGAGTCAGTGGGTTATTTCTCACCCATTAGCTCTGAAGCAAAAAAGATCTTCCATCATATAAAATAAAGTGAGTCAAATTCAGTACCATGATAGATCACTTGATTAACCAGCAAGGAGAGCTATTTCTTTAGTAAGAATCACCTGCTGGTCAAGATGAGGATTTATAAATTCCTCTTCTTTTGGTTAGGAATTTATGTATGAGATAAATCCAAACAAATACTACATAATGGAATAAAGTTATGAACACCTCGAGGCTCCACTGTAAAAGGCCACTGTGTGTTGCCCAATAAAAGGCTTTCAGTACAACTGTATCTATGCTATTTACCAAGTGGGAGGTGAGCAGAGGATTCCAATAGTTAATAACTGCTCTTGCCTTGATTATACCCCTTCACCCATTGTGGCATTCATTGAAGCTCAGATTTTTCAGCCATTGTTCTTATCAAGCTGTGTTTTTTCAAGCAAGTTTAGCTCTGCATTGAAGTCTCTTCCAGTCTAGTGGCATCTAGTCTAGGGTCCATGACTTTCCTAGTGCTCACTTATTTTATCTTTGTTTGCTGACTATTCCTGACTACATTTAAAAATTAGGAACAGTCTTTTCCGTTTTCTGATATTCCAGGATAAGAGGAATTGAACAGTATATAAGCCATAGGGACTAATGTTTCCAGAATGAATTTCTGGCGCAGGCAATATTTTACATTTTAGAGGTGAAGGACTGCCAAATATTAAATATTATGAATCAAATTTTCACCACTCTTTGAAATTAAATCAAAAGGGGGATTATGTCTGAATATGTCCTCTCCCGAGTAACAAATGACAGGATGAGATGAGATGGCCTCAAGTTTCACCAGGGAAGGTTGAATTCTGTTATTAAGAAAATTTTTTCACCGGTTGGGTTGCCAAACATTGAGAGAGTCTGCCCAGGGAAGTGGTGGAGTCGACATTCCTGGAGGTATTTGAAAGATGTGTAGAAGTGACATTTGTGGATATGGCTTATTGGTGGACTTGGTAGTGCTGGGATAGCAATTGGACTCAGTGATCTTGAAGGTTTTCTAACCTAAATGTTTCTAAGATTCTATGATTTAATAATTCTGTGTTAATATTCCTCCCCTCCTGTTTTTGTTTATTGTTTTTTTTCTTTTTTGTTTTTTTTTCTCTGATGCAGAATTGTTAAATTAATTCAGGAATTAAAAAAAATTACCCTAAGTAGCAATTAGTTTCTGTATTCTATTTTCTTACATTTTATGATGTAGATTTCTTAGTTCCAAGTAAAGATTTAATGTTTATATTTTCTTTATGACAGTTTTATAAACGATTTTGTTTTTAAGCATTAATTGTTTCATCTTTGAGCAGTTTTTTTATGATACACTTTCATCTCAGATGATCAACATTATAATTATCACCTGAAATTTAGCCTCAGCAGTGGTACCAATACAGAACATTACATTCTGAATGTTCGCTTTAAATTATAACTGTTTTTGACAGCTGTACTACTAAGTATTATCTAAACAAACTAAATGTATAGGGTATTAAAGTGTGTGTGTTGATGTTTCTAAGCCCAGTCACTCAGAAATGAAGCTTTTTCTCAAGCATGAATGGTTTGCTGTATGTTCTGTACAGCATCTCTGTGCTCAGTATATTACACAGGCTGGTTTCCCGTAAAGTGCCTTATAAAGGGCTACTTCCTACTGCTCTCAGGTGTTATGGCAATTGAGGACCCACTTTTTGTCATGGCAGTGAAACCTCCATAGCACTGATGACTTCCAAAGAGAGCAAATTAAAGGAAATAGCACTTTTCCTGAGTCATACAATGTTCATGTTCTTTTGCTGACTGAGACCAAGTTGATGATACTTCTGAATACACTGGGATGCATTCTGCCTTTCTGGTTAAAAAACAATAATGATCTCAAATGTGTGTAGCATAAACACTGAGAGATTTCTGACTATGTAGGTGAAGCTGCTGATATACCAAAGCAGGTAATTTTATTGAGTGTTTTGCTATCTTTAACAGGTGCCCCATAAATATGTGCTACTTATTGCTTATAGTTCAGGTTATTGGCTAGGAATCAAAATTTACAGGACCAAACCCTACACTTTGTGAGATTTGCTCCTTTGAGGCCACTCAGGTGGCTGGGAGAAAAATATACACCTTCTAGGACTGGCAGAGAGTTGGGAAAAGTAATTCTTTTCCAGCTGTGCCTCCCAAGAACTGACCCATAATGCTGGCTTTAGGAAGCAGTGAGTATGTGCTGCCAAGTACATTGTAGTGGCACATAACTGTTTTTTAAAGTTGCTGCTTGCTGTGACCCTTAGAGGCTTTAAAAATAATCCATATTTAGCTATCATAGCAGCTCTCCATCTCTGCAGACTCATCTTTGACCATCTGTGTTTGGAGGAAAAAAAATGGTTAGAGTTCCTTATTTGTCTGCTGAAATCAGGGGAATTGGTAGAGTGCTATAAAATTGGAAACTTGGACTTTATCTTCCATTTACAAAGAAGAATTCTAGTTTTGATCACCAGGGAACGCAACATTTGCAGCTGACTGGACAAAGAGGCCAGATCTACTCAAAGATGTTGAGAGGCACTAATGCATGGAGTGGCTAGTTTATGGAACAGGATGAAGAATGGAAATAAGAACAATTGTGCCAAGAGAAATGATTTCAATCACTCCATGTTCCCTGAAGTGATCTGCATAAACTTAAAGGTGGGATGTGAGAAAGAGGGTTTCTGCTTTCTTAACTGCATCATAAATGCAACAGGGAGAGTGATTTATGGACTTGGTGCTTATGATCTGTAGCACCTAAAGCCAAATATTGAAGTCTTAACGTGTTTCACACATTCATACTGGCTTCATAGAAGAATTCACATGTGAAAGATGGGATAACACTTGCTAAACTTCAGGGCCATGTAGTAATAAACCCTCAATTTTCCTTGTTTCCTAAGCTCTCGATGTAGCAATATGTGTCCATTCTGGTCAGTGGAAACCGTTTTTGAAAGTGGAGTCATCCTTGGTACTGTGCACCACTATTATTTTCTTCTGGAGTTTTCCTGCTGTAGAAAATTCTGTGTATTTGTCTCTGTATCATTACAGTTGTGAAATATATGTCTGGACTGGTGATCTCTGAGTCATAATTTCTGCTCCCTTATGGTGTTTTCAGGCCTTTCACCTTTACTGACTTCAGTAGCGAACAAACTCAGAGGCTTTACTTAAATGGAAAAATTCTGCCTGTATTTGTGTTTTGATGAAGACCTGGGTATTCCTTTGGGTGAAGATGTGTGTCACTGAGGTCAGGATGTGGTCCTTCATTATCTCTGATGTAACAGTGTGAAGGAAACAATCATAATTACTTAGTTTTTTGACTGTTGGTATGGAATCAGTGTTGCTTGGTCTGTTGTGCCACTATTCATCCTTGGATGCAGACCTGAGGTAGGATGAACCATGAGGGATGGTGTGCACGCTTGCTGGAGCTGACAGTTGTCAGAAGAAATGTTTGTTGGAAACCAGTGATTACCTCAACTTGCTGGTGACTGTAACTTGCTCTTTATAAAACTCAGCTTGACTGATGTATAATTGTATCCTAAGAAATTTTTTGCTCAAATTTTAGAGGAAATAGTTATTTTTTATTCTGTTACTTTTGGTACAGTAAAGACAACAAAACATTGTTTAAATGCAGTATCTCAATTACACAAAAAATTAATCAATTTTTCACAGCTGTGCCTGTCTTTCTAATGGAAACCCCCAGAATGGATGGGCTTCTGTTTCTTGCTGCAAGTGTAAGCTATTGTGTAGAGGAACTATTGCTCTATCAGAAATCATGCCTAAGCCTGTTATACCAAGGAGACAATTTTTTTTATAAAGAAGTGATTTCTTATTTTAAAGCCTTGGTAAATAAACACATACAAAAGGGGGGTCATGCAGAGACATGGCCATAATTCTGGGTAGGAAGATATGATGGTAGTTTACTTCATTTTGTTTTAGAGAAGGGGACAGAATCAGGCATGAGCAGCAAATCTATATGAAGTCGTTTATCAAGCTTTGCTGGTGTCACTGTGATGTCCTTGAAAATAGACTACTTCTTTTCTTGCATACTCTTATGTGGAGGAGAGACTGCTGTTCAAAGTCTCAAACATTGAGAAAGGCAATGTGCACACAGCTGGCACTTGCTTTTAGTAAAAATGCAGGAATGTGCTAACACAGGAATAGAGCATATACAAATCGTTTTGACATTGTCACATAGAGGTAGGCATTCCTATATTGATTGTATTGCAAGATTTTACTGTCTTTTCATCATCTTACTGAAGATCTTGGACACTTAAAGGTGCATGGTCAATAGATGGCAGCAAGTCATTTAGCCTGACTTACCTCTTCTGGGCAATCCTCTGTGCACAGTCAGTGCTCAGTCTTCTTTTAAGAGAACACCTCCTTCTTCACAATTCTAAAGGCTGCAGTGATGTATTAGCCAATGACAGTTAATCATATATTTCATCAAATAGATATCCTGTTGCAGATATCTGGTGTGTCTGTTTTTTCAAATGTCCTAACATTATAGTCTTACCTCCTTATTTCTTCAGTCCAATAATTATAAACCCCTTTAATTGGGATCCAGAGTGATCAGAATTAGGGATTTCCTGTGGAAAAGCTTTATCAAGGCACAGCAGAGGAGATGGTGCTAGAAGTGAACCTTTATACCTTACATAGTTACCCCCATGAAAACCTTACGTGTTTTTTACTCATAGCAGTGAGTGAAACTGGCAGGAAGAGAAAGTGGATGACAGGAATTTACTAAATGAAAAAACCCCAATAATTCTTCAAAATATGGGAGCTGAAAATAATATTGCTCACAGAAATTTTCCTTCCAGGAACTGCAGTAAAAACTCATTATATCTCCCAAACTCACCACAGTTCCCAAAGAGTTTTCATCTTTTAGATTAGTTTAGGAGCTTCAACACCAGGCTTTCTCCAGTCATAATGTTGCCTCTGACATTAATCTTTTGTACAGATTTGAAAACAGATGAGAAAATCTTTTGATGAAATCTGTAGGAATCTAGAAAGCAAACCAGTATATGACCGACTACACAGTCTTTCTCCTCTGTAATCTTTACTGTTTCCTGATATTCCAGTATAACTATCTTAGAGCAAAAAATTCCTGTGAAGGAAGATGAAGGAGAGGCATGCTGGTTTTACTATTAATCTCTTGCAAAGCTAATTGTGATTACAGTAGAAAATAATTATTTTCTCAGTGATATTGCAAAATCAAGCAACTGGAAAATCATTGGCAAACTTATATATTCTGGAACTACCTTTTTGCTGAGTGATTGGTGGTGTTTTGCTTTGAGTTGATGCATGACTTATAATTATACTGACAATATTGACACCTTTGAATGCTCTCATAGAAAGTTAAGATTAATTTGAGAAAGGATAGGTAATACCACATTTTAAATTAAAGATGTGATGATAAAACCTGTAACTTCACTGTCTAGTTATTAAAAGTGCATTTATTTAAGAGAAGTCTGAGAAATATTTTATTTTATGCATGTATCTTACTTTACAGTTTTTCTAATTTGATACTTGAAAGATTTATAAAGCCAAGCTACATAAAGAACATTTGAAAACAGAATCAATAATTTCTTACATAACGAGATTAACAGCATTATTCTGGAGATCTGAAGGCATATATTCAAATGTTGATTAATATAAGACCCTTGTGAGGAGAATAACTATTAATATATTCATATTATCAGTGAGTAAACTAGTCACAGAGAACATTTTAACATTTCTGGGAATGCAGTAATAACTCCTGCTTGACCAATTTGATAAACTCTGGTTTGGTAGATGGGGGGGAAGGCAGTGGATGTTGCTGACCTTAATTTCAATAAGGTCTCCTACAAAATCCTCACAGACAAGCTGATGAAGTATGGGTTGGATAAGCAGACAGGAGGAGGATTATAAACTGGCTGAGTGGATGGGCCCAGAGGGATCAGTGGCGTGAAATTGGAGGTCAGTAACCATCAGTGTAATCCAGGGGTCAGTACTGGGTCCAGTCCCCTTGATGGGGAAGACTGTGCCCTCAGCAAGTCTGAAGATGACACAAAGCTGGGGGGACTGGCTGGTGGGTGCTGCCATCCAGAGAGGCCTCCTCAGGCTGGAGAAATGGGATGACAGGAACCCCATGAAGTTCAGCAAGGAGGAATGCAGTCTTGTACCTGGGGAAGAACAATCCAAGGCACCAATATATGCTGGGGGCTGCTCAGCTGGAAATAAGTTTGACAGAAAAGAACTTGCAGGGTCCTGGTGAACACCAAGTAGAACATCAGCCCCCAGGGTGTCCTTGCTGCAAGGAGGATGAGAGGGATCCTTGTGTGCTGTAGGCAGAGCGTTGACAACAGACTGAGGGACGTGATCCTCCTCCTCTGCCAGCACTGCTGGGCCACACCTGGAGTGCTGTGTCCAGCTCAGGGCTCCACGTAGGAGAGACAGGGACACAGGGCGGGGAGACTGAGAGAGATGGGACAGTTCAGCTTAGAGAACAAAGTCTTGTTGGGGAATCCCAATGTGTAGAAATACCTGAAGGGAGAGTGCAAAGAGAATGCGGCCGGATGCTGTTCAGTGGGGCCCAGTGACAGGATCAGAGGTGATGGGCAACTCTGTAACACAGGAGGCTCCCTCTGAACATCAGGAACCACTTTTTTTACTGTGAAGAAGATTGATCAGATGCTGCCCAGGGAGGTTGTGAAACCTTCCTCCCTGGTGATATCCAAAAGCTGTCTGTGCGTGGTCCTGGGCAGCTGTCTCTAGGGGGGTGTGCTTGAGCAGGTGGTTGAGCCACATCACCGCTCAAGGTCTCTCCCAGCCTCAACCTTTTTGAGGTTCTAACTAGGATTTCTTACTCAATCTCTCTCTAACATATACTCTATAAAATCCATATGAACCTGGATATTTTTTGTGCTGTGCTTCCTTGTTTCTCCCTCTATTTATGTTCTGAAGTAATATACACTTTCTAGGATAAGTTTTTTTTTTTTTTTCCTTCTCAAAGTTATACTGTTTCTTCTTTGCACTTCCTGCTTCCACACTGTTTTTCCTCCTTCCATCCCTTCTTCCTTCATCTGTGTGGATTCATTTTCCCTGTCATGATGTCTTTGGCTCAAGGGGCCTATCCAAGGTGCCTTTTTCACTCTTCTCTTGCCTGAAAGGCCAAACCTCACATCCACCATCACAACTGTTTTCTTCCTTTTCTTCCTTCAACAGCAGAGATTAGATCTCCAGCCTGTCCCTCCCTCTATCCCTTTCCACTTTCCCCATTCCTGCTATTAAGTCTCCTTGACATTTTTTCCTAAACCTTTGCCCATCTCTCTTTGTGTCCCCTGTGTGGAATATCTTCTGAACCAAATCACTCGTCCTAGCTTTGTCACTAAACAAGATTTCAGAAGAAATAATTAAAAAATGAGTACATGCAAATATTTCCCACAGTAGCATAAACACTGAGTGTAGGAAAGGTTGTGCTATATAATGAAAAATAAAACCTATCTCTGGTAGTGTCAGTATGTCTGGTAGCTTCAATTTCTGTCATATCACACTGATATCTGCTTTTTTTTTTTTTTTTTTTTTTTTTTGTGTTGTGGAGTGCCTCTGGCTTCTGCTGTCTGCCTGGGAGAAAGAGGAGGGCTTGACATGAGCGATATGACTTGATATGAGAGTCTGACTTTGCCAGCTGGAGTTTAAATGCCTCCTCACTTGTCCCCTAGGACATCTTTGTTGTGACTTCTGACTCGGCACTGTGGGGTTTATGATTATCACCTATTTTATCACAGCTTTGACAACTAGAGACCCCTCTGAGCTGCAGGTTACTTCTTCCTGTTTGTCTTTTCTGAAGATGTAGTGATAAAGTCCCAGAGTGAGGTGTAAACTGAAGCCTTTACTACCCCTGCATGTGATTGTTTTAAAAGAATTCCTCTGTGGGATTCTGTGCCCCACTCTTTGGGGCTTTTTGATATGATTTTCTCTCTCTTCCACACACAGTGACTTGCAGTTGATGTTGATGGATTTGTTTTCATGTTGTGTTTCTTTTCTTTTTAACCTGTGTTTCATGCAGAACCTCAGGACCTGAGTGACTTGAGTCCTTGCTTTGGTCTAAGTCTATCAGGGTAGACCTTCAGGCAGTTACTACACTACAAATACTTTTTATCAGCATTTAGGGAAATGTTGGAGCAGCCTTAAACAATTTGCAGCTCCTCAGAAATCCTGGAAAGAGGAAATTATGGAAGGAGAGTGTTCCATAATAAATATGGGGAACCTTCCTTTTGCCTTTGGCAGTCCTGACTTTTTCAAATGCTGAGTCAGTGCTTAATCAAGCACCGGTTCTGTGAAAACTTACAGACATGAAGCACATGAATCAGCTCATAGTATACACTGGCAAGGATGCCCTTCAATTTTGGTAGGGTCGGAGCCCAATTTAAGAGTAATCCTACTGACCACTGGATGTCACTGCGACACTGCAGGAATGAAAATTAAGGCAAGGATTTTCAAACCTATCCAAAGAATTTAAGAGCACAAGTCCTTATGACCACCATTTCAACTTTGGGAATTTCCCTAAAATTATCTTTTAGCCTAAATGGCACTGGTGAATAGTGAGCTTTAATCTGGAGAGTTAGACACTCTATCAAAAAAGTGTATGAATTAATGTCACTAAAAAGCGTGTGTGTGTCTCAGAAAGGGGAGTCCCAAAAGGGGTTCTAGTTGCACTGTTTTCTGTCATTGATACAGGGAAGATTTTGATGATAAATAAAATTAAATTATATTATTCAAATTAAAAAAAAAAAAAAAAAAAAGAGCAGGACCGATGGAGATTTCAAGAGCTCGGTTAATCTACTCCACTTTAGAGCTGGAATCAGATAATGTCAATGCTAATTTAATTTACTCTTATCATCTGCAGTTATTTCATAACCTCATCAGAAAAGAAGCCTGATTTCTTTACTGTTATTTCAGATCATGATTTCCAAAATTTCTATTCTTGTTTTTCCCCTTTTCAAAAATGTAAAGAAAACAAATAAAGAGTTGTAAGGACATATATTGCCATATAAAATAACCTTATATACATATAAAATAGATATATTATTAGATATATTATGTAATAATAATTAAAAAAATAATTCTACTAAGTAAGGAAAAGAACAATCTGAGACATTGGACTACATAGCCAATGACAGAAAATGGAATACTAAAAAATGAAGATACACATTGAACAGATCACTTGAATTTGAGAAGATTCTGACACCTTTAGGTTATTGAAAGGAATCCTTACTTGGAGAGTTGTGGAAAAGGCTGCTGATAGTAACAGAGCACTTCCTGTGGCAAGACTTATGGGACTTCAATTATGAATGATTCATAAATATTAAAATCAAGTTTGGTCTTTAGTTAAGATTGTGGTGCAGGTGGGGTGTCAGGTCTGTGCACACCCAGCACACACAATCCCATGAATTCCTCTCATGCTGCAGGAACATCCCAGCCAGCCTCCATGTATGTCAGGGCTGGCTTGAGGCAGTGGCCAGCTTGAAACCAGAAAACCTTCACACCTGAGTATTTGGCTGTTACATGTGCCCAAACAGGTAAAAGAATTTTAAAGAGTTTTGGGCATTCCCTAAGGCATAATCTGCTACATATAGTCTAATTTTTATCCTTGAAGCTAGAAATTCCTGTATTTTCAACAAAGATGACTTTTGCTTTTATGTTGACTCAGATATTTAATTTCTCCCTTGATTCTTCCACTGCAATATAGGTAGCAGAAGTAATTTTCTAACCTTAGAAACAACAGCAGTTTTTTAAGGCTAAGTAATGTCTTTTATACTCTCTCTTCGTTACTTTTTATTTACCTTCAGACAACTGTGAATACTGCCATGACTTAATTATTATCTGGCTGCCAAGGTTCTGAAGTATCTCTCTAATTTCTCCTTGGAAAAATTAGAGCAATTTATGCAAGTATAAATTGATGTACCTCCACTAGAAATTTTGGCCTGTGGTTAGTATGTTGCTGTGCATTTTAAAATGTTTTAAGAGTTGCAGCCACAACAGAATCTCCTAGATTAGCTAGTCTAAAGGATAATTGCTTGACATGATGCTTATTAGCAGAATTTCACAGATGGTCAAGCCTGAGTTTTATTAATTGCTCAAGTTAAGCCAGAGTTTTTTCATAATTAATGATACAGTAGTAAAAATTTTTCTCAGCTCAGAAGTTGAATAAACATGACCCTCTAGAAGGGAAGCCAAAACTGAGATGGTGAATATTTATTGCTGATTACTGGACATAAATTCAATACTAAATGGGTAAATTGTTTGATGAAAACTAGAACCTTGTGGGTCACATGCCACAAACAGCCTGAGCTGGAAAGTAGATTAAGGGTTAAAGTTAGGGTTCAGTAAAAGACAGAGCCTACAGATGTGTTTGGGAATGGGGCTGGAAATGGACATCTGAAGGAAGGTCAGGAGAGCTAGGAGATTTGTGCTCAGAGAGCATTTGTGTTGTGGGTTAGAAGTGGAGTCTTAGTCCAGACCTTCCCTTCCAGATGGGAAGTAGGATTCAGGTTTGGATTTGGACTGAATGGAAGGGAGACCCTGGAGGTGTGGTTGGACTGGTGCTTAAAATGGCAGAAAAAATATGTTTCATCTGAATGAAAGAGATTAATGGAAGATAAAAATTTCTCAAGACCTTTCATTCAAATGGAGGGATGGGCAGTATTTGAACAACAATGGGGATATTGGAACAGACACTATTTTAGAAAAGGTTCTGTTAAATCTCAGTGCCGTTAAAACATATAACCAAATGATACTGTGTTTTGACTGCTTTTATACTGTGAAAATGATAGAGGACTTGCCTCATAAAAATAATAAGAGAAATTATTATGGTGAGTTTGTAGAAAAGAAGAAATATGTACGCTTTCTTTTATGAGATGGTAGAAGTAATAAATCTGCTATGGGCAATACATTTCCATCATATTTATTTGGTCTTCTTTTGTATTTGTTTCTACTTCCTGTATTCTGGTCAGCTTTTTAGGGGCTGCTAGTTCAACAGAAAACAAAAATTTTGTTACTATAAATTATGCTGCACCTGAAAGCTCAAATTTCTCATACTGAAGTTTTTCAGATTGAATGCTATATATTAAAGAAAGGCTGGGAGGAAAGGAGTGAAAGGATTTTTGAAAAGCTTTTAGAATCATTACCTCAGCACAGGGTTTCCTTCCTACATGGAAGAGCATAAAACCAGAAGAGATTTCCCCTTAAATCAGGACCTGAAAATTTTCAAGCTGACACTTCTCAGCCTTTAAAAAAACACTGTCTAGATACAGTTAAAATTATCTCCCAAACAAGCATTGTAGTTCTAAGCTATCCCAATAAACCAGGGTGTGAAAAGGGGCAAAGGAATTCCCTAAAAGCCTTTGAAGATTTATAGTAATACAGTTAAATGGCAGCATTTCCTTTGCAGGTTTGTGCAGCATAGACACAACCATCCTTTGCATGTGCAAGGGCTTTTCTTAAGCTTTTAGTCTTTTTCCAGTCTTGGCTGATGCCAAGATAGAGTAGCAGCTATCACGTGTTTTGATGGCCTGTTTGGCAGTTTCTTTACAGACCAATAGGGCAACTTTGCTTAAGAGTCCTTGGAGGGACATGGAGTCAGTGAATCCTCAGATGGTCCTTGGGGCTGTAGTCTGACACTGAGCAGAGCAGGAGCTGTTTTATTATACTGTGCACTGCAGGGACTTAGGTACCTGTTTCCCTGTGTAAGGAATGAGTGAATGAACAAATTAATCATTAATTTCATGCCTCTCAAGTGTGAAGTTGTCTGACACTCACAAAGCCAAGGTATTTGCTCTCCTTTACACCTTGTTTAACCTAATGAAACAGCAATGCTTTTTTTCTTTTAATAGAGGAGAGAGCTCAGAATGGGCTTTAATAACTTTCAGATCACTCTAAAGGAAAAGCAACCTTCTCCCAGAATTTATTCAGAAGACATTACAGAGTAACAAGAAAGCTCTGTGTTCTTCTTCAGATCCTGAAGCATGTTGATCCCCAAAACTGCTATCATGATGTGATTTAAGTACTTATTTGCTCAAGTGAGGTGTCCATTCTGTCAGCCAATTGAAATTTGATGTTTGGTTGCACAATCAAGTTAGAAACAGCATTCTTGTTTGGAATATACAAAAGAGTGGTGACTCATGACTCAGAACCATATTCTGACTTATGTTATGGAAGTCTGCAGGTGAGCTTAACCAAGATTTTATTCTTGATGTTTTTGGGTTTTGGTCACAGGTGATTATTCTGAAGTTCTGCTCAGCACGCAGCTGGTGGTTGTTGCAGCCTGCAACAACCTGCACCTGCAAAGCAGGTGGGTGAGGGCTGGTGGTGACAGGCCATGTGGGGTATGGGCTTGTCTCACCTGGTCATGGGCTCCTGTCTGTTGGATGTGTGGCCTGAGCACGTTTCAGCTGGGAAAAATTCATAAGCCAAATCTGCCTAGACACCAGACTCATGCAAAGGAGGAACAGAGGCCAATACTGGGTTTATCACAGGTTCATAGAGTCATGGAATGGTTGGAAGGGATCTTAAAGTTCATCTGTTAAACCTCCCCACTATGGGCAGGGATGCCCCTCACTAGATCAGATTGCTCAGAGTCCCATCCAGCCTGACCTTGAACACTTCCAGTGATGGGCCAACTGTGCCAGCATCTCACCATCCTCTGAGTAAGGAATTTCTTCTTAACATCCAAACTAAACCTGTCCTTTTTCATTTTAAAACTAGTGCCCATTGTCCTGTCACTATCTGACCATAAAAAAATAAATAAATAAATCCCTCTCCCTCATTTTTATAAGCAACCTTTAGGTACTGGAAGGTTTTGGGTCTCCCTGAAGCCTTCTCTTTTCCAAGCTGGCCAGCACCAGCTCTCTCAGCCTGTCTTTGGATGGAGGGGTTTTCCATCCCTCTGATGGAAATTCTTTTCATTGCCGTTCTCTGGACCCATTCCAGCAGGTTTGGGTGATGTGTAGCTAGGTTAAATCTTTCAAAAGCAAATAACAAAAAATCTTTTCTCAGTTTTTCTCACTGCTTCAATGGAAGAGAGTATGATGATGTACTTTAAAGCATGATCAGGTCACCCCTTGGTGTAGCCTGGACCCCTGGCTGGTGCTACTTTGTTCCAGTTACCTTTCCAGTATCCCTCCTGAAGACGGGAAGGGTGTTCATGAAAGGGGTGCAGAGTGCAAGGGCTCCCCTTGTGCTCTGACCATACTCTAATCTGATTGAGATTTATGGGGATTTAGGCAGGTTTCATGTCCTTTGCTCACAGTGTCTCAGATGGAAATGAGATTTCATACTCGCAACTTCCTATGTTTTCATTTCCTCATCAAGTATTTGTTTGTTTGTTTGTTGTTTAGTCCCCTCCCTTGAATATCTGCTTGTGTTTTGTATATTTATTCTTCCTGGAAGATGCTTAAGAGACTGGTTGATTAAAGGACAAGATATAACTGAACTGTCACAATCCTCAGGATATACAAGGTCAGGTCTTTGCTGTAGAAGATGCTGACTTAACAAGGTACTAATTTACTTCAAGGAAAGATTACTGATCACAGTAGATTTCTACAGCAGATGAATATGTAATTAAGAATGAATAATTTATTTAAAGTATTCAGCCTTACTATCTGCTCAGTAAGTCCACGAGTGTTTCAGAATGTTCTTATGTTTGTCATTAGATAAAGCCTTGTCTTAGATTTATTTTTCTGATTTGTTTCCTGAACTAAAATTCGGCCATATCACTCTGAGAGTGGAAAGGTGTGCAAACTCTTCTTTTACATGTATAGACTAAAAATAAGATTTATAAAGCTTTCTGAAGCATGATTTTAAATATTTTTTCCATAGTTACTTAGCATTAGCCCATGAAAAGGGAAAGCAAATACAAAATGAACCCTTTAAAAAGAGAAACAGATAATAAACAGAGCATTTGTATTATGCTTTCTGGCCAGGATTTCTGAAAAATTGTATTTTATGTGTTTGTTTGTTTTTTTTTTTTTTTTTAATTTTATTTAATTTTATTTAATTTTTTTTTTTTTTTTTTTTTTTAAAGTAGACATCTAAAAATTGATGTAGGAATATCCAATGAGAACTGTCAAACTTTCTGCTCTGGTTTAACCTGCAGACAGTTAAATCCCACACAGCTGCTTGCTCACTTATCTCCTCAACAGAATGGGGGACAGAATTGGGGAAAAAAAAATCCTGGGGTGAGATAAAGGAAGTTTAATAGCACAGAAATAGCACCTCCTTCTACTGGTCAAATAATTACATTACAAAAGCAAGTGGTGCACAATGAAATTGCTCACCGCCCGCTCAGTGATCCCCATCCATTTCCAGAGCAGCAACCCTCAGCCACCTTTCACCCTAATCTATACACCAGGCATGACATTTTATGATGTGGAATATCCCTTTGCCCAACAGGGGTCAGCTGTCCTGGATGTGTCCCTTCCCAGCTCCTTGTGCCCTGCAGCCTCCTTGCTGGCAGGGTGGAGTGAGAAGCTGAAAAGCCCTTGACTGTAAACACTGCCCAGCAACAACCAAAACATCAGTGTGTTACCAGCATTGTTCTCATCCAAAATCCCAAACACAGCACTGGACCAGCTACTAGGAAGAAAAGTAATTCTATCTCAGCTGAAACCAGGACACTTTTTGATCTGTAAAACTCATGATTTGAACATACCTGCCAAATGGCAGATTCCTGTTTTCAAACTAACATGAAAATATTGCTTAATCAGCCCTCAAAATGATCATGCTAGATAAGATGGTTCTACTCCACAATTTTCTTTTGTTATTGGCTTGACCAAAAATATCTGGTTGGACTACATTGGGACCTCTTTTGTGATTTCTTCACTGAAGATAAGTTGCATTTTCAGAAAGGAGGACTTTGGTCAATGCAAAGAAAGCACTTTGATCAGTGGTAAGGTGTGTTTTTGGGGAGGAGAGATGAACTGCTAGAAGATGAACCACTACTCGACAATTTTTCTCATTTTTATGTATCTATTTTACCTGGAAAATGTAGGACACCTTAAAATATGAAAGAAAACTAGCATTTTTTTCTTTGTGAGCTTCTTCTTCTTTCTACTATACCTTCCCCAAGATGTCATTTTTCTTGCACACTTTCTATCAAGGATTCATCTGCCCTACTCCCCTCTCAAATAATTCTTCTAAGTGCATAAGCACCATTCCTCTACTTCCTAAGGAAAAAACAAGTCTCCTTCAGCAGTAACCTCCATTTTCACCGCTGCTTTCTGCTTGCTGAATCTGTCCTTATCCACATCTCAAACCCCTCAAGCTCTAGCTCAGGTCAGCCCAAACGCTTGCTACTCACCTGCACGCCCCAGATGCTTTCACCCCACTGTTGCAGTTTCTCCTCACCACTCCCATTTGATAACACCAGCTTTTTCATAATCTGCATGTGCACAGCACACGTAAAATTCCCCACTGAGGTGGTTTCTATCTTTAAAGCTTAGGAATACAACCAAAAGAAAATTTCTCTTCTTTCCTCTTACCCATTGTCACTGGGTTCAGGAAACCATGCCTGCTGTATCCTGCCAAGCCCCCTGTTCTATGGCTTGCTTCCTTTTGCTGACTGACAGCTGATCTGCTACCAGGACTCTGGAGAAATGAGGGCTGAAAACATCATATGTGTGTGTCAGTACCACCCTAATGGGCCTCGTGGGGATAATCCAGCCAAGGCTGCATTCCCGGTAGGGCGTCTCTTTCCTTTGCCACCTGTAGTCTACTAATTTGCTACAAGGCAGGGTTCCCAGTCGCCACATCTGTGGTGGGGGCCTCTGGGTCTGTAGAGAGGATTGTAATGAAGGCACCATGTGGTGATACTGCGCGCTGCTGTGCCTCAGCCGTAGCATGTAACAAATTGACCTAATTGGAAAGTTGGAAACTTTATTTTCAGCAGAGCCCTGTCTCCTAATTTTCCATGCCAGGGAAAGGGTTTCCATTCCCTAACCAGCAGTAGGGAAGATACTCTGTTGAATTTTCCTTTTTAAATATGTAGCTTCTGGGGCAAAAAGCTGGCTGTGAATCAGATTTGGTGGGAGGACCACAAAGCTTTCTGATTCTATCCTCTGCCTACTGAAGCCTGACACAGCAGGAGACACTTGCTGGCTACTCTGCGCTGAGAGTGGAGCCACACCTCAGTGATTCTACAGGCTTCTTTCCACCTTTTTTTTTCCTTTTTATTATTTAACTTTATTAAGAATAGATGTTTGAGTATTAATGTTAATTATGGTACAACATGTTCATAGCAAATTGAGGAAAACTGTTGGCAGGGGTGAGGTGGAACAATGATTTGGTGACAAATATGTTTTTTTATACCAGTTGTTTAAGAAAGACTTTAATGAAATGTGTGTGAGAGTGCATACATGTGAAAAAGGGATGAAACAGAACAGTTTAAATGCTGTCACATTTCACAGCTAGGATACCATTTTTTCTCTTACAAAAGCTGATAAAATACAAGTTCCATTTAGGCGTAGGATTTATAGTTACTTTAACGTATACCCTGAAAAAATGTGTATCTACAGGGGATAGTAGTTCATGGAGAAAACAAGTTGGTACTGAGAAGTTCAATTACTCTCCTGAAATATCAATAATGTAGCTGGAAGAAAGAAAAAACAACAGGCCACTTCCTATATTGGATGTATTCTCAAAACGTCTATAAAGGCTTGCTGCCAGCAGCAAGAAAGTAATAACTATAAATGTTGCTCAGTGGGAAGACTTAGTGATAGAGCCCCTGTGCTTGAAATTTTACTGAAGCCCTGTCAACACAGTGTAACTTTCATGTTTTTGCATTTTTATTTTTATTATCATTTCTATTATTCTTGGCAGGTGCATGTGTTGGCAGGTGAACTCAGGGTCTCCGTCCTGGCAAGGCTCTCTATCTATTCAAGTCACTAGGGTAAGCCTGCAGTTTCTAGACTCTGAGATCTGCTGAAATACATTTTAAACACACTGTTCTAGATGGTCACTCTAGCACTTCCTAAAGTCCCACTCTATTCTCCTGCAGAAAGCTTAAGCAACAGAGTGAGCAACTCTGTAATTTTATTTCTTAGAGTTACCAAAATCTTCCTGCAATTCCTTTTATTTGACAGCTATGGTTGAATGTAATAATAACAATAACAACAGCAACGATGATGATGATGATGATGATGATGATGATGATGAAGAAACAACCCCAACATGTTCTAGGCTGCTTGAGGCAAAGTGCTATGTGTTTCTTTCCTCTTCTTGAGGCACTGGCACCTGTGCCTGGTCTCAGCAGCACAAGATCTTATGTACATGAAGAAAGTAGAGAACATTGTGTGACAGCACTGTCAGGTGTGGGAGCTGACAGAGCTTTGCCATTGCACAGGACAACCTGAGGAATCCTCTGATCTTACTTCTGAAGGAGAGAGATTGCTGACCTGAGGTGCTGAAACAAATAGGCTGAAAACAGATTCAGGTGAATGAATTGATGTTTTTCTTTTCTAAGGAGCTTGAAATGAACAAGAGTCTTCCCCCCTTTCTTTTTTGTTAATTTTTATAACCATTCTCAGCTGAAGGTTTAAAAAATGTTTTTACAGTTATGTTACATATTTCAAAATAACATTTATTAGCCTAATACCTCTAATTATGCATGATGGATGAGTCACATGTAGAGAGTGCTCCCACATTTCTTCTTTTGAATTCATATACATACTTACCTAATTTGGCAGCAGTGGCATGGCTACATGTTAAATGAAATGATCCTGCTAAGATTAACTCTCAGAGACAGACCTACAGTGCAATAAGGACTTTAAGCTTCAGGTCCTTCTAGGTTTTCCCAATTTTTTCATTGCAAGGATCATTATTTAACTCAAGCTCGGAAGACAAATGTGTGAAGGTGGATTGATATAAATCTGTCTTTTGGTTCAGACGGTGAAATTTGGTGCTCCTATTGAATAAATTTATTCAGTAAGAGCAATTCAGTTACTTTGGGGATAAGCACTTTTGGGGAGAGAGGAAAGAGCTTCAGAGTGGGCTTTCATTAGTATTTTTAATTTTGGAGAAGCAGAGTTTTCTGAAGCAAATGTCCCAGTTTCTGCCTCGCTGTGATGCAGTTTGCACCTGGGAGAAATTCCTGGACATGGATTCCTGATTTCCACTGTCATAGGGGTGGTCTCTGCTTGCTCAGTGCATATGACTGTGATGATTGTCCAGATGAACCCTCCTACACACACCTGTATCAGTGTATCAGACCCCCAGTACCACCAGTTTGCTGCCCTCACACTGCAAGGGGAAGCAGACAGAGCTTCAGTGGTGTGCAGCCAGTGTGACCCTTCATTTGGGTGGTGGGACACATGACAAAAATGCTGGAGCACTTGCCCTGGCATTTAATTACAGTCAGTAAATCATGGTGATACCTGTTACTACGGTTTATGGGAGTTGTCAAATGTCTACAAAGTGGAGATGCTTCCTGCCCACAGAGTTTGTTTTTTTTGTATGTGATGGTGGATAAGTTAACACACCCAAATAATCCCTAAGGGGAAAAAATAAATCTAATTTTCAGTTTAGAAAGTAATGTATTGAAAGTTATTAATTCAAAAGTTGATTTAACTCCTGTGGTACCTGTGGTTGGGAAGCTGCTGCATTTTGGTCTTCTGCATCTGGACTATGTATTTCTTGTGCCCCAGATGGTTTAAGTAAGTGGCCCACTTTCTGGCAAAAGAGAACATGCAGCTGCTTCAGCTGTATTTTTTTTATTATGAATCCTTATTGCATTTTTGTGTCATGATAAATACACACATACACACACACACATACACACACATAGAGCCCTCTATTACTTTATTACAGTTGGAACTAGAAAAAGATCTATTAAAGTTCTAATAATTTCCTAAAAACAGGAAGGAAACAACAACAACAGTTTCCAGCAATGTCTGATATGTTATCTTTAAAGACTAAGGAACTTTATGGAGTTCCTTATATTTTCTGTGAATAAGAGGAATCTATATTGAGTAATTGGTAACCTTACTTTTTTTTAATCTCTGGGAATACCTGGTTTCCTAGTTAGGTATTTGAAACATCTTCCCTGATGTGTTTACTAAAAAATGTAAGCAGTCAGACTTTGGAAAAAAGATACTTCAAAATCAGAAAAAGCACTTGAGAAACATTTATGCAAGAAAATTACACTTTGGACAATGGTCTGGTTAGGTTATGTAGAGGGTTACTTTAAGCAGTCATGCAGGTTATCAGCTGAAATAACTTGCTTTATACACATTGTTCTTTCATTAAAAGGTCAAATAAAATTGTGCTGGAAGCCTAGTGGGCACTTTAAATGCCTGGTTACTCAAAATGGCCTTTCAGGGACGATATTAGAGAGAGTCTCAAATGCAGGTTCTGTTGTATTTTGTGCAATACTCATTTTTAGGGTAAAAAAAGCCATGACCAAAACCCAGATGCTGTTTTTTTAATGGTACTGTCACACTGAGCTCTTCCTGTTCCTTGCAGTCTTTCTAGAGATGGATCCTGCTCCTTGGTAAAAATGCAGAGAGGTGAGGCTGTGTCCATATGTGTGATGCCTCACTATTACAAACAACCCTGTCATATAACAGCTTTCAGAAATGGTTCAAGCTCTTTTTTATGAATAAAAGGAAAGTTGTCATTTTCTATCCCACTGGCAGGCTTTGATCTGTGCTTTGACAGTCATATTTTCCTGGGTATTCAGCTGAAATTAATTCCTTATTAATTTTATAATCATTTATTAATCACTGTGAACACCATCCTAGAGGCTGTACTCCCTTGGAATATATGCCCAAGAGGTATTTGGAGAGAGGCATATTCTCACTCAGCCTTCATTTTGCCTGACTAGACAAGACAGACTCTTGTAGTTCCTTAGTTGAATAACCTCCTTCTTGCTCGCAAAAGATTAAGAGCTTTACCAGACCTACTTTCTCATCTGCCAGTGGCTGGAGGTGGATGGACTGCGTTAGATGAGGTATTACAGCTTTTACAAACCACCAAGTGACACCCCTTCTCTTCTCTGTAAAATGCCATTAGAGTCTAGAGAATTCACCAATATTGATACATCATAGAACTGTCTTTGACTTTGTCCTGAAACATAAACTTCTTTAGTGTCTTGCAGGCACTTGGTCAGGAGATTAACAAACTTGGTTTCTTCTTTTCAGGTGTTTTGAGATAATATGAACTGACTAAAATAACTCCAGCTGCTAAGTTAAAGCATATTTCAAGCTATTATTATATTAATGCATGAGAAATACTAAAATGTGCTGGATTTGAAATCTCCTGAATGTTTTCTTTTCACTAGTGTTTTCAGCCTGTTCCAGTGGGTGGCACAAGAAGCACAAAAACCAGGTGAGTTTCCATCCCAGCATGTCCCATAGGATTTCTATTTAACTATTGTAGTTCTTAGTTAAAAATAATAAAGGAGAAGCAAGCGGGTAAGGAAGTGCATTCCTCAAGTCTGAGTGTTTGGTATCGGACACTGTGAATGTTTAATTCTTCAATATTATTTTATATTCATCAGTGTCTACAAACAGAGGCTTGAGGGGGTCAGTCTGAGAGCTTCCCTTCCTGAGGGCATTATGGCTGAGAGCTGATGTGCTGGGCACTGTGTGGGAGCTGCAGATCTAACCTGGATTGTACCCACTGAGTTCTTTTATGTTCCCAGTGCTGTGGCTGTGGGCTCTGCATTGCTGCCTGTTCAAGGCTGTGCATGTATGAGCAGTATTTGGTTCTTTCAGTGACATTGAAATGACCTTTATTATACTCAGTTCCAATTTCACAGCTGGGATTGAAAAAAGAAAGTGACAGATCTGAAATAAATACTGCAGCTAGGATATTGCCCTGGAGAACATCCTAGTGTAATGTTTTGTGGGAGGGTAACTGGGGTACTACAGGAAAGCTATAATGGTTGTGCATGTGCTCTATCCATGACACATCCATGTGGTTGCTGTCTCAAGGAAAAATTGAAAGGAACAACTTACATTTGCTTTGCAGAAGTACAGGAAAAAAACAAACCTTGCTGTGAAAAAAGGATGGATTTTGCAGAGCAAAATCGCTGGGGATTTGAAGGCATTGTATACAGTTGGGATCATCAGCTGGTATTTTAGGTCAGTGGTAAGAGAGGGTGGAGATATCATGACAGATTTCAGAAGGCTTTAGGAATCAGCTGGGTCTGAGAGGGCTGCAGGTGGGAGAAGTACCTTAAGTACTCTTGCCAGCCAATGGACTCTGATCCTCCTCTAAAGCAGGAAGGCTGTGGATGTAGAAGAAATGAAAAACAGAAGTTGTCTCTATGGACTATATGTCTGACGAGATGTCCAGCCCTCTGCTGGGCCATTGAAAGCCTACTTTGTCTGCTGTTACACAGGACCCTGGATGTATGAAAGAGTCAGAGGAGGAAGAGGTGAGAGCAAAACACAAGAGTTACTAGTTAGAAGAAGGTCTAGTAACAAATTTTCCAGTGTAGCATTTTCCTAAATGACCAAAGATAACACTTTGGGGAATATGTGTTCCATTAGAAATTCTAATTTTGCTCATGGCAGTTTCTAGCAGATGCCTGCTGGATTTTGACAAGCGGTGCTTGGAAATGCCCGAGTCCCTGGGCCACTGGTGCTTAGTGCCCTAGTGAAGATGAGGACTGGGAACTCTTATGTGCCCTGGGGATTCTCTGGTCTTCTGTGCTTCACTGAGGAGGCTTCTAGGAGCCTGAAGGGGCAGAATTTCTGATATCTGAAATGCTGGTTTGGAGGGGATGTGTGTGTGCATGTAAGACCCAGATGGACAGGCAAGAGGCCAGAATAACTCACACCTGAAGTGCCCTGGCTCTAGACTGAGGTGGGCAGGTCTTGCAGCTCTAGAGAACTTGACATTAAGGTACGGTTTGTGGCTCCGGTGGCACTTGCTCCTCACTATGCAAGGCTCTAACACTGACTGATACAGGTTTCTCATGGATTTGGGAGACTGATGAATTCCTGAAACTGGGAAGGAATCAAAAGAAGAAAACAGTGAAGAGTTAAAAAACAATGGTGAAGAAGCGGAAGTTGGAAGCTTCTAGAAATAAACAGAGGATTTAAGACTAGAGAAGATTCAACCACTGGCCTTTTCTGTGTCAAAGTCTTGACACAAGTGAAATAGTGGGGAGATAGTTTTATTTCTGGCTGTCACTTATTTTGAAGAACAGGACAGTTAATACTGTCCAGCTAAATGATGTAGAAGAACCGTTCATCTGCGTTAGGGGAATATAAATTAAAATTACTTTGCATGAAAAAAATAAATATAGAAAAATAAGGATAGAAGAAAAAGGGGGAAATTTAGACTTTGAATCTGCAATCTTATACGGGTCACAATCATGCAATTCTTGTATACTGAAACACTGATAAGAGATCAGAATCTGACTGGGAGTTGAACCAGAGAAAGACTCAAGAGTTTTATCTTGCACTACAATGACAATTTGCCAGCAGAGCAAGCCAGCTCTCCTGCAGGAGTTTAGTGAGCTGTGCTCTGTGATGTCCAGGCTGGTACCGCACCCACAAGCAGCTCTAAGCCCCAGCAGAAGCAGAGGGAAGGTGCATTTCAAGGTGTTCTTGAAATGCCCATTAGAAGTAGCAGCAGTGTCTTATCATTGCAGATCCTTGTTACTCTGTCAAGAGAGGTGTAATTATTGGGACCTCCCTGTTCTCTGCAGGGCAGTACACAGCCAGGATGCACCCATGCTGTGTTCTCTGGGTCCTGGGGATGTTTGCTGGTAAGGAGAAGATTTAACTGAAGGAAGGTGGTGTGGTTTTACTCACTGTGTTTCCCTGGCTGTGTCCAACTCTCTCCTACTTGCTCCTAGCCCCGCTCTTTCTCTTGGCCTCAATTCTCCAGGGAGAGGCTGAATTTTTCCTGATGGGGAAGAAATCCCCCATTTTTTTGTTTTGATTCATCTTTCTCAAGGTAGTCAGCATACTAAGCTTCAAATTTTTTCATGCTCTTTTCCCCGGTGGGAGCAGGGTTCCAGGAGAGGAGAGGGTGATGCTGATGGCAGGGAGACAGAGCAGGTGTAATGGGAGAGGTGCCTTTTCTGTCCCCTGCATCCCCATGGACTCTTGGCAGTAGATCCTTTTCCCTGAATGGTTGGGACTCAGCCTCCTCTGCTTTTCTATTCCTGGGCAAGAACTGCCCAGGGTTGGTGGAAAGCAAGGGGTTTGAGCCTTGCTCTCTCTGAGAAGTCTGAATGTGTCCAGGAGACACTAAGAAGCTGGCAGGAGAGGCCAAAAAGCTGGCAAAAGAGCCCAGATGAAGGAGACAGCCAGGGCTCATTCATCATGTGGTCCTTCTCACAACACCAACATTTTACTTTTGAGTTGCCTTTTCATAGGAAAAAGCCCCAAAGCAGAAAATCACGGCCTCTCTGGGAGATCTCAGAAGCAGGGGACTGAGTGTTCAGGGGATGCAAGTCTGCAGGAAGACGTGCCTGTTTTCCCTGCTTTCCTGTGGTTCAGTCCCTGGGATGACCCGTCCTTGTGCGGGCTCAGAGTACAGTGCTCCCGCGAGCAGAGCCGCACGCTCCGCGCCACCGCCGCCGTGCTGGTGCTCCTTTGATGGCTGCGCTTCACAGAGGCACAAGGCAAGCAGAGGTGAAGTTGCTTTAGGCTGTGCTTTGCCTGTCTCAACTTTGGATTCTGATTCTGAGCCACTCACTAGCTTTTATTCCCACTTCAGCCTGGGAGAATTGCAGAGATAAAAGTACTCTGGATGGCCCAGGGAAGAGAAGGGGTGTCACTTGGTGGTCTGTAAAAGCTGGCTGAGCAAAGCAGGTCACATACCTATGCAGTATCCTCAGGAATGAGGTGTGCTTCTTCCCTTGCTGTTCAGTAAATGACCCAGTTTGTGGTGGGTTTTAATATCACATTGCAAACTTTTTTTCTCACACAAGCAGATGGAAGGAATCAGAATCTGGGTGGCAAAGGTCCATAAGAAAGGCAGGATGACCCAAAGCAAGACTGACACTTGTTTGCATTTTTAAATAGATGTAGAGGTTAATTCTCACCTTATATTTTTTGCTTTGTCACTCAGTATGTGCTGCTGCTGAGGATCAGAAGGAAATCATGATACTGAAGCTTTTTCTCATTTTTCATGAACACTAGCCACTTTGAGATCTTTCATAAACATTTTTGTAGATGCAAGTTGTCTGTTAAACTACACCAGAGGCATACTAAAATAAAATTTGCAAAAGTCCTGCAGAGAAAACAAGAGAATAAGGTTTAACATACCCTCCTTGGTAGATAGTATATTCATGATAACCAGACAGGGACCTCAGAAGGTTTCCCAGTCAGCATTTTAAGTTTACGGTATTTCATTAAAAGACATAACCTTCATGGGTTCAGTAAAATGTACATTATCTGTGGATCTTTTTCCCAAAACTTCTCTTCTGAAGCCTTCCATAACTCCTTTATTGCTTGCACTATCTGTTTCTGAATATTATGCTGCCAGAGAACATTGGCTCAGTAGCAAACTTGCATGTGTGAGTCAAAACAAGTCTGGTGGGAAATATATTTTAGGGAAGAATTGTCTGAAATAGACCACAGGTGAGCTGTCGTTGGGCATTAGTGTACCTGGGAACTGAGCTGTTCTGAACAGCCAGGAGAGGCTTATCTGGGCTTGACAGGTAGGCTGTGACAAACATGACCAGCCTTGCCCGAGGTGAGAGCCAGAGATTTCTGGGTAATCTGCTCCACACCATGTTCTCATAAATGTGGATGAAACTGAAGTGAAATAACCTCCACATGGAACAGGAGGGACTGATACATTGTCTCATGAGTGTACAGTTGAGATGAAATCCAAAATGGGAAAAAGTTTGCAAAAATGTGTGCAAGTGGGAATAAATAAAAAGATATAAGTACAGAAAAATGAGTTATAGTACATCCTCTAGCAGTCTTTGCTGGATGGGAAATACTTTGTTACAGGCTGTGCTATAATTAATCTCAAGGGTGAGCATAAGAACATGAGTGGGTCTTCAGGCACATAACATAAATTAAAAATGTTTGCATTTATTGACAGATTGCTTAAAATCACTGTTACTTTAATGCACTGCTACATGTATTTCATTAGCAGCAAACCAATGGTAAGTAATGGTTCTCAGGTACTACACAGGAGAAATACCCAATGTCCTTCTACTGAAACAGTTCTCCTGGTAAAATTGTTTAAAGACAGATTGAACATTCTTCCTTCTTCCCCTTAAAATGGTTTCCTCTGAAATCTGAATTCATTCTTCCCCACAGTTTTGCAGAAAAAAAGTCTGATGCGTGGAATGAACCCTACACTGAGTGAGCAGAGCAGTGGCTTAAGTTCTGGTTAAATTAGTTCAAAATGGACCTAGTCCCAGAATTCTTCATTCCTGGATTAATCCCCATCCCCACTCTCAGAATTTCTTGCTTCTCAACAGTTCATTTCTCCTTCTGTCTCTGACAAGCAAAGCATTAAATATAAATCTTTGCTATAACATCTATTTTTAAAATAAGCAGAATAACACTGAAGGGAATAGAAAGCAAAACAGAACAGCATTTCTTCTTGTCTTTTGATTAAGCTCCTCCAGCTGTGAGTAAGCAAATGTCATCAGCATTGTCTTCCGTTCATGTGTGCCTAAAAGGTGAGATGGGGCAGGTTCGTTTGCAGGCTGTGGTTACGGCCCTGGTTGAGCCTCTCCTGCTGAGCAGCCCTGGGCTGGACATGCCCTGGCCGCCTGTGCCTGAGCTCCCGGAGCCCCCTTGCACCCCCTGCTCCCACTCGGTCACGTCTGGCATGTCCCTGGGTGCAGGGCTGGCTGCAGTGGCTGCCGACAGAAGTGAGACTGCAGGAAGGGCCAACCCTGCTTGGCAGCAGCAAATGTGTGGTGGCTCCTTCCCTCCATATGTGATGTGGTTTCCTTCCACATGCTGGAAGCTGAAGTGTGCCTCTTCCCAGATCGTGTGCTTTGGGAGTTGGCTCGTGCACAGCTTAGCCCCCTTTGCTGACCCGTGACAGATGAAACAAGGAGCCATTACTTCTCTCAGCTGCTTCTCAACTCAGACACCGTTTGCAGACTCACAAGGGGGCTTCTCTGGTGAGAAGCACCTGTGCACTGTTTTTCAGGCACAGGCTTTCCAGGGATGGATTTCATCTCTGCTTGGCACTGTCTTACAGTTTTCCTTCTCTCTGCAGCATTGATGGTGTGCACTTTCAAACCTTGTGTCTTTTCCCCATGGAAGAGCTGCAATAAGACATCTGCCTGTGCTGCACCCCTCACACTCCCTCATCCCTCCTCATTTCCTTTCTTCCAGGCAGTGTCGTTGGTTAATCTTTGGTGTCTCGTTACCTGTCCTCATTGTTAGAGATCTGCTTCAGAAACTCTTATCCCTGTTATGACTTCCCTTGCTTTTATCAGTCCCCTGGAGAACTGAACTCCAGGAGGTGACAAGATGATGGGTGCTAGTAGGAATTGGAATAACTGGACAGAAGCTAACTGGAACAGAAGAGATGAGCCTCCAGTAATGTTTCATTCTCAGCTCACTGCCAATGCCCAGTGCTTGGGCAGGGCAGAGGTAAGGTACACAGATGAGTAACAAACTCCCTTGCATTCAGAAAATTGATATTAAACACATGTAAATGAATCAGCCACAATTAACAAGCTGTTAGCATATTGGATCCCCCAACTGGCTCAAATGACAGTTGCATGGGTTAAAGAAAATGCAGTGTTGTTGAAAGGAGGTGTGATAAATAGAAACAGGACGTCAGGAGGAGGTATGTTAATAGCATTTAAACATTACTTATCTGTTTTTGAAAGTGGAAATGTGAGTTTTCCTTTTAAAGCTTTTCTATCCAGTGACAGATAAAGGTAATCTATAGGAATCTGTTTAAATCAAGCCCTAACCTTCTCTGTTTTCCATGCCTGCTGGTAGCAGTGTGGGTAACAGTGACAGAGGAAATGTGAATAATTGATTTTAGTCTGTCTCCCAGAGACAGTAGTTTCCAGCAGCCAGCAGGTGAGTTTCTACTTGCTGCTTCGAACTGGGTCCAGCTCAGAGTATGTGACAGCAATGTCTGGAGGGCTCATACTGACTGTCTCTTAATTACAAATATTCACATGAGGCATTTCTCTTCCAAGAATCACCTGAATCCTTCATGGCTGCACAGGTTCAGCTTTATTCCTACAGCAAAATTTTTCCTTCATTCTGGTTTCACAAAAAGCTTGTGTAAATCCCTGCCTCTCCAGATGGCACAGACTCTGCAGCTACTAGTTTGCTACACATCATATATTACAATTATTCATACCCTGTTCAGTAAAAAACTCCCTTTGCTCCAGAGGTCTCAAACCAAGAGACTAGTGGGATTCGGAAGATCCTGGAGTGCCAGAATTACTAAATTGCTGGTTGAAAAGTAGACTACTTGCACGTCAGAGACTGGACATTCCAGCTACAGAGCATGTAATGAAGGACTTTGTATAAATCTGAAGGTTAGGAAAAAAAAGGTAAGAAAAATTCACACTGCATCCCTACCTCTGTGTGTTCCCTCAAGTCTTCATAGTATCTGATGACTGTTTGAATGCTCAATTTAGACAGAAAATACCATGTTTACTTTTTTTTAAGAAACAACTTTTAACTTGCAGATGTGTTAGCAATTCTGATGCATCAGATGTTCCATGTAGGAAAACATTTAAGCAAAAGCTATTTTCTCTTAAAAAAAGGTTTTTTCTCTCCCCTCTGCCTAGTGCTTGTCTGGTAATCCAAGTGGGATGGGGAGAATTACAGACTGCTATTCTCTAGTCTGTAAATTTATGGAAGTATCACTGGTTTGATGTGAGTGGTTTCTGGCAGTTAATATCTGCATGGAAATATTTGTCCTGTGGTTCAGGTAAGTACCTCCACAGAGGGATTTATCTCCAGGGTAGAGAGACTGTTGTAACCAGCTTCTGGGTGGTGGTCTGAATTCAGGCAGAGGGAGCAGGGAGGTACTGAGTGAAAGCAGAGAGTGTGGAACTGGTGCTGTGGGGCAGGTGGAGTGAGTGCTGGGGAAGATGGTTGTTTTGGTGGCTAATTTATTGAGAAGGTGGCTGAAGCCCCAGTGCTGGGGTGCCACTGGAGCAGTAAGGACCCAAATTCTCTCTGTTGTGCAGTAACTTGGCTAGTAGGGCAATGATCCAGCCAGTCACCCAGCCAGGCAGTAACCTAGCCAAGTTCCTTCTCTGCTTGAGGGGGTTTGAAATTGCATCTTCAGCTTTATGTCAGGAGTCATAACCATTTAGTGGCTGGAAAAATAGGACATATAGTTCAAAATGCCCCTGCTCAGAGGAACAATAGAAATATTGCCTGTTGACACTGCCTTCCTGTAAATAGTGCTCTGGGGATCTCAGCTTCTATTTTTCTAATTTTTTAAATGCTAATGCGGAGACAATGTAAACAACATTACTTTTGAGAAATAAAATTTACTGTCCAATTGAACTGTGGCTGCTCTCCAGGACCAACAGAACCCTGTTTGTTTGGTTTCTTTTATTTTGAAACTTTATTTGAAAACTAACTTAAGTTTCATGAGGATAAATACTCTCATGTGCTGGTAATTAATCATTGGATTGGTAGTAGAAAAGTAGAGCTCCCAGTTTCTACCTTCTCCTCATTGCTTCTGGCCCCAAAGTGTATAATCAAAGTTGTGTACTGTGGTTACGATTGCTTAGGTCTTCTCTATTCCCAGTAATGCAGCCCTTTTTTGTCCAGAACTGTGCTTTTCACTGGTAAACACTGTGCTTCTTATCAGATCTGGTGTTAAACTACTTTAACTGCAAATAAAGAATTTTGCTGGCTGATTCTATCCTCTTCTGATTTCCACGTCCTTTGATCTTCTAGATCGCTGATCACATCCCTTTCCTTTCTTGGCTAAATCCACCTTGCCCATAGATCTGACAAAATGTTTGGTTCCCAGATGCATTCCTGATTAGAGCTGGCCAGGAATTTCCTGACAAAGCATGCCTTTGTTGAAAAATGCAAATTTATAAAATCTAAATGCCTTATAGATGTGTTTCTTCTTTGATGCATTTTCAGTGAATAATAGGAAGATTCCTGCTTTTGAGGTTTGCTCCAGATTGAATTGCATATTTAAAGTCCAGAAGAACCTGCCCCAAAAGGGGCTCTGGGGGCTGCTATACTCCTTATTCTGTGGCAGTGGCCTCTCCGGGTGGCTCAGATAATGTGACAGCAGTTTGTTGAGTCCTGCCGAGCCAGAACTCACTGGTGTGATATCCAGCTTTTAAGTTCCATAAGAAAATGTTTCAGTCCTGAAAATACTGACATTTTTTGTCAACATTGAAAAAGTCACATTCCAGTGGAATCTCATACCTTGATGGGAGATGGAAGAACACCTACATTCAGTTCAGGTGTTCTCCTGAGAGCTTTACCCAGTTCTGCAAAATCTGGAAATACAACCTTTAAAAACTGTATTACCCTGGTTGAAGAGGAGAATAAATCAAGGTATATATTTGCTATTGGAAACAAGATCTTGTCTTCAGCTGCAAAGCCTTAGAGACTGAAAGTCTTTGTTTATCAAAAAGTCAGGCAAAACATAGGAAGCTTATTCAGGCAGTGGTAATGCACAGCATGAGTGGTGGCCACTGGCTCTGTTCAGGAGGGTCTGAAAACGACAGCAAGTTCAACCTCAACATCCATTAAATCTTTAACCTTTTTTGCTATTCTTAATGGAAGCTGGTGGAAGAGGAAGTGGGAATATTTTAATAGATTTGAAGTGCTCCCTTCATGAATTATTTTTCTGTGAGGAGATGAAATGCCTCACTGTATGGACACATTATTTTCTCATGGTCTGCCTTATTTAAAGAAACAGTCATAACAAGCACAGTCACAAAGCTTTATATGGTTCTTTATTATTTTGCTCTTGTTATTGTGCCTCTGCGGGGTCTACACAGAAGAAAATCAGTAGATCAGCAGAATGCTGCTGCTATTGTGGAGCCTTTGTGTAGATCTGTGTGGCAGTAAAAATATGAACAATATTTCACTGAATCCCATCCCTCATTATTTTGGGGCCATTTCCTCAGCGGGCTGTCACACAATACTAAAGACAAGTTGGGTTCACGACTACTTGAATGATGCAGAGAATAAAAGAATATATACCTCTTTGTGGAAAGAAAACCTGCCTGGGTCCAAATAGAAGGAAATCACCACAAATGTACCTTGTATCTACTTGTCTAAACAGACCTATTCATTTCTGTACAATACACTTTCCAGTCCTCAGGTTGTCTCTCAACCCATTTTTAAAAATCAGTCCATCATAATAAGCACACCAGGGATAGATTTTGTTGACTCACTCTTTAAAGCTCTCTTATAAATATGCAATAACTATATTTGTGAGAATTCAGAGCTCCACATCCCAGCTTAAAAGCTCAGTGAGTTTTCAGTTGTATCTCCATTTAGTGACTGATAGTATCACAGGACACAAAAAAATTCCCATAATCTGATTTCACTAGAAAAGTCCATTATTTGAATCCTTCCATAGAAGGATCACCATTGATTGCTGTTTCACTACAGATTGCCACTTGTCTCAGGAAGAGCAGAGGAGCTGTGAGTGACTGGCATCCCCCAATCCTGGAGGAGGTAATCTAAATATAAGGCCATTTTAGGAGCCCGTAGGCTTAATGGATCGAAAGAAGGATATGTGGTACTGCAAAGGATTGCAAGGTAACCCTAGGCCCAGCCAAAAGGGTACCACTGAGGATCAAGCAATTGCTCCTGAGTGAGCAGGCAACTGACCCCAAACTGCCAATGGCTTTCCTTAATGTTCCTTATCACTTAGCATCCTACAGGAAATCTACACACTGGTGATTTAAAGCCCTTAGTGGGGCAGGGAAGCCACAATACTGGGATCATATCTCTGTCATGACTGGGGTCCTAATGACATTTTTAATTTTAATCTTGAAAACGCTGCCCCTAGAAACAGTGACTTAATCAGAGACTGAAAACAGATTGATTTTGCAGTGACTTTTTTCCCCCATAAATTGCCTTTGAAAGTCAGAAAGCTTTTTTTGTATCTTATATTTGATGTTTCAGTGTGCATATTAATTAGATACAACTGTTGCTTAGTTGCACCATCCATGTTTTGTACAAATTAATTTTCTGTCACCTGCACTTTGGCCAGTAAGTGCTTATTTTTTTTCATACAATAAGGATTATGAAATCAGGATCATTAGTACATTTATTTTAAGAAAATATAGCCTCTTTATCTAAATGTGTCTTTGTTATTTCCACAGCAGGCACAACAAATGCTACCATACAATTAAACAAACTTTCAGACAGCAGGTTTCAAATAAACTGCCTTACAGCTGCCCTACAAAGCCACCCCAGGAGCTGGAGACCTATAGGCGAGATGGCAGTGGGATCAGGCTGGATTTTGCCACACTCTCCCCTTCTTTTCAGGGCTTTCTTCACAGGCTGAAGCAGAGGAGCCTGTGCTCTTGCCAACCTCCGTGCATGAGACACAGGCACATGGCTGTGGCTGAGCCAACGCTTCTCTTGTGAGTGCACTGCCTGTGCTACTGCTGTTGCCTGATCCCATCCAGTGTGGCTGGGCTCCAGCCAGCCCAGGTCCCAGGCTCCAGGGGCTAAATTCATCCTTGCCAACCTTTGTAAAGGTGCTGCAAGCTGCCACTCCTCTGGAGGGATTGGGAATGGCAGAATGTTTTATAAGACCCAGAAAACACGATCTATACCTAGAGGCAGGAGGTGTACCATTCCTGTAAGGCAGATTTATAAAATAGCGTGAAAATGCTGTTTTTGAGGTTTTTTTGCTTTGTTGCTCTGAGAGGAGCTCGTGGGAGGTGGGTGTATTTCAATGGTAGTTAATTAAAGACTGCTTTGTTTGTAATTCCATGTGGAATTGTCCATGATTGCAAGTTTGCGGAAAAACAATACACAGCATTTTGCCTTTGGTGCTGTTGCTGGTTTAAATGTTATGTAGTCTTGTCATATCCAGTAACAGGAGAAAGGAGGGACCCAGGTGAATGTTGCTACAGCTATTTGAAAATTAACCACTTCCTGTTGAAGGGTGATGAAAGCAAATTTCCATGGCAGAAACTTAGCAAAAATAAAAAGCTGAAAAATGGTAATATTTTGATTTCTTTAGCATCAGTGACAAGAAACATCTTCAAGACATAAATAAAGCAAAATAAGTACGACACTCAGCCACCCTTTCATTTTTGGCAAACCATCAAAACCTGTTTCTTTCCTATTTAGAAAACAGTTATTCTTTCCTAATGTATTTTAAATAAAACTTTTTAAATGGTTTTTTTTGTGTATTTTTTTTTTAAGTCTGTTTTGTGAAAAAGCCAGTCTCTGTAGAACACCATTTCAGCTGCAGTTTCAACAAGCTCTTGTTGCTCCTGAACTCAGGCTTCCTGTGTAGTAACACATTGCACTGTTGGCATGCTCCTCTACCTAACAGCCTATAGCATATTTGGTGTCATCTGTTCCTGTTTCCTTGGCTGAGACATGGGCATCGTGCCACATATCTTTGTATCCTTGGATCACTGACATTTTTATTGCTTTTTAAAATAAATCCCCAGCTGCAACTTAAACACTTCTCACAAATTTTCTGTTTTTACTAAATGCTACTGTGTGTTTAATGTAGCAACGTGATAAAAATGGTGTGGGTATTGTCCAGCTGATTGGCATCTGTAGTAAGGTGGTGAGCATTTAAATTTTCACTGAAGGTCACAGGATGAGGGCTAAGTACTTGGCTTCTTGGACAAATGTTACATATGACTGTGAACATTTGTTTGCATAGTCTTGGTTTTAAAAAAAAATATTATTCTTTGATGTAGAAACAGAGGTACCTAAGTATGAGCCAAATTTGCTATCACAGAGGAGCCAGGGTAGAATTTTCCACACTTTCTTTTGGGAAAGGTAAGCAGGAAATCAATATTCCTAAACAAAACCAAGTATGGCTGGGGCAATTATTTGTTATAAGGGTGTTTTAGAATTACTCTCTGTTCCCCGTGTTGTTTTGAACCAGTGACATTTGAGATCCCCTGACCCTGGGATAGTGTTTGAAGACAAATCTAAAAAAAATAAACCTAGATGTCACAAGGCACAGAATTCATCAAATAAAACCCAACTGTTTATACTACACATCCATGATAGTCTACACATCAGCTCTCTTTGCAGGCAGAACTGAAAAGTATCATGCTGTGTTGTAGCTCAAGCAGATGGTTTATGTGGTCAGAGGAGCCTTGTCCTGGAAGAGGAAGGGCAAGAGGGTCAGAGAGGGTATGCAGATGGGATTGTTGACTCCCAGTAACTAAAGAGATATTTTATATCATGTGATGTCATGCTCAGCATATACAGCTTGAAGAAGGAGGAAGCAGGCAGGGACTTTTGAGTGATGGTGTTTGTCTTCACAAGCCATTCCTAGGAGTGATGGAGCCCTACTTTCTTGAAGATGTCTGAATATTTGCCTGCTCATGGGAAGTAGAGAGTGAGTGCCTTGTTTTGTTTTACTTGCACACGTCTTTTGCTTTTTAAAGAGTTTTCTCAGTTTTACCCTTCTGGTTTCCTCTCCCATCCCATTGGGGAACAGTGGACGAGGAGTGGGTGGTGTTTAGTTGACATCTGGAGTTAAACCATAATAGCGGGTTCTGCTTTTCCAATTCAAGTGTGATTGCCAAGACTAGAAAGCACCATTTTGGCTGTTCAGTACACTTCTCATTTCAAAATGTAGTATACAAATGACCACATCTCATTCTGAAGATAAACAGTTCTGATAATTACCTCTCGGAGACAGCAAATCAGATCTTTCTTCATTTGTCTGACCTTGCCTCTTGTCAACATATTTGTTGCTCTCTACCAGGTCTGTTCTTTGTCTGACCCTTCAGGCCTAGCTCTTCTCTGGTTTGTCTTTCATGAGGTATATTTTGAGACCTTAAGGTTTATAACACAAGCTTTTCTCTCAAGCCTTTTGTTTTTTTTTCCTGTCTTCTTTGAATGTGCTCCATATCACCATGGACAACTGAACAATACTATTCCCAACTGGCTGAGCCCCTGTACAGCAAGCAGCAAAATCCCTTCTTCTAGTGTTTGATATTCTCCCTTTTTTGGGGTCAGGGCCTGAAGCAACCCTTCACACTAGTCAGTCTGACAACTCCCATGTACCATCACTGAGTTCTTAACCAGTAGGTGGGATCTGCCTCCTGCACTTTAATATTTCAAGAGTTTTTCCAACGCATTGATCTACTTTGTCATGCAATTGAAAACCTTCTGTAAGGGCAAGTGTCTTCCTCATTATTTTCTACTTCACTAATCTCTGTAATGTGAAGATTTTATTGACAATAATTGTAAATCCTAATTTGGAGCTATACTTAAAATTTCACCTTAGACGATGATAGGGGGTAACAATTAATGGGTGATATATGGGCTCACTAGTGCCATTTTTTTAAAGGCAGCCATAAAATTTCAAAAGCCCTTGTAGCTCTTTTAAAGCTGATGGCAAAAGTATAAGTGACAAATAATTTTCTTTATATTTCTCTGGATAGGTTTTTGGAATAGTTTCATGTGTTATATTAAATGGTTATGACTGGAACCAAATTATTTTGATTTATTGAATTAAGATACAAGTTATGCATAAATAAGTATGGTTACTAAGCAATTGTGTGGACAGCCCCAAGGGGCTAGTAATGAAATACTGAAACAGGAAAATTTCAGAATAAGAAATTGTTCTTCATGTCTAACTTTCCAAAAAGCTTTCTCTTTAATTATATTTTTTCCGTTACAGATTTCTCTACTTAGTTTTCATTTATTCTGCTGTACTAGTTTCTCCTGTTAGCTGATGAATTCTTTCTCCTTTTTCTCTTATCACATTACTGGTCACAGGCATGTCATAACATGATTAAGCTTTTCTTGGAGTAGTGCAGGGTGGAAAGTCTGATCAGGAAAGATTTGACTGTTCAGTCTAGTTCAACACCATGCAAGGCAGGAAATGTCTGAATGTTTTGATGAGAAACAAAAGAAGGTTAAATCTTGTGAGATTGTTGGTACTTTTAAGTCATTAAAAATGGCACACTCCAAGACACTGTAATATTGAGTTGGGGTTCAGCATTTCATGTTGCTTCTGACAAAATTCCTAAAGCTAATTGGAATATTTTCCATGTTTTTTTTTAAATTTAAATTATTTACTTTTAAAACAATCAAATGTAAAGATTTTTTTATTCAAATGATTTCAAAGGTGTTTTTTAGACTTGAGATGGATAATTGGCTCTAAGCAAAGTTAAATCGGGTATGGGACTAGGGAAAAAGTAAAAACAAAAAAGAAAATTGTATTCCTATTAAAAAAAAAATTATGTCTTTATAGGTCAAAAAGAAGTCTCAGCTCTGTTAGCTGGGCTCTGGTGTGTCTCATCTGCAGCTCAACCTGATATTTGCTGTGCAGGGGCAAAGCTTCATCCTCACTAGAGCAGATGAACTGGGTATTTCTGGCATGGGGGGTAGAGGTCTCCTTGACTATGCTGTGAAGTGACTTCTGGGGATAGCTCTGTGCAGGACTGGAAAAAAGAACAATAAAAGAACTTGAGCAAGCAAGGGGAGAGCTTGGCTTACATGCAGTCTTCCATAAAGAGCTGCCTTTGTTTCTGAATGGCTCTGTCCAGACTTTGACATCTCCCTAGAAAGAAAACTGACATGTTTCTGACTGCAGGGTTCTCTCTGGAACAGGAAAGATCCAAGGATATTCCACAGAATTTTATTTCAATTGTGACCCTTTAGATCACATTATGAACTCTATGCATGATAGTGCTGCATAATGCTGTGAACCTAAAGACAGAATTTTAAATGGAATCAAAATATTTGATGAAAGTTTTGAGTTGTTGTTGAAATTGCTGCTACATTGTATCAAGACATACTTTGCTTTCATTTTATACGTTTGCTTTCTGGGAGCATAAACAGTAAGCTGAAGCATTCTGATGACTTCCACTGTTTCTTCTGTGCTTTCTTAATGCTTCATTGTGAAAAACACACTTTCCACCTTTCTATCAAAAAACTCTTCAAGATGCCAAATGCGTGTATTTTGAGTTTGAATTTCAATATATAAAAATTGGATGGGTTGATGCTGAATTATATCCCCATTTGTCTGTTTAGCTCAGAAATAAGTTTTCTGCTTTTAAAACTGGAGAGCGAAGCAGGGAGAAGGAGAAGCGGTGGAATGTCTGAGGCAGTTGCTTTCAAAACACAAAGATTAGAGTTTTCAGCTTTCCTTCACACACAGCCTGTGTTGTCTGCAGTGTGGATGGTGGAAGAGAGCTCTCCTTTTCTTTTTGTTAGTTTTTGGCTAGCTGAAGCAGAGACGTTCTTCAGACGGCGTTTTTTCCCTTTTTCTCAGAACTGTTTGACCCTGCTCTGGACTAAACCCAGAAGAGCACTGGGAGCTCAGACCTGTGTCCCACCAGGGCTGGCCTGTGCCCGGCAGGGGCTGACAGGGACTGAGTGAGCTGAGCTGCACCCGTGGGAGAGACTTTTCTGAATTCGTCATCTCTTCGGAGTGGCGAGAGGTTTTGTTCTTTAGTATTGTTCATTTGTTGTGCTGGGGAGTGCTTTGCTTGTTAAATAAACAATTTTTTCCACTTTTCTCCAGGGAAATCTTTTCCTGAACTGGTTGGGGGAGGGGGCCGTTTAGATTTGCTTTTGAGAAGGACCCCTTTGGAGGTTTCTTCCTAAATTTGCCCTAAACCAGGACAATGTCCCAAAAAGAAAGAAGAAACAGGAAAGAGATACAGGGATATATTCCCTGACTCTGAACAAGAAAAACAGAAGAAAAGTGAGCTATCAGTAGAAATATATTTTATTGTTGCCTATAATCTGTGTTTTCCATTCACACCAATTTCTGAACAGACTGGGGCCTATTTTCTATTTGTTGTATGTGAGCACTCCCATTGTTGAAAATGGATGTTATTTGTTGTATCAAAGAGGAAAACGTGGTTAGAATGTGATTGTAACTGTTTTTTTCCCCTAATTTTATGTACTGTGTGTTATTATTTTGTGGAGTACCATTTTTTTTTTTTTTTTCTGCTGTGTTCCTTCATCTTCTGAGTAAGGTCAGCTGGCAGTAATTTCAAGAAGAAAGGCATCCTTTGCTGCAGTGTGCTATCATTTCAGGGCTCTCTGCAGGCAAACTTGCAGATCAGGATAGTTTTTTCCCCTTCAGTTTGGTCTGTTTTACTTTGTTAAAGCTATGTTGATGGTCCAAATGATCTCTGCTCAGCTTTTGAGTTTTAGTACAAACTAGAAGCTCACAGTAGTCCTTCTGGTTCATATAATCAATTTGAGGTTCATAGTTTTTTTTACAGTAAAGAGCTTATCACATCATTAGGAGCAACTAGAATGAATTTCTCTGCTGGGGGTGAGGTTAGGTGGGAAGCATCACATTTTATTACCAGGTCAATGCTGCTAATGATTACAATATTTGTTTTTTCACTGAGCAAATTAGTTTTTTCCAACAACTGTGCAGATGCAGAATGATCACATCTTGTCACCTTTATTGACAAAGGGAAAGTTGCCCTTAAATTAATGTGAATGTTGTGTCTTATTTAGTCGCCTCAACTTGAAGGAGCTGAGTTGTGCCAAGCACTCATTACTATGCAGAAGAGCTACACAGATGCTGTGCTATTGCTTCAGACTTTCTTAGCAGGTTCATATTTGTGCTGTGGTTGTACAGAGAGTGGAATTGCTATTGAACAGGTGAAGTGTCATTAGTGCCCTTGTGATGTAAACATTTTTTTTTTGACAATGTGTTTGATATTTTGCAGATTTAGATCTTGTTGGAGAACCATGTGTCTTCAGCCTGAAAGATCTCAGGATAGAATTTGTCTGTCTTGCTTTATATCTCCGTGTAACACATAGGTTTTCATCTGAACTTTCCATCAACTCCCTTTGATGGCAATTTGTGAGAAATGCATGTTTTTATGCCTTCATTCTAAAAGCTGACCTAAAAGAGATCAAATGAACGCATCCTCCCTAGAGGAAGGATATTGCCTTGCAATTTCAGTGGCAGCCATATTTGCATGTGAAAATACCCAGTACTGGAGAAAATCACAAGAAAGGACAAAGAAAATCAATGACATGACATGATTATGGCATGACATAATCTGATGATGAAAGATCTCAGAAAGCCCTTTCTTTCTCTATTTTTTTTTTTTTTTCAGTTGTTGTATCTTGGTTTAGATCTCTGTTGGCTGAATCCCTGGCTGCTTCCTTCTGGAGCATAACTGCACTGCTAATAAATCTGTCACCTGAACTGAGATCAGTGACCTTTTTTTATCCTAAAAGCAGGTGGCCTTCCTGAACATCATGTGGGAGAAAAGGAGCAGTTGAGCAACCAACTATAAGAATCACTTTCTCTAGTGTCTAGTCAGCTTTCCACTCATTGTTGGATGATTGATTGGAACCAGTGCTCTAAGTTTGCTTTGCTAAATTCAGGTTTTTGGTAAACCACTCTGAAACACACTGGAGAATTGAGAGCCTTAATGTTCTTACCCAACCAAGATGAAGGAAAAGCTGTTTGATGTCAGAGAAAGCCTGGGCAGCCTAAGGATGAGTGATAGTCACATTCTGTACTGCTGTGGTGCTGTAAGAACTGCTGTTGAATGCCACGTCTTGCCAACTGTGAAATTACTATTTCTGCTTGATAATGATTTTTAAAAAAAATTATTTTCAAGCAGGATCTAGATAAAAGGAAATAATTGAATTTTTGAAACAAAACAGACTGCTTGTCCGACTTTTTCCTTTGGTCTTCAACCAGCGCATTATGGAAAATTTTAGACTTGATATAATCTCAACTACCACACAATTTTCATCCCCCCCCTTCACTGCCTAATTTGGCTGAATTGATTGAAAATTAAAGTAATACTCACTATTATTTTGTCAAACTGGGATATACTACTTTAAAAAAATGCCTGCACATTGAAGTAATTTATATGGTAAAAGTTTGTTACCTACACAATTAAAAAAGGGATTTCAATATTTGATTACAGAGATAGACTAGTATCCTTGGAAACTGAAAAACTCAAGTTTTTGCTAACATGGTTGAGGAAGGAAAACTTTTTACTTTAATGGTGAATACATAGCTGCCTCTAGGATAGTTCAGGTATCATCTGGAGTTTGAGGTTTGTTTGCTGAAAACACAAAAGGGACATTGGTTATCATGGAATGCTGATTTTTCTTGGTTAGACTTGTCTAAGAACTTAACTGAGCAAGGTACTTAGGTCTGTGTGTGGTGTGAAGTTTCTGAACAGTATCTCTGAGTTTAACAAGCCTGTTCCAAAAATGGCCAAGCACTTTGGCTTAGGCAGAGTACAAGGGCATCAATTTTTGAAGGTTTCTATGCAAATATCTTTCTTATAGGTCCATTTGTCGAGCTGATTCTGATTGTCAGAAATCCACAAGAAATTGGAGCTGTAAAATGTGTTTCCTATTTTTAATTGTCAGAATCATTCAGTTTCCCTTGTATTCTTTTCCAGAGGAAATAATTATGCTCATCAACATTGTGGTTTTTTATTTAGGCAACTAGGATATGCATCTTACATGAAGTAGAATGAAATTTCAAAGAACCGTTTAGAAATTATAGTGCCAGTGTGTCCTTAATAACAAACAGATTTGGATGTACAGTTACTAAACTCCAAAATAATACTATTGGTTTGAATCATCTGTCCTGTACTTAAGAGGACTGATAGCATTAATGTTAATATTTAAATATCTATGTTTTCACTGCTTTAGCTTTGTATGACTTAGTGATTCATAAAATCTGACTTTTCTGTGGATTAAGTAGGTATCTGATCTGCCTTATGAAGATTTTAGTGATTCATTCTGCCACAAAATACTTTATACAGATTACCAAATAGTTTGATCTCTATTGGCAAGAAGTCGAAGACTGGCTTTTGCAAACAGGACTGAAATCACCAAATCCACTGTGATAAAGATGACCAAAACCCCAAGCCAAATCTGACAGACAGATGGGTTACTCGAAGATTACAAAGTGACAACTTAATGAGGCTTTTGGAAGACTATCAGAGAGAAGGAAAGTGGGTGAGACATTTCTTGAATCAATATTTATCTGAAATGATTTTCTCATTCTGCTGGGACAAAACCGTATTATGGAGCTTCTTGGCTGATAGGTTTGGTCAGGAAACGTCTTCAGAAATGAGAGATGTGTCCTCATGGTGGCCGCCCCCAGAACGCCCGGCAGGGCTGGACCGGGGGAAAGGCTTCAGCACCACGGGCAGCGCCCGGGCCGCGGCGGCAGCGGAGGGCGCAGCCGCTCCTCGTCCGTCCAAGGGAGCCGAGCTGATGGTGCTCGCCAGGAAGGGTCTTTTTGTGCCGGGGCAGAGGTGGCTGTGCTGAGCCTTGCAGAAAGCACAGAACAGCAGAGCATAGTGGAAAGCTGGCCCTGCCTGATAGAGCCTCTGCTATGGGAAAGAGATTCTCCTGGGATATGGCGAGACCAGAGGAGATGGAGCCAAGAGGCATCCAACTGTGAGAGAGCAGCTAGGCGGGAGGTATCTGACCTCAGAATCTGGACTCAAACCTGATGAAGGGTCTTCTTAAGACCATGGAATTATCTTGCCTGCAGATCATGTTCTATGAGAATATATTCACAGTAGAAATACCCTATTACTTGAATTTCAAGAGATCTGTGCAGTGCAGCTAATAACTTAGAGTCTGCTGATTATCACTGAGTGATTGCCTTCAGATTTCTGCAGAGATGGCTTTACATTTCACTTTTAAAATAAGTGTGGGAAATCACATGCAGAGTCTGTGGAAAGAACAGTAACTTAGCAAGGACAGGTAGTGAGGAGTTAACACAGGCTACAATACATCTTTCTGAACCAGCTTAATTTCTCCTACTGTTGCTGCACATTATCCTTCCTGAGACTCTGCACATACAACAGATATCATAGAACTGTCCTGACAGTGAATCATTTGTGTTAAGGAAGTGGTTGTCTGTAGGACTTGTCAATGCCAAATAGAGAAATTGAGGCAAAGGACTGCGAGCAGAGGAGGGACACTTCGAATGTGCAGCTTGTGATGTGCTGTTATGGAAAAACAGGTTTACAGTTTCTTTCGAACAGTTCCTTAACAGTGATGGGAAGATTGTTAAACCATGTTTTTCTACATTTGGCTACTATTTTCAGCGTCTGTATTTTCTCATCCTGAGTTTGAAGTGATTGTGATTCCTGATTTGTAGAGGTTTTGGCACAAACAGCACCTCCTGAGCTCACTGGAACTTTTCCATAAAAAGAGGATTCTTGGAACATATCAGATGCTGCATAACTGTAGAGATTACAGAAGATCAGCTCATGTGAAACTCATAGAATTCCAATTTACAACTTCTGATTTCAATTTTAAAACTCCCTGTGCTTTAATCTCTGTCTCTTCCTCTTCTTGGAGTGTAGAGAAATATAAATTTCTTCATATTTTCAAAGTTCTTATACTCAGTAGAAGAAAATGAGATATATATCCATAGACATTATAGCTGTCACGACTCTTTGCAAGCTTAAATGCTGTGGAATGTAAAGGAAGAATGAAAGTCCAGGATAGAGCAACTAAGAAAGCAGATAATGGCATTAATGTTATTTTACCTTTTGGCCACCTGTTGCAATACAGACAATGCCAGCAGTGACTGCAAGTCATTACTTTTTGACAGCTGCTTCCTGTGCTTTGGAAAATGACTGTGTAATTGTTCCCAACCTCCTTTCTTGTGGACAGGTGTCCATACCATGATTAGCACTAATTGGCAATGCTGTTGGCAGTCACAGAAGGGAAACTAATGAAACAATGAGCATGGAGGGGGAATAAATTTCTCATCCACCAAAGCAACATGCCCGTCTATACTCCTGCCTGTTCTGGGAAAAGAATGTCAGCTCTTTGTGTCCCCTCTCCCCAGACATATCGTTTAGGAGAAGCCAAGTTGTTTTAAGGGAGAGAAACATTAGGTAGTTTAAAAGGGATTTGAGGCTGACAGTGGAAGAAAGACCTTCTTTAGGAATTTTTAAACGTGCTTGATCAAGTTTGTTTGATTTTATATTGTCTAGAAAGTAAGTTTTCAGAAAGAGGGCAAATGCACAGAAAGAGATTTAAAAATATAACATCCCAAGGAAAACTCGGGTTCCTTTTCACAAAAGAATAACATCTAGTTAGGATATCATCAAGCCTCTCTCTGGAATGCTGTCATCACAGTCTTCATGACATGGTGATGTCCATCCCACAAACAACCCACTTCCCTCCACTGTCTGGATATGACTTTATATCGACCTATCAGTTGGAATTGTAGAGAACTGTTGATAGATATAATATTAAAGTTTGTTTCATGTCTGCCACATGAACACTCAGACATCCATTAAATGCTTGGGGAAGACCATATGTAGCAGATGCTATAAATTTTCTACTCATTTGAATCAGTAATTCTCTGGTTCTCTCACTATGTGATATAGTATCTAAATTTTTGGTGAAAGTGGATGTGTGTGTGGTCTCATTAATAGGAAAGGGTCATGGTGACCAGGACACAGTGACTTACTCAAGAAGTTACATCACTCTGAAAAAAAAATCTGTATTCTGATGTCATCTGCTGTCCTAGTTGTTATTCTTTCCCTAGACACCTTGAAATTCTGGAAACCCCAAAGGAATTACCATTGCCATAAATGTTTATAACAATTTCCTGAAGTAGAGGCTGATAGGAGCAGGTTGATAGTATTTAGATACAGTGCCAAACATACCATAAGCATGTCCAAGTGTGCACATGATTTTGCAGTACAAATGAAAAAAACCCCAAACCTCCTGTAGATCAGATAGGGTCAGGTAGTACTGGGGACAGTAATGGACGGTTCTTAGCTCCCACATCAGGTCAAATTGAAGCATGTATCTTAAAAAGGGCATGAAAAAGTAAAAATAAAGAAAGGTGAGGATTGTGCATGAGGAAAAATATAATTCCTAGGAAGTAAAGGTGGGTGGATGAAGGAGAGCTGAGTTGGTATGGGAAAACCCAATACTGTTGTGCTATCATGCAGGAAAAAAAGAGAGGGGGCCTGCATTGATTCTTGTGTCTCATTGCCTTCTCCTCAATGACTTATCAGCATGGAGCCAACTGCATCTTGTATAATGGATGTACTTTCTGTAGGATCGATACTGGCTCATCGCACAGCTGGCAGCATTGAACATCTTTTCTGTCTCAGCCTGCAGCATTTATTCTCTCTTGTTGCTTGTCCCATGTTGTGTGTTCTGATGACATGGCAGTTGGTTTTGTTGCATAATGGTTAAAAAAAGCTCGTGCCCACACAGACATGGGAGCACAGATGAACAATGGCAATTTATGATTGGAGAATTTATAATACCCTTCTAACACCTTCCCCAGCTTCCTTGGGGCAGTGACCTGTCCTGTGATCTGGGAGTGACACCCATCACAATGCCTCAGAAGAAAGAGTCTCTGGATCACCTTTTGGATAGCCTTTGGGAATATGAAACTTAGTATGAGAAGACAGGAAGCTTATTTTGGCACTGCACAAGATGTCTATGGGATGTTTTGGAGAGGAATTAAACATGGGGAAAGGGATGTATCTAGCTGATTTGGGGAGGAAAAGAATTTGTGAAAAGGGAGGGGTAAAAGGCTGGTTCCATGTAAAAAGGTTACCAGGTCATGCCTGGCTCCTGGTCTTCTTACCAAATCCCATTGGGAGAATTTAGGTATTTTCACAAACACGATCTTTTTTCCTGAGAATGTGGAAAATAACTCATGGGAGGTAAAAGCTGAAAAACACAGGGATCAAGGAGAAATAGGAAACATCATATTTGGGCTGGTCTTTCCCGTGGTACATTGATTCTTATTTTCTAGAGAAATTAAGTAGTTTTATATTTCTATTTCTCTTTAATCATTGAAGCAATGACAGAAAACAAAAACGTAAATGATGTACTGAGGTTAGCTTTTCTGGAGAATAGTTCTCCTTCCCTTGCTGAAGTGCCTATAGGTATTACTCTTAGGATAATTGTAGCATTTTATCATGTTGGCAGATCCTTTATAATAATTTTTGTTCCCATTAAGCAACAATAGATGAAAGGAAACCCTGGCTCAGGACACCTGTTGGCAGCCTTACAGTTGCTACTGAATAGGAATTGCAGCAGTAGCTGTCACGGCAGACAGGATGTCACTGAAGAGAGAGCTGGCATTTTTAGGAGTACTGTATGTTTGCAAAAACTTGGCCCAGTCTGAGAGCCCTGCCTCATCCTGCTAGCACGGCTTGTTTTACTTGTTGCAGTGATGGGAAGCAGGTGAATCTCAGGACTGAGAGAACAAAACTCACGTAAGTGGGAACATGGATCTAAATTCCATTTTTATGATAAAAAATAGAGGGTTAGGATTAGTGATTTTTCAAACCTAAGACCGTTATCTTCTGATTTTATTTACAGTTATTTATAATGCAGACATTTAATTAATTTTAGGATAAGTGACAATATACCCAATAGTGAAGGTATTTACTTGGTGGGTATGGTAGTAACAATATTTTCAGAAAAAGGAAAAAATCTTTAAGTAAAATCCCCACTCTATGGTGTTCCTATGTTGCTGTGAGTGCTACTTCTTTGCCTATTGTTTTTTGTTCCAGAGGGGTAAAACTTTAAATTGAATTGCTGTAGGGTCACACTTCTCACATAATTTGTAAATATACACTGTGAATGAGATTATGCTTTAGTAATGGCAAAAACTGGTTTAAATGTTACAAATTCACATGAAATATTAGAGAAGCTTTGAAATGGGGGGCAAAGCTGCAGCCAGAAGGAAATAAAACTCTTTCCAAATGCTACATAACATCATACTCAAAACTGCGTTCCTATAATTATAGGGTAAAGATAATTGGGTTTTCTTTTTTGATATGAAATTGTATCAATAAACATTCTATGGTTTTAAGTACAATCTCTCTTGTAGCAGTCCATACACAGTATGACTGAAAGACAAGATGTTACATTCTTTTGCAGGGGACTCAGCTTTATGAATGTCTCTTAACTGAACAATTTTTTCTTAGAATGCTATGGCTTCTGATAAGAGGACTTCTCTGCCAGAACTTGAAAGGTAAAACTGAGCATCTGTGAATGAAGGAGGAGATATAATAATATTGAAACTGATTTCTTAAAAACAAAATTAAAGGTAGCTAGTGGAAAGTCAGGCTAAGATTGAAGAATACACAGCTGCCCTGATCACTCTGCCCATCTGCAGGCTGGCACTGCGGGTCACACAGATGCCCTCAACTCTGACACCAACTTACACTTTTTTGTATCAAGCATTATTGGTCTGGCACAGGGGCAATACACTTTCAGGTGACATATATTTTAAATGCTACAACTTCTGAACTCTACTTTTTAACTTTGTTCAGCTTGATGCATTGATTGCCAAAAGCTTCTGCTTTTGAATAATTCAAGAAAGTCAGCTGTCAGTAGGTATATAATTTGGAGAATTGCCTTTGTACTTTTTAAAATCCTCGAGCGTGTGCCAGCAACTGACTGAAGCTCAATTTTAAGTTATGTACTAGAGTTCAATTTGTACTGAGTTGTACTCATATGAATAGACTCCATGGGTTTAGACTTCTCCCATCAGTTTTTTTTTTTTTTTTTTTTTTTTTTTTTTTTTTTTTTTGCATAGACTCCAATAGCACATTGAAGAACAGTTTCATGTAGTGTTATTGAACTCAGAGCTGATAGGTCTGATGATTTCCATCAAGTTTTTCAATATGTCATGATACCTGAATGTCAATGATGCATTTCTGTCAAGCTGTGAGTATTGCCAGTCTAATTTTTTGTTATTGCAAGGCACTAGAGCCACTTGAATTCAATCATGGAGTGAAAAGGTAAGAACTCTCTAAGAGAGGGAGAGAGAGAGTATTGAAAAACTTTCTTGGGAAATGTTGGCGTCCTGGATTACACACATCTGAAATATGGATGCAGAAACTAAAATCAAATAAAATATAAGCTGTATAATTAATAATGTATAATTAATCTGTAGAAACTAAAACATATGGCTCATAAGCACATGACAAGATAAGCTTAAACCTAATGCATATAAAATGAATGCATATAAAAATAAGTGATGAACTCAAGGCACTTGACACACTAAATAACTCTTGAACAACACTATGAGTCTTATGATCTCCTTGTTACTGAGGTGGTGCGTTGTTTTTTTTTTGTTTTAGTATGGCAGTGCTGCTTGGTAATGAAACCTCTGCTGTGTTCTGCACTCTGCAGGGATGTGATATATAGACCTGCAGAGTCCACACTTGTTAAAATGCTGGAAAAGGATATTCATGCCTACCAGAAATACACTGAAAATAGGACATATTGAAATGTATATATACATTTATATAAAAACATAAGTATAGATTTATTTGGATCTGGACTATGTTTTTTCTTTGGAAATGGGACACATTTAATCTTTTGAAATGTGTAGATATGTCTGTAATCATTACATGCATGATTAACAGCAAATTCTCCTTTCCAGCACACATTCAAAGCAGTAGAATACAATGCATTTAGCAAGATGTCATTCCTCTCTTCTGCAATCCACCATGTGGAGCTAGAAATTAAGAGACATGAAGTGAGCAACAATGCCAGTGCCACCAGGATGATTATGTTCCCTTTTATTTGAATCCAGACAACTCCTTTGGCTTGCTAGATTCTGCAGTTATGAGGAAAGGAAGAATGGGATGCTCAAGAGTTAGATGTGTGTGGTGGTGTCAGCTTTGGAGGGTTGGCCTGAATTTTACTCCCTCAGTCATATGTCTCTTCCTATTCTTGTCAGAAAGAGACCTCTGTGCTCATGACTTTTATCCTATTGCAGGGTCAGTTCTCATATGATCCTTAAGTTATTTTCCACTTCTCTGGTCCAGTGTCCTGATTTGATCCAGCAACAGGATGATGGCTGATTCTTTATGCAAGGCAATTACATTTGAAATGAAAAATGCAAAATTTGCTTGATCTTCTGTTAACATATGTCCTGCTGTGTACACTCTGAGGTAGAGGTCATAATTGTGGATGAGGTGGGAAAGTCAATTGTAAAACTGTAGGTGTTCATTTTTTTTAGCTGTTAATATTGTTAATTTTCTGCCTTTTGAACCATGAGAATTGCCTTAGTTTTTTTTCCTTGAGTGTTCAATTATTATGCCCCTCACCCCCTTCCAAGATACTGTTTTTCCATCTCCACTTTTACTTCCTACCCCTCCATTCCTGCTCCTCTTTCCCTCATTGCTCGACTCTGACTTTTCATAAAAATCTTATTTCCTGTTTCTTCCATACGTCTCTTCATGTTTTTATCCATGCAACTTCTTTAGCTTCTGTTCCCCTTAACATAGTTACCTAATATAGAGTACAACCTTGCCTAATTGTGCACTCTTCCTGTAAACCTACCATGTAGCCATTGCTGAAGAAGTGATGCATAACCCATAATAATTAGCAGACTATACAAATCTTTGAAACAATATTTTCATATTTTCATATGACGGTGGCCTGAAATGTTGACTTTAGCTAAAATATGTTTTATTTAACTTTAAAACAGTTGTCTTACCCAATCAGTAATTTTTCTTCAGTTTTGAACACCAGCCTCTGGGCTAGGTCCAAGACTGTTTTACATGGTTCTGTGCAGGGGGGTAAATCATAGCAAATGCCTTTGGGCCTCTCTAGTTCCAGCCCATTACTGTGTAGTGTAAAGGACATAGAAGGGATTTACTAGAAGATAATTAAGACTGTACAAACCTCTCAGAACATTTTCTAGTTGTTACATGACGGAGGGAGATTTTCTTGACCCTTAGTGTTTGATTTGTCTGTCAGTGGCCCAGGAAAGCTGAGGCCCTTGTGCCTGACCAGCCTGTCAGTGTCCTCGTAGGGGACCCTTCTCTGAATAGTCCTGCAGGGTCAGAGCCTGGCCTGACTGACTTGTCCAGGAATACATGCCAACAGCATAAGGGAAAACCCTCAGCAGGTCTTCCACATTATTCAAGTATGTTCCATGCTGCTGGCAACTGCCTGTGAAGGACTCACGCTCACAGTTTATGGAGTAACACTCTTTATTAATAGAAAACTATGACAGGTGAAGGTTTGATGGTATCTGTTGGTGATAGTATCTGACTACAAAAGTGTGTTCAAAGCAATTCACAGACAAGCTCCAATACCCAAGAAAAGCATTCAGCTACAGAGTGTGGTTCTTACCCAAGAGGCTTTCCTATGGAAGAGGAGACAAGTTCAGTTCGTTGATGGATCCCAGCAATTACAATGGAGAGATTACTTCTCCCCAGTCTCTACTTAGTTTTATACTATTTCTTCATGTTTAGGTGGAGTTTGAGTCACTCCAGTCATGCATACCTTGGTTACTGATGGGTGTAACTCACTTTGCTCTTAAACAGTCAATAAAACATGGAGCACATGCACAGTAAGGGGTGGTTGTACCTTGGAGGGGGTACCTTTGGGATGTAGGTGTGTGATAATATTACAACTAGGTTATAATGAAACAAGTTCATCTGAGGAGAGTGATTTCACCACAGCTGCTGCCTTGGCAGCAATACATCTCCTCCTCTCTCCCCTGGCTGACAGGTGTTGTGGGGTTTATCAGCTACAAAGCATCACTGAGTTCCCCTCCCTACGAGGATTCCAACAGAGCCTGGCCATGGTGTCTCCACTCTGCTCCATTCCATCCCTCTTAGCAGGTGCTATGGTTGCAGATTGTGGATTGCATGTGGAATCACCATGGCATAGGTTTCCAGTGTGCCAACCACATTCCATCCAGGGAGCAGCAGCTGTATTTTGCCCTATAATTTCTGTACTTTTATAAATTCTGTAACAATGTGAATATAACCTCTCGGTTTCCTTTAATTTTACCCCCAGCCATCTTTCTGCTTTAATTAGTAAGGCTTTCTTAAAAATCAACTAAATCTGGAAGCACTGAGCTTCACAGCCCTTTCATACAGGGCTTGTGCGAGGCAGACCTTATAAAAAGTCTTGATTAGGATGTAGCTTTGATATTTCAGTATGCCATATTAAGTAACTTTCAGAGCTTCTATTATTATTTAACATGTGATAGTATTTACTGAGTCTTTATTAGAAGTAGGTTTCCAGGTTTCTCTGCTTTTATCTTGCCGCCTACAGTATTTAGTGAAGTCTAACTTGGAAGGAATTTTTTTGGCATTATTCTCTATGCGATCGCGTCCTAACAATGAGTCCATGATGATCAATTTAATTTAATTTATGTTTTGTCATAAACTGTTACCTTCTTGACTTGTCTGTGTGATATGCAGCCTCACTCAAAAGAGCTGTTGGATACATTTTCAATTGCTTTATGTGAGTCATTGTTCTAGAGGGAGCTTTTATTATGGATTGAATACCAAAGATGATACATTTACTTGTGTAAGAACAGGTACATGTTCTATTAGATTTATACCTGTTTCCTAGGTGTACATGTATTCACAAATACACATTTGTATTAGTATGCATACAGACTCACAGGGTCTTGGAGACAGAAGGATAAGAAGGAAATATTGGGATGCTGCCAAGAGGAACTACAGTATCTTTGGTTTGATTATTATTCATTATTTATTCCTGTTGCTGCATATGACAAGGTTGTTCACACACAGTTGTCCCTATCCTTGCATAGTCGCTTAGGCTGCTTGCCTTTGTTCCATGCTAAAGCTGCAACTTCAAGAACATCAGGATGTGAGAGAGGAGGAGGAGGAAAAGTTGACTCTGGGCATGCTGAATGTCAAAAAAACCCCAAAAATTAAAAAAAAAAAAACAAAAAAAAAACCAACCAACAAAAAAAACCCCAAAAACCCCCACTAAAATAAAAAGCTGAATACGTACCAGCAGAAGAGATTATATTTAACTTCCTTCAAGTACATGAGCAACTAATCAGCAAATAGCCAAGAACATGGTACAGGGAGAGCAGTTTATTAACAGGTAAGACTGGCCCACCATAATTAAAAAAGTAGACCAGATCTAATTGGAGACCTTCCTGCTAGAGCCATAGGAGTTAGGATCGAAGTGTGTGTGTTTGCTTGTCTGTTTCTGGCAACTGCTTTATGTTGCAGGGGCAGGCAGGACAAGCTGCTCAAGCATAAGGTCTTGGTACATCTCGTCCCACCTTGCCATCTGCAGCATGTGTGGACATCTCTGTGTCAGCCACACTGAGCTCCAGCTACATAGCCAAGGCATTTTTGAATCCAGTTTATCTGCTGGTTTTGGGCATCTGCTTTAAAATGAATGGTGCTATGGTCATGCCCTCTCCTCTCCACTCCCTGCAGTGAGGACCCTGCTCCTAGGGACACCTGCAGCACTCACTGAAGATATCTGCATTGGATCAAATTACTTTCAACTGAGCTTTGGGAGCTGGCTGCGCTTCCTTGTGCCCTCAGTAAGCATGAGGTTAGCTGTACTGCCAGCACTATAGTGAGAGATTTGGATTAGGGTAATTAACTTGCATTTGCAGGAGGATATGGCTGCACATGTAGCTGGTCACTGCTGTTCTACTGAGGGAAGCTGTCATGTGTGATGCAGTTATCCTGACAGGAAAAGTGCTTCCATTACTACTTTTTCTGCTATGTGAGTGAATATCAGCCAACGTGACAAAGCAGCTTAGATTTTTCACTGGTATAAGCTCAGCCTCTGACGGGAGCTGGCCCTGTAGTTGTGTCCATGTGCAGGCTCAGATCTGGGACCCGTGGAAACATCAGTGCAGGAGTCTGCTGGGATGGTCCCAGGGGAATAAAGTAACATCAGACATGAGATGGGTGAGGGAAGAGGGGTAGAGTCCTTTAGAGAGTGAGTCAGAACACACAGTGTAAACTTACTCCTTAGCATTAACTCCACAGGAAATCATAATTTTGGATGTCTAAAGTTTGATCCTGGAAACTATGTATACCTGAGAGTAAATGTAACTGATAAACACACTCGAGTAAACCAAATTGTCATTATTTGATTTAAATTGTAAAGTGAAATAAAAAAAAAAATAATTTCAAGTTAGTTTCTGATTGCTGTGTTTTGCTATGTTGAACTGTGCCAAAACAGTTTTTTTCATTTTCAAGTTCATCTTTTTCACCTCATCTGCTTGGGAAACTGTAACATTAAAAGGGAATAAGGACAAACTTCATTTAAAAAACAAGCTGTGTTTCACATCTACTGTCAGTGACAATAGACAGCTTTTGATGTGTGATTCTGATAGCATCAAAATGAGAAAGCCTGGCAGTGATGCCTTGTTTGGTAATTTTAGAAGGAGGTTTTGGAGCTTACTTTGGGCTTTCTGAACTATTTGAATTATTTATTGGCAGCCACAGGCGAGTGGCTTTTTACAGTGTGTTAAAACCAAGCTTTGATATCTGAAAATAGCTCCTTTGGTACAGTGGTTGTCTTCCTTGATTCTCACAGAAGCTGCATATTTATCATAGCTGAGTGATAAATGGTAAGATCCTGCTATTTTATATGCAGTGAAATGACAAGGTCAGTTTTAATTAAGCTGAGATCAAGCCCAGTCTGTATTGCACACTCTGATTAGGTTACTTCAAATTAACATAAGTTTTTGGAGACTTCACTGAAGTCAGTGGTGTTAAACACCAGCTGTGCTGGCAGATAAGCGTGGGATATAAGAAGGAGATAGAATTCACATTGAAATTAGCACTTGGCACAATATAATTCTCTGATTGCAAACTATGCGAAGTTGCCTGCGCTAATTGGTTGATTTTATTTGAAGCAGATGTTGTTAGCTTTCCCACTAATGATCTGGAGAGAAATTTTTTTTGAAAGACATGCCATGTTAGGTTCTCTGCAGTATAATAAGCTAATTACAACTTTAAGTACTTGCAGTAATTAGCACAATGTGTATAAAGTGGTCCTGATCTTTTCACCCTGCTGTATTATTGTCAGGACATGTAAAAAAACAAAAAACAAAAAACAAAACAAAAAAAAAAACCCAAAAAAAAAGAGAGCTAGCTGGATTTAGTTTCTCCAATCTAGCTTTTTGTTTTTCCAGACTTTTATACTAAGGAGACAATGAGCTAGACTTGTATCCTTATTTTTAAGCACACCAAAAAGTTTCAAATCTTTCTCCTATTTCACTCTATCTCTCTTCTCTAAATATAATCTGTTTAGTTTTATCTATGTCCATTGAGGTTAAGTCTTCCAACATCTTAAAAATCCCATTAGTAAACAGTTCTGTACAGCAACAGAGTATTTGTTCTCTATTAACTTATTTAATCTCTTGCCCGTGGATTACCAAAATCTGAAGTATATCTGACCTATAGAAAGAAAACAAACAAACCCACCCTGGAAACTTCCTTCTTTCAAGAACAAATGTGCTCCTTGTGGTTTGTACTGTCAGTGATTAAAAACTGCTGGCAGATTGCAATATAGATACAAGAAGACCCAGCAAGTGATCCTGCCTGCAGAGAGAAGGAAAACCAAAATGAGTTATATGAAAAAGGTGAATCAGATATTATCCTCATAATTCCTTCTGAAATTCACTGTTACTGTTGCAGATGGTGGGTACACTCCAGAAATGGCTGTTCTGAGAATACAGCTTAATGAATACTTCAGTTTAGCTAGTGGTCTCCTGACACAGTTTGGTGAAACTGGCTCTTCAGAAACCTCCACCAGCTATTTACACTGAAGATGTTTTCACTTCCTAGAAGTGACTGGAAATCAGATAGAACCTTTTGCACAAACATGGTCACATTTCCCAGCTCCCTGGTTTTGTGGGCTGAGGCTGACACACTCAACTGTCTTGGACATGTTATGCCATTTCAGGAATGCCTCCAGGACCCCAGCCACTCTGGTGACACACATATGCTGCCAGAGACTGGCACCAAAAGGCATCTCCTTACCACCCCCTGAGAAAAGGGTCAGGGATTGTCCCTTTGTGTTTGTTTTTTGGGAAAATTATTTACTGCCTGGAACTGCAAGGGCAGACATTTCCAGGGAGCAGGAGCCTCCAACAGGCATTTCGTGGGGGTCTGTGGACAGAAGTCTGTTTGGGTGGGCTGACCTGTGTTGCTTGCAGCCCTTGCCCAGTCCTGAGTGACTGCTTGTAAAGATTGGCACAGCAACAAAGAGGGGACAAAGTGCAAATCCCACAGTCTTTTGGGCTGGCCTGTGCAGGAATGTCCATGACACTTGAGGGGTTAGAGCAGGAGGGAGATGACACCAGGCAGTTCGACTAGGCTCTTGCTGTCTGGAAAAATCCTCTCTGACAAAGTGCTTCAGGCCCAAATGTTTCTTCTTTGTGCCTTTTAACTGCAGGCTATATCTGTGAACAGTGCTTCCCCTTGGTGCAGAACAGAAGAGTTTCAACCATCATGTTTTCTTCTTTATTTGCTTCTGCATTTCCTTTTCTATATTGGTTTACAGAACAAATATGTCCTTTGCAGTTAGGGCTGTTAGTTGAGCGTCTTTGTGTACCTCTCTGTAAAGTGCACATAAAGAAGGTATTAAAAACCAAATCTTGTATTTAGTATATTTCATTGAGATATATTCCTGGGTTAGCAAAAATTACATTAAGTTTAAAATATTCATTTACTTCCATCAAACTTTCTCCTTTTAAATAAGCTGGTAAATCTATGTCTTGAGAATGTGGATGAAAAAAGGAAATACTTGCAATCATGGCAGCGGTGAGCTTTAAGGAAAACTCTTGAGTTAGCACTAAATCATTGCTCAAAATAAACCACAACTTGATTTCTGTAACTCCTTAAGACCAAATTAATTACTTTTACTGCCTTGGGCAAATCTTCTAGCTGTGGGTTTAAGCTAAAGCAAACACGCTACTTCCCTTCAGTCTGAAGAATTGGCAAGTAAAGAATCTTTGTTATTTTAATCTCATGATTCAATCTCCTGCTGCATTAATTTGGTGATTTGACTAATTGGTGGTTTAACCTATTATTAATGTTCCTCCATTAATTTCCTGATGCAATTTTAATGACATCTTGATGTCACTATTGAATTAAAGTCTTTTTAGTCTAAGAAAAAAAAGAAAAGTAAAGCAGTAGTTTTAGATGTTGTTATCTATTTGCTGAATTTTAATGTCTGTCTTCATTCTAATAAAAGTCTGTATGTTTATTATATGGCAGATTGGGCTTTAATCCTGAATAAAGCAATTCATTTACCCAAGAATTTCTGTGGTTTTAACTGAAGTAAACAGAGTCCATTACACTCTTCCTAGGTCCTACTCTAAGGACTGCATGCAATGCATATAAAAGTCTCTATGTGAAAAAGCAACTTCTGGGTCAAGTGGTGGTGACCATGAATATTCCCTCTGGACTATAGAGAAGTAACAAAGCAGAAACTGAATTCTTGGCTTTGCTACAGCTCATCCTAAGTCTCCACACAAGTCTCTTCATTTGGTTGTGCCTCACTGCCTGCTCTTGACCCAATCAAATGGGGATCTCACTTAATTCCCTTCACCTTTTACATGTTTCATCTGTTTATTATGTAAATGTGTCAGAGCAGAGACAATTTTTCACCTGCATTTATGATTTCTACATTTTTGGTTGGAATCTTGAAAGGCTGTATGGTGCACATAACAGCAGCTGTGTAATTAAACTTGGTTGACACCAGATATAGTGGAACCATAGTTATTTATAAACTGAAACTAACAGAAAGAGTGACTCTACTGCTTCTGGAGCCCTGCATGTGCTCTTCTGAGTCATGCCTGCATCTCACCCAGTCTGATGCAGAGAAGCATAAGGTGTGTTGACAGAAATTGTAAGAAATGCCATGAGGTGAACGGTCATCTTGTTTTCTAATTTGTTTAGCAGTGTAGTACAGCTTGCAGGGGGATGGGCTGTGCAGCTTGGTCAGCAACAGATGTGGTGACAATGTGTGTCTGGCCATGCAGCACACACAGAAAACATCTCCACATACCCATCCCTCTGGCTGAAGAGGGTCCTGGCACTAAGGACTAAGGTCCAGGCACTGTTACCTAGCAACTAATGAGAGCTGATTAATCCATTTGTGGGCATCACAGGCTGCAGTGATGTATGGAAGCCTCTGCCTGATTCTACTATTCTTGTAGTGGCAGGAAAAGCAAGTACCAATAACATCAGTATGACATCAGTAATGCTGACAATGACATCATCAGATGTGTAAATAATAACAACCAAAGCTGACTGTCCATTTTCAATGCTAGCATCAGATTTTGAGTTTCTAATTTTCATTATTGTTTCTTTGAAGACTTGCAATGGGATTTATATGTGAAGGAAATCAGATTGTAGATACATGGCAATTTGGTTTTTCCAGAAAAGCAAACTTTTGCTTTCCAGTGGACTCCCTGTGAAAGCAAGGTTTCCCCCAATATTCAATGTGTATTCCAGAAATGCCTAATCAGACTTAAAGAAAGTGAAACTTTTCTGTAACCAATTCTTTTGAGTTTTAAGGGCCCCTGAAGAGTTAAATAAAAATAGGGCATTTTATAATGCATCTGCTTGCTGCCTGCACCACATGCTCCAGAAGGGCAGTACCTCACCCTGTCAATGTCTAATGAACTGTGCAGTTCCATATGATTTATCATTGCTGGTGTTCCACCAGGAATGATCAATAATGTAGTCTATATAATTTCTTTTTTACTTCTAAATGCACCCAGCAGGGTAGAGAAACTTTTATTAAATTGTTGGAAAAAAGAAGAAACACTTTCCATATTTTAACAGAGAAGATTAGCAGGCTTGGTTTGCATTTTAAAGGCTTGAAGTCAAATAAAAACTATCTTTCACATACACTTTGCTTATTTTTAAATAAAAAGTATTATGAAAAATATTAAGACTTTATATGTGAGAAAGAGACTTTAAAGTGAATAGTTTTAACAGAGGAGATAAAACTTTAAAGAATGTATTTTTCACAGTTCTGTTTAGACAAGAAAGTCAGTAAAGCAAACTCCCAGAGGCTCCAAGACCAGTAACAAGCAGCAAAGTTTGGCTGAGACTCAGATGAAGAAAAATGTTGGGTTTTTTCATGCCCTTCTTCTTCCCACTTTCTCAAATGCCTTGAGTGAGACCTTCCATTTTCAGGCATTAGTTTTACATTCTTTCACCATCTTAATGGTATTATTGAGAGCAAAATTATCTTCCCTGAAATGACCAAATTATTTTGCAGACAGAAGTGAAGGAAGAAGGCCAATTTTTTTTCTGCAGCCAAACCAATCTGAGGTGTAATACATTTTTTGCCTGTCCCTATCATGATTGTTTGCCCCTCTCAATCTTTTTTTTTTTTTTTTTTTCTTTCCTGTTTATCCTAGGAAAGTTGTGCTGGAGAAATTTCCTTCTGGTTAGTGATTAGGCACAAAAGGAATTGTGGACTGTCTTACCCACTGATTCAATTTCCTTTGTGCTAGGCTGTTACCAACACTTATTCTTTCTAACAAGACATTTCTGAGAAGCTCTTTCTTGTGTGCTCCCTAAATAACACAAGGATAAGAAGTTTGCCCCTTGACCAAGGGTGCTTTGGAGCTGGAAATGTGCTGTCTGATTTGATTTTCTAAATCTCTGCGAGCTGTGTGGGAAATGTCTGATGCTGGCTGAGGAACATCTGATCATGCTTGCTGCACAGACCTTGCAAAGGAGCAAGGACTTCAGCCCACAAAGTCAGAAGAGGTCAGTCAGAGTATGGCGGCACACCAGGCTCTCTTCTGCAGGAGCATTTAAACCTGAATTTATCTCTGGGGCTTGGGAGGGGCAGCTGAATGGTCAAAAGTATGAGGATATACCACAGGTTTTTCAAGCAAGTGAAGATGCCTTTTCATATTGTTTAAAAACCCTTACCCTCCTCTCCTACCTCTCCATAACTGTCTCCATAACTCCACACCACACAGACAGCAAAGATGACAGAATGGCCTTTAAAGCCTTTACAAGAAGAAAGAAGCACCTCCCCTGTAATTCCCACTAAATTTTGTGTGTGTCTGTTTTTTAAAATTTTTATTTTTAAAAGTAGAAAAGAAGGGGAAAAAGCTTCAGTTTTGCTCCTGGTTTATTGAATGGTTTGTGTTGGAAGGAACCCTAAAGACCACCTTGTTCCAATATACAAAGGGACATTTATGTGAGAGGCAATTGTGTATATGCTGTTTGGCACATTTTATTCTTAACTTCCACAGCACAAAAATGTTGCTAGAGGCACATAAAAGGCATTTAAAAACCCAGGTCTTAGAGAAACCATGTTGGGGGCAGCAGGGAGTAGATGACAAAAGAGACATGACAAGCCTGGACTGTGTTGTGCAAATAGATTTTTTTCTTCACAGTTTATTTATCCGCCCTTGCTCATGTCTCTCCTAAGTCCAGGCCTGCCTCTCTCTGTGCTCCTCAGAGTTTAATCATCTCACCCATGTTGCCCAGTTCTTCACCATGAACTGATGCTCCTCTCCAGCTTCTGAAGTGGGAGTGGGATGAAGCAGTCCCACACTGTGAGCATTCAGAAGCTGCTTGCAAAGAGTTTGGCTTCCAATTTACAAAGATCCATGACCACTTCAACCTGTTCAAAGGTTACCAAACATACCTACAAAGGAAAATGAAAGTATATTAAGAACATCTTCTTTCTGTGCTCTGGGAATTGGAGAGCAGCAAAGGCAGAGCTGTGGGCGTTGCCTCACCCTTCATGTTTCCCACCTGGGGAGAGGAAAAAAGGTCAGGGCTGTGGAGAAGGAGGATGGAGAGGGATGTTACTCCACAGTTAACATAGGGAATACATTTCTGTTAGAAGCAAAACTGGAACTCTAGATTTTCATCCTAGTTTAATCTTGTAACAAATTCTAAAGTGTCAGCATCTGAGGCCCTGAGTTCCAAAAAAAGCAAAAGAATCAGAATTCAAAAGTTTTTGTAGCTCTTACTGACAGATTGTTAACTTGAATGAAATATCTCCTTTGGTCTCAGTTATCAGTACAAGAAAGTGAACAAAGCTTCTTCTACAACCTCTTTTCAGGACATCCATCAATTTCATAGGTGGCATGAGAGGGTTTAAAATTGCACTGAAGAAGGATATAGCACTTCAGTTCTCCAACATGTGACTTGCACTAAGAGCCCTCTCTTCCCAAACAAACTGGATTCTGGCATGTGACTGTCTGGGGTATGTATTTGCTGTCTGAGGTTGCTTGGTGCACCAGTTACACATTTAACAGCTTTCTTAAGTGTTCTTCAGCTATTTTTCCTCTGCTGTCAATATCTGCTAAGAATAATGCTCAGAACAGCTTACATAAGCAGAGAGCAGGCCCATTTCCTACTTAGAAGAGTGCATTGGTAAAGATCACTTTATTCTTCAAACAGCTTGGAGCTGTTCCTTAGCTTTACATTGCTAGCAATGGAGCCAAACACTTGAAGCAATGTTTCAGGCTGGGCCATTTCAGCAGGAATCTGAAGTGTCTGCACCGAGCTGTTACAAGTGGCACACTTAGCAAAGGAAAGACTTGCTTCTTTCCTGGGGAATAAGAGATACCCTATCTTAACAGGCAAGAGAAGTCTTCACCATGGACTAGAAGGGGATCACCAAAGCCTGTTTCTCCTGTGGAAGAGTTTAAATTATGAGCATACAGTGCATTGCTCCTTGTTATACCAACAGAAACTTTGAGTTTGGAGAGCTGAGAGCTGTCAGCTTCTCCTGAGCCATCTCAGGCCACCACAGTATGAACCTCCAGATCCCCTCTACCACTCCCATGTCCTGGGTACCTACCAAAACTTGTTGGGGACTAAGAGTGTATATATTGCCTGGGATGATCCCACTCACCACATGATAGCTGTGGTCTCTCTGTTGTGTTATTCTCCTTGCTTGCATCTCTCCTCTTTTGCTTTGTATTTGTATTGTACATCTCCCTCAAAACCTGGAATAAATAAATTATTAAAATTTACTTTTTCAATTTAAAAATATATTTCAATTTAATTTTTCAATTAAAAAAAGCTGCTATAAAAAAAAAAATAATAGCTTTGTTTTACTGACAGGGCAGCTGGTAGGTTTTTAACCACAGTCTGTTTTTATTGAATGTCAGTCACTGATATGAGTTCATCTAAGTTTGTCTCCCTTCTCAGTGCTGCAATCTGTTTTTCTTTGTACAATATTGATATTTTTTTAGAAAAGGGAGCCAAAATCAATTAAATCCAAATAATTTTTGACACTTTTGGCTTTCTGCAGTGATATCGGTTAATCACATCTTCATAAATACTATAACATACAGGTCAGAAAGATGGCATTAAAATTTAATGCACTAAGGGAAAATAAATTAAAAAGGTCTTCTGGAGAGGTTTTGCCATAGTTCTCTTCCTGCGGTCTGTCAGACGATGCATAAAACTGTGACCATTTTTGTACAAAATTACAATATATCTCCTCTATCTAAAGCTGGATAATTACAAGGTTACATAGTCCCTTGGCAGGCTGAAGAAAAGGTTACTCTCATTTTCTTCCAAAGGCCTTAGAGTAATGCTGTGTGCTGGAAAGGTGTACAGTCATTTAATCCAGTGTGAATGGAGAGGAGGGATGGTGTCTCTTGCCATTGCTGCTTAGTTACTAACGGAATGACAACCCTGAATTTATGTTTTAGTTAGCACTGTCATTCTCCTTACACACACAGCATCCTGTATGCTGGATTGTTTTCAGGGATTAGCTGGAGCCAGTGCTCAGTGAATCCTACCAACATCTCCCAGGTGCACCCAGCAGTTTCTCCAGGATTTACACTAATATTTTTAACAGACTGCCTAAGACTGGTTGGGAAGATAAACTTCTGAATGAGAAACAGTGCAGTACAATCACACTGGATACCTGCCAGATGGCAGAAAAATGATTCAAAGTCTGCCCTGAGTAATCAGGGGGCTCGAGCCTGGGAATTTCCTTTGATCTGTATCTGGGAGGTGTACCCAGTCCTTTTGCCTTCAGCATCAAAATGAACCCTGATGATGACTATGCAAGGGATAACTTTACCCAGCACAGTCATAGTCACTTCAAAGGGTGCCAGTCAGACTTGAGGACTCAAGCTGAGTCTGGTGCTTTGCTCCAGACCTGATCCTGAGCAAAACATTAATGTAAAAACTGGGGAGTTACTTGGTCATGTTTGTCTCCAAGAAGAAATCTGTTGTGGAATGGTGAGCAGATTACAGCGTGCTGCTGAACAGCTGGTAAAGGCACAGGTATAGCAACTGTGAACTTTTGGATGGGAAATGAATAGGAAGTGATGGATGTAGCAACAGCTGTAGATAGAAAAATGTGTACACATACTAAATTACAAATTACAAAAGCAGAAAGTTAAGGTTTGAAGGCCTTTAAATTCATCAGCAAACCCACAGCCAATTTAATTGATCCCTCTGTTACAACACTGCCAGCCATATATGATGGATTTCTATTCCTCATTTTGATGTATGACGTTACCAAACTTTGCTCCCATGAAGAAGGTGGTTCTCTGTCCCAAGCCTGGACTCTCTGTCCCTTTTCTTCATCTTTCCCCTTCATGAAGGCTGGTGATCTCACAGAAGTAGTTTTGTGAAAGACAAGAAATGCCCCAAAGAGTCTGCAGCTATTATATCCAACTCACAGCAGACTAGAATACCATAGAGCACCTGTGAGAGTCCTATGAGGACTGAATTTGTTTCTGGGCAAACCTGGCTGCCCTTTACTCTGAGCTTGTGACAAAACTACTGGTCTGTATGGATCAGCATGCCAGGCAGCATTCTGTGCTGTGCTGTGGTCTGAAGGTCTTGAAATGCTGTTTAACATTTAATGCAATTAGAAGAATAATAATTAGAAATTGGAATAATTGGAATAATTAGAAAGCATTCAGAAAAAAAAAAAAAAAAGGAGCAAAAAAAAATTAGAAAGAAATAAAGAAATGAAAACATTATTTCCCTGGAAATGTTCTTGGTATCTTCTTCTCATGACCCATCACCTGGCCTATAGTGAAGTCAAGGTACCGAGGCCCTGCAGTAAGGGGGATGCCCACTGGATGTCATGATTGCTCCACAAAAGTGCAAACACAATGCAATTTATCTAGCAGTCAAAATGTTATTCCTGAGAGGAAGCAATTTTAGGATGTACGTTTTGTGTAGTTATTCTCTTTCTCTGTTTCAGCCTCTCATCTATGCACACTCATAAATCCCTGGATTTCTTGAACTGTGCAGAGTCAGTAAGCCATAGCTAAACCCCTGTGTCTGCTAGGTTTATATGCGAATTGTGTGGAAACAAAAAAAAAAAAAAATGACTGAAAGTTATTAAAATAAATTACATAGGAAAAGACTCATATAACTGATTTTAGAAAAAGTCAGTCACTCACATAACTTTGAAAATCATGGTCTTATTGCCATGATTAATGAGAGAGAGGTAGAGTCTGTAATTGCAATCAAATAGGTTCAATCACTTAATTCAGTGATTAATGAGATCAACAAATTGTGTGAGGGTCATCTCAGCTTTAGACTTCCGCAATGCCTGTAAGTTCTTTACAAAGGGAAAGTAAATATGAAATGAAACAAACAAAAAATATACTGTTTCCCTGCCAAAAATTCTTCTCCAACCATCTGAATTCATAGTACATGGAAAATATGACTGCAAATGCTTACGTTGTGCAAATGTCAGTAGTGGCTAGCTCTTGTTTTAATTTACTATTTAAATGTATTAAACATGAAAAGAATCTTGTTAAATGTCATAATCATAATGACAATCCAAATGAAATTAACTAGAAGAGTCAATTAGATTCAGAGGCCAAGCAGGAAGTAAAATGAGTCATGGGAAAAGGAGGATCCCCCAGACTCCACACAGTGTGGATTACAGTCTTAAATGTCATGTGGAAATGAATACAGTGCTGATGTTCTCATATTCGAGGGTAGGTTATTTGCTCAGTGTTCAGAAGGCAAGCTTTTTTTTTTTTTCTTGAAGGGTTAGGCAAACCTGTGGACTAGATAAACTCAGAGACTGTGCAGCAGTATGGTGCTACATGAATTGCAAGCACACAAAGTCTGTTTGGATGAAAAAAGATTAATTTGTAGAAATGAGGCTGACAGATATGCAGAAATAATGATTCAGAGAACCATAAAATCTTAGTTTGGAAAAAACTTGTAGGGTCATAAAGTCCAACCCACTACCACTAAACCATGTCTCCAAGTGCCACATCCACAGGTTTTTTTGACACTTCCAGGGATAGTGACTCCATCAGTTCCCTGGGTAGCCTGTTTCAATGCTTGACAACCATTCTGGTGAAGAAACTTTTCCTAATTCCCTGTCTAAAACTCCCGTGGTGCGACTTTAGGCTGGTTCCCCTTGTCCTGTTGCTTGTTACTTGGAACAAGGGACTGTCCCCCATCTCACTGCCACCTCCTTTCAGGCAGTTGTAGAGAACAAAGAGGTCCCTCCTGAGCTTCCTCTTCTCCTGGCTAAACAACCCCAGTTCCCTCAGCTGCTCTTTATAAGACATTCTCCAGATACTTCACCAATTCCACCGCTCTCCCCTGGACATGCTCCAGCTCCTCAATGTCTTCCTTGTAGGGCAGGGCTGAAAACTGGACACAGGATTTGAGGTACAGCCTCATAGGTGCTGACTACAGGGGTACAATCATTTCCCTGCTGGCCACACTGTTTCTAATAGAGTCCTCTAATTTTCAGTATCAAAATAGCTGATACTCACCTGTGACCAGAAGGCATAAATGAAGTGGGAAAACATGCATTTGTGAGCTGGATAGATAAATTTTTATGTAGCAGAGACAATTTAGTCCTTTTCCTCTCTCACCTTATTTTTCTGAAATGTTGATGGAGGCAGTTCCATGATGATCTTCTGTGTAGAGATTTACCATGCCTACCAACACTGCCTTCTCCAGTAATGGCACTTAGAGAGTTTAACAACAGATATTTTCCTTATTGGTCAATCTCATGCAGTTGTATGTATTGTTTTATGGACAGTTGTTTGGGTCCTCTTGTAGAATTTTTTTCCATAAGTTGCCAGAGAACTGATCACTAGGTACTTATGGATAGTTAAGAAAGAAAAAAGAAGTGGCTGAGGTGGAGGGAGGGGAGGAACACGTGGACTTCACTTCTCTTTTTGTGGTGGTGCTTGTCGGGAGAAGAAAACAGCAGGCTGTGGTTTCCAGACTTGGGGGAAGATTTTTATTTTTTTTTTTCCACCGGCCCCACTGGAGCAGAGTTCGGGGTTTCCTGCCCCGGTCTCTCCGTGTGTGCCCCGGCAATCCTGACCCTGCCCCTGTCTGCCTGGCCGGGAGCCGCTGCAGTTCCTGCCCCCCTCGCTGTCCCTTCGCTCCTGCTCCGAGTGTTCTCCACGCCTCAGCCCGCACCCCCTGCCTGCCGGGACTCGTGCTGCAGCTCCAGCCACCGCCGGGGAGCTCCTGATCCATCTCCAGCATCCCGGGACTCTGCACCACAGCTGCCTGTGTCGGGAACTGCACCAACGGGGAAAGGGGGCCAGTGGCAGAGAAAACTGGGACTGTTTCCCTGGTTCTGTCTGTGGTTCATATCATAGTTATTGTTGTTCTGTTTTGCCTTGCTAAACACAAGTAAAGAACTGTTATCCATATCCTCACATCTTTGCCTGAGAGTCCCTTAATTCTAAAATTATAACAATTCAGAGAAAGGAGTTTTGCATTCTCCATTTCAGGAGAGGATCCTGTTTTGTCCTTAGCAGATACCTGTCTTATAAACGAAGACAACAGTACATAATTTTTATGGATTGACCAGGTACTTTGATTGACCAGGTTCTTTGATCAAAGATATTTCTCAAGATCAGCTTTCTGGTTTGCATTCTACTGTCACATATATTCAGCAAAGAACAACTTCAGATTATGATTATGTTATGTCTTTTCTGTCTCTCAGTCAACTATTATCTTGTGACTATTTGTAGTAGGAGGTCAGCAAAGGTACAAGATTAACTTGTAGCTTGCAGATAACTTCAGAACTATTTCAAGGGTGTCAAAATATAATTTAAGCATTATGTTAGTTATAACAAGGAAAGGTCTTACAGTTTCAAAAGTATACATTATATAAATGTTATTCCTATCTTGTCCTCCTCTCCCATTAACTTGCAATTCATATTACATCTCCTCTGATCTTTGTCCCTTTTTATTCCATCTCAACATGAATCATTTGAAGGACTAAATGAGAATAGCAGGTTCACCAAGTCAAGGTGACTTTTAAATGTTTACATTTTTGGTGGATGTGTACTTTACAGCTTCAGTGGGCACTAAAACCAGGAGCTTTTGCAGTGCAGTTTAACAATTTGACTATTTTGCCCTTGCTATGAACACAGCAGATGAGTTTCTTTGTCACAGGAAGCAGAAAAGCAGCTCAGTAGGGATAGTCCAGACATGAAACAAAGACCTGTTGTTGTTCGAGATGCAGCTGATGGTTGTTAGTGTCTGTGTCTCTCAACAGGTCTGTCCCCTTGTGGGTCATTTGATTTGGGATGGACTGATTGGGAAAGCTGTGAGTGAACAGTGGTTTTGTGCTATGCTGTAGTGATGTTTTCTGCTTGCTTTCATTCTCTTCCTCCTATTCCTTACTATCTTTTTTGCCTTTCTGACTACTGAACATTGAGCTGACATTTCAGGAAATTATCCAGAGTTATTCTGAGACCTCTTTCATGAATTGTTAATGTAGAGCCCATCATTGCATATGTATAGTTAGGATCATTATTTTGCCATGTGCATTACTTTGCATTTATTGACATTGAATCTCTTCTGCCATTCATTACTCTGCCATGAGAGCTTTCTACAAGTATTTGAGGTCAGTCTTATGTTTGTTTCTGAATGCTTTTTTAGCAGCTGAATATTTGCCACCTCACTAAAAGAGATTAATTGCATTAATAGCGACAAACAGACTTCTACAGTTTATTTATGAGTATAGGGTGAACAGAGCTGGCTGTAGCTCTGAAACTTACTCCTTACTCCCTGTGAGAGAACCTCCATCCACTGTAAGAACTGACCAGCCACAATTTTTGTCTGTTCAGCTTTTAAAGTAACAATTACTAATTAGTAGACACTCTCTCTTTTTTTTCCATGACAGTTTAATATCTTTAAGAGTGTTAAGTGTCCAAATTTTTAAAAAAATTTGGGAAATTCAGGTGTGTGATATTTCCATGCCACTCCTCTCCACATGCTCACTGATTCCTTAACAGGGCATCTCTAGTTTTTTTGAAGCACCTCTTTTCCATAAAAAGCCATGCTGGATCTGCCTTTTCTCCAATATGTCTTTGTGCAATTTATAACAAAATGACCACAATTCAGTTCACTGTGCCATTCAGCCTCAGTGCACAGGAGCTGTCACCATCAGCACAGCTCTTAGAAATCATGGTCCCATGCTGTGCCTTTTCTTTCTCCTCTACAGATGACCTTCCAAACCAGAGATTTAATACCAAGCTTCATAGTTTAGCATTGTTGTACCTCTGCTCCTTCACCCTGGAGACCATCTGATCCTCTCAATTTCTTATGATTATTTTAATTTCTTCACCACACTATGGGTTAGGATTGTTCCCTGGTCTCATCCTCACGAGGAAAGGCTTTGGTGACAGTGAGTTCCATAGCTCTTACAGGAGGGACACCCTGGGGAAGGATTAATTAGGCTTTTTTCCCTTCAGATTCATCTTCCCTGCATGTTCCTTTTAGATATAAGTAGGATTTTTCAGCCTGGCTTCTTCACTGCCAGACTTCCAGGTAAAGTTGCTTGGAAAAGTTAGTATTTTTTATTTTTTTACTTCTTTAAAAAAATCTTTCTTCCTATTAATTTAGACATGTACAAGGTTTTGCAGACAACTTCTTAACATTCAAGCTGTTTTAAAATTTTTCTCATTTAGTCCTTTAATTTTTTTAAGGTTGCTTCTTACCTCTAATGGCAGCATTTTATTCTGCCATTGAACACCCTTGCCTTTTACTGTGGTCAGATGGTAATCTTTTATCTTTTCTCATGGCAGTGAATTTGAGTCTCTAATGGGCAATCTGTAAAGAATTCCTACCTATGTTTTGTGCCTCTGCCAGTCCATTGAACTACCTGCTGTGTAGCCTTCTCATTCTCCCCTCTTTGAAATTAAATACTCCTAGGAGATTTGTACTTTGAGTATCTTTTATGTACGGTGCAGTTACTATCCTAGGGTGGTTGTTTGATTGATGTCATGGGACAGCTACTGTACCTTGGATTAAAATATTGACAAGAGAGAGCTGGCTCATCTAACTACTTGGTACAAGAAGTCAGGATTCATGCTGCTTAATAATCTGTCTGCAGCACCCTTCCCATGTATGAACTTTCCTAGGTCATAAAGGGCCAGACTCAACACGTTTTACTACTCTTCCTAGGGTGGGTTGACGTTGGCCAGCAGTCAAGTACCCACCCAAGGTCTCTCTTAATCTCCTGTCTCTTGGGATTGGGGTGGGGGAGAGGGGAAACACAAGGAAAGTCAGAAGACTCTTAGGTCAAGATAATGACAGTTTAACAGGGACAGGAAAAGCTGAGTGCACAAACAAAGCAAAAGGAGGAATTCATTCAGTACTTTCCATAGGCACATAAGTCTAATCATTCTAAGAAAAGTGGGTCCTCAGCATATGCAATTGTTTGTTTAGGAAGATGAACAATGTAACAACCAACACCTCCCCTTTGTCCTTTCTTTCTTGAGGTATTATTGCTGGGAATGCAGCTATATAGTGTGAAATATCCCTTTGGTCATTTCACACCAGCTGTCCTGCCTGTCCCCTCTCTCAGCCTCTTGCCCACTCCCAGCCTGCTAGTTTGGGGAGAAGGGGAAGAGAGTCTTGACACTGAGCAAGCACTGTTTCAGCAGCATCCCAACACTAGTGTGTTATCAGGACTGCTTTAGCCACAAATCCAAAGCACAGCATCGTACTGACTGCTGTGAACAAAGGTAGGCTCATCCCAGCCAGACCCAGCAGAGCCTCCACCCCTCACTGCAGATTATTTTAATCGTGTCTGCTGATTTTTTTCCACTGCCACCCCCACGTGGAATATGCCCATGGGGTCACTATGGGAGTAGAGCACTGGCCACTCTTCTGTCAGTCCAGGTGGATGTCCCTCACTTCTGCAAATTCCTTGGCCCTCTTTCTCCTTTGGTAGCTTTGATAACATATCATGTTAGACTCCATGCAGCAGCTTCCCACTTCTGATGGTTTCCTATAATGTGACAGGGTATGTTGGCAAACAGCACAGAGCCTTTCACCTTCAGGTGTTTCCAGGAGTAGTGGGTAGAAATGTGTTCCAGTGTGTCTTCATGTAAGGAAAGGTTCCCAATATGAAGAGTAATGGGAATGAAACTGTAGAAGTGAGCTATAACTTTACATGCATCTCCTTCTTGGGGAGAAATTGGAGACTTTGATAGGTGGGAAAGTCCCTGAGAAAGGGAACCACTTGCACCATCAATATAAAGCCCAAGGAGTTCTGTATTCTCTGCATCAAATCCTTGAATACTGATTGCAATTCATGAGGCAAAAAAGAACTGAGCAGCCAGAAAACACATCAGGGATATAGCGTGGAGGGTATATTTTGCAGCTTTGTGTTTCACATGACTCTACCAAAATCTACAACAGAAGACAGTGTGAGCACGGAGGTAAAAACACTTCTGCAAATACTGGGGTAACTGCTCTGCCTTGTCTTAAAGAGAATGGGTGCCCTGCAGCCTGCCATATATGAAATGCTGACACCTGGAAAATAATAGCTGGCAGTTCTTCTTTATTGGAGGTTATTTGTATATATACATGTTGTTAAAGAATTGGAGCATTTTGTCCTTTTTCAGAGACAATGACTTGAAAGAGAACATGTTTGTCTAGGCTGTGACATCTGACTGCAACCTGGAGTCAGCAGGCAGCCTTTCAGGTTTAAGAAAACCAGAATGTAGAGGTCATGTCTCTATTTTTTGCCCTTTATAGCTACAAAAGCACTTAATTTCTTTCACTCAACAAAATAGCTTCTTGCTGAAAAAGACTGGTTATTACATGCTGAAGAATTGCTTTGGCTTTGGAAATAGAAAATTCAGTAATACTTAGCCTAAATCCACCCATCTGGACCACCAGAAGTGATTCAAGGGTATGTCCAGTGAAGGCAAGGAAGAAAACATGGGCAAGTATATTAACCTTTTAAACATTATCCTTCAATGAGTCCAACTTATGAAGATATTTGCTATTTATATCATTACCAGAGGAGGGAAGGGAAAAAACACATTAAAATTATACATGAAAAGCAGGTCTGGGTGCAGTCTAAACTTCTTTTACCTAAATTAAAGACTAATTTCTTCCGACATAGGTACTCATACGAATGTGGTGTGACTGTTAGGCAGTAGATCATAAGTTGTGTAGCCAGCACGTGAGCATCTGGGGTATTTAGTGGTTAGCTGATATCAGGAGAAGTGAGTGATACATTGGCAGTGTCAGAACAGTATATTGACAGGCATGGAAGTAAACAAGAGGGTTGCTCTGCTGTAAACCCATGTGTTGGAATTTGCCTGTTGAACTAAACAGGAGCAGGCATGGGCTGAGCCTCTGAGAGACAGTCACTGATACATGGTTGGCTTTGCTTTAGTATCTGGATTTTTCTTTCCTTGCATACGCTTTACTGGCATACAAAAAGCTTATCTTGGGGCTGAAGACTCAGGTGAGACACTTGAAGTCTCGGCACAGCACTGTTGAGTTGGGCAACACATTTTGAAAAGCAAGACCTGGTACATCTTCCATCCTCCAAAACACATCATCCTCACAAATGAGTGTAGAGAATTGCTATACCTCTGTAATATGGGAAAGTAAAACACAGAGAAGACACAGACATTTTATCCAAAACAAATGGGCTGAAGAACAAAATTGCTCATCAGAGTAATCAACTTTAAAGAGTCCTTTTCTCTATCTCAATCTTTGTTCACTTATTGCACTTAGGTAATTTTAAAGACATCAGTGTAACTATATTATGCCTGCTCTTGTTAATTTTCTTTAAGTACAGTAAAATAACATTTTATTGCTTGCACAATTCCCTGATCAATTGCATTTTCTTTGTCACACTTGCTTGGCAAGTACAGCTGCCTGCGCTGTGATGGTTGGGTAAATTAGTATCATTCACAAGCTCATTTTGCACTTTGGAGTGTCAAATGTTGTTTGACTAAGAAAACTTCTTCCCTGTTGTTGTTGGATGTGGGAGGAAGGGAGAAGATAGGTAAATTTTTGTAATGGAAGAGTGAGACACTTGAATGTCAGTGTTATATGTGTTGATAAAACTTGCAGACACAAATCAGCTTCTGAATGTGATTTCACTAATGTGCCATAACTTCCCACATTGTCTAATGAATAAGCACAAAGGGAATAACAGGCCTACTGATTTATATCTTATTTAGCAAAACAAAAAGATATTGGTGACGGTGCGAAGTTCCAGAGGGAATGTTAGGAAAGAAAGAAACTGCAGGCAGGAAGGAGGGTGGGGTTCTCAAACATTTGTGTTGCATAGTGCCAGGGATTTAAATTAGGGGTGTCTCAGATTAACCTGTGAGGCAAGCTCTCTCTAGAGGTTCGATGCCCTGTTGTCAAGGTCTTGGGATCTGCAGGAGAGGATGGCAGCTCCCCTGCTGCCTGCCTGAGCTTTCTCCCTGCAAAACCAGGCCATGGATGATGAGGGACATTGACTGGCTCTGCAGTCTCTGGCATCGTGGCCACAATGCAGCTCTACATTACTGTGAGATCACCCCAGCAGGTGCTCCAGGGTCTTGTGCTTATGTGGCCTGAAGGGATCAAGTTCAGAAACTTAAATTCTCTCATTAGCCTATCGAAGGAGAGAGACGAAACCTCTTTGTGTTTAACTGGCAAACACAGGTTAGATATTTGCCTTAGATGGAGTGATGACTTCCACAGCAGTAAAACAGAGTTATCTTCCTACAAAGTCCAATTTTGGACAACTTTAGGTTTATATGCTAATATCTGATATAGAGGCATTCTGTCTGGTGTCACACAGAGACACAAAACTCAGATTATGGAAAATAAGATCCAAAATACTGGCCTGGGATACTTCCAATGGATGAAACACTGTGAGTACAGAGATGGGGGAGGCAGCCTTATAAGTGTAGGATTATGATTGTGAAAGCTCATATTTTTAATGCCACTGGCACCATTCCTGACATAAATATTTGTTTTTAAAGCCTAACAACTAACAGAGACATTAACACAGGCAACTGAAAAATTGCCGATTAACTATTGCATGTAGGTTAGAAGGGTTCAGCTGCATTTTCTTCTATACAGTCAAGGGTAATATTAGTGTGATGGAAAAAGGCAAAAACATGTACTTATTAATGATTATCAAAGGGCAGAATTTTAGATCTTGCAACTGACACGGGCTCCTGAAGTCTGTTAATTAAACCATCTGAAGATTTGATCAAAGGCATTTAATGTGGAGATTGCTTAGCAAGATGCTGATAATTAGATGAAGATTACTAATGATTTACTTCTGCAAAGTGTAACCTAGCACTACTGTCTGAAAAGTGACATTTCCTGCAAATCCTGTGGTTTGTATTCCTTGGTGTAACAGCCTAATGATTAAATACCAAGTACAGATCAGGACAAGAGCATGCTTCTACTTCACATTAAAAAAGTGGTTTAAGCTGGAGAAGAAGGATGATGTAGGTTAAGAAGGGATAGATATCCTTTCAAAAAGACACAGTGCTCTTCACTGGCTGAAGAGATGCCTCAGTTTCCCTGGAGCTAAGTGAGATGATTCCTACAGCTAACATGGGATTTAGCTGGGACTGAATTAGCAAAACCAGCTGTGCCTGCAGTTCTGTCACTGCCTCCTGTGGCTGCCACCTTCACATCAACCTCTGGGTCTTGCTTTTCCTTTTGCAGTGCCATGCACTTCCCCAAGCCTTAGAGCTGAATGCCCTCTCCCAGATGCCCCGTTCTCTGGAGAAGACTGGTCACCTCTGCACCCCACAGAGCTCTCCTTCTGAGGCAGAGGGCAGCTCTTCCTCCACCAGGGGCTCTTGGGGATGGATTTGTGGGTTAGTTTTGCTTCCCACAGGAGCAGGAGGTCAAGCTGTGTGCTTGCTTCCTAAACAAGTACTCTGCTGACCGGATTATGAGGCTCTACTCTTTAAGAAGCTTAGAAAGAGCTTGAGGGCATTTTCCAGGTGAGCTGCTGCTGCTGCTGCTGCTATTGCTGAAATCTGGCAGACTGTCACTGCTGCTCGTACACAGACCTGAGCTCTGCTGAGATGATTGTTTCTGTCAAGGTGTACGTGACACTCGGCATTCCTACTGGCAGAAATCCTGTACCGGGGGAATTCTGTGAGTAGGAATGCAGGCGTCCTGAGAAATTTAAATAAAAGTTAATTTAGTTAATTTAGAAGATGGCCTGAGGTTTCAGATTCATACATCATGTAAATCTAACCCCTGTTGTCCTATTGGTTTAAACATTCCCTTCCAAAACATCTTAGTAAGTTGTTAATTCTTTCTTGACTGTTTATAACTGTAATATGAGGTGTGATTAAGCTTTGTCCATTTTTTATCCAAAAACCCGGTCCATGCAAAAAATTTCCATAAACTAATGCAAAGCAGCAGCAGTCGTCAGCCTTAATTACAGCATTCATTACACACTACACTATCATACAAGTTCTCAGATTTAGTGAAACTCAAGAATTCTTTTTTATTCATAATTTTAACAAACATCCTTGAGGGAAGCTTCTGTGGAGAGGTAGCAGGCTCTGAAATGAGCTATGGCTGTTGCTGAGCATTTCAAAGCAGTTGAGACCTCCTCCTCCCAGTTCAGGCCCTGCTCATCTGCTGCCCTTGCTTGCTGTCAGAGGTGACTTTACAGACACCATTGCACTTCTCCAAGCTCTGAACCTACCTCCTGGGCCAGTGCCAAACAGGCAGACACTTTGCTGTAATCCAGAAACAAAAGGTGAACCTTTTGTCAGCTCCAGGAGGCTGGATCTTGCATGGTGCCCCATGGATTAGACCCTGCTACTGAGGGGAGGAAGGAGAGAGCATGAGTGCATCGCCAAAAACCTCTGAGCAACTGGGCTTGATGGCTGCATTTTTGTGCTGTCTTCAGCTCCCCTGTCTGCCACACATCACCTGGGTGTGGCCTCTGGTCCAGGAACTGAAATGTTAGGACTTGGAATTATGGCTTTGTCTGTTTGCATGCAACAATCCCTGCAGTTTCCTGGTTATGTGCTGGGGAAGGGCCCGGGTTCTCAGCACCTCCATCATTCCTGCTTGGCTTTACTGGGTGCAAACCTGGGTAAGGATCGAGCAGGGCTGAACAGAGGTGGGATAAGGAGGAGGAGCCTGGGGAGGGCAGTGGTCCCCCAACACTGCTATAGCCAGAGGATTCTATATGACAGTGCATCTACAGGACAAGCAGGATATGACTGAGTCTTAAATGTTCAAAGAAACAAAATCACATTCGGTGGACTCCGGTGGAAGTAAGATGAGAGAGGTCTCAACAGATGGAAAATAAATGAAAGAAATCCAAGCTGGATTTATCAGCAATTAAAGATTAGAAGGGAAGGAGGAATGATGCCTTAAGTTTAGGCTTCATATTTTTCAGATTCTATGTTGTTTTAGTGTGTGGTTCTGGGCTTCATATTAAGTGTTGGTAGGTAGACAAAACAATTCCTTTTCTAGCTTGGGACCAAGGACAACTGATATAAGTTCCAGGCCCAAGAACGTAAACAATGGTGGAGTGAAGAGAGAAAAACAAGGAGGATGGAGCTTCATAACCTGAAGCTGTAATTGGACAATTGACACCAATATGCTGATGGACCAGAACTTACAAAATTGTGGGACCTTGTGGCCATTTTATGACCATTTTGGGGTTCACATTGGGTGTGGCCCAGCCAGGCTCTTGTGCTGTCCAGGTGTGCTCACTGAGGCCTTTTAATAAATCCTTGCTTTATCCTGTGCTCTGTCTTGTAATAATAATAATAATAATAATAATAATAATAATAATAATAATAATAATAATAATAATAATATAATAATGAATAAGAAACTGGCAAGCCAGAAATGGAGTAGAACAAGAACCCTAGATAAGAGAATGCCAAAAAATTCAATGTTTTAAAACATTTAAAACAGTGATAGTGGAAGACCCGTTGAAGACCTCAAATAATTTATATTTTAGAGGGATCATAGTAGATTCTGATGGATTATGATTTAGACCTGGCTAGTTCTAAATCAGCATGTCTTGCTTCCAATTTTGTGATTGATATTTGTCTTCCGTTCTGAAATAGGATAGAGATGACAAATTTTAAGTTTCTGTGGAATGCTATAGTCTACAACATTTGTTTCCTCTAGATTGATATGCTTCAGATGAATGTTTATGTTATTAATTTTTACACTACCACAGGATGTAAGAAAATCTTCAACTATGTTAAAAATGAAATTAAACGGAAAATCAATTTTCAAACAAACCCCCAAATGTTCCCTTTAAAAATGATCTATTTTCCCTGCCTAAGCAAATGTTCTCAGAAGAACCATGTTTCTACAAAACATTTAATTTCAACTTGCCAGCAGTGGAAATTTGCTTCATCAGGAGCTGACCAGCTTTGTTATTGATTCAATCAAGAAAAGAGTGCAGAGGGAAAACCCAGTGACTGATTTACTACTGCCTTTTGCTCTTATGCATTCATTTACACTTATAGACGGGAAGTGTTAGACACAGATTCATACACAAACTCAGGCCTGTGCAATTCATAATGCAGTTTAGATCCATGAAGTACAGGTGTAGTTACATAAAGAACAAGGCAATAGGGAAGCAGGTACATTATTTGTGCTGTCCCTGAATAAGCTGATTTCATATAATTTTGGGTTTAATTGTCCATGGACTATATCCGGTATTTGTCTATTTTGAGACTTCATCTGGTGTTACCTTAATTGCTAAAAAGATATTACATCTCAGCCAAGGATAAAGACCATTCTCGTTGTATATTTTTAATAAGGAATAAAGTGCAAAAAAACAAAAAGGAAACAATCCTCTTGGGAATAAAGCCCCTCAGCAATTGAAAACCTCTAGGTGATTTGGAACGATGATATGACAAAAAGGTAGAGAACTTTCTTCAACATTAGAGAATGAGCAAGCTCTGCATTTGAATGCTCATGCATTTGAGCAAATAGATCACACACGGTTCTCTGGATAAAAACAAAAGAAGAAATTAATTGCAAATTACATGGTGATAGAAATTCCTGTTGAGAACTTAACTGAATTTTCTTGTGTTTAGTAGCTCTCCATCCCACAGTGCTCTCTTCTGAGATACAGGAAAGCCTAAAAATATTGTGAAGAAACACAAGCTCTCAAGACCTTGCCAGTACATCACTTCTCAGTGCTCTCTTGCTGCTTAGGGTGGGCTGCTTTAACACAGAAGTGCATACACAGAAACTGTTTCAGTAGGCATCCTTACAGAATCTATATATGCTTTTTTCCATTTGATAACCTTTCCTGTCCTATATTCCATATCAGAGAGCTGTACTTTGCATTTTTAACTCTGATTGACTTATTCCTGCTTACTGCTCCCTTTACTGTTTGGTCAACCATCTCCATTGATATCCAAATTTTACTTTCACTGTCCCTTCCAGATCTCCAGCTTCATCTCTTCAAGCCATGTAACACAGTCACTACAGCCACTTCAAATCTGTGAACTGTCAGACAACATGCTAAAAACTGTTTCATACACCATCCAAAACCATCCACACCTCTATCTTGGATCTGGAAGCAGTAAAATGGCTTAAGTTAGAGGGCAGATCTGCTGGGGAAAACTGCTGTTAATGTGCAAATTGCAGCCATGGTGTTAATATCAGTGCAATTCCAGGCCCCAGGCTGTCTCCAAGAATAAAAATGTGTGGCATCAGTTTGAGCTGCTTGTTGGGAGCTGAGTATACACAATTGTGGAAGCTGAAGCACAGATACGTGGATGTTGTGAGTTTTACTGCCTTCTCAGACATGCAATCATGGCTCCTCTGAAGACACCCTTGCTTTTGTATGAAAATATAAAAAATACATTTTGATGAGAATATGGTAGCTTCTATCCAGACTTGCCTTTGTTCTCACCATCGTGTGTTTCTGCCTGCCTATTTCTTCTCCTGGTTCTGTAGTTCAGGTCCTCATTCATGCCTGCTTAACCTTTCTCTGGTCAAATTCTTATTGTTGCCCACTAATATCCCTATTTATCATACTATCTTCATTGGTGTCTTTCTTAACTCCCATCTTAATGTTAACCACTCCTGGCATGCAGACTGCCAAATTGACCGTCTGCCCTTTTCTACACTTGGATAAGCTCAAGGGTGAATTAAATATACTTTTATAAGTACTTTTATACTGGTAGGGGACCCTAATTGCTCCATTTTCCCCAGCAGTTTAGATTCTCCAGCCATTGCCTGGGAATAATCACTGTGAGGTGGGTGGCATTAAGGGCTCCCCATGCAGTGGGTCAGCAGATGGCTGGCATGAGGAGGAGAGGTCAGCTGAGGATTCAGTGGACAGTCTGATAAGTCCTGCAGATCTGTGAGATGGATAGTTTATAGATGTGTATGTTGGGGTGTCTTCTCAATTTGGAGGTTAAACAGGAGGTATTCAAGATGCTTCAGAGTTTGAGATGTGAATCTTGGCTGACTAAAGTCACCTTGAATTTGAAGGTATTTTTACATTTAGTCTTCTGTTCAGAAAGCTGTGTTTCAAGTTCCAAGGCTTTTCACAGCAGTTATTTTTAAATATAAATAAATATATTCTAGTAAAAGCAGAAGACAAACATTTCACAGTTAGTCAAATGTAACTTCATCCTACAGAAGTCAAAGGGATGCTGTCCAATGACACTGAAGATCCCATGATAGTCAATAGCCATTAATCAATATTTGCTATACAATAATTTTCAGGTCCTTGTTCTATTGTTATTGGTGTGAAATGGCTGAAACAGTTAGTTTAACCTTTTTTAAAAAAGTATTTCTTGTTATTTTTCCACATCTCATGAATATATTCAGACTAGTTTACAAATTTACGTAAATTCTATTGTTTAAAGAGAAAAAAATGTCAAAATAACTTCAAATATCTTCCATTATGTTCTTTGTTGCTCTGCTGTGTTTCTGTCTCTACCTATATTTTATTATTAAGAAGGTCTGATTTTACTTTTATGATGTGAAGTCTGTCAAAACAATGCATTAAATAATTCTGAATCATTATTATCCAATACTACATCTGTTGCTTTCTTTCTTAGTTTTTTCCCCTTCCCTTAGATGGTCTGGGATTGAAACCTGCTATTTCCTTAATATTATTCAGCTGTGGCTGAAATATTCTTTTGCCCTCCTACTTACAATCCTGTGTTCATCATTTGAAGACCTTCAAAGGTCTTGTCTGTGACTGTTCCAGTATCTGAACGACACAGGAATGGTCTTTACAGTTCTTACACTGGTTCTTCCAGTCAGTATTGAGAAGTTGGTCTGCAGCAGCAGAGGCATGGACAGAAAGGTGGAGAAGGCCAAGTATTACAGAATGATTTTAGAAAGGACGCTATCCAAGGCCTCATTATTTCATGGCCTGCACAATTTTTTTGGGAGGGTTGAAGTAGTTGAGATGAGGTGTAGCCTGCAGTGGTGGCTTTAAGCCTTAGGAAGCCTAAGGATAACATTGCTCTGCAGGCTGTGGGATGTTCTGTGGGAGATCTACCAGTCAGGAACCAAGGAGCAGAAAGCACAAATAAAACATGTGAGGCTTCCTAATTCTTCAATTCAGTCCCAAGAAATTGTAGAGAATCATGATCAAATATCTAATTTTAAAATGTCTGTTCAATACACAAAAGGCTACAAAATATTTCCCCAAATTTTTAGAAGCTTGTGGGCTGGCCTAAAATACAAAAAACCCCAACCAAGTTGTGCTTCAGAAAAAGGTCAAGAGCAAACCCCAGGTTCCTTCAGTGACAGACACTGCCTTGATGAAATATTAGTGATCTTAGCAAGTGGTTTCCTCATCTTCCAGATGAGGGCAAAAATCTTCATTCAGTGCTCTCACCATGCCAGGGAAATATTGCCCATCTCTCTCTGAATTAGCTGTGAGTACATGGACAGGGCACACAAATCCCAGACATCAGAGGCACCAGACTTAATGCAAGACATGACTGTGCCAGTGGACACACTGCAACGACTTGGGAGCAACGGAGTTTGAGAACGATGCAAACTACTCCTCTCTCCAAAGCTGCTTGCATCATTCACTGGAGAAACTATGTTGGCTGTGCCTGTTCCTTCTTCAGACTCTTTTCTAGTTTGTCTAAATGTGGTTTTTCTTACATTTCTTTTAGGTTTTTTCTTCTTTCTGCCTTCTATATGTGGTCACTTGCTTTGCTTTGAACAGCTTGTGTGTGCAAGATGGCACTTAATATAGAAAAACAAAAAGCAAGTGTGGACAATAAGTCAGTAAGATCTGTGTTGGAAGACAGCATTAGAACTCAGTGTTATTTAATCACAGATTTACTTTGCTAGTCTTTTCTCCTGGGAAGCCCAGGAGTGGAGTAATTGCTTCATGAGATTTCAGTTTAGGGACAGGCTGAACTTTGTCCTTTGAAATGCCAGTGTAGCTTGTAAACTGGTGGTCACTGTATAGGTGTGTGAAAATGCATGCATGTGTGTGTATGTGACATTATATATTTCAAATTCAATTATTAAAATGTTCCCCTCCTTGTGACTTATAAATGGTGTCCCAAGCAAGATCACATCATTCTGGAATGAGATGGAGCAGCAGAGATGAGACAGACAGTTTGTACAATCACCTCTGGTAAGAGCTGGGAGCTGGCTGTGTCTCAGCACAAGTTCCAGCATGATGCCCTAACCAGTGATCTCTTCACTGCAAAGAGTGTTTCTGGTGCCTTCTGTTCACTTTGTGCAGCTGTGTGCTTAAAGGAGCAAACACCATGTGACCTAAAGCCATCTTGCCTTTAATTAGCACAATTAAGAGGGCAGAAAGAGATACAAAGCCTATTCTGTGAAACGCACAGGCATTTTATGGTAGAGCAGCATCAGTTTGGTATTTCGTTTTAAGAAACTGCAGGGAGTTTTTAAGTAACTGTAGGGGCTCTAGGAGCTTACTTTCTGCCCACCACAGGTGAGATTCCAGCTCCATTTGGTCTGTTAACCTTCTGACTCGTAGCTCTTACATTCCTGGATCCAGCATTCATAGGAGCTGGACACAGGTTTGGATGCCTTTCTCAGAGAGTAGAACAACATCAAACCTTTGCAGCCTGAGGAAAGGCCCCAGCCTCAGGCAGCACTCCTCCTGTCTGAGCTGTGCAGAGGTGTGCTCAGTGGCTCTGGGAGAGCCATCAGTCTGCCTTACAGAACTACTCCACAGGTTGTCTTCCCTGGAGGAGGGCTGGATTCCAAGCAGAAATCCAGCACTTCTCCTTAGTTCCCTGTGCTGGAGAAGTGAGGCAGACATCTGACATTGATATCTGACAGCCTTGCCTCTGGAGGTCTCTTTGGAATTCACTCCACAGAATAAGAAAATTAGCTACTTATTTCCAAAAGGCTGAAATATTTCCTTCTCCTTCTATTCCCTCAGACTAGGTGGTTACATTTTGATGCACTTGCAGAAAAATGAAATGAGATGGACTGGAGCCAGCATAATATTGCTGGCACTGCTGTAGTCAGAATCACAAAGAAGAAACTTCTGTGTTCTCTTCTTCTGAAACCACTTCAGTGGCATCAGTTACTGCTGTTTTTATATGTATAAATGTGTGAAACTTTGTGTAAACTCTAGATTTTGCAGATAGTTCCACAATGCCATTAATTCTTTTTGACTACCTGGGCAAGCACCTATTTACCTGGCAACATGATAAAGCCTTAACTTTCCCCTGTAAAGTGATGGGAAAGGGAAAAACTGGAGGAGGAATGCAGATTATGCAGATTTTTTTTCCTTCTGAAAGCTGTTTTTCATGAAAGACATTTGATATTTTTTATGTTAGACAGAAAACAGGATTTCCATCTTGAAAAACATTTTTTTCACCCTATTTCTGAAACTTTGGATATTTTTAGATCACAGAACATAGAAGAACTCACATTACTAGAAAGATGCCTTGGCCTATTGAGTACTGAAGATGAAGCATTACAGATAGATGTATTTATTCATCAAGTTAGCATCTCTGTTACCAACCTGATTTGCATTTGCAAATTACACCAGATCTTCAGACCTTTGTGTTTGCATGCTTCCAGAAAGCTATTTCTTTTCTAAAGGGATGTGCAGTTTGAAGTATTTCCACTAATGTTGCTGTAGAGTTTTTGTTTCTTATTGTAAACTTTGCTGTGTAGTCTGAGGAACTTGGCCTTACCTCACAGAAAATTGTCTTCTGAAAGGTAGAGTTGGGGAAAGGGACCTGTTGTGAAACTCAATATTGAGCATAACTCATGAAGATTGAAGACTGCGTCTTTCTAAGAGCAAATCTAATGTTATGAATAATTACCTCTTTGAATTCAAGGGAGGCTGGAAATTCACTTTTAAGCTGTCTGAAATGGTTCTTAGTACTCTCTACTATACAGATGTAGAAATTGGGCAGGTACCCAGATAGGGAATGGAAATTTAATTCTGATTCATTCATTCATCTGAATCTATTGTGTAATTAATTCTTTCTTGACAATCTTTTGGCCTTTAATTTCCTGAACTGTCCATAAACCACAGAATTGTGAAGAAGTCTTAGAATTTAATTTTGCAAAATATTAACCTATAAAGCTACTTTGAAATTCCTAGTCTTCTAAATATATTCATCCTCCTGGTAAAATAGAGTCTGGAGACTGTTAGTTTTTGATAAATGCTGTGTTTGCAGAGTCCATGGCCTTAAACATGTAAAAATTACCATTGGCTTTATGACATTCCCTGGAAATAGTAGCAATGTTCATATCTCTTTTCTTACCAACTGAAAACTGATACCAGGCTAATGATACATTTACCATTGATGGATCTCTGTGGGGTGAGGATGTCATGCCTAGGCATCTTAAATGGAGAGTCCCATGTAATCCCAGTAAGGTAGGGCTGGGAAATATGAAGAATACAGACAAACCCAAGAGTGTTTCTACTTTACTAACAGCTAAGTACCTGTGTCTGTTACAAATAATATTTCCTAGATACAAATTGTAGCATCCCAGGAACAATTTAGATTTTTCTGAAAATTGGAAGAAGTGTATGAAAAATATGAACAAGGTCCTATAGGTATTCCAGGTTAAAAAGCTATACAGACCCCTCTGAATTAAGGATGCTGTGCATATGATTGTACAAGTCACAGCTCAGCGACGCACCTGGTTCCTTCCCTGTCTTTGTCCCTGCCAAGAGAACTGATGAAATGCCAATTTTTGAATTGTTTTCTTCAGATACAGTAAGATTTCACATGATAATATAATCATATATTAGCGACAAGAAAATCACGGCTAAGCATCTTCACATGAGATTAACACCTGGTCTCCACAATGTGTCAGTATTGGATATTTATGCAATAATAAAGCATTAGCTTGTGCCAGAGTAAAACTAGTGTACTGGAATAAAGCTGGAGAGACTCTATAGAAATCAGGCAGGTACTATTTTTTCAAATTCCTTTCCTTGGGAGGTTTAGTTGTCTTAATGAATACAACTGGCTTTTCAGCTGTACAGAAATGATTTGAGTTGGAAAGCTGCTATTCCTGCCCTTTCCAACAGCCTGTGTCACAGACAAAGCCTTATGCCTTTTCTGCAGTAATATCTGCGGTAGCTACAGTGGTAGATGTGTGCCAGGAAGCAGACCTTGACATTTCTGCTCATGAAAAATGGGTTGAAGTATGCTTATTTCATCTCTGTCAGGAGCAAAGTGGACCCGAAGCATGCTGTATTTTAGAAAGGAAGAAAAGCTTCCTTTCCTTAAATGAGTTTATTTAAAAGCAAGTGCAAGTCCACACATATTTAAGCATATGTCTTTCCATCCAGGGGAGGTTACACTTTCCTGCCACACAGTAATATCAGAAAATACCATGAGGGTATATTATATTGAAGTCAGTTGGGTTTTGCATCTTAGGTATTGCATCTTAGAACTAGAGTTTTGCACCACAGGTATAGGAAAAATACTGTCTTGGCTTTATTATTGCTCAGAGATAACTGCTAGTAAATGTTGGTGACCTTTCAGACAAAGAACAATGTTTTGCAAGTAAAGGGAGAATGAAAAATAATGCTTTAATATATTAAGTGTCCTGTTGCTAAGGCAAAGAAGAAGCAAAAGGTGGAGATGTATGTCCAGGTCAGAGTACTGACCTAGAATGAGATGAAGGTATACTTCCCAAAGTGTGGAAGCTTTCTTTTTTCCCCCCACCTTTTAGAAAATTGCTTTATTTCCAAGTGTTATATGAGCTTAGCAGAGGTTCTAACCTGAAATAGCGAAGAACAAATCTCCCCCTGTGAAGAAATAGTTTTCCTTTACTGGAGCAGATGTGTTGAGAACCCTGTCAGATGCTCATACATCAGGAACTGTGAGGAGACTGAGACAAAGTGTTTCCAAGACAGCAAGGAGACAGTTAAAAAGAATGAGCTTTGTAAAAATGGCTCAGAGAGAACTTTAATAAAAAAGGAAAGGAGAAATGGACTTTTTTCCAAAATCTGCAAGTCATTGACATTAATTTTCCTGGGCCCAGTGTATGATCATACATTTGCTTCTATCTTGCTTATAAGGGAGATTTGCAAAAGCTGTTTAAAGGCTTTATTTTATGTTGTGAGCTGCATTCAGGAATACTGCAGCAGGTCTGTGGCATTCCCTGCTTGTGCACTACAGGAAACTTTTGTCCTGTGCTGGATATATGGGAGAAGGAGTCTCAGAGAGAGGAAAAGATATTAAGAGCAGATGCACACAAGAAATTACTTTGAGGCTTCATGAATAATGGTAGTAATAATAATAGTAAAGGAAAGTAGTGAAACAATAAAAAAAGAAAGGAAAAGAGTTGGGAAAGGATTTATATGAGTTCTCTAGCTGAAGTGAAATGATCTCAGATGCAGGAACGGCTTTATTCCCTGGACACACCCCTTTCTGTAAAATGACTTACATAATTAATGTGAATTTTCTTAGGCAAAGTTTGTTTTTACATTTTGAAAGAAAAAGAAAAATGGAAAGAAAAGTGAAAAGCTGCAAGCCCTTATGAGGGTTAACAAATGTGAGTTGTGCCATTGAAGCTCAAATTTGAGTACATGCCATGGAAGAATTGTATTTTGTCTAGCTCAAATTGATCTCACAGCACTGCCTCTGTGTTGGCAGAGGAAAGAATGTTTGTGGCACATGTAGGGAGCCTCAGAAACAGCTGAAGACTCCTGTATGACTTTCTAATATCACTTTCAATACACTGGGGAGAAAAGCCTTTCCAGAACATTGTCTTTGCATGCACACGTGACAAGCACCTTCATTAGGACTTGAGGCAAAGTCACAACTGAGTCCTGATGTATTAGAAGCTGGTAGGGAGCAAAATGAAAAACAAGAAGGTCAAGATGCTACCTGACATGTACGGAAACCTCTACCTCTCTTGCACAGACTTTCTGGCCTTTCTGACTACTGCTGTGTTACTGAAGCTTGAACCATCAAGCTGTCTCTGAGGACACAAAATGCTTGCCCAGGCTATACAGTTGATGTGACTGTCAGATGTGTTGGGTGATTGATGACTGTTCAAGGTCTTTTTGTAAATTGGCCTTGTATCCCGGATGGTAGAAGGAAGAAGTTTGACAGTTACTGTGATTTTTTAAACAGCATTCCTTGTCAGAAGTCAGAGCTCTGCAGATTGCTTTCTGATCCTACAGAACAGTGTGTCAAATATATTGCTATTTTATGAGCATCTTTCCACCTTCCCAATTCCAAAAGTTTCTGTGAAGAGTAAAGCTTATGAGCAGAGTGGCAATATAGCCTATAAATTGTCCTGATGGCAGTACAGTGCCTGAACATTCCCAGGGGAGAAGATTTTACAGCCCTTACCAAAATCATTTGCTCTACATCAGGCATGATACCTGCAATAACGACCAAAGCTTGATTCCATGTGGCAGTTTATAGTTAGCTGCCATTCACTTTTATTTAATTTTTAGCAAGACTCAGAGGCTAACAGGGCAGGCTTAGGAAGGCAGCATGCATCTCAGTAGGCTGACACTCAACAGCTCGTGTAGTCTGGACAAGCTCCGGCAGCTGCACCTGCAACTCAGGGTGTGCTGGTCCCAAGCTGCATCAAGTACAAGTTTCATCCTTCTGTGGATTCTTTCTACCATCTGAACAAAAACTCTTCAAGATGAAAGGGTCAAGCTCACTAGTGCCTAGTACTCTGTGCCAAATCAATTGTCTTTTACATGCCCAGCTCAGAGACACAGTGCAAAATCCTCTGAATGCTGAGTAAGAGCATGTTGAAAACAAAGTTCCACATGTATTGTCCTCATTAAGCATGACACTCCAGCAAACTTCAGAGAATGAGAACCATTGAACAGACCTGGTATATCTCCCCTAATATAGTATGAGCCATTAATATAAATTTCTAAGCTTTGTCTACCTGCCAAGTCATGGCTAAGACCCTGAGGATTAGATTCAAAAGAAGGAACATGTGTAACCATTGATATGTTTAAAGAGTGCTGATGCCTTAAGTTTTTAGCTTTTATATTTTTCAGATCCTGTACTGCATTAGTGTATAACTCTGAACTCCATATAGAGTGTTAGTAAGCATTCTTCACAGTTTGGTCAGATTAAACAATCCTTCTAAGCCTGAGAACCAAGGACATCCTTGGCCTCAGGCCCTGAAAAGTATAAACAAAAGGGAGGAATGGGGAGGAAGAGAAAACAAGGGGAATATGACTTCATTACCTGAAGCTGTAATTGGACAATTAACCCATAATATGCAAATAGACCAAACTTATATCTGTCTGAAAAACTGTGACCGTGGTCCATCTCGGGTGCAGCCTCTGCAAGGCTCCTGCACTGCCCAGAGTGTATCTACTGAAGACCTTTAACAAATACCTACTTTATTCTCCAACTCTGTCTAGCCTCTGTTCTAGGTAGCCATTCCAAGGCATCAGTAATATGGATAATGTAAAGCAGGACTAATGGAAGAGGCCATAACCCAGAGCTACAGCTGTGTGTGCAGTGGCAAACTCACTTTGACTCTTCATTTAAACTGTATACCAACATTTTCTTCCAGTGGAAATGGAAGATATAAATGGGACATAAATGATTCTTGCTCTGAAGTCAAAAGAAACATTCCCACATTTCACAGTCTGTAATGCCTTAAATATTTGAGAAAACAGTATCTTCCTTAGTTCACACAGAAAAGAAATTATATGAGATGCTGTCGCTGTGGGCGATGAACAGACGACATGAGATCTCGTTATAAAAACTGCACCTGACTCTACTTTATTAAAACAATTACCCTCTTTATATACCTTTTAGAACAGGCCACTCTCATTGGTTAGAAGAGTGCCAGAACTCTTCTTCCCATTGGCCCAAACTGATGGATAGAGACAAGTCCATCCCACAGAAAAGAATCCAAAACATCACTCTCGTTACAATAACACTTGGATGTTTATGTCAAGTCTGGGGAAACAAAGTCTTCTCAAACCCAAACACTACGAAGAAACTGAGTTCAGAAACTCAGAAACCTCAGGCCTAGAAAACCAGACTACAAGATGCCGAATTAATGGGAATCTTGAGAAAAGCTTCCTTTAGGCAGAGGTGGTAGCGTTCATCGCACCAAGGCTGGTGTGCTGTGTCGCTGTGTTGAGTAACAAGATGAAACAAATTCTCCAAGACAGCTCAGAGAGATGAAATCCGACTCCTGTATTGAAAACAATTGACCCCTTTTTATAGATCTAGACAGGCCACTGTGATTGGCAAACAAGTGACAGAGCTCTTCGCCCACGTTGGCCAAACCAGAAAGTCAGTCCCACAGAAGAAATTCAAAACACATGATTTTTTTCCATAAACAATGCCAATGTTTATGTTGAAGCTGTGAGAACAGGCTTCCAAACCCAAAACAACATGAAGAAACAGAACTTAGAAACTCAGAAACTGCAGAAACCTAGAATACAGTGCTGGGTACCATGTAAAGGTGTAGGGAATGACACTTTGTCCCCCAAGTCCCAGTCATTGTCTTCCTCTAGTAATGTTAAGTGCAAGCCCAGTAGCCTGTTTGCATACTCTTTGATTGTTATCAATGTTTGTATTAGTATTCAAAAAACAACAAAGGGTGTGTTAAAAATAGCAGAGATGACAGAAAGAGGGCAATTACTTGGTTGTGTGAATAGGAAGGATAATATTAAGTTACTGTGTAATTAAGGTTAGACCAAGGTGAAATAAAGATAGCAAACAAGGAAAGTAAGGAAAGGTTACTCATTCTGGACCCAAACCTATACCTGCTGAATTTAATGACAGGTTTACATCGACCTCTGTGAAAGCAAGTAGGAGTAGACTTGAGGTTAATTTAGAGACATATTCATAAGGCAGTTTAGTGAAACTTGATAATGAGTAATAGAAGAAAAAATCACAGACAAATGAGAGGGAATTTATTGAACTGAGCTCTCCTCTTGGAAGCAGTTTGATAGCTTTCTCACACATCATGCTGTGTGCTTATTATGAGAAATGAAATGCATGGTTTTGTTTCACATTAGATTATTTATGGGATTTCTTCAAGGCAAATTGTCCTCAAAAGGTCTGAATCTGGATGTGTTCTGCCACTGATCTCTCTCAGGCTACATGGCTGCTTACCAGCAGGGTACCAGTGCTGTTTTCATGCTTGACTGGGAAACATTTGTAGCCTAAATCCCATCTTGCTTGCAGCTATCAGAAAATGCTGTGTTCTTTTACTGAACAGGCATGGAAGTTATTGATTTCTCCTCTGTGTTCATGGGGACATTTCTTGGGGGTTGTTGGGACTGCCTGAAACAGTTCAAGAAAATTTAGTGTGAGACAGAGATGGAAACTAATTAAATCTTCAGAGAGGAAAAGGACTTAAATGATGAAAGATGGTGGTAAATTACTTAGCTAACAAATATGTGCCTTGGAAATTGAACTACAAATTAGGTTATCTAATTTTTCACCACAAACCTAAGCAGTTCCATTAACATGATTTTCTTCTTGAGATAATATTTCATGGCTCATCAGGAACTTCCTGAGACATGTTAATGTCAGCTAGAAACAGCGGTAATACAAAGCTTTTGATTCCAGGTAAGATGATGATAGTTTTCCAAAGAAAAGGATGATAAAAATGATGATACTTTCTTCTGTTGTTATGTTCATATTACCAAAGAAGATAGTGCTATTTGTCTCCAGCTGAATAGAGCATTAAACCATAATTTATCCAAACAAGTCTGATCCCTTTTCCATCATGCGTGTTGTCAGCATTGCCCGGTGTTGCTGCACTGAGGGGTGGCTGTGATGGCAGTGGCCATGCTCCAGGCAGGCTTCCTCTGAGGCAAGATCCAGAGCTGTTGTTTCTTGGCTGGTGCCTTCTGGCCTTTTCCAACATCTTTGTAAGTGTTGGATTTTCCAGGTTTCCCAGCAATTGTCTTTGTGTCCACTAGCACTGCACAAAATCACTCGCTTGGAGCATGTGCTGCAATTATTAGTGATTTGATTTTCTCACACATATATTGTACTGTGTATCAGCATTAATTCTGCAGTGAGAAAAATCCATATTGCACAGTACGTTATCTCATTCCACCTGCTTGCACACTGATATTCAGCAACCTCATTTTCTAATATACAGTTTATTTTTCCCTTCTTTAAAGCATGATTTTAAATCAAGTTGCAGGTGGGAGAGCCATTGTGGATTTATGGGAGACTTGTTTCTGTCCATTCCCAGAGCATCTTGCTGCATCTCGTTTTGTGGTTAGTGTAATGTGTCTAAGTGGCAGAGACAGATGAGCAAACATGGGTCTGTCTAGAAATAGCAATATGGAGTGCATGTTTGACAAAGGAGGAGGGAAATACAAATTTTCCTTTTGAGAGGTAACTTCAACCTTACATGATTTCAACATGATTTTGGATTTCATCCCCCTTCCCCTCTCTGATTTCTTTCCAAGTGATTAATCAAAGAAGTCATCCAGTTGTTATTTTGCACTATCAGGTGTGGCAGTGTTTAGCTGTAGCAAATGGCAGCATGTCTAATGTGTGGCATTTTAAAGAATTACTGCACTTTATATCAAGTTGAACAGGTTGTATGGCCTCCATCGTAGGAACAGTTACGGGCAAATCAAATCCAAATCCTGTGACAACTTTGCCAGTTTCAGACAAGGAATGTGCATTTGTTTGTTTCCTATAGCTGCTGTCTTGTATATGACATTTATAAGCTCAGGAATAGTAGATCAGCTTAAAGGCCTGAAGAAAAATAGTTCAGCAATATTGCAGAAGCAGCTCTTCCTTTCTTTTCCTATCAGCCCACCAGTGCTTCCTCCCAAGCTACTCATTTTGGCAGGACCCTGCAGAGGCTTGGCAGGGGAGCCACAAAATCAGACTGACTCTTTACCAGTAATGTTCCTTCAAACTAGAAAGAAATAGAACTTTTTCCCCTTTTGATTCTAACTCTATATGAACTATATATCATCCATAAGGTGATGTACAATGTCTAGTTGCAGGACCCAGTTTCTTCATTTCTATGACATTGTTTTCCCTGTGGCTAAACAAAACTGACATTTGTTTTTTTAAATTCTACAGATCATCCTTAAAATAACTGAAACCCACACAGCTGATTTAGGAGCTTGTATCTCATTAAGTCTGTAGGATATAATATCAGGATGCTCAGAGGTAATAAGCTTTGAATCCTAGTGACTAGGTCATGAGGACCCACAGTTAAACTACTTAAAGGTGGATTTTAAGATGGGATTTAGATGCCTAAATATGTAGATGGTTTCTCATTGCCTTTTGCAACAAGAACTATGAAATGGTATCCTGCAGGATTTAATTCTCCTCGATGTGTGCATTTGAAAGTTTACTTTTAAAAATCTGCATTGAGGCCTTTTGAAAATATTACCCCATGAGAGTGTCCTTGGGCTGTATCTTGAGAGCTTTAAATGCAATATGGACTTTAGGCTCCTTCTGTAGAAGTTCTGGTTTTGGTCTTTGTCACAGATGTGTAGGGGATCTGTAGAATCTGTTTTAGTCCTCCTTAGGTGTGCATGCTTTTGGGGAAGGAGATGGATAACTGGTAACACAGTGAAAGTGCATTTGTTCATACATGCGAATGATTATTCATGGAATATTTTTGCTTCGTTGGCCGGCTCCATCAAGTATCCACCCACCTACAATAAGTGGATTCAGAATGTCACAAAAATAAGGGCTCTAATGCTTAACACACTGAAGGCTGGATTCAGATGAAGATCTGAATAACAGGTCTTTAATAACATTGCCTTCAAAGTCAGCCAGCAAGAACATCACAGGATTAGATCTGATGTCTACATGGACACAAGAACTAAAAAAAAACCCCTCCATACTGAGTAGTAAACCCACAAGAAATGGGAAAAAAGTAAATGTGTTATGCAGCACACACATGATTTAAAAAGTGGTTTTTGTTGGGTACCTGAAGGCCCATACATTTGGGTAGATAAAATATTTGTAGGAGTGAGAGTCTTCCTTTTAAGAGCAGCTCTGACCTTACAATTCAATGGCAAAAATCATTATTTTCTTTCTACTTCTTTTTGAGAAAAGAAAATCTTCACCTCATCTCCTTCTTCAAGACCCTCTTACTGCTGTGCCTTCTAACTAACAGTCTTCATTTACTTTTCTGCACAGGAAAATCAGCCTTGTAGAAGGGCACATTTTAAGAAGTGCCAGTGTAATTCCTTAGTACATCAACACTTGTTGAACTCCTGCTGGTTTTATCAGGTGAAAAAATGTTAATGGCATCTGTATTTCATCTCAATGAGAATATGATGATCAATTTATTTTTTTGTCAAATACATTCTTTAATATGTTGCATTTTGTGTGGTTGACTATTCCGATAAAATCAATTTAATTAACTATCAAGATGTGACAGAATGTATTCAGGCAGTGTCATTCCTTTCAAAAGAATAATAATTTCAATTAAAGACAAGTTGCCAACCATTCTAATGAGGTATCTCAACATCAGCAGGATTTCATGCTAATGATCAAAATGAGATATTTCAGGGCTTCTAAAAATCATGATTACAAGCAAAGATATTGCATTAATACCAGGATACACTGTCACTATTTAGTCACCAAATCATCAGTATTTTAAGCATATTCTTATTAGCTCCTGTATATCTAAGTTGGAGAAGGGAAGCAAATTACCCTGTGCTCAGCTTGTAATTCAGGAAAGTTTCTGTGGGGAGGCAGGTGGTGTCCTTTCAGCACATCTCAGACTTTGTGGGGTGCAGGATTCCTATGAACAAATAAGCAGTGGTGTGTGCAGCTTACTAGAGTTTACATTGATGTGCTGTGCTATCGCCCCATATTATTACAGTGTGAGGCTGAATATCAGCAGGGTCTATTACAACACTGGATGATTAAAGTACTTCTTGACTTTCCACAAGATTTTAAATTCAGGATGAAGGAAGGGGAGGCATAGTTTGTGAGAGAAACATGGAATGAAAGTGAGAGGATTATGCTTCAGCAGCCTTTGTGGTAAAATAGTAGTAATTAGTTTCAGTAAAATCCCATAATAGTTTTTTTTGTGATTTGCAGGAAACCAAGTGGCAGACAGATAAAACAAATTACTTTACTCAGGGCAATTAGCATGCTATTTCAAGGTTCTGACTATGTTTCCCCACGACTGCAAAGATCATGCCCTATTTTCCCAAGAACTTTATGTTCCTGAAAATCTCATCCATTTTAAACCTATCATTGTGTACACAGAGCCACCACATCTGTGAGCACAGCCCGCATTGCAGGGGCAGCCCAGGATATAATGAGTTCTGGGAGCAAATTGAGGGAGGGTGAATTCATAACACTTGCTGCTTACTCATCTGAAATAAACCCCCAGTGTCATTGTTGTGTGCCTGGCTCTCTGACATGTAGCAAAAGGAAAATATTTGGGCTTTACTGTCCTGCACTCTTGTGCTGTACCAGTAGTTCTAAGTGAAATTGTGCACTGCAGTTTTAAGCACTCATAATTTCATGGCTGTTTCTTGATAGTGATCCTATCAGAAAGGAAAAATTATTTCTTGGCAAATTAGTGCAAAGATTTCAAACTAATCAGAAAAAGCGGTGAAGAATGTGCTTTCAAAATTTCTTCTTTTGATTTAAAAAACTTTTCAAGTTTATGTTTCAAGAAGGCACTTGTCGTTAAATTAAAGAGTGTCTTAATATATGAGTAATTCAGGCATTAAAAAAAGACAATAAAAAAGAAAATCTGAACCTATATGGTACAGAAAAATTACACATTCAAAATTACTATTGAGAACATATCTTAATGCATGGTCATCATTACTTCAGGCTATGTTTAAATAAAATTATGCAAAACGTGAAGATCATCACATTTACAAATGGAAAGTTTAATTTCCTTTTTTGAAAAGAAAGCCTTTGTCACTGCATTGAGACCAAGGGAACTATACTGGTATTAACAGTAGGAATGGCATAGATAAAAGTAGCATGTTGTCTGGCCAGACTTTGTCCAAGGACACCAGCTGTCCTCACTTAATCTGCCTGGCCATGATAAAAGGGAATAATGTGAGCTTCACACCAATTTCTGCAAGAACCTCAACTCCATTCCCGAGCTGTAGAAGTACTGCATTTTAATTAGGCTTGGTTGTGTTCAACATGCCTTTTTATTGAATATTGGTTGTTAAAGCTTATTCTGGTTTTCATTTATAGGCTGCTTCAGCCTCCTCCTGTCTCACTTCTGGACCTTAAATCCAGCTATCTGATTTCAAGTTTGGCCATCAGGTGTTTTAAATCACAAATTATAGCTTGTGCAGCTGGGACGAAGCCTAGTGCTGGCATCCCAAAGAAGAAATGTCAATGATATGAATATACAATTTTCATAACTCATTTTATTAGTATCATTACTTCTAGGTTGCATCAATTAGATTGATATTATTGGATATTGAATGAGATCTTGAACATCAATTAATTTATTCTCTCTGTCAGCTGGAGTGAAGGACACTTACTGGTCTAAGGTAGACACACCCATAATTGATTTGTTAAATATCCAGATTAGCAGCAATCAAAAGAAGAACCGAGTTGTTTTAATCATGATCTCTTCCTATTACTCACCTTCTTTTCCTACCAGTGACTAAGGGTGGTAAGAAAAGAAAAGAACCTAATGAGGATATCTTGAAACAGGATAGGTTGGAGGAGGCTAATGGCATGTTTGCGATTCTGACAAGAAAATAACAACATTCAGCCTGCTTGGACAATGGTGTTGGGGGAACCTGTGGGCTGCAGGTGATGACTCTGGTAAATAGACTTCAAGAAGAAAGAGATTTTATCTGAAAGTTTTGCTTGAAGACCTTGGAAATCTCTACAGTAAAAAAAAAAACAACTTAGCTACAAAATGTCCAGTTTTGCTGGATTTATCCCCTTGGTAAGTCATTCATTACCTAAAAAAATGTGCCTAAAGGAAAAGCAGGTGCTATAATTGTTGCTCTAGTTTTTTAACATTGTCTTCCAATGAATCAGAATTAATTATTAATTTTTAGGGAAATATTTTTACAGTGATGCCAGGACTTAATTGTGCACTTATTAAGGAAAGAAGGGGGTAGAAATTGAATGTAGATCACCTTTTAAATACAACTGTTTCTCATAAAGCTGCTACTTAATTACCAGAATTATCATGCAACCATATATGCTGCTTCACATCAATTATTACATGCTTAGCCTTCTGTCACTATTATGTAAAAATTTACTGTTGTTTTATCTGTTTTGATAAAGAAAAATTTGGAAATAATTTGTGCTCCTTGAGAGTGTCATGACAGATCTAATGTAACTGAGAATTCTCAGTTGTCTTTTTCCATGGCAAAGTAATTCTGTCTAAAAAGTGCAGAATTTGTGCTCTAAGTCCTGGACTACAGTCTGGAGAAATTCACAAGGGAAACAGAAAAAAGAGCAGCAGCAAATTAAATTCCCCGTGCTAAATCCCAGGCCTCTGGGACTGAAAGCCTTTCAATCCCATTTTTTTTTTTTTTTTTTTTTTTTTTTTTTTTTTGTATTCTATACTATTCAACTTCACTGTAGAATACAAACACTATTAAAAACTGCTTAAAGGTGGTGCAAGGTTCTTTGCAAACTATGCTCATCAAAACTGTGTTTCGGGTTTATATGTAGGAGTTGCTGGAAGAAGGACATTGCGCTTGCAGCTTTTCCATGCCTTTTCTTATAAGGTCAGAAAATCCTTCAGGATTATGGTTGGTAATTCCCTCAAAGTCCTGGTGTTCTGTCCCTCACAATTATGGCAGGTGTTGGAAAGCTGAAGGCACCACTTGCTGACACACACCTCCAGTCTGAGTCGGAATACGGTGTTATCATCCTCATTAGCAACTGTTCTATATGCAGGCAAATGGCTACAATAAGGGCTTTAAAATATTTGTAAATTACTTTTAGCAAGGAAAAAACAGGAGAGAAAACAGTTCATTATAGTTTACATGACTGTTCTGTGTGGTAGTCAAACTTGAATCCTATCCACACCACTGATAATATCAGACTTTTGTAATTGGAAGGATGCACCTAGAATGAACTCAGGCTCCTGAACAGCCCAGCTGATTGACAAGTTTGCCATCAGGGAAAAAGAAAAAAAAAAGACAAAAAAAAGACAAAGAAAAAAAAAGACAAAAAGAAATGTGAATAGAAATGATTTATCTTTGATGCAGGAATGCGCTTGGAGTTTGTGTAACATGGCCAGAAATCCTTTTGGGCTTAAATGTATTCAAAAGGCAGGGACAGCTGATAAGTGCTTGAGAACCTCGGCTGTTCTGACCAAAAGAGGTTCCTGAGGTAAAGTCACTGTGATCCAATTGATATCTTTAATGTGGATATAATGTGAATACAAATTGAGGCAAAGAAAACTGTTCAAAGAAAGCACTGAGGTTGCATGTTCTATGGGACAGCTGATCACACACAGTTTTACATGGATATGTGAATTCCTTGATGTGCCTGATTAAGGGTGTGTTTGAAAATGACTCATTAGACTTTTCTTGGTGATGACACCTTTACTGCCTATTGATCAGCTTGCTCTGCCAGACGGAAGGTGGTGCTAGAAATGCACTGCCACATTATAAGTTTATGTTTGCTTTAAAATGCAGGCAGAAAGAATGTTAGTTTTGTCTTTTTAGTCCTTCCCAGGTACACATGTAATTTTATGCAGTGATTTTGATATAAATGTTCAGATATGCATCAAGTGAAAGTAAATTATATCCATCTATTTAGTTCTGTCAAGCTCTCAGCCAACTTGGTGGTCAACACTGCTATTGTAACATATATGTATTTCTATTAATGAACAGGAGTTGTAGCAAGGCTACCTAAAAACTTCAGTTACTTCCTCAATTAAAAAAAAAAAGAAAAAAAAAAAAAGATTTTATGACAGAGAAAAAGAAGGAACACTTTTTGCCTGAGAATAATAATGGAGACTCACATGCTAAACAAAGCTCTTGTGGGCAGATGGAAGCTCCCAGAAACAGTTTCTCAACATTTGAGCCCCTGAGTCTCACTTCAAAATTGGAAAGATCATCCTTTAGTAACAGTGAACCATTTACCTTTTAAAGTTCAACTCAAAAAATATTATTGCAAAAATGATCTCATGGGTATTGCGATATTTTTCAGTAACGAGAAACCTCATGTGCTCAATTCCTAAATAACACTGTCTCTTTCTCTTCTATCAGCCAGCCTTACACACATAGCTTGAGAAGATGAAAGTCATCTTCTCAAGAGGATGGTTTCCTTCGTGTTCACAGTTTACTAACAATAATGTACTTACCTGGGTCTTAGCAATTCTGTTTGTGATGTGCAAGATGGATTAAAACCCATATCACTCCTCTGTAACATAATGGACTCTGCAGTGCTAACAAGAAGTAGTAAAGGTAATAAAAGTATATTTCAAGCAATAAAGCAAACAGATACTACTACTGAGTACACACTAGGAGCAGATGGCTGTAATAAGACAAACAGTTTGCACAGACACTTTCAGAGAAAAAAAAAATAAATTCCTCTTTGGTCCTGATTTCCTCCTTATAACGAAACACCATTAGTCACACTAAAATGACTGTGGCTTCCCCACAGAGGCTCAAGCTAAGGGTGCTGGACTATTTTCCATTAATTTTTTTTTTAAAGAAAAACAAAATATTAAATGAAAGTATACATAGTCTGAAAAGCATCTGCATAGCTCAGAATATTTTTATTAAAAAATGAAAAAGAGTCTCAAAGCTAAAATGTTTTAGATGAAAAGATGGAGTCTTTCTGTTGATGCACTTTGCTGGGATCTTGTGGGATTTAATTTTGCTTCATCTGGTACTCTTCTTTCCCCATGCATTTAAAATCTCATTTAAGCCACATCTCTCCTGCAAACCAGGAGATCTCCTGGGAGACATTGTGCATCACAGAAGAGGTAGTCTTGCTGGAAAGCCAGGCATGTGGGGGAAAAATGGAAATTCAAGAACTCTGAATCAAAGTTGCAGTGAGGCATTGCAACTGCATTTTCAAATTGTATTATTTCAGCTTTGACTAAATTTTTTTCTAGTTTTATTTTTGCTACACAGGGGCAGTGAGTTTTGTGATGCAAGGAAGGCTATAGCATATGATAATGAAAAATCACTTCTAGTTTTTTGAGGGGGAGGAGAAGAAGAGAAAAGGAATAACTCCTACTGAGCTCTAGGTATGATAGCAGATGTAGATAGCAATGCTCTGGAGCGTTGGGACCATTGCCTGATTCTGCCCTAATGGTCAAATGCGCTGGCATCCCTGGAATTGCTCCTTCATCCAGTTATTCAGTGGAATAGCAGGAACATGTGACCATGAAGATTTGGGCTGAAACAGGAGAAATTAATTCTTCCCCTGTCTCTTGATACTTCTACCAGTTGACTGAAATTGTCAACACTGTGGGAATTCAGCTTTCTTGAGCCCTAGGTTCCCAGGCAGTGAAGAAGAAGGAAAGTTTTGTACAAAAGAAAGTTTCAAACTTTTAAATTGGTTTTGTCTGGCCATAAAAGAGCACTTAATGTTTGTATCTGTTAAATATTTTTAATTATTAAGTAGTCCTGAGGGCACCTGTAAATTAAAGGAAAATTGGAAGAAATAATAACATGATGAGGAAATTGGGGATACAGAGTGTTAAACTATCCTTCAAAGTGTCAGTAATTAAAATTAATTACAGTTCATGACTTGCACTGATTGTAGAAGGAGTGTGATGCTATAGGGAAATAATATGAAATAATAGGGTAGGAAATAGATTTTTTTTTACCTCACTGACTATTTGGATATTACCAAAGGAACTTCGAAAAGTTTTTGATAAGTGGTTAAACTTTTGAATCAGTAAGAACGTTTTGGGTGGTTTTCTTCTTCCAGTAAAAATATCCAAGCTCAATAAAAGGCAGGAATAATTTTTATTTCTAAAAAGGGACAAAGTAATATATTACTTTCTAATACTCTTAATGCCCAGAAGACCTGTCTCCTGTGTGTTCGTGTTCTATGAAAGGAACAATAGACCTACCAATAGCATCTGATTTTACAAATATCCATACTTACTTGCCGTTTAGAAGGAAATACCATGTGTATAATATGGCCAGTTTAGAAGGTAGTTATGAAGACTGGACTTCCAAGAGAGAGAGACAGCTGCTGAAAACAAAGGTGCATATCTACATAACTAGGAGCAAGAAAAATTAAATTAAAAAAAAAAAAGTAGGTTCTTTCAGGCTGTGGCAGCAATGTAACATCAGTAATCTGAGTCCTGGGAATGGACAATTAAAATGGCATCTTACCAGTGTGAGACACCAGTACACCCTGCTCAAACATTTTTCTTTTTTACACATTATAGTCACTAAGTCAGGCCTTGGGTATGAAAAAGAACATGTCTATCTGGTGTGTCACAACAATTGGGATGGATACCTGTTCCATAGATAATTTTGGAGTGAGTGATTTCTGGTGTTAGAAAGATGAAGCCCTCCTCCTTCCTTAGCAGGAACCAGGCTGACAGGACTTGAGTGACTTTTGGCCTCTTTCTCTGGAGGAATCAATATTTAATTACTTATAAAAGATGGAAGATTCTTTTCACAGAAAGAAATAAGAATTCTCCTGGAAATTCTCTAATGTAATGGTGAGTAGGTACCCTCTGGCACGTGGCTTTTTGAATCTGGAGGCATGAGGTAGATCCATATCTCCTATGCAGTGGTTTAACGAGTGCCACGGATGGGAGGGTCCAGTAATTTATTATTTTGGCTTGAGATGTGGGAATAAACTCTTCTTGATTTTTAGGAAGACGTTCTACTCCTCACCCGTATCTGTATCTTATTTCTCATGCCACCGAAAGCCCTCCAGGATTGAGTGTCATTTCCTTGCCATGGCTGAAGCTGTGACTCAGGAGGGAGAGAAGGAAGAACTGATTGGGCCACAAACAGGGAGGCTAAACTGGGCTCTGTCCTGATGATTCTTGTTTGGGGTAGCACTTGGCACTGTGACCACTGCATAAAATATGCAGGCAGGATTACCTGGTGGCCTCGGTCCAGGTGAGTGCCCTGCTGCTCAGCTGAGCAGTCTTGCTCCAGCTTGTGATTCTCCTGAGGGGAAGGATTAAACAGCTCCTCTGGAGGCAGATCCTGAGCATTCCATGCTACGAAACCAAAAACCAAGAGCTGTGAGGCATAAAGTGCCCTGCCTGCCCATGCTGTGTGCCTGTGGTGTGTGGGGCAGCCAGCAGCGCTTTGCTCGGGGCTGCAGCCCCAGGGACTCCCGCAGCTCTGGTGACCTGGAGCTGCTGACGGGGCAAGGAGGGGGGGGACATGCTCATGTTGTGCTGGCCCGAAGCAAGAAAGCATTAGGCAACCAAACTTTGAGGCAATCAAACCAGAGTCATCTTGAGGTTCACTCAGGCTTAGCAACATTTGCTTTAAACCCAGAATGCTTGAAATTTGAAATACTTGGATATCCATGGACTGCTGGCTGTCAGCCCTAGAGAGGGGTGGAGCAGTGAGGAAGGGGAAAAGAAGGATTAATGTCTTCTGAGCAGCTTCTTTCCCTGGCATCAGAGATGTGTTTTGTGGGTAGAAAGATAAATATTTGTGTTTTGTGAGTCAGCTGCACCTGTGGTGGATAAAGGGCTCAATAAATCCTCTTTCCTGTCCAATAAAGAAAACAGTGTTTCATGCTTGTGTGACGTCACAAATATTTGCTGGGTCCACCTGGAGGTCATCAGTATGCACTTGTGCCCTTCAGCCTCTTGTTTCCAGCTAGGATTTAGTTAGTGCCTTTGCTCTGCCTTATCAAGGCTGATTTTCATTGTGCATAGAATGAATATTAACTGGTGGCTGGAAACCTGCTTCCCTTCTCCTGCTTCTACACAGCTTCTCTGTCTCCTCCATTACACTGCTGTGCTATGGGGTTGGCAAATACCAACAGAAAGAAAAAGGAGGCAACAGGTTTAAGCAAACATTTACTATCTTGAAAGGCTGGGAAGAAAGTTTTCTTGCAGGACACATTTAGGCGAAATATTACGATGTTTTCTCTGCATATTAGATTATGCCAACACGCATATTGTAAATATAGGTCACCCGCTGTTGGATATTTGCTTGGAGTGGTGATTGCTCTCCTCACATATGAAGTAGTGACCTCATGTCAGGAGACACTATGAATGTAAAGGGAAATATCTCTGTAGTAAATAATATTTCTTCCATCAGGAACTGTTTATTCAGAGTAAATTTGCAAATTCACTTCTATCAGTGAATTGTTATCCTGACTTGATCTATGTCATCTGGTTGTTGTCCAACAATGATATGCCTTTACCAGTAATAAGAAATATAAAACTTTATTACCTATACAGATATGCCTGCATGTCATGACAACCCTCTATAGTTCTTGTCACTTGTAGAGTAACAATGTCTTATATAAGAAATGTATATTTTTGTCCTTTTATTTTATTTATTGCATCCTATTTTTCTGCTACAGGAAGTAGTAAATTGAAACAATGGATTTGTTTTCTGGTAAACTTATCCCTCCCTAATCTAGTCACTCAGGTGACCAGTAACTTCAGGTGCCTTTTGTGTCTCTAAACATTTTTACTACAAGGTGCTATTTCTGAGTTTAAAACAGAAGGGAAAAAAATAAGCAAAAGATATCTCTATGTCACATATTAATTAAAACTTTCAAATAGAATTGTTCAAATCTCATTTTCACCTTTCTGTATGAATTTCCCATTGTCACCAGCTCCTTCAACAGTCCTTATTATTGTGGAGGTTTCTTGAAGCACCAATCAGAGGATTAGTTTGATATTGCAGAGAACTTTTACCAACAGCAACAATAACAATAATTTAAAAGAAAAGAAGAAAAGGGAATCTGTGATTAATTAAAAAATCTCAGACACTAAATAAATAAATGGAATGAAAGGGGAAAAATTTTTTTAAATTCTTCTGCTTCTTTTTCACTTGCAAGTTGATAAGCAAAAGGAATATTTAATCTCTTTTTGATCTTAATGCATGCTTTTTGAATGTTCCAGATTGCCAGAATTGCATTCTGACTTCCCTGAAAGTTTATATAATTATCAATTCTAAAAGCTGAGGATGCGTTCTCTAGGCAACACACAGTTTCACGTTAGCTAGAAAAAGGGAGAAGCTGATCCTGTATCCAGTGTTGTATGGAGGTATTTTTGGGATATCTTAGCACTGGGCAGAAGGAATAAAAGCCAGATTTGAAGCTGCCATTGAACTCTTACTTGCAACAGTGCACCCGAATGATGCTTACAGGGTATTTTCCTTCTCTTTCTTGGGAAAGGAGTAATTTACAAGTCTTAACTTGCACATGCTGATTATACCTGCTGGTTCACACAGTTTAATATATATCAAAATATATAAATATGTGTGTGTATATATATATACACATACATACATATATATGGAACAGCTTGTAAAACTTGGCATAACCTTAATGACTCGAGTGGTTTAAAAACGGGATAAATTTATTAAACCTTAGCAGAAAAATTAAGTTCAGTTCCTTATTTGTTAAGCATCTGCTCTGATCACAGTAAAGTGGGCCAAGAAGTTGCTGTATGCCTGAATTCTTATCCTTTCCTTTGAAAGGAGATGTGATCCCAGCTGCTGGCACACAGGGATCTGGAGCTCTCCCACCTGGAGTGTGCAGTACATTGGGGCACTTCCTCCCGCGGCAGAGCCCAGATCTCCAGCAGGTGCTGCATCCTCTGCCCCAGGTGGAGGTACAAATGTGGCACTGACAGCCCCAGCCTGAACTTGGCTGCATTTCCTACATTTGGGCATCAGTTCAAAGGACACCAAGACCTTTCAAAAGCTGAGCAAATCAGAGTGCCAGTGGGACAGTAACTGAACATATATGCAGGCACTTCAGTATCAGTGACCCGCTTTAGAGCACCTGAAATCAAGACTAATCTTAAGATGTCAGGCTTCTAATTCTTGGGAAAAAGCAAAACTTATTCTTTAAGGCTTCTAAGACACAATCCAAGTGTAACAAATACCTTGCAGACCTCACTTAGGGGTCAGAACATTCACATACTACTGAGGTCATGCCTTTACTACTTCACAGCCACCCAGCCATCCTTATTATTTATTCGTCACTTCCTTAAACTTGTATTTCCCTAAAGTAGATTGAGGTGCCTTCTTTCCTGTTATACCTTTTTATTCCTTTGTGATTTACTTTTGTTTGTTCATACAAAACATTAGGGTGGTGTTTTATTTAAAAAAAAAATATTTAATTTTATTTCTTCATAGTTTGGTTAAAGTTTTCCTCATGATTTCCCCAGTTACATTTTCTTCCTTGCACTTTCTCACAGATTTGATTTCCCCCCCATACTGACAGCAGCGTTTGCCCTTTTTTCATAAATGAGTTACTGGAGCCATAGTTCCTTAAAGTCACTGGCTTGAACTACTGGAAAAGTACTTTTAACTCTGCCACCCAGAAGGACAGGTTAAGTGATCTGGCTGTGTGTTGGCATTTGACCACCACAATACATTAATTAAAAATGCAGTTCTCTTGAATGTCAAGGGACACCTCCTTTTCCTTTTCCTTTTATCTTTAAATGAGTTGCTTACAGCAAGAATTTGATGACTTTTTAATGGGATATGTTGCTGTTGTTTAGATAACTATTTGTTAGATATTGTTTTGATATTGTTTAGATAACAGATTCCACAGTGGGGTGAAAGAGAGGACCCAGATTCTGGTTGCTTTCAAATTTTTTTTCATTTGACAAACATCAAAATACTGTACATTCATAGAATGAGAAAAACAAATAACAAACACTGCAGATGATTAATGCTCTTCACTGAGAGCTAACAGTGACTTCTGCACAGGACAAGAACTAGTGAAAACACTTTGTAACAGATAAATGCACATTGAGTGCTGGGGGGAATGAAAAGGGGAAAGTGTCACATGGAACTGAGATTCTGAGCTCCCTAAGCCAGAGCTGCCATAACTACACCCTTTGGACCAAATACTCATCAGGGAAACAAAATTCCTGTTGGCATCAGCATTTTCAACTGTCAAAAGGTTGAAAGTTCATAATATTTTTTTTTTAATTTTTAAAAGTCCCTTTAGCTCCCAGATGCTTGAGGCTGTCACACTGCTCAGTTATGCTGCACCCATCGAGACAAAAAGAGGCACAGAAGTCTGTCACAGCAGAGTGGTGACAAACAGTGCCTGACTGTACCATTACAAGCGGTGCTGCATAGGATGCTTGGAAAGCCACCGGGTTAAAAATGCTGCTGAACGTTACTGCGACTCTTGCAAAACAGGCCTGAAATTTACAGTTGATCAAAGACGGCATTTTAGGAACAACGAGCTCTTTCTGCCTGGAAGAGAACTAGCAGAGATGCAATAACCATGAATATCATCTACTGTTTCATCCCTTGGTGGACTATTCAAATGGTGGCAAAGCCACAGGAGTATGTAGTGTTTTTTCCTGTCCCAAATCCTCTCCACGGTTTCACTTCCCCTTCTCCTGTCTTACCTGATACTGACACTGATGTATCTGGAGTAAAACACCACCCTGCAGCATTTTCTTGAACTGGAGCAGCAAGAGATAATGACACTTTATGAAATGCTGGCAAAGTGCAACCCTGTGTGTGATCTTAGGACCCACAGGGTTTTCAGGGGCTGTTACAAGATCAGGGCAGGAAGCAGCTTCTGAAGAACTGTTCAGGTTTGTATTTTTAAAATACATTTCAAAATAAATAAGCTTTACAATTTTTTTCACAGCCCCCTTTTTTCATGGGGGGTCTAGGGCAGAGGAGTCTATCACCAGCATGAGGAGTTCCCTCCCAAGTGGTCATGAGACTCAGCTTCATGACCTCTGAAATCCATGAAGTACCAAGAAAAGACTGTCCACAGAGAATTTCAGCTGATCCAGAAGCTGTTTATCAACTTTATTCATCCTCTTGGATCTACATAGACACAGGAATGAAGGATGTCTAAAATAAGAAGGACTGCAAAAGAGTTATAATGTCATTGCACTGAATTATCCCTAAAATGAATAAATATTTAAATGTGACCAACCATATTGCAGCCAGACATATTAGACGTTTATTGTCCAGTGCTGACCTTGTTTTTACGCCATTTTTCTTCTTTTATTGTCCTTTGTAGGCTGTTTGGTGCTGTTATTTTTACTTCACTTCATAGGGTTCTCTTCTGCTGTTCACAAATTGCCATAGACTAATGGGACCATTCTTCAGGAATTACACTGAAATGAGTCCAACAATGCCCTGGTTATGTTTCATTTTTCAGTACATGCAAGCACTGCATGCCATCTTTTCCCATGAATTTTCAATATATTAAACTTTAATAAGGATATTATTCAATGTTAGGTAAGACTGCTGACACCAATGAATTATTTTTATTTTTTTCAGTATATAGTCCAAATGTAGCATCCATGTGTTATCCAGTCAGGCCAGCTAAGATTGAAAGCACAGAGGGGTTAGGGTGCTGACAACTCACTGCTCAAGCCATTCCTCCTGTATTTTTAATTCTGTGACTGTCTAGTGGCAAAGCTGTTAAGTAGAAACTACAACCCAATACTTGCACTTCTTTCACTAAAGTTTCAAGAATTGCACTCAGGGTTGAGTGCCCTGAAATTCAGTGAATGCCTGTCCCATTGGAATTTTCCTACAGCTATAATTTTCAGTGCACAACACCCATAACTCTTTTTGTGAAGTGACAGAAGCAAATTTTGCAACTGTATTTTGCTTAAAAGTCAGATTTTTTTTTATTCCAGTACATAAAGTACATAAAGAATGTATAACATACGAGCCCTCTGGGCTTATATGTTTTAGTTCATGTAAGACCCTAGGCAAATTGTTGGGGTCCAGCAGCCAAGAACATACAAAACTGTGTTTCTTATGGGTATGTAAGACAACTGAGATGAAATAATTCCTTCAGAAATGAGAGGAAGTTAGAGATCCAAATTTCCTTTACAGTTTAGCAGTCACATACACACATAGCACAAAGTGTATGTTTTCTGCTGAGAACTGTCTTGCTACATATTCTGTGGAAAGACCTACTTAAAGAAAGCAGTATCTTTTATTAAGAGACAAAATCTTGAAAACATCAGTCACACTGAGGGCAGTTCTACTTTCTTTTTCTTGAAATATTTTGTTCCATTCCTTCAGCAATTGTCTATCACAGAGCTAGAAGTGGAGGATGGAAGCAAAGGGGCAGAGGAAACAATGGAGTGGGAAAGACATTCTGCCAGTGTTGTAAAAAATCTGTAGATTCATAATGTTGACTGTTTGTGATAAGAACAGAAACCCCTCTTGTACAATCTCTCTTGTTAAACACTGAATAAACTTTTTGGAGGCATCTATAAATAAAGTTATAATCACTTAGTGCAGCCACACTGGCCTGACCAAAGTATTCCTATTTGTGGACATTTATGTGGATTTTCCCAGGTAAGGTACTGGGGATTCTGGAGTGAGGAGTTGTCTCCTCAGGGAGACAAAACATCTCAGTGACCACAGTTATTGTTTTCTTTCATTTTCTGGTTTCACCCTTCTCAGAGGGTTGTTGAGGATCTGTTGAGGAATACTTGTGCCTTTGACTTGAGGATGTGTAGATGCTATTATTAGCTGAAAAGGACAAAATGTCTAGAAGGCTCCCACTTTTGGATGCAGTCTCCTAACTCAACTAGATACTTGTCTAATCTTTAGGATCAATTATTTGAAATTTCTTTCAGTCAATCAAAATTTCCAATGGCATTTTGATGTCTTAATCAGTGAAATGATTTAAAAATATACTATTATTTCTTCCAAATAATTTTTTTCCATTTCCATTGTTACGCATGTTCCATGAGATATTTGGGGTGTTTCTCTGTCATGCAGAAATGTCCAGGAAGTTGTGTAGATACTATGTATTTAGAGATCTAGCTATCAAATAACAAACTGAGGAAGCAGAGAGAAGTCCTGCCCTTATTCCATCTGGGCATCTAAAACACCTACTTCAAAAATTCTTGAGTTGATAAGTCTGTAAAGAGCTTTTAAATTTACAGCTTTTACATATGAAACATTTAAGTGTGGAGCTCTAATTTTTCAAACTGTCATTTATTATGTCATATTATTTAATTATTGTTAATAGTGCATATGAACTAATGAAATTATGAAATATTTCATAATTTGGGAGAACTGATGGGTTGGTCTACTGGTTAGGGCATTACATTTGGATCAAGAAAACTGGGTTCTGTAGGTCTCTTTGTGTCTTAGCCCTTCATTTTTTGGAGACACTAGAATGAGTGAAATTCATAGAAGCACAGAGTGGTTTGGGTCAGAAATGATCTCTAAAGATGATGTAGTTCAACCTCCCTGCAAGGGGAGCAGGGCATCTTCAAACAGGCCAGGTTGCTCAAAGTCCCATCTAACCCATCTGGCCTTGAACAATTCCAGGGATGGGGTAACCACAACTGCTCTGGGAAACCTTTTCAAGGATCTAATCATAAAAAAAATCCTTCCTTATATCTATTTTGAATCTATCTTATTTCAATTTAAAATTCATGCCTTTCTCTTGAAATTTAGTGTCATTTCTGGACTGTAAATTCCTTGCTAAGTAGACTCTAATTTATTGCATAAGGTAGTGAATGCAAAGGAGCACCCAACTCAGAGGGGCCATTTATATTTGATGTAAACAGGGAAAAAAAGCACAGCACTAATATAACCCTGTAAAATGTGAAATGCCAATACAGATACAGGTAATGCCTAAGTGGTTCTCCCTACCTTGATTTTACACGTTTTTCCCTAGTTAAGCATGTTTGCTGTTGAAAAAATAATATTGAAATAAGGAAAATATTAATGTTCTCCAGTGAGTTAATTGTGTAAATTCTTCCTCAATTCTTCTTCTTGTCATTACCCACAGTTGCTGTCCTGCAGCCAGTTCTTCAGTGCTCTTGCACTGCCATTGATTCATATTTTTTTTACATCAATTACTCAAATAAAAATAGTATTTTCCTGTTAGACGACCATCTTGCTAGATAAGCATTCTGCAGGTTCTTGGGTTTTTTGTGTATTTGTTGGTTTATTGTGTCTGTGTGTGTTTTATATGAAGAAACAAAATATGTAGTGGGTTGTGTTTAATTTGCAGGGCAAACTTTTAAACCTCCTCCATATCTTCTGACCTGTCAAAGGAGAACACCTCTTCAGCTGAGACAGCTTTACACTGATTAGATTTGTCATGTTATTTTCAGCTGAAGTTTGACTGTGTAGGAGTTAAATAAAAACCAGGGAAAGTCCCAGATGTGAATTCACAGACTATTCCCTTGACTGTAGCTGTTAAAAATCCCCATGGATACTGTTAGCCTTGCTTCTAGCACAGTAGTTACAAAGCCATTCTCTGTGTCTGCTTAGTGAGAGTGAGTCAATCTATATAATAGCTGTAAAGATGCCGAGATTCAAAAAGTTCCCTGGGTTATTTCATGCTATGAAGCATTCATTTTTTGAATCAGATTTGTCAGTACCAGTGGTACAGAATATCAGCATATGCATCACCAGCACTGCAGAGCTGTATTTTCTTTAGACCACAGTTTGTTTTTTTTTCTGAGAGATCAAACTCTGATGGATACACTGAGCAGGGTCAAACCCTTCTCTCTGAGTTAGTGGAAACAGCAGGGAGCATGAATTAACAAGCCAATACTAAATGCCCCTGAAAATTAATCACTTCATGAGCTTCATCTTAGCAAGTCAGTGCCCATGGAGACTATGAATAGAGCTACAACAGATGGACCTTAAAGACCTTGGTGTTTCTGCTAGCAATTGCAGCTGTTGCCAGTTCTTGATAGAATTACAGACTTCGAGGTATAATTGGTGTTTCCTTCCAGAAAGATTTGGTATGTATGATCTGCATGCTAGGTCACAGAAAGAATGGAAAATGGTCAAAAAAGTTGCAGTTAAAAAGCAGGTTTGTATGTTTTTGACTACAGCTGATTCAATTCCTAGTCAGTTTGTTGCTTGATTAAACTACATAAACATTATATGAGGCAATGAACTGAGGCATTATAAAGGTGAGTTCATTCAGAAGCAAGCCAGGTGTCTTCAGTTTTAAAGCTGGAAGGTTCAGAGTTCACAGAGAAGCTTGTTGCCCTTCCTCCTCTCCCTCTTAAAAAAGTTAGCTTTCCAAAAGCAGAACTTACAGATGGTATAATGCAATGCCTTAGCAATTCCTTTGGGACATCTTGACATTAATCCAATATTGATTAAACTAAGAGTCTCTTCCTGCTCCTGCAGTCCCCTCAGATCTTTCACCTGTCAACATTTTTCTTCAATACAAGGCTTGTCTCTTTGGCCAGTGTGAATAGTGCAGAGTCCAATATTAGTAACTTTGTCTGAGGTGAGCCCCAGTTTGAGACTGATCCAGCTTCCAATTGCTCTGTCATAAATCAGTATCAGTTAGTAGGACTTATCACACTGGATCCAAACTGGTGAAGCACAAGGCAATCAGGGTCTGTATGTCATTTCTGGTGGGCTTTTACCCTGCTGTTTCTGGGCTCTTCATTGCTCGTGTTTGACAACGCCTTAAGCTTGTGAAAATGATGATCCAATTTACTGTCATTTAAAATTTTCTCAACTAGACTGGAGAAAGAAGGGTGCTCAGTAGTTTCTGGGCTTTTTTTTCTCTTTGTTTCTGTTTTTGGTATAGCTTTCACAGCTCCAGCTCTCTTAAAAGTAAAGGAATTAGACTGTCAGCTAGACTTTGCTTTATTGGGTTGAGTTGGTACTTTAGATCTGCAGCTTTTCTTCTTAAGACAATTCATCCTTCTGAAATGCTCCATGATTTTTCTGGAAGCTCTTTGCAGCAAAAAACCTGGACATGAAGAACTGTTTGGGGTAGTATTTTTTTTTTCTTTTGTAGTTTTTGTTTTTTTCCTGAAAAAATGCCCATGTGGATAAAGAAGCTGACATATTTGCACCAGAATGAATAATGTCAGGTGCTGTCCTAGCAGTTTCAGCTAAGCTCTGAAGCTGTGATCTGGACAGAAGGCACTTGTAAACACTGAGCAGTTTTGAGAATATGACCCTTGGGTGCCTGCTTTTGCCATCGTCCATCATTAAAATGTAAATGAGGGGAGGAAAGCGAGTAGAAGTCCTAACAAGGATGTTAGTGTGTCTTTCACACCAGAGATATTAGATGCAGTAGGGACTGCAGAGGATTGGCACCAATTCTTGCTAAGCAGCTTCATGTACATGTTATACTAAATAAAAAGGGTAAGTACATGCAATAAGGAGATGCTGAAGCAGATAAAGCTGTGAATCTACTGGAAATTCAAGCTAACTTTATTTAGCTAATTTCTAAAGTCTGACCTAACCTAGCTTTTAGACACATAATTAAGTGAACATATGAGGATATTTCCTCTACTGAAAAAATATTAGAATACCCCTTCTGTTCAGTGCACAATTCCCCTGATGTTAATAGCCCAATATTTTTCACTTAAATTGAAAATTCAGGGCTGTTATGGATCCATGTGCTGGGTCCTGTCAAACACTTCATTCTCTCATCTGTCATCCACAGACTTCAGAGCCACACCATCTATTTATAATATGTTTTTTTCCTTTTCTTTCTCTGTTAGGGAAAGTTGCTCAGGTGTCCAATTTCCCATGTGTTGTGACCTACTGACACAAGTCATCACCAGTATTGGCTGCCACAGGACAAGGACAAAGAGAGATGGAGGGAATTGCTTTCCACTGCTGAAAAAGGAATGCTACCAGAATTCAGTAACTTAATAAAGAATGTGATGGAGCTGTGGAATTTTAGTTATTCAAACCAGTCAGAAAGTCCATGCGTTAAGGTTGCTGGTGAACTTTTAAAAATATGGAAATATTTAATATATGACAATGTTTTTTCCTATTCTGCCAGCCATTTAATGCTCTCTTATGAACTCAGTGGTATCAACACTGATGATGACAGTCTGCAAGGATTATTTATGACATTCTGATAGAAAATTTTTTTGGTAATGATAGCCATTAACACATGGACATTTTTACAAATTTTTATCTTGTGAGGGTTATAAAAGTCCCTCATCATAAAAATGTGGGTCATTCAACACTTCTGATTCCTGCATGACCCAGGAATGGTGGGAAAAAAGGATGTTTCAGTGGTATTGCATGTTATGTCTGACCCTGAAAGCTGCAGCTCCTTTACAAAGTTGTTTTTAGAGTGGCATTATTGAGTGCTGCATCGCCACGAACTGTCAACTGAACTGTCAGTCTATGGCTGTGAAATAAACGTTGTTGCAGTCTTAGAAGCGCAAAATGCATGAATCCTATTTGGAGCATCATCACTTAAGCACCATTGCAGAAACAGTAGTGACATTTCCCTCTAGCTGGCAGTAGGAGGCTCAGGCAGGGCAGAGAAGCTCACAGCCAGTCAGCCTCTCTTCCCTGGGGCATTTCAAGACTCTACCTGCACCTCCTAATGGGAAGGTCTATGTGGATTGCTTCCACTGTCTTTTGCCTTTCGTTTCACTGGTGTAGGCTTTCAAGCTGAAATACATGCTCACAAAACAGGTCATGATTTTTTAATGATCTATATGTTCCAAAGTTGATCCCAAGCTTCATTAAAAAAATAAATAATTTTTTTGTTTTGCCTGATGAATAAACACACATGGTTACATTTCTTGTTTTCAGTGTGAATCACTCTCCTTTGTTTTACTCCCAACAGATTTTTTTGAGAGCATCAGGTGATAAGTAGCAGAGATGTAGAAAGGCTCAGGCTGTGCTTATTCCCCGATGCACTGCTACTTAGTTTGTTTTTAATGACAAATATCAGGTATCTGCCCTTTTAGGAAAACAATGTGGAAATTTGTAATTCTCCATATCAGTAGGGGAAATACTTAGCATCTTTTAGGAGTGTGGTTCTCCAGTTTTTCAAAAATTAAAAGCTTGACCTTTAATAATGGCATCTTTTATTTGAGTCTCCCGGCTTGCCTTGAGTTTATTCTAGTAACAGTGTTGAGATATCCTGTGTTAAACAAATGTGGGAAACTCTAATTTGAGCAGAAATCCGTAAATATTATTAAGGACCAATTGCTATGGAAATAAAGGTTATTAGTAAGCACTCTATAGCAGCTTAGTTTGTTTCCTCCCTTTTCATGCTTTTATCTGAATTCTTTCCACTGAACTCTGGCTGAAGCTGAAAAACTTGTATGGCACAGATAATTTCACTTAAATTATGCCTTGTAACTACCTCAACCTAGTGTATCTAAAATCTCCAGTAAAATAACTCCCAGGTGTTTCAAAGGTTAGTACAATTGAAAGAATGTTATTATGTCTTGCCCTTTAAGGAAGGCAATGTAAAGTACATGTCAACATGTTACTTCTCAGTTATTCCCCCTAAATACTCCAAGGATGCTGGTCCTTGACTGTTCTCTTGCCTTCTTTTGTACTACTTAGTTATCTCAGAGTTTTTTCAGCGACCAATTCCTGCATGGAATTTGACCTTTCCGCTAATGTCAACTCCATCTTTATGGAATCACTAGTCCATTGTGTTTAAGAGGGAGCAAGTAAGCCAGATACTGCTTGGGTTTCTATTTTTTTGCCTATTTTCCATTTAAATTTCAATTTCTTAGATGAGATGAAGGGTAACTGTACACTTTATATGTTTCTTCATTAGTACATGGTGTAATAGTAGTAATGATGGAAAAAAAGGATAAATAGTATTCCAGCTGAACTTCAGACCAAAACTGAAATTACATTTTTCTATTTGGCCTCATAACCTTGTAGTTGTAATCTTATCTTTGTCTTCTTAAAAGTAAGGTAGTAAGGAGGTGGTGCAGTGAGATGCAAAAAGAGAATATACACTGATGTGTGTATAAGAAGTATAGTTTCTGAAGCGGCAAGTGACTGCAAACATTGAGGTTTCTGTACCTCTACTGAGTCAATTGTAGAATGAAAATCTGAAAGAAAAGGGGGAATGAGAAACACAAACTGAAAGAGGATATGTGTTTTTCACAAGTGCAGAGTCACTGACAATGTCAGAAGTTCTTGAGAAATAAAAAGCTTTTATAAAAACATCAATTTGGCTATTTAGGAAAATAAACACAAACTTAGGAGCTGAAGTTTAGCCATTAATTTTTGAAAAGCGTCCCCCGCGGTCCATGCAGCTCTGTTCAGGGAACTACGGCCCTCAGCATGCACTTTGAAGTATGGACAGCTCTACTCTGCTATAGACAGGAGAAGCTGAGTTGCAGTGGTACTCTGCCATTTCCCTCTGTGATATTTCCTTAAGCAACCCAGAATTCACCCAGAAGAAGTCTGAGTCTCAATAGGATGAGTTTGACATATATTTTTGTGGATGATGCTAAATTTTGTATTCTCGGAGGTTAGAGGGAAAAACACTGGGCTTATGATTCAGGGATCAAAACACTGGAGAATTTTCCTCTCTTGCTTAGAGGTACCTTGCATTTTTGGAAGGTTGTGGTTGCTGATCTGAGCTGAACACCCAGATTTTCTACTGAGCATAACCACAACATCCTACCCCAAAGGACTGCACAGAATAAAAAGTGCTTGTATGCTGTATGTCTTATACGGCTTCACCTCCAATTTTGTATATTTCTCGAGCTGGCAAAGAGGTACAACAATATTTTTAGTGGGTCACATCTCTTTTACTATATTGGCTCTTTAGATTTTTATCGCATTATTTGCAACAGCTAAGAGTTCAGACATCTCATTGAACAAGACTTTAAATGTCTTAAAATTCAGTTTTAATATCATATTAACAACCTTGATAAAAGCTCCAAACTAGGTTATTGCTTCTTTCATGACACTCATAGCCAAGTTACCTTCCAAAACAGCTGCAGAGCTCAGTGGTGGCCACAATCCTGAAGCAGAAAATTAGCCTGGATAGGCTTATCGGATTTTGCTGCTTTTTGCAAAGTGATACCTATGGTCATTCCGTTTCTTATAGTGCTGAGAAAAATTACAACCCTCCAGCACTATCAGGTTTACATGAGTAGCATTTTGAGTCTGGAAGAAGAGCAAAGGTCTTAGGCTTAGTGTTCCCCTTCCCTTCTACAACAGAGCTCCTATCAATAACAAAAGGCTCAGAAATCACTTAGAATTTTTTTATCCAGCAAGTAATTTGGAAAGTGTTTAGGGGCCCATTTGGAGATAGGCAACTGCCAAATAAAGAGCTGACCATTTGCTTTCTGGAAAAGAGTTTGAAAAGGTCACAGAAAAGCTCCATTCTTCCTCCCCACTCCCATTTATTTTTTAGTATATTTGATCCTGCTGTGCATGAAGCCTCAAATCTATAAACAAAATTGAATGCTCTTAGACTCTCACTTTTCCTAACAGTAAGCTTTGGGTGGACTGAATTGACAGAGAGGTTTATTCAGAATAGCTCAGTATGAGACTCAGTTCTCAGATTAATGATTTAATTTCACTGAGGGACATGGAAGTTCTTGTGTATTCAGGCTCACAGGTAGCAAAGGTCAAAGTATACTCAGGGCACTTTCTAAACAACCCCTCCATGGTTTAAATTAAGCCATTTTATTGTGAATTGGAGGTAGTATTACAAACCCTTATATGAAGGTAAGGAGCCTTCAGACCTACTCCCTAGTGAAAAAATTAACTTCAGAAAACCTGAAGAATCATGAAAGGACATCAGAGTGGGAGCACTGGGTGGAGGCAGTGTCAAAGAGAAAGAAAAGTAAGAACGAGCATTGTACTTTGATTAAACTTTTCTTCCCCTGCAGTGTGGAGGGCATATTGTGAAAAGAACATCTCTGTAGGTGTTTTTTTTTTTTTTTTTTTTTTTTTTTTTTTTTGTCCTGCAAGCTCTCACTGCCTGTTTAAAAATACCAGCTTTTACTTTAGTCAAAAGAAGAAGTATTTGTGCTATTAAAAAGATGACTAAAAATTGTTGCTAGCAGAACAGATCTGAGCCATATTGCAGCATTGCAGCATCTGATTTAAGTATAATAGTTAATCTGCTGGCTGTTTTAGTGGAGCTGCCTTCTATACTGAAATGCTTGAGCACTTGCTTTAAATCTCAGAGATCCAAGGGTGGTTTGAGCAACATCTTCCATAATTAATTGCATGTGTAATGTAGCCCATTTGGGAGGTTTGTGATTACCTGCCTGTATGTACTTGAACACATTATAATACCAATAAGTACTACTAATTTTAATTAAAACTTTGAAATGTCTGTTGGTTGAAATATTAATATCACTTGATTATGATGTTTTGTAATCTTCTGCACTCTCTTCTTTACTGCTTATCAAGACTGTGCAAAAGTATGACATGTCAAAGCACACACCTCCCCTATAAGGGCAACAGTCTTCAGAGGTGTATTTTAATTTTGTTTTTGTTAAGAGACAAAATAATCTCCTCCTCCTCAAAGTACTAAGAGTCTCTGCAACACACAGACAAACCCACCATCTGTCATGGCCTCAATTCTACAGTTCAAATGATCTTCCAAATACTGACTGAAATGTAAGGCTTGTGCAGTGGTTTGCTCATTTATCTTTTATCTCTGTATTTTTTAAAAATTAGATCTACCTGATAGAGATGAGACCAAAATGCTCATATATACCAAGCACTAGTGTAAATTTGTGTAATCAGAAATTGTACCTTCCCACTCTTAAAGAGTCCTTGAAGTCAAGCTAGTACTTGGGCATCCCCTTTTTTTTCTATCAGTAGCCCAAAGTCTCATTTTCTGACAACTTTCTGACTCCTTCCCTTTGATTACTTTTTTTGCCTTGAAGCAACCTTCTCTCAAGCTTTTAGGATGGACAAGGAAGATTCAGTGAGTTCTGTCATCAGAATTTATTAGAAATCATCAGAAATTATGTAGAACACTAACCACTCATTCAACTAGTCATGAGAAGTTTTTGAAGAAGCTTGGAGCCTATGACTACTCACAATATAGCACTCCATGGGCATTATCTAACAGATCCTGGGAATCTAGGAAGCCACACAAAAGTAAAACTCCAACATAAATGGAGTGAGAAAAATGGTCTGAATAACTGCTGCCAATAAATAGCAGCTCCTCTGAAAGAAGGAATGACCTCAAAGATAGAAATAAAATGTGCTGATGCTCTCACACCACAGAAGGTAAGAATCAGTTTGTCAGCACTCCAGAAAATTCTGTAGCAGCTGATATTTTTATATGCCATATAAAAATAACTGCCATGGTTTCTTTGTCTCATCAGTAATTTTATTGCTTTTATTGTGATTGTCTTGAAAGAAGTTATTTCCTTAGTGACCTGTGCAACAAAATATTAGGAAGATGTTTTTTCAGACTATTAAAGAGACAATTTAATAAGAATTGTCCACTGCCATAGCTTTGATACATAATATTCATATACTCAGCAACTATCAGATCTTAAAAGATGGTCCAGGGTCATCTGCAGCACATTACACTGCCCTCAGACTACTCTGAAGGGAGAAATCTTCCTTGCAAGTAGTGTGGATATGCTCAGCCTGATAATATGCCTAATTTTTGGGCAATCATCCTCGTTTTTTGGGCCATTTGGGATGAGCTGTAAGATGTACTGACTATTGTAGAGAGCCAAGAACTTTTCTGACGTGCTCCAGTGCCCAAGGCTTCCTGATGTAAGCAGCAGCAGCTCACTGAGAGCCTGTGGCAGTCGGGACACTAGTGCCCCTCTGGAGGCAGTGCAGGGTCTGTCAGGCCCCTGCTTGAAGCAGGGGCAAAAGCAGGGCTGTGAACCCGAAGGCAATAGCCTGTAACAATCCCACTTAGATTTAAAATTGTCCAAAATCAACATATCCCCTGCATCAGTATATTTCTGAATACAGCTCAGAAATTTTGCCATAATGTATTGTTAGCTTTAATTTCCAACTGTTGCATCTTGTTGTATCATTGCCTGGTACACAGGGGTTGTAGTTCCAGTTTGAAACTAAGCAGAAATACCAATTATGTATAGGGAATTTAGGTTTTTAATTTTAGACTCCTCCTGCCTGGCTCACCAAAATATGTGGTGGGTCTATTCTCTATGTGAGACAGGATTAGGAGAAAATAACAAAGCAGGCCTAAACTTGAGAGGATACAAAGAGCAACTTCATTAACAGGACAACAACAAAAAAAAAGGAATAATCAGAAATTAGGACACCCTTTTTATTCCCTCCCCACACCTTTTTCTCTTTTCAACAATGTACAGAACAACAACTCAGAAAAATCTTAGTCAGTTCTTCACCTCTACAAATAGTCTTTCTTTAGTTCATTTAGAGAGAAAAGTATTTTTTGCTAATGCTATGGAAAACTCCCCACAAGAAAAGAACTCTTGTGGCATCATTTCTCACAAACCGCAGCTGTCTGAGATCTGCCTTTGTGAAGTTTTTCCCATCTTTCAGGTTTTCCTCACAACTGTGCTCTCGGTCCATGTCATCTTATTGGGGTGCTATTTTAAGGATGAGCCGTTCCAGCATCCTTTCACCCACCTCTGGAACAGAGGTCTGCCCCTTTTATCCCCGGGACCGAGGTTTCTCATCGAACTTCTAACACTGGTGCCTCTGTTCATGATTGTGGCTGGAACACTACCACCCCCCAAAGCATTCCATGAACTTACTGGAGAAAACCCAAAGTCTGATATAACAAGTATATCTGTACCATAGCTTCACAAAAGAATTTTACAGCCTAAGCTTAAGACAAACTTTTCAAAATCTTCAATCTAAAGTCTAACTCTTTTCTTACTGACTTCAATTTCATGTAGTTGTTCTTACAAAGTTTCACCTCCTCGTTTTCCTTCTCAGCTTAAGAGAGAGTTAGTGTTCTTTGAGTACAAAGTCTTGTAACGCTGAAAAAAGTCAATTTAGTCTAAGTCTTGTATCAGAAACAAGCTCTCTCTGCATCCTTCTGCTGGACACTTGCTGTTTTTGCCGACTCCATGTGAGCTGTGCCGGCTGCTCTCAGTCTGGAACGGGGCTCAGGCTGCTCCTGGCTTCGGGGCCGCCTTTAGCACAAACCACGGGGGCCACCGGTGCTGGTGCCCATGCACAGCTCCTTTGGTGCCCATACAGGTGCTGTCCCCATGCTCAGCTCCTTTGGTACCCATCCAGGTGCTGTCCCCATGCTCAGCTCCTTTGGTGCCCGTACAGGTGCTGTCCCCATGCTCCGCTCCTTTGGTGCCCATACAGGTGCTGTCCCCATGCTCAGCTCCTTTGGTGCCATACAGGTGCTGTCCCCATGCTCACCCTTGGTGCCCATCCAGGTGCTGTCCCCATGCTCAGCTCCTTTGGTGCCCATCCCGGTGCTGTCCCCATGCTCAGCTCCTTTGGTGCCCATCCAGGTGCTGTCCCCATGCTCAGCTCCTTTGGTGCCCGTACAGGTGCTGTCCCCATGCTCAGCCGCTCCCGATGCCGACACAGCCTCAGGCCAGCGTGGTTTGGTGTTTCACTGGCACAAAAGCTCTGCAGGCTCTGCCGGCTCCTTTGCCCCTCCCGGCCGGGCCCGGTGGGTTCCTCGGGGAGGGCTCGGCAGCCGCTCCCGCCCCTCCAGGAGCGGAGAATCCCGGCCGGGCCGAGCGGGACCGGCCGCCCCCGGCCCGCCGCCGCCTTCCCTGCAGGTCAGCAGACAGAGAGCTGCTCCCGGGCCTCCCTGTCCTTACAGGTGCATTCGCAAAGGCGTATCCACTCTTTTCATTGGTTAAATCTTGTGCCAATATCAGAAACTGACCCCTAAGTGCCAGACACATGACAACAGGAAAACCAGGTATTGTCAAATTCCTCTTAGACACTTCATCTTTCAGATTTCCAAGTAGTTTCCATTTTAGACTGTCAAGTAATTTCCAAAGAGAGAGAGAGAGAGAGATTTGGGTACTCAGACTGAGTCTGAATGCTCTCATTTATCTTGCCAGGCCTCCAGCTGCTCCTTCAGGAAGACACTGTTCTCCTGTAGGTGCTGGGTCACTTCTGCCATCTCCTTCCAGGTGTCTTGCATGGTAACCTGGCCAGTAACTCTTGTTCAGGACGGGTGTCACTGCATGGCTGAGATACTCTTCTCCACCCCAGACAGGACTGTTGGGCCTCTTCCAGATTCAGCCAGTCAAAATAGGGTGCTCACAAACAATAATTTCTCAGTTTTGAACACCAGATGAGGAATGAGAGGAATTATAATTTATATAATAATGCCTGTTACTGAAAATAGAAATGGCCTGTTAAAAGGCGTTTAAAAGCTACAGGCAAAAGGTTAAAATATTTGCAGTTTGTATGATTACTGCTAAAAGACAGTCAGAGATACCAACTGTATTCTGTGTGTATCACAAAATATTTGAAAAGTCAAAAAACTCCCAAATGTAGTTGAACAGCAGAGGTGGCTATAAAATAGCAGGAATTAGACCAGATTAAAAGCAAAACAAACAAAAGTAGAATAAGGAAGAAGATTTGAATGAGCTGCCCTGGATAAAATATACATTTTTTTTTCCCCCTCAAGTTGATCAAAATGAAGCTTATCAGAGAGCTTGTAGGACAGACAAATTCTCAGGGCATAAGTGGTCAGTTTATAGAGAAAAGCCTAATTAGTTGTTTGCCTATATGTTTTCTACAAAAATACAAAGGGAATTTCTTGCAAGGAAAGAATATGAGAAACCTTCTCAAAATGAAGTGTCAAGTTGAATTTCTCAAGCTGAAAAGGTTTTAGACAAATAGGCAAAATAATCGGGAATAAATAAAAATCACAGATTATATTCTTTCAAGCATTAGAACAGAAATTTTAAATTAAATAGAGAATCAATCACAACAGGAGACAATGGTAGTATATTTGACTAAATAATTTCCTACCTTATAGAACTGTAAAGTAGCAAATGACAAAGGCAATGTAGAGGACTACAGACTAAACTTTGATATAAAAGCCATAATAAACAGCTGACTTGAGTAAAATAAAATTCAAGAACGCAGCCTTTCTTTTATAGATACAAGAATATGACACAGGGTAAAGAATTAGCGAAGTTTCATACAGGGAAGAAATGCCTCACAAATAACGCAGAGCCCTTTGAAGGAGCCAGTGATATATGAATATAATTACCAAGCTGGTCTACTTGGATTTCTAAATAACTTTTGACATGATCCTTCATCAAAAAGGTTTAAGAAAACTAAGCTGTCTTGAGATTAAAGATATTTTTTTTTTCTGGCTTAATAAAAGCAAAATTGATAGAACATGCAAAGATGGGAAAATGTGGTTATATGATTATGTCAAGGGAAACAAAAGGTACTGATAAGGAGAGGAATTACAATGGATGCTGCATTTCAGGAAGTTTAGCTGTTCCATGTATTCATAAATGACCTAGAAAAGAAAGTAAATACAGGGCGACAAAATTCACTGCTGATGAGATATTACTCAAGGCATTCAGCTCACAAATTGACTGCAAAGAATTACAGGAGGATTTCATGATACTGAATGACTGGACAGTAAAACAGCAGATGAAATTCAAGGTCAATATATGCAAAGAGATGCACATGGAGAAACACATCCTTAATTGTACATACAGAATGATGGTTTCTAAATTAGCTATTGCCTCTCAGGAGAGAGATATTGAAATTACTGTAGCTGGTGCTATTAAAACATCAGTTAAATTCTCAACAGTGGTCAAAGGAGCATAACGTTTTATAAGAATGGTTAGGAAATGAAATGAGAACAAAATATAAACTGATTCATCCATTTGATAAATGTGTGGTGCACCACATCTTAAGAACTGTGTATAGTTTATGTTTATGTTTCTTGTAAAAGGGAAAGTGTAACAAAAAAGGTCAAGGGAATGCTATCATGGTGGTGGAATGGTTTCTTTCCAGGAAAAACTTAAACATGTTGGGAAGGAGATGACTCAGGAAGATATGAAATATCTTAATGTTATATGAAATATTAATGTTAAATAATAAATGTAATGGACAAGAATGGAGCAAGTTTATTTCTTTGCCTTCATAATGCAAACTGCATAATTTGCCTTCATATGACAGGCATGAATTAAAAATAGCAGGTAGAGACAGAAAATAAGCAAATGGAAGTACCCTTTTACACTGTGTGTAATTAAATTGCAGCACTCCTTGCAGGGGAAGTTGTGATGATAACATGTAAAGTTGGGTTCAAAGCCTACTGAGAATGCGAGCTATTAAATACCAGGATGCATCCCATGAATTCCATCAACTGCTCTTTGGTGGGGTGAGACAGAGACAAAGAGCCCCCACAGTCCTTGCTTGGTCTTTTCGAACTTCCTTAACCAGCTGTCCTTGAAGGACAGTGAGGAAGGTGTAGTTTACTTTTGTTCCCTAACTCTTACTATTTATTTGTCTTCTGACAGCACCAAGAAAATCCCTTCTTACTAAGCACTATGTAATAAAGAGTGAGTGCCTCTCCTTGCCCCTAAGTGCTTACTTGAAGACCTTGTTAAAAAAAAGATAAGGAAGTTTGTCTCAGCAAGATTCTATACCTTGCCCAAGGTCACGAAGAGAGCCTGTTGCAGTGTGTGGCTGAAAAGATCATACTTTCACTCCAAATGTGGTTAGGAAATATGTCACAGATTTTAGACATGAACATTTTTAATTATCTGGGCCTTGCTTGGATTCATTATTTTCAGTCATTTAGGACCATGGTCTTAATTATTATGGCAGCTTTTTGCATTAAGTGATTTAATTATAGAATATTACCTCATTAAACACAACAAAACTGACCAAAATAAAGAACTATTTAATAAATATAATTGAATCCTTAAGCTTTTAATCAAATTAAACATTGATTATTAATTAAGTGAAATGGAAAGCATTGTCACCTTAACAGGAAAAAGTGGAGACAAATGAACTAAGGCTTTTCATAGACTGTCTGAAGATGAGGGTATTGGAAAACTCATAGGTGTACACAAGTGGGAATTAAGGCAGGCACGTGTCCAAAATGGACATGACAGGCATGGCAATTCTTTCCAGGTTCTCCTCTGCACAACCTAGTCCCAAACTGAAAAGCAGGATCATAATTTCCAGTCGTTTCATCTGTGTAGTGTGTTTGATGGCACTTCAACTCTTAGACAAAATTATTTCATGAATATCAGCATTTTAATTTTAAATCATTCAGTAGGCAGGATGTGCTGTTAAAAATGTATCTTCAGACTCTTTTATGTTCCTTTTTTTTCCTACTTTAGTTAGCACAGCATGGTTGGGATCCTATAATATCCCACAGTTTCTTTAATAAACAAATAAATTGTGTGAATTTTTGACCTTTTCCTTTCTACAGTTTCTAAGGCTTTTCTAGGATAATGTTATATTCTTGAAATTTCCTGAAGATGTTTCTCTTGATGGAACAACATAAAACTTTTTTTCCTTCTTTATCTCCTCTCTAGTCCCTTTTCTTGAACATGCCATTGTCAAAATCTGTCTAACTTGCATTTTTCCCTTGCTTCTTCATGCCTTTTTCCTTTTTCTGTAGCACACACACTGTGAGCTTCTTTCTCATCCCTGCTGTCTCCTATCATTTTTACCTTTGTCCTGATGCTATGGGAGCAGAGTGTTCAGTCATTCCATGCTACCACTGTCTTTTATTCTCTCCTCTCAACTTTATTGCCTTTGAGTGATGCAGCAACTGCTGCATGGTACCTTTGCCCCATGAGCCTCAGAGACCCAAAACAGGCCAGGAGAACTTGACTAAAGGGAGCAAATAGAATTGTATACCATTTTATTAAACAATAGATGTGTATAATATGACTGCACATATCTCCTGCAATTAATGATGCAGATCAACAGTATGGAGAAACACTCCTGAGGCAGGTTTTGAAGTTAAATGTTTCTCTTCCCAAAAAATTCCTGACAGAAGCCCTGCATGAAATTAGTGTAATTCTGATCACAAACCATATTTTGCTTCCTTTGATTCCTGAACATGAAGTGTTGCCCTTGGATAGGTGGCAGGTTGCTGCCTAAGCTGCTCTTTCACTCCCTTCCTTAGCAGGACTTAACAGAAAATATAATGAAAGGCTTGCAGATTGAAATAAGCATGGGGAGAGATCAGTCACCATTTACTGTCATGGGCAGAGCAGACTTGACTTGGAGAAATTAATTGAATTTATTGTCCATTCAATAAGAGTAGGATAATGAGAACTAAAACCAAATCATAAAAGCACCTTCTTTCACCTTTTCACTTCTTCACAGACTTCACTTCTGCTTTTGTGTACCTCCTCCTTCCCAGTGGCATTGGGGGATGGGGAATGGGGGCAGATCATTACCTGTTGTTTCTGCTGCTGCTTCCTCCTCAGGAGGAGGACCCCTCACACTCTTCTCCTGCTTCAGTGTGAAGCCTCCTTCAGGAGAGGCTTCGTGACTGTGGGCTGATCACCAGGTTCAGATCTAAGGAGTGAACTCTTCCTGTGGTCCATTCATGTTGCAAGGGGTCCCACTGCAAGAGGTGTCTTGTTGCACTGATTAACACTCATAAAGAATGGACTCAAGTTTTGGTCCTGGTCCTGGTTCAGGACCAAAACAGCAAAGCCAAGCTCATCTATTTTCATGCTCGGAAAAGTGCTACCCAATTTCAAATCAGACATAACTGAGGGCTGAGTTTTGATTTGTAACTATGAAGTATCACAGTAATCAAGTTGAAAAGTCATAAGCCAGCTACTAATATGATGATAGGGGCATAAAATAGTAGTTGGAGGATGACATTTTACCCATTTGTGACAGGTTATGGAAAATGAGAAAAGTGTATATTGAAACACATTAAGAAATACAGGAGAACAGCTAAAGACTGACTCCAAAAAGGTCACAACAGAGCTGTCTGTAATCCATCCCATATTCATTCAATGGACAATAAGGGGTTGTGACAAATCCCACGCTCCAGAGGTGAATGGTGCTCTCTGGAGCACTTGTCTCACATCCTTTGTCATTCCTCAGGTTTTTTTTGCTAAAGTCATTTTTGAGCTTTGTCTGCAAAACTCTGCAGGCTCACATTGTTTCTTATAGGCTATGTTGTGATTTGAAGCAGTTCTGCTGGCAGCCCATCAGCACAATCAAAAGGGTTTGCTGAGATCCAAGGGCAACCTCCTTGGTCCGGCTTTGTTGACAAGGGGGAAGGTTTGAGGGAGATAAAGCAAAGGAAAACTCTGGCAACTGTTTTGTACTTAGTCCCAGGTCTGGTTCTTAGACTGATCATATGCAAATTGCCTTGTAAGAGTTAATTTTACTGCTCTAAGTGCATCTAATGAAGTTTTAGGTGAACAGACTTTAGTCTTTCAAAAATATGAAGTTGCAGAAAGAGGTTAGAGATTCTCTTCACTACAAGGCAATCAAACTGTAAATAGGGATACTCTTCTTTTCACTAACCCAAATACAGCAAAACAACCCTTCCCTTGTTTGAGAATCCACTGAAAGGCACAGCTGCCCTTGGAAAGGGGAGTTATTCCCATTCTACAGTCTGAAACCACAACTTATTTTAAGCATTAAACTCGAAGCACAGATACCTCTTTTCACATGAAATAATTATTAATAACAATGAAAATATGAAATTGACACTTTTTACAGGAGTCCTGAATGACATTAATTTGAAATATGCATCTAAATAAAATAGGTTGTATTAATTTGATTACATTAATATAACATTATTTCATGAATTATGCTATTATTCTGGTATGATTTTAATAACACTTATTTTTATACATACATGTAAGCATAATGCTGCTTTCCTGGCATAAATCATATTTTTGCATGCAATTTGTTCCATCCTTGTCTCTTATTTCTATGGGTATTAAAATTTTGATGTGATCATTTCTCAAGTTTAAAGAGGCCAGCTAATGTGCCTACACAATGAACCAAATTAGAAATAATTTAAATCCTCCACTGCCTGTCCTTCTCCCCACTTCCTTCTATATTGTAGTGGCAGCATGAAACCTATTTATCACTGTAAGAAAACTTAAGCAGCTATTCAGAATAAAGGAGACAACCTCCTTACCTTTGTGCAAACAGAATTGTTAGGCAGTGTAGAACTGAGCTTTCTCCTCTGCAGAGAGATGAGTGAAATGACAATCCTTTCAAGGCTTCTGCAGAAAAGCAATTGAGGCACAAATAAAAGGAATATATGCACATTATTGTCTCAGTTAATTTTGAATATTTTGTGGTAAACTATTTTCTCTTTATGAGTACTAGAGATGTAGTGTTAGCACTGCCTGAGCCATCTTTCACTAAAACCATCTAGCACAGTTCCTGGTCATTTAGGCAGAGGAGAAATTAAAGGGCAATTGTACTTTTTTTGGAAGAATTACATCCCAGATTGAAAAAAATCAAGCCATGAAAAGATAAAATCTAAAGATTTTCTGATGCTGTCCTGTTGTGTCATATCATGTAAGAAAATTACCAGGTTTTAGTCGCTGGTGACAATGGAGGAAAAGTAAGCATGTCCTCCTTGAGGTAGCCTCTGTGACTGAGATCTAGATTTAAAAATGTTACCATCTCTTTTTCAAATTGCATTTTTGAAAGTCATATTCACTATCCCTTATTTAATTCCAGTAGGTGCATTTTAAAATTCTTTGTTGTGGAAGAAAAAAGTGAAAATATTTTGAGTTGAAAATATTAGTGAATTGATCTTTATTTCTGTGAATGTCAATTATTTATTTAGCAGTCTTCACAAAATAACTTTCAGGCTGCAAGTTGTTTACAGATTCCTCTCAGTAATCTAAATCTGGTTGTGCTGGTTTTTATCCATGCCATGTGAAGAAATGACAGGTGACAACGCAAGTCCCCTATCCCCTAGGCACACACAAGTGACCTTTCCTCGTATTATATGTCAGTATGACGTTTTACACACTCTCAGTCCACTATACAAATTAAATGAAAATACCAGGGAATAAGCAATATGTAAACACAAGGCCAAACCAAGAATTCATCATCTGAAAGAGTCAAAACAAATGTGATGATATTTAACCCGTTCTAACACACTGTAATGCAACAAGATTGCAATTTCTTTTATTACATTCTTGTTACGTTTACAGATATTTTTCAATGTTATTGAAACATCTGTTTATAAAATGGTATCTAGACTACCTATACTAAATGCAAAACAAAACCAGATGATCTCAGCCTATCAAATTATATGAACTGAAATACAGAAGAACAGTTCTGAGTAAAAGCTAGGAAATGTATTGCACTTTGCTGAAGGCCATTGCAAAAATAGCAAATGGAATGATGAAAAGAAGAGCAGGATTATCAAAACATGTTTTCTTGCATGAAGATACTGCACGGTGCAAAACTATTTCAAAAGTATGCATAACCTGTTGAGCAGAAAACCAAAATTTTGGTAGAGCACTTTTGGAACCTTGTTCTCAGAGCCAGCCATGTGAAAGTATCCCTAAGCAGAGGAGTGTTGGGGTGGGGTCTGCACCTGCTGAAGAGCCCACAGGACCATGGCTGGGAGTGAGAGACAGGCATGAGTTGGGAAGGACAAATGGGGCAGGTGGGTGAGGGGACAGTGCTGGGAACATGGCTGGAGACACAACTGGAAGGAGGAGAATCCCCTGAGAAACCCTCCCTGGAGCTGGGACACCCTGGGGGACTGTGAGCTCCCCACACAGGGTCAGGGACATCCCTGAGGGAATTCCTGCATCCCAGTGGGACCTGTGCTGGAGCAGAAGAGCAGTGAGAAACCAGAGCAGGGAATTTGGGGTGTTCAGCCTGGAGGAGAGAAAGCTCAGGGGAGACTTTATTGAGGCCTTTTAGTAGCTGTAGGGAAAGGGAAAGGAGAAATTTCTTCAAACTGAAAGAGGGCAGGTTTAGATGAGATATTGGGAGGAGATTCTTTTTTGTGAGGGTGGTGAGACACTGGAACAGGCTGCTGAGAGAAGCTATGGATACCTCATCACTTGGGTTCAAGGCCAGGGTATGGGGGGCTCTGAGCAACCTGATCCAGTGGAAGCTGTTCCTGCCTGTGACAGGGAGGTTGAAACTAGATTATCTTCAAGGTCCCTTCCAAACCAAACCATTCTGTGACTCTACAACCATTCTAGGAGGAGAGAAGGAGGAGCAGCAGGAAATGTCTGTGTAGGGACAGCAGTCTCCTGGGCAGCCCACTGTCTCTCCAAAGGTAGCAATGGGGCCAACACCATGGGCTGTGAGAATGAGGGAAGGCAGGAAAAGAGCCATTGGTCTGAAACTGAAAGCAGAGAAGGGAATGAGAGATTTTTTCCTCACGGTTTGTTTAATTATTTTTCTTAACACTCAAATCAGTAATTAAAAATTGATGTTAATTGACAATAAATTACATTAAGTACAATTCCCCAAGCTGAAACTGCTTTGCCCACAGCAGGTCTTTATCCTGAAACATTTACTTCCGATGGTGCTACTGAGCAGAGGGTTCAGTGATGCACAAAGCAGACATGCAAGGAGGAGTAAGGTTCTTCAGAAATGATACGGTGGAAGTTCCCATAGTGTTGGAGGAACATGCCCTTGAAACTATGACAGTACATGGGGTAACCTTTGAGGAGGGCCGCTTGCTGCCAGTGTTATTTAGAATTTTACATCTTTATTTAAACTACATTATCAAAATGAATGTAAAATAAACTACTATAATGCCTTGTTTTTTTCTGCACTGAGTGCGTTTGACAAGGGAAAAGGAATCCACTTATTATCTGTCTGATGAATAAATGTAAAAATAAATCCTTATTATGAAGCTTTCTTATATAGATCTGTTCCAGTTATTAAGCCACTATATCTTGCCTCTAAACTGCACTATTCCCCAATGCAAACTGAAATTTTAATGAGGTGGCATCTCCTACTACACATTTGAATTTATGTATATAGCAAGGCACACAGTGTTCAACATATATCAGTAAAAGTCTTTGATTTATTTTTCCTGAAACTAGGTCATATAAAGCATTCATTTTAGGATGAGGATATATATACACCTACTTTTACTGGCATCTGTGGCTCTGAATGAGAACATAGAGCTGTGTTAAAGAGATATTTGTCAAGCAAAATAATGGCTTATTGTTTCTTTTCTGAGTTAAAGGTGATAATTACTCATGGTTTATATGAAGCCACAGTAATACAGAGCTTCTATGATATTGCTATCCACCCCAGAGGAGGCCCTGTAAGTTCATCCCCAATGCTTGTTAATATTTTGGAAGTGGTTGATCATCCAGAGAAAGAATGAGTTATGGTGGGAAATGGCCTTCTGTGTCTCAGAGTTCAGAACTTTACTACTGCAGATAGCCACACTGGGTAATCTTTCCTCCATCTCATCATTCCCAGGGTGAAAACTCCAGTTTTGCTGGAACTCATTTTTCTTCAATAAATTCTCTCACTTTGCTGAAGAATAGAGCCTTATCTGCATGGAGTTGCTGGATAAATGTCAATGCTCAGTTTATACTCATTAATTCATGCACCTACGGAGACCTTTATTTTAAAGAGCTCCACTTATGTTTTGCCTTCAATCATGTACTTAAAAAGCACAAAACAAATATACTTCCAAACTTTATAAAACTGTCTAAAATATCACTTTTTTTTTTTCAAATTCTCATTAAATAAAATAGGCTTTTAATTCCCCTAAATAACTTTATAGCCCTTATATTAGTAATTTTTAGCTCGTGTTCATCTTCGTTGAATGTTAATATTCACAGTATTGCAAATGAAGCCAAGGCAGAGCCCTGTTGCTGAAGTATATCCCCTGAACCTCATCAGTGGATCACTTTTGCCTCTTGCCTGTGTTACAGAAGTAGAAATTTTACGACCGATTAAATCAGCAAATGCAAATGTTAGTAAATTTGCGACATTGAGGAGGTAATGGATTTTTAAGAAGCTAGATTTAATAAAGGGTTAATTCATCTGTTTTAATTCTTTTTTGGTATTTTTGGCACCAGATAGAGGTGGGACTAGGTGCAGACAATGCTTGGTAGCAAAGCTTACACTGATTATAACTGACTGGTTGATCTCTGTAAGTTAAAAATCTGGAGCTTTGCTCCGTGAGGCACAGAGAAAATAATGAGTGGAAGGTAGAGAAGGTGCAAGAGAGGGAATTCATAGGTTTACCTACACTGCACGCTCCAGAAGAGGCACTTTCTCAGAGAAATGCAAACTCAATCACTTTCCTTAATTGACCCTTCAGCTGTGAAATAACTTATTTCCAGTTTGTTTCTAGCTGTGCTTGGCTTCCTGTCTTGCACTGAGGGGTGGAGCCAGGCTGCCTGAGGGCTGTGAACTTTTGCTGGACTAGCTGGTTTTGGCTCTGCAGATGGGGATGTGGCAGTGAGATGTGGTAGGTATGAGTAGATAATCCAGTGAGGCAAGCCTCCCTTTAAACTGGGACTGAACTCAATAAATTAGAGGAAATAATGTTAAACTGTGGCTCGTGACCTATTTTTCTGTGGCATTTCACCAAACCAGGGAGTCTATGAATCTTCAAGCTTTAATGTGGCCCTGCTTTCCACTAGTTGAACTCTAGGAGGAAAGGAACATTTCTGTGAATAAATGACAAGAACCAAGCTTAACTAGACTGTGTGTGTGTAAAGCACTTTTGCTAGAAGGATTGCTCTATTGGGCTGTGAGTCTTTTCACACTGGCACAGAGAAGTCGAAGCAATTTCTTTTCTCTCAGAAGAGGCTGCATTACCTTACAGACATTAATCTCACAGGAATGTGTTTGGGGTCTGCCCTATAGATAGGCCTGGGTAGGTACAGATAGCCTGAAGGATATCTGTAAAGCAGAGGTGGAGCTTGGGTGTCATATTGGCAAGGACAGCTAAAACCTTTCATATTTGAAGACTCTCAGGATGGACCTCTTGCCATCAAGTGTTATAATGCAAACAATGAACACAATAAACAGTGCTTTTTAAAAGAAAATTACTGCCGTTTAGGCATGTGTTTCTTAGAAGGGTACTGGGAGAGAGAGAAGTTTGGAGATAAACACGTGTCATTGTTCCCTTGCAGATGACAGATCAGATCTTGGAGCAGAGACTTCAGAACAAAAGAGAGGTTTTTTCTTGTGACTACAGAGGTCTGACTGTTTTCCTTTTAAAAGGTCCTTAAGTTTAGAGCATTGCCTGCAATGACTCTATTAAAATATCAACCTAGTGATTAATCCAAATGACACTAAGCGAACAATTATTTGTATCTCTTCCTCTGATGCCCACACATTTGCCTGTACTGCTCAAGATTAGAATATTTCTTTCTTCCTTCCCTTTGTAGAGGTCATTCCTTTGCCAGAGAATGTGTTTCTCAATTATGGACAAACAAAAATCTGAACTAGCTCTGAATTAATTTAAAAGTTACACACTCAAAACCCCCTCAAATCACACTTTGGAAAGACTTTCCATATCAAAAAGTACAAATTGCAAGATTTTGAGAGGTGGAAGAGCTCAGAGCAATTGCAGATGAAATTCAAAGCATTGCAGAGGACTTTTGAAAGAAGTCAGGAACATAGAAATAATCTCCTATCTATTCCTATCCTGTCACATAATTTTGCTCCTTGAATCACATGCTCCTTGAATTGCTATATATCCTCACGTTGTTGTCTTCTTCACTAGAATTTTAAAGCTTACATTTCATGGGCACTTCGTGCCTGTGCTCTCTCCTCTGGTATTTTCCCTGTAATTGTTACGGTGTCAGCTGTGCTGATCCCTTCAGAGGGCTGAGGTCTTAAAAGTCTGGGTACATGCATTCAATATTTATATAGCCTTTTATCAGGACACTGGATTTTTTATTTCACTTGCTGTGTCAGTCTAGAAATGAAAGGAATATTATTGCAGGAGCCTTGGCTTTCCTCTTGTGTTGAGATTTTTCAAATGGAAAACAGGGGTACCTTTTAAAACGTACCCTTGATAAGAAATGAACCCAGGTCTGTGCCACTTGAATTATTTAGCCTGCCATGTAACAAATAGAGCAGCTTAAGTTCTCCATGGAAGCAGTTTACTTAAGAAAGAAGACACAAATCAAACCAGTTGCATATTTAAGTGTGACTGCACCAGTGTGTAAACCTCACCACACTATCATTTTAACTTTTGATAGCCATCAAAGGCAGATGATATATTTTCTTTCGGCTTTGGTCATTTAGAAGGTGTAGATAAGATTTTCTTTCCTCTGCAAGCCCATATTATGCCATCTTGGTTTTTTTTGAATCCAATCTGTCTATGTCAGAAGCACAGCAGTAAGTCTGCTTCTCTGTATGAGGGAAATTGTTTTCTACTAACTGATGACCTCAGCATAGCAGTTTCTTTTCCAGCACATCAAAGCTCACAGTCAGACTTGCTGCAGCAAGTGCACATTTGAGTGGCTTTATGACATATAAAGACCCTCTTTGGCATTCATACTGTGCTTTGCTATTGTTTACAAGCTAGCAGTGAATTATTTATGGAAGTTGCTGGAGATACGACTCTCCTTTTGCCCAAAAGCTGTATTTTATCTTATGGTGAGATTTTATGTGAAAGCTATTTTGGGAGTTTATGTCCTTTTTACATTTATTTGACAGGTTTTATGGTACCAATCCCTTGATTCCATTTTTTGTTACTGATAAAATCATTCTCTGAAAGTGATTATTAAAAGCAGCATAGCTTTAACTCAGCTGTTGATATTTTTCTTTGTTTTTCTGTTTTTGAATTATTTCAGATGTGATCATACTGAACAAACACATGAATATTCTTAGCAAAGGAGCAGCCATTTTGTTTCTTCAGGTAAACTTTAGATCTTGAATCCCTTTATAGTCTATGGTGAAAAATAGCCATTGAAATCTGACTCCAAGATACTCTGTTCCCAGCAGCATTGGAACGTTCATAGTGAAATAGTGAAAAATGTGGCATGATCACATGATTATGATCATGGCTGATTGGATCAAACCTTTTTTGGGGTTGGCATGGCTTTTCGGCTTATAGATGTAAAATTTTGTGTGGGAGGTGTTTTGAATATATATAACATTGGATTTTCAGAAGTGGGTAGGACCATTAAAAATCTGTTCAATTTCATTATAAGTGAGCTGGATTGGCACTGAATGCTTTAGGATATTCTGTTTTTAGTGTGAGCTCTTTCTCTTGAGGGTTAAGTATTTATGTTGGCTGCTTCTCATTTCTCTTCTTTGAGGAAATATGTGATCTTTTGAAATACATCATGGCTGCCAAATTTTAATCTGAAGGACTCAGCTGAGTTGCCTAAACATTGACATTTAGTTTTATCTGAGATGCCAGAGGGCATCCCTGACATCTGAACAGGGCTGACAGTTTACTCGAGAAAGAAGGGAAATAAATGTACTGCTGGTTTAGTAGCTGAAGGCCAGCCAGGATACCCCAGAACATCTCAAATGGCATTAGCAGTCTGTGCTTAGGATGTGAATCATGCCTTAATTTCTTTTGTGCTTTGCTTCAGCTGTCCAGGTATGGTACTGAAGGTGAAGGAATTGGAATCAGCTTTGCTAATTACTTTTGCTGTAACAGAGGCTTAGTGGAGACACAACATTTCCCATTTATTGTCAAAATGGTTGCAGTTTCTTGTTTGACTAACGTCTTGTCTTGTATTGTAGCTTTAAAGAACTCCATATGCAGGGACCTGTTTTATGGAAAGGCATTGGCACAGGTCTTGGCAACAATACAGACATTCCAAATCCAGAACATGCTCAGCTGTACAGGAGACCCCCACTCCTGCTTGTTTATTCCTTTTCTACTCACATAGCCCAGCAAATAGAACTTGGTCTTTATCTCAGTAGCTGGGGGCCTGGCATTTTATAAAGACCTAGTGCCTACTTGACTGACATTTTTAAATTCACTTCTAAATCAAGGCCTCCCCACTCAGTCAACCACCCACAGAATGACATTTCAGAAATAAAAGTGTAACATCTCTGCAGATATGTCCCTGGTTACTGAGGCATCTCTCAGTCTCCAAGATAATTACAGCCTTACCTGTGAGCTATGGTTCTGTATGTGAAGCAGGACCTTGTCTCTCAAACTACCAAAGGCTTTAGAACCTCGAAAAAGCAGATAAATTTTAGTCAGTGACTTTAAGACCTATTTTCTGCCTGAGATAGAAGTCAATGTATATACATGATGGGGCTAAAACCAGTAAAGGATAAGGCTTACTGGCCCTCAGGGGAAGTTTTTCATGCTTGCTTGTACCAAAGTTCTGTATACAAAGCTTCCATCACATTCAGCTATGTGAGTATGTGAGGCATGTATTGAACAGGAATTGATCCAGTCAAATATTGCAACCAAAATTAAAAAATGACCAACTAGCAAAAAAAAAAGCTCAAAGTGAAGAGAAAAATTCTGGGTAGCTAATTACTTCAAAGGAATTTTGAAATTCCAAAAGAGTTAAAAAATATCCTTGGGAAATCTATTTATTCTTTCTATAATGGGAAAAATTATTTTTTAAATTTCAGCCAGTATTTGTCCTATCAGTACTACTATTACTATATACTACCACAAGGACTACAACAGCATACTAACTAGAAATATACCTGGTTTAAGTCACTTGATTTTGAGTACCTGTATTTTTTTTCTTAAACACAGAAGGGCACAGTCAGGTCTATTGTCTTAGAAAATGCCCTTAGGGTTTATCAGTAAAGAACAGCCCTGTGTCCTTCACTGGAAAGCTGATTGTTTTGTTCAAACCACAGTCTATTGCTTTCCCCTTCTAGATTTCCACTGAAGAGCAGTGATGTTTTATTCTTAGTTCTTTAAATTCAGCAGACAAGCTTTTCACATCTGGTCAATTACCTGTGTCCTACTTGCCCTTTCTGTCTAATCCCTCTCTTATATACAAGTCCTTTATGATGTGACAGTTGAACATTAAAAACAATGTGAGGTTAGATCAGAGGCAAGCTGAAAGTAACCCCTGTCTGAATGACAGATACCTGTGCTGTACTTACATTTTGCTTCTCCAGCACAAATGCCCATGAAGATAATCTTTCATATATGACTTTACAGAAATTCAAATTAGAAGAAAATTCGTTAAGACACCTTATAAAAATTAAAAACATTAAAAAAATGAATTCTGCATAAATGAGTTTGGTATTTATTTGCAATGTTTGTTTAAAGCTATGAGACCTTGTAAAATTCTTGTTTTAAATGACTGAACAAACCCTGGATTTGATGCTTGGGCAGTGAAGTAAAAAAACACCTTAAATGCTTTGTGCTGATGGATGACACCTTTGTGTTTTGTTTATGAGTGTCTTTAGTGCTATAATTTTGTGACATTTCAATGTGCGACATTTTTTAACCCCATCCTTTTTTCCATTGATCTTTGCTTTCTCCCTTACCTCAGACTTTCATACTCACAGTAAAAGCAACAAAGACTGTATTCTAACATTTTAGTTATGACCAAAATGTGCTTGGACTGGGCGTAACAGAAGTGACCAAGAACATGTGTCCATGGAATAAATATTTCTGAATGACTGTAAGTTTTTATGGGGGGCTATGGGATAGATTAAACAAGTGTCTTGGTTCTGGACAGGACAGGGTTAATTTTTGCAGTAGTGGGAGGGGCATGATCAAGACATGGAGGTTATTTATTTTATACCACCTCACTCATTGCCTATGTCTGGGGGAAGGGAGTGACTCTCTTCAGGGGAGAGATTATGTCTCATATGTCCCATAAATATGTCTCATATTTATATATATTGATGTTGTATTTACTCAGGAAATGTGCTCCTGTGCCTAAGTCATGGATCTCCAGAGATTTGTCTTAGTCTTCTCTTTACTACTTGGTTAATCATAAATTATTTAAATAAGGTTTTTCCAAATTGTGGTCTGAGGATGACTAGTGGATTACAAAGCTGTGGAAATTCTTTTCTGGGTTTATTAAACTATGTTTTCAATAACAGTTAGAATTTGAAGCATAAAGGGTGCATGGCTATCTACAAAAAATGAAGAGAGCAGACAATGGCCCACTCCTCATTACCACATTGGAGAATGATATGTTTTGTCATTAATGCAGACAGGGTGAATAAAGACTGCAGGTACTGATTCCCAGTCCCAATTACTTTTCATTCTGTATATTCCAGTTTGCTTGGCTTGCTCATTCTTTCAAAACCAGCAGTTTTTCAGGCACACTGCATAATACTCAAGATTAATCTAGTATTCCATTAATTGAAAAGGTTAAAACCAGATTTTAATTTTTTGCCAACACTAAGTATAAACCTTATAGTAAATGAGGAAAGGATATTTATATCTGTGTTTTCAGAGCTCTCAGAGAACAGAGGAAATCTATACATTCACTCTACAGTCCCAACCCACTGCCATTTCCATGCCCTTAACATGATATTTATTCATTGCAAATTAAAGTCTTATCACTTCTGCCTTCAATTCCTCTGTAATAGCGGAAGCAGTAATCTAAACAGGCTGCTAGATTCCAATGACATATTCATTAGGACTGAATTATTAGTTTAGCACATCCTGAAAATAGGGACTGCTTAGTAACATTTGTGCAGATGTCACTTTGCTGTGGGCACAAACCAGGAAAGGAACGACTACAAAACAAACTGCTACAGTTCTGTGCATACCAGTTGTTTTGGTAATTGTCCCCTTCTTTCCTCTCCAAATAATATTCCTCTGACAAGGTTTGCCTGACACAGCAAAGGCATAAATTGATATTTGGAAACCAAACTAAGAGAAAGAAGGGGATTCAAAACTGTTGGGTGAAATGTTCTCTGAACCTAAGACACATCAGAGAGTAAAACCCACTTTCTGCAATATAACTGCTGTTTTAAAATGGTAAAAAAACCCTAAGTTCACATCGCACCATATGGTGTTGAGTTAAATCTGCTTCAGTTTTGAGTCAAGAACATATGCACCCAATGAAGTGGCAGTTGTTCGAGAAAATATGACTGTTTTGTTAGTAAATAACATTTGAAAGCGACAAACAGTCCCTATTTTTTTTTTTTTTTAATTTTGCAGTAGATTATTATGCAGAACAGCTACGACCAAGAATGGGCATTTAAAGTCTATTGACTCCTAATCACTTTAGAGGGTGAAGGCGTTGGCTCAGTGTGTGCATGAGAGTCTGCACAAACTTGCTTGTCAGAGGAGATCACATAAATACATTTGATGTATTGCAGGTGGCATTTTAATGTTTCAGTTCCACCTTTTTGAATGAATGATCTGGCTGTCAATCAGAGTGGAGAAAGAGAAACAGCCCCTTTTTTGTCAGATGCATTTTCCCATTTCATCCTATATATCTCACATGCGTAAATCAAGACATGAATCGTGCTAAGTGCAGGCTAAGCCAGACTACTCAGCCTTTCATGTTTACTTATTCCACTGGGCAAAACTGCAGCTGTTTTATCTCGGTGCTCTGAACCTGGTGGATAGGTGTTGGTGCTCTGTACTGGGTGCTGGTGAACCAGTGTGCCCCAGGCACCTGGCAAACTGGTGACTGTGTACACTGTGGCAATACCTGGTGACCACTCTGTGGCGGAGTGGGAGGGACAGAACTGAAGAGGAAAAGACATAGAAAGAGATTTCTGAGGATATAGCAAGGACTCAGACAAGTCTCTGCCTTCTTGTTAACTGGCTTTTACTGTGATTGGTCCCATTCTGAGTTTGGGAGCAGTAAGAGGATATTTTGGGTCCCTGCCAGGATTTACATAAGGAACTGTCCGCACTCAAATACTTCACTGGTTTCAGTGCTAGTGCTATCTAAAATAGCAACTGCAGTTTCTGAAGGGAAGCATGTCTGTGTGCAGTCATGGATGTGATAAAGGTTTAGAGAGAAAATCAGTGGGGGAGCCCACACAGCACCCTGCGCAGATGCTGCCAGGCTCAGCCCAGGAGCCATCAGCCCGCCTTATACCCACTTGCACAAACCCAGAGAAGCACAGGGACACAGAGGCATGTAGGAGTGGTCCTGAATTGAGGATTCCTTAGGAACCACCACCTGTCTGGGCCTCTCCCAGGGCTGCCCCGGCAAAGCTCAGCCCCAGTGTCCAGGTCGGAAGTCTGTTAGCATGGGAGCAGCAATCTGAATCACCTTTTGGACTAGGAGGGCTACTGCCTAGGGGCAGGACCCCTTGTGTGGTGCAGGGGAAATGCAATTTGGCATCTCACAAGATTTGGGGGAGGAATCAAAAGTGGAAAAAGGGAAATGTTTAGATGATTTGGAGAGGAACAAGAATGGGAAATTCGAGGGGTATGCAACAAAAAAGGGCTGTTGTATGTAAATTGTGGGTTGGTCAGCCAACATGTCTGGCCATGCCCTGTGCCTGGTCAGCAGTCTGTCCTGTCTTCTCATTAAATCACTTTCTGACTGTTTCCTGAGTCAGTGACTGTTTGTTCTGTGTATATACATGTGTGCACGGAGGTGTGAGTGCAGTGACAGGACAGACCATGGGCTGGAGCAGCTCTGTGTCCCTGGAGCTGTCGTGAGTGTGGGTGTGTCATCAATAGCGAAGACAAGATGGGGAGCAGGTGAAGAGCAAGGGGGTCTCTAAGGGTCAGCTATGAGTGTGAGTGCCTGTGTATCTCTAAAAGCTGAGGCTTGGAGCACTGTCCTTCTCTATGGAGGATGGCTATTGGGACCTGGGAAGTGCCAGCTCCCTGTGTGTGTTTATATGTGTGCATGATGGTTTGCACGAGGAACTGGAGTGGGATCACAGCTTTGGGGTTTCATATGTCCAGGTTCCAGTAGCTGAGGAAGCTGAGATCAAGGGAGAGCTCCTTGAGAGACTAAGATCAGCCACTGACACACAGAAACACACAGGTACTTATGTATATATTTATGTGTATATAATTATGCATGTATGTGCAGATATGTGGTGTGTGGGTGTTCAGTGTGTGCATGTCTCTGCTGGGAACACATCTTTAGCCTCACTTTAAATTGAGCCATGGGACATGGAGCAACTTTACCTCTATCAGGGTTCTGGATCCAACATGATATATTTTACTCTAACATATTCATTCTGTATTATGTTTATTCAACTGTTTATTTTGTTTCCTCACTCATCATTCATGTTAAAATCCCAGTGTCAAAGACAGCTTTCAAGTGCAGCAGATGTCTTACAGAAGTTCTGGATCTGTATTTTAGTAACACATATCTCTTTCTGAACCTATGCCATTAGAAGCAATTATTTAAAGCCCATCCTGCTGGAACACATGGATGCTCAGTTAGAACTATGCGATACTAAGAAAATGAAACTTTTTCTTATCTCATGAGCCACTGACCAGGAACAGAGTGCATGGAAATAAGCTCATGACAGCTGTGAGTCTTCACAACTTTTGCTCAGCTCTCCGTGGGGAGGAATGACTGCCTTTTCTCTATTAATCCTGACAGCAGAAAGAATGGACATGTGACAGCTGCCTTGACAAATATCTTGATCATGGTGCTTAATATTTTCTTGACAGTCTTCACAACCAATTAAACATAACTCCTATCTTTAAACTTGACAAGATCCTGGAGAACTCAAACTAATTGGTAACGTTGAAGTATAAAACATTCAAGAAAGTGTTTATGGATTATAGTGGCATATGTCTAAGCACAAAATACTCTAAAACGTTATAAGTGTTACTCTGTTCTCTGCTGAGGGAAGTTGCTTTACCGCTGCTTTTGCTGACCTTCCTTTCTCTCATTTTTGCAGTGTTTGCTCAGGTCTTGTTTTTATAATTCTCCTCCTGTACTGTAGCATGACTGTGTTTGAATTTACAAGATGATATGCGGTGAGTAGCTGATCTCTGACTAACTGGGGTGCTCATCCTAGTCAGCATTTTAGCTTTTAGATGAATAAAGCATGAATTTGCTTTCAAGGTTCTGTGAAATTGTGACTGCAATATTTAAGAAAACATCTTTGGCTTCTATCACGTCCTTGCCCCCTTTTGCCCAAAAGAGGGCACTCTATACCTGATTTTCTTTCAATTAAGTTTACTCTTTATTTTTTCTCCTTACTTTCAATCATTAATTGCACAAAAGACAGTGCCACTTTTTATTTACAGTTCAAAATATATGGATCTCCCTTGTTCATCTCTAATGAGACTCATTCGCAAAGTAGGGAAAAGAAAAACATTCACTGTAATGCAGTAAATAATGAAGTACTTATTTCTTTTCAGTTGTTCCCCACATGGTAAAAAACAGCAATTTGCTCATGATCTGACCTGTAGTGCTAACCAGGAAGCAGTTTCATTGGGGAAGCAGAATTGCAGCTTTCCAGTAGTGGAAACATAAAATAATCCAGTCTTATGCTTTTATGTGGCACCGTGTTGGGCTTCCCTCTCTTGATCTTAGTGCTTCTTGGGACAAATGTATCAAGAATCATGGAATCATCGACTGCCAAGCTGGAAAATGCCTCAAAGATCCTCTGGTCCAACATTTCTTAGCAAAAGAATGGTCTAGAAAGATGGGTAGGCACCCTACCTAGCTGAATTTTAAAAGAATCTAGTGTTGGGGAATCCTCCACTTCCTTGGGGAGATTATTCTAACGGCCGATTGTTTTCATTGGGAACATTTTTCCTCTCATGTCCAGTAAAAATCACCCCAGGCCTGGTACCCATTACCCTTTGCCTTTTCCCTGGGACTCTGTGTAAAAGAGGAAGTTGCCACCTTTGTAGCCCCCCTGAGAGTATGGTGACAAGGTTTCCCCTAAGCCTTCTTTTCTCAGGGCTGAACAAACCCAGGTCTCCCAGCCTCTGCTCATACAACTGGCTTGCCTGTCCTTTGGTTGTCTTTGTGGCCTTTCTCTAGACTGTCTCTGCTGTGTCCACATCTTTTTGTATAGCAGGGATCAAAACTGAGCATGTTAGTAAGGCCATGATCTGATCATTAGAGTGGAATAAGGATTTCTTTACCTCTGCTGGTGATGCCATTTTATATTAGGGTTTTACCTCTATTTGGCCCTAAACCTCTCTCTGTCTTTCTAACCCATCATCTGTATCTGCCACATTATCTGTTTCTTTATTCATATTCATATCAATATATTTTTTTGGTTCAGTTTGAAGACTTGCAGACTAAACTCTTAGAAAGTCAATTAAAGGAAAAAAAAAAGAGGACAACTATTTTTATACACAGCAAAAGAAAAGTTTACTTATTGATTAAAATAGTCTTAAAAAATATCAGACATGAAGTTTAATTCCACGTATTTTTCTGCTGACTTTTCTGCTTCTGAGTACCAATGCTGTCTTAATAGTTACTATTGCTCAGTTCTCAGTGTCAGGTTTAACCCACCTCTACATCTCTTCAAGACTTCTTGATTTCCATTTAATTGTATGTATTTTAAATCAGGTCTGAACAGGTCTGCCTTTTTTTCCATTTGATATTCTGGAAGTGAAATCTCTCCTACAAAAAGTGCAGGTGAAGCAAATCCACTTCATGTCTTCATGAAAAAGAAACTTTTGACTTCAGAAATAATATTGTCAGTAAGAGACTCACATATATTTGCATATGAAGTTATATATACTTTTAAAGAATGTCTCAAGAGCTCTAAGACATTTTTAGAACTGCAGACTCCTGTCTCTGGCTGCTCAGCTACCTTTAAAAATTGACTGCTGATGCTTCAGTTCAAGAATATTTACTTGGGTCTCAGTTGAAGTACTCAAGGCTTGGCAATCTCTTCCTTGTTTATGCCAAAAGGATGTTACTTCCACAGCCCAACATGACTTCAGCTAAATGGAATAATATGCAAATTCATCTCAGTGTTACCACTCACCATACATGCAGAGCTTCCCCTTCTCTGTGGTCATAGGCCTCTCCGGATTCCCTCATGGAATATCAGTGTTGGGACAGGAGTTCATTTTTAATCTAAACTTTCTCTCCCAAAGTTATACATCCAGAGGGTGGTTGGGCACTGGAACAGGCTCCCCAGGACAGTGGTCACAGCGTCAACCCTGACAGAGGTCAAGAAGTGTTTGCATGATGCTCTTGGGCACACAGAGTGACTCTTGGGGATGGTCCTGTGCATGGCTGGGATTTGGACTTGATGATCCTGATGGGTCCTTTTCAACTCAGTTTATTCTGTGATTGTGTGATCATATTTACCTGAACAGTCCTGAAACAAATAAACTTTACCTTATACTAGGAAAAGTTTAGAAACTGATTGAGTTGAGGTGTTTTATGTGCATACACACACACACACACACACACACACGCACACACATATATACACAGAGGTAAACACAAATACATATATATTTTTTGTATATTTGTACATATATACATATGTCTCCCTAGAAAGAAAAAAAAAAACAAAACAAAAACCTCACAGAAATTGTTCAAGTTTGATTTTTTTAATGAAAGTACATTTTCTATGAGAAGTAAGTGCTGATTAGATAAGAAAATGATTCTTTAAAATGGAAGACAAGAAACACACAAAATCTGCTCTGTGGTGCAGCATAGGAATTTGAAATTCTTTATGATGAGCAAAGTTCTATAAAACATGGAGAAAATGAGTTATTGATCAAACAAGGTTGTTTTCTCCATTTAAAAAGTTTTGAGAAAGAATAAATTTGTTACATTCAAATACAGAATATTTAAAATGTAAATGGAATTATATTCTTAACATAGTCAAGGATAATACAGTGAAAGTACATCAGTTTAAGTAAGCGCTGTCATTTAATTCTAATAAATACACCGGTTCATACCCATTTAAATATTTATATATGCACTGTCATGTTGATGTAGGAAAAAAAGGCAGAACCAAACAGATAAAGGAATCATCTTGATTAGCTATGCATTCAAGAGTCCTGGAGTTACAGTATTTAATAAAAACATAAAAAGAAATCAGTTCAAATATTCTGTATAGAAGTTTTCAGAAGTCACAAAAGGGTTTGTATTGGGCTTTTTGTGATAAAGAACACTAAATTCATTCACTTTGGAGAATGATTCCAACCATAAGAATGAGGCTTCAATAGGGCACATTTTGCTCAAAATTAGTCACATGATAAGTGTGACTAGTTTTCTGAAATGGAGCCCTGTAGGAAAATCAGCTAGAATTACAACCTGTTAGTAATATTAACCCTGTGGGATATATTATGGGGAAAAGTGGTTTTAATAAATAATGCATTTTTGTTCAAGGGACACAAGACTGAAGATAAATGTTCTGAAATGGTATTGTGCATGTGAAAATCTTGGAACCTGGGATACTGTTAGAATAATGCAAAAAAATTTCATTAACTTTTGATCCAGCTGTCTTTTCCTGCTCTTAATGCTGCTTATGGTTTAATACCATTTACTACCACTGACATTAGAAAAAGTTGCCTTACTCTAGACATGCCAATGCATGCAGTGTTAAAACACAGTCCTCTCACAAGTTTTCAGTTAAAATATAATAAACAGAAATAGATGTGCCTCTATTTTATTCAATATAATTATATATTGTGACTAAATGTGTAAGAAACAAGAAATCAGGAATGCTGTATATTATTTTCACTGTGGGTGATCAAAACATTATTTAGTGGTTCTATAATTATGATGTATTAGGAAAATTCACATTCAAACTAGCAACATTCACCTGAATGGTTAGACTAGTTAGAGTACATTGAGGTATAATAGAAACCATAAAAGAAAGCAGTTTAAAACATGCTAACGGACTTTTCATTGATAATATATTCAACTAAGTTTGTTGTTAAAAACCCACAGGTGTAAAGCACATTAAAGTGTAATTGCTCTGACAGTTCAAGGCAATTGTTACATATTACATATTAAGCCATATTTTTACTATTTACTTTTAAGATATTTATGCACCTGGGAAACCACATCTAAAACATCATAAAAGAGGAAATAGTAAAAAAGGAGCCATAAACCCAAATGACAAAGAGAAAGAGTTATGAGCACAGTTGGTGAGAATTGTAGTAAGTGTATAAATGGACAATGAACTGCTGAACATTCTCACAGACACATTTTCTACCATAGAAAGAAATCAAAATGCACTTACCCACAGACTGCTGAACACTACTGAGCTTTCACTAAACTCCTAGAACATTAATCACTTGCAAACTTTAAATTGTTAATGTGAATAGAAATGAAAGAAACAATCTCTTTCCTACAATACAATTTATTTAATTTTCTCAGAAATTATTCATCAGTCTGCAATTGTTTATCTAGTTCTTAAGAAACCTTCACTCAACCTTAATTACATCTCCATCTTCAATTTGAGTCGAATTAGAAATTGCAAAAAATAACTGGACTGTGAAGCTAGCAAGCTACTACCATAAAATTACAGGGGAAAAAAAGTCCCCATTCTTGTACCCTCAAAAAGAGAAGAAGAGAGACTTCAGAAAGCCTATTAAGGACTAAATTGTGCTTATTGATTTTACATAGAAAGCAATCAAATTCACTGGTAAATCCCCTTCAGAGATAATTCAGTTTGAAGAGCAGACATGACGTGCAATTGTTAAAACACACTTCTCTTGTCTCCCTTTAGCATGTAGTGCAACCACATCAGATGCTTAATTAATGAAGGCTGGCTTAGAGCAAAGTCCCAGGAATTCAGAGACTTCAGTTTTGGTGTGAATCACAAACTGCACACAGGTTCAGAGAAAAAACATAAGCAGTACCACGATCAAACTTGCTGAAATATTTCAGCCTGCTAGATTGGGATTTACACATTTAAAACACACAGAAGTTCCCAGAGAAACCTGTCTTTTCTGTCTTCCCTTCAGGTGTAAAGAGGTCCTCTTCAAAACCTTGTGGTTGGCAATCACGGATAGACAATGCACATGCAGAAATGCCCATGCTGGGGGAGGGCTTACCTGACATGTGGACTTTTGCAATTGAATCTCAGAAGGTGGAATGGTTTAAATGGATATTTTTCCTTCTGAGGACAAGTGAGCTGGAATGCAGTTCTGCCAGAATACATGCATATGCACTGAAGACTCAGATAAAGAGCAGCCGGAGTAAAACCAGCTCTCCACCTAGCAGCTATAATTGGGCCTTCTTTGCATAAGCTGAAAATGAGAGAAGAAAACGTTAAAGGAGGTTGTCTGTTGCTCAGAGGAAGGATACCCAAGTGTGGTCCCACAGAACAGGCTGTCCTTGCCTATTTCCCACAACTAGTGTCACAAAAAAAGCCTACACACCTCAGGCAGCAAGACTGAAAATCCCAGTTCTCATCCCTTCTTGATATAAGTGAGACCCACTCTTCTGGCCAGGACTTATCCCCAGCCATTACTACCTCATTGGGAATGCATGTCTTTTGTGGATCTATTGCTGTTTTACCTCTCCTCATACTTCTGTAGCTAAGAATATCTAAATCTCATGTCTTAAAGCTGGCTGGCTGAATACCAGTTTCTGTAGCCTTTCTCATAATTCACAACAATATATGCAGTTCTGATGGTTCAAGGGTACACTGGACAAATTGCAAATGTAATTTGGGTCTAAATATTTTCTGCTAGCCCTGCTCTCTAATGATGCCAGTTAGTTTTCTGTTCAGTGCCCTTTAGTATAGCCATCCACCAAGTGCTTCATTGTATGAAGCACTGAAATGAAAAAATCGGCCTTGTGATATCAGCAACAGAGACATGACCAATATAGGAGGAAATGAAGTATTGTTTCTGGAGCACAGCAATTTTGGAAAACTGTTCTTGGCCTGCTGATTACCAATTGCTTGCTGACTTCAGTTATGCTGCAGCAAACTTGTACATCATCTTGGGAAGCTTTTTTCTTTTTAAAAAGATATCTTCTTGATTTTACTTTGGCATTTATTGTGAATCAGAATCTCGTTGATCTGCTCATGACTTACATCAGTTTATTCATTTGCTTATTACACAAGTGGTTTTGGAGATGCAACCTCATCTTTGTCAGAGGAAAAGGGGACTTGTTTGAATTGATCCAAACAGTAGTAAAAAGCAAGACAGGAAGATAAGATTTCTTTTATTTTATTAGAAGAGTGTAATGTTCCCTTACTGATAATAAAATTTTAATGAAAAACAATTAGCAAAAGAAATAATTTTCAATAAAGGCAGTAATGTTCTATTAAGTCATACTTGATAGCTCAACAGAACTGTGTCTTATATTCAGTATTAAACTCTATGACAAAGAAATTACAGAAGTTCTGCCAGGCACGATATGATTTATTCACCATGAACATGTAACAGTGACTGATAATATCTTTTCTGTGACAAGACTAAAATTAAACTCAGGACTTTTAGCAGATAAAAATACTAAAGCACTATCAGCCATGAAGATCTCTGTTGGATCTTAACTCTGATGGTGATTAACATCCTGTGATGGAAGTCATGCTTTATTTCAAGGTTTCATTTGTAAGTGCTGTACAAATTAATAACAAATAGACCTTTTAATTAGTGGTTTATCGGTTTCTAATGTTTTCTGGGTTGATAGACTCTCTATAATCATGTTTTATAGACATCTATTGATGTGCAGTCACTATCCATGAAATATTACTGTCTGAAATAAGGAAATAATACCTATTAATCACATGTTACCCATTGAGAATACATCCAATACAAAGATATTTGGGGTGATAACTCCTGCTGCACTGAGCTCTACTTCAGCAAAATGCCTTTGCCAAAGTTGGCAGCACTGTTTCTCTCAATCTCCTGCTGCAGGACCCTCAATGCAATGGTAATCCCTACTTATGTGAAAAAGTTCATGAAGGGATAAAATAACAAATTGATGTCTGTCTGGTTGGAGTGGGTTATGTATGTAATTATGATATTAATTCTCTTTACCAACCAAAAACCAGCCCCAAACCCCTATGTGCTTTATCACTCTTAGCAATAAAGATTGAGGGGAGTAGGATAGTAAATGTCTTTAATTTGCCTCACCCACTACCAAGAGTTTTTAAACTGAGCTCTATGATCAGAGGAATGAAGGAATGTTGCCTTGTCTTTTTTTGCTGATTTTCATGGTTTGTGTAGTATAAATTTGGAGGGAAGATTTTACTTATAAACAGGAGATGTCACCTAGGCTTGTCCATTGAAGTTTTTTAACAGATAAAATAAATATAACCAACTATCCTGTGTTTCCAGAATGGCTTTAGGTTATGGAGCAGTAAATCACTTAGTGTTAATGTGATTTTAAGTATCTTTATTTTCTTAGAAATTCTGAGCATAGTCGTATCACACTTTCAAAGTTCTAATTCCTCTCCTGTTTGGGAAATATTTCAAGTGTTATTTGGACTTGCTAATTCTATGTTTAATGTCTTGGAGAAGGAAAGAAGAATGTTAAATGTTAGCTGGCATGAAAGATAACAGTTATTTATCTTCTGTTACTTTGTAAAGATAGGTTAGGAAAATAGGTACTGGTTGGAAAGGTCAGAGAGAGCTGGGAAAGCAGGGCCCAGGCTGGCAGAAGAGCAGCAGCAGTGCTGGGAAGGCAGGAGTGCGTCACTGGGTGTGGTGGCATTTTGGCAGTGGAAGGGGTGCTGGTGCTGAAGATGCTGCTGAGGGCTGGGGTGAGGAGGAGCCCGTGGTGTTGTTAACTGTGTCAGCCTGTGCCACAGCCACCGTGTGCCCCTGCTCAGCCAGAGGGAGCCAATGGCACCACATGGGAGATGTGCAGGGCAGCCACAGAGAGCAAAACTTCCACGTCTTTCAATGTGGTATTGCAGGTACCTGCTCTTGGTATCTGAAGAAGTGTTAGTTACTGTCCTATGCCTTCACTTAAAGCCTGGGATCTGGAAAAGGGAGTAAGGAGTTCCTGGCTGTGGTGGGAGAAGGAGGCAATAGATTCTGACAGGAGCTTGGTGAGTGCCGGGGAGTGCTGCAGGTTCTTGACAGCCTTAAGGAGGATTCTGCTTTTCACCAGTAGCAGGGGCTTTATCACTTGGCTCTTCTACTAATTAGAAAAACTGAAGCCAAAATTCCCAGGAAAACTCACATTTTCTTAGGTCTTCTTGGCTATGTTGTCTCATTTTAAAATGTCCTGGTGGGTGAGGAATGCCTTATCTAATGGAGTGGGACTGTCAGTAAATAAAAATCTAAAATAAATGAGGATCCATGACAGGAAAGGAGAGCTTCTCTAATTACAAAATAATTTGATTTTGCCACACTAATTATTGAAGTATGAGCTTCATATAATTATACATGACTGGAAACAGCTCCAGCTAACGCTCGCTACGTTTGCCCAATTAAATTTTACAGAATTGTGTTTGAATACAGCCAGTTACTGTCATTAATAAAACTGCAGGTGATTATAGACACGAAGGACTTCTGAAAGGAAGGTTAGCATTTAGTCTTTCTTTTTCTCTCTCTTTTGGTGCTGTGTCCTGCACATCTGTGCAGAAGAAGGACTGTACAGCACAGTCCTGTACAAGACTTGCATCCTCATGTAGGTACAGCCCTTGTGTGTGCTGTCCACTGGGAAGGCCTTGCTGTCAGACAATTTTGCTTAAGTTTGTGAAAGAAAAGAGAAGAGGGCAGAGACTTTTGGAAAAAGAAAAACTCCAACAAAAAAGCAATAGCCCATAAAACAAACAGAACAAAATGGTAAGCAGAATGACCTGAGAAAATCTCCTCAAATTGAATGATTCCTAAATCCTTTTCTCTTCTTTCTCTGTGCCTCTACCACTTTTCCACTGATTTGAGAGGTCTGGAATAACTCCTTTTTACTTCTGAAACCTTTTCAAATTAATTTGATGTTAACCTCTTTTGATATCTTTTGATATTCTATTTTTCTTCAATATTTATCCATTCTCACAGGTCATTTATGTCTGTTTCTGGCTTGTATCCCAGTCCTCTTGGATAGTTTCAATGCAATTTTTTTTGTGTGTTTTATCTTTCTGCCCCCTCTGTCACTGGGCTCATCCCATGGTCTCAAAAGTGACAGTGGCTTCCTCACAAGTCTTTTGGTAGATATGCACGCATACAGAGACATGCACACAGAGGCTGCAAAAAGAAAAGGTAAAGTCAGTGACTCTTTTAGCCTTGTTCTTTTCTTCTCTTTTCAAAGTTATGAACTCAATATTTCCCCCCCACCTTTCTCTTTTAATATAGTTCTTTTTGATATTTACCAAGAAAGTTACTTTCTTGACCTTCATTCTTTATCATTGAGGCTGACTGCATAGCATACATGGCCCTCAAAAATACAGTGTTAAATATTAAAGTGATTAAAATGATTTTACAGAGAGAAAGCCTACATTGCACATTTCTTTGGCCCTCAGACTAAAGACCCAGTGTATGCCTGATGTTCACTTAATTAGCTACAAACTCAGTGAAAGAGACTAATAGATTCTGATTCTGTGAATTCTTTGACTGGATTTAAAAAAAAAATTCCTATGATTTGAAATCTTCATATTAAGGGCCAATTTTCACAATTTTCAATCACCAACATATATTTACACAATTTGCCATCAGTTTGACATTACTTGAGGAACCTGCAACTATGGGAAATTTTGTTTTGGAAAAGGAGCTGGAGGTGGCTAAATCAAGTTAAAAAGAGGTATAATAAAAGCAATTTCTTCTGTATCATCCTGTCCTTTCTGTGAGGTCTGTGCCTACTGTACTGACCCTGCACCTTTTCAGCCACACAGCATTCTAGGTGGTGATTAGAGACTCAGGCTGTGTCAGAGCTTATAATCATGATCCTTCGGTATTACAGCAAAAAGCTTAAGGCTAGAAGAGAGAACTGGAGAGGGACAAAGTAAAAGGGTCCTCTAGCTGCTAACCCAAATACAATACTAGTTTTAAGCTTGATATTCTAGAAATGGTTATATTTCAGGGCCAGCCTTTCAAAAAGTCTCACTCACTGCACTCTCTGTGCTGGAGACATGGGACATAGAGGTGCTCAGCACTTCTAATCATGTTCACCTTCCCATCCATATAGGTAATATGTGCCCTCTAATTCTGGTTACCAGTGGGATGGTGTGCACAGAGACACCTGTGCTAGCAAGAACTGTAGGAATCCAGCTATGACTGGGAGAGCTGGAGAGGCGTGCAAGTCACCCACCCCAGGTGATATGACATAAGCCAGTGCTGCTCCCAAAGAAGACTCATTGTGTTCACAGGGAGATGTTCTCCAAGGAAGAAGCTGTGCTTCAAGCACGACACCCTGCAAAGAGCATCTTTTGCCTTTACAGGCAAGTGCAGCCAGTGCTGCACTGCACTGCCTAATCCCTGACCTGCATTCCTTTAGGACCTTCCACCTGGCCTCATTGAACTTCAATAGGTTGGCACACACCACTCCAGGCTGTCAAGGTCCCTCTGGCTGGCATCCCTGCCCTCCAGCATGTCGACCAAACCACACAGCTTCGTGTCATTAGCAAACTTGTTGAGGGTGCCCTTGGTCTCACAGTCCATGTCACTGACAAAAATGTTAAAAATTGCTGGTCCAAATACTGGGGAACACCACTTGTCATTGATTTCTATTTGGACATCAAACCACTGTCACAACCCTTTGAGTGTGATCATCCATCCATTCTTAATCTGCTGAGTGCTTCACCCAGTGCTACATCAGATGTGTCTCTCCACTTTAGAGACAAGGATGATGTCTGGGAGGGACAGTGTCAAACGCTTTGCACAAGTCCAGGTAGATGATTGTTCCTGTTTCATATAACACATGACATGGACTTCTGTGATTTTTGAGATGGTTAAGAAATGATTATTTTATTAGGGATCGTTTTCCCTTATATATAATTTTACACACACCAATGTGATTGGTGAAAGAAAGGCAAACTTCACTCACACTGGTCAAACTAGAGAAAGAAGAAATCAAGAAGAAAACCCTCCTCCCAGAAGGAATGAATAACATAGATATTGTTTCAAAAACACTCTATTGTGTTTATCACACTTTCCTGGGAAAGAGTATCAGGAAACCAAAACATCAGGCTTGAAACCAGACTATGGACGATGTCAGTTGCTCTTCCCTCATCCACCACTGCTGTAATCCTGTCATATGGGGTCACCAACTTTTTCAGGTATTTTGCCCTCAGTGAAGCCCTATTTTCTGTCATCAATCACTTCTTTATTTTCTGTGTGCCTCAGCATAGCTTCCAGAAGAATCTGCTCCGTGACCTTGCCAGGCTCTGAGGTGAGTTATTATTTCATACTTGAAATGAAAACAAGGAAGCATGGTTTAATTCCTACTTATGTCCCTGCGTAAGAAAATAAAGTCATCAATGCTGTAGGTGATGAGAATTAAAAAACCCAGCCTAAACCCTTTGCCTGCCAATGTGCTCACAAGCACAGAACTTCCCTGACAGCATTTAAAATAGATTCAGAATGTAAACTTAGCCCCACCAATTTAATGGTAGACTTGCAGAGTACTCCTTATCTATGCCTGCAGAGTACCAAATGTATGTATAAATAAATACATATTACTATAAAAATTCTTATCAGCCTAGTTTTGTTAAAACTTGGCATGCATATTAGCTATAAATTGAAAAAAAAAGTTATTAAGCAAAAAAGGCCATGCTTAAAGAAGTCTGTGGTACTTTTATGGTATCTGAAGTCCCAAGGCTTGCTCAGAATGTCCTTTAACATTTATGTGAAGTCTGTGACAGTAAATGGAAAAGAGGAGGACCAGCGTCTTTTATCATGCCTGAGTAAAGCTATATTTTACTGAGCTTGTTTTGTGCCACCTACAGTTGACAAAACGCTGAAATTGCTTTGTTACATTTGATAGAAATCAATTGAGAACCTAAAAGATATCTTACACCAAAGAGTCCTCCCAGAAACGTGAGTTTGTATCCAAAGGTGTGGAACAAGAGTACTAGCTAGATTTCTGTTCCAGAAGAACAGAAACAAGGGGCTACCAATATTGTAGGTGACTTCAAGGACCAGATCTCCATGGCTCTCACCTGGAGTGCATATGGAAGGAGTGGCAAGCACAGAAAGAGTCAGGGAAGAGCTCTGCTGTTAAGCAGAAAACAGGACTGCATTTAGCAGTTACTGCTTTTATTTTTTCCTCTCTGTTTGCCAGATGTTTCCTAAACAAACCTTCACTTTTATGTCCAGGGAACAGTTTTCTCAGAAAACAGACACTGAAAATCCTGAGGTCTACAGAGTCAAGAATCCAGTACTTTAAAAATGGTTCAAAACCTTAGAGGTTAGATTTCAAGCATGGTGGCTGGATAAGCTGGGGATTTGTGCTACTGTGGTACAAAAGCAGAGGAAAAAAATTAAAATTCTGACCTTGTTGTTTCACACTGCTTTCAGTTTCCTGAAAATGAAAGGAGTCATCTGAATATATTTGACCATCCAAGGAGGCAGGTTCTCCCTTTACTTTGTTTCTTGGTATGCCCTCCTTTGGACATAGATGATTGTGGCTTTGGAGAGTATTTCACAGGTCCCAGCTGACTCATCCACTGTTTGGCTGAGGCTGATCATCCTTTTCTGACATTGTTTTTTATTTCTTTTTGTGCTAGTTCCGGTCTCTAAATGTTCAAGGAACATGGCCCATTACACTTGATTACTAAGAACATCTTGCAGTGTCCTTTCAGAAGAAAACAATGAAAGTTTTACCTTACAAAGCAAGAGCAGGAAATAAAAGGCTGTTAAAAATAAGAGAAAGAAAAAAGACAGGAAAAACTGACTCAGTAACGTAAGTACTGCATAAAATAGCAAGAACACTGCAATGTCATTTGAAGTTATGATTTAGACAAATATGAAGCATTTGTATTTTCAGCCTCAAACATGTAATTTCTTAATCACAGTTTTTTATGTGATTACAGCTGCAAAACCCCCAGAGGCTCTTTTTTTTTAAGTTTTAATTTTTTTCTTGTTTTAATTTTTTCAGCTAACTACAAATGGATTTTGGAGGAATTTTAAAGATGAGAATTTGTGTTTGGCTTTGATCACTAAAATTTGTATTTTGATCCTTTTCAGGGGTGTGTTAGATCAGAATGTGGTTTCCTGATGAAATGTATTTTCAGTCTGGTTTTATTTTTTCCTCGGAAGAAATTAATCCAAAATTTTTAGTCAGTTTTATCAAGAGGAGAATTGTTTATGATTTCCTGTCCAGAAGTGGAATCTGTCTATGTAAATATTATACATTCTAATGTTTTCTGTATGTTCCTGAGTGTGCTTTCCATCACTAGTTTCTTTGCATTTCATTCCTCCTCATAAAGTACTAGATTGGTACCAATATGCTCTTTTTCCCAAGTCAAATGGTCAACTCCTTCAGCAATTAAATAAGATTTCATTCATTTCAGTGTGCAGACTGTACTGAGTGGAGGGCTGATAAATGAATTAAGTGGATCAGACATGGAGTATGTGTGACTGACTGCTGGCTAGAAAACAAGAGGGGCAGCATTTGAATTCTGCCCAGCTCCCCAAACCCAACCATGTCTTGGTCGCAAAGTCTGGGTCTACATTATTATTTTAATTTGGATCTGGAGTGTGCTTTTGAAACTAATCTGATAAAGTCTATTTAGTGTGTTTTTGTTCACACATTTAAGAGCAGGTTCAGAGAAATGGGTTCCTTTCAGACAAAACAGGCCTGGTGGTGTATCTGTGTGCTCCTTCCACTAACCCACAGCCAGCCTACGGGCATTGGTTACAGATATTCTGAAACAGAAGTCCCAGAGCAAGTGTAGTGTGAATATTGGATCCTCAGCTTTGTATCTCTTACTGTGGTTGTTTCTTGCATCTTACAACTGCAGATTCAGCCAAAGTCAAAATACCCAGTGTTCAACAACTTGGTGAAATCAGAAAGAGAGAAATCTTCAACTATATATATATATATATATATATATATATATATATATATATATATATATATATAACCTTTTTAATATGAAAGTAGATTTATATTTTAAATATTGAATTTGGCTAATGGGCATGATTTTGCCACAGGAGTGAATGAGAGGGAGTCAAAGGAGTTCTACCTGAAAGACTGGTGTTGTATAAACTGAGGAATACAATCCAGAAAAAGGATAATTTGAGTTCTTACTAATTTAATTTAGGCTGTGATTTTGAGTGCTGTCCAAAACTTGTACAGACACTACATTGTACAAGCACAATTTCACCTCCCCAAGAAAATTTTATTCTATATGTCTGTTTTCTAACCTTCTACTGGTGAATTTTCTCTAGTATTACACTGTTAGAAACCTTGCTCCAAAGGTTAATTCTAGCTCCACAACACTTTCCACCTTTACATCTCACATTCAAATGAATTGTAATTCAAGTTCCTTGGTTTAAACAAATCTTTTCAGTAGCTCATCTCCTGGAATAGATTCTTCCTGTAGAGAACAGCCATGGTGTTGCAATTTCCAGGTCAGTGCTGGGATACTTGTACCCAGAGTAAAGTTTGGACAGCTCCCCATGGTTTATCCATGAAAACATCCAAGGTATTTTCTGGGCTACCCTGCCACAACCCTAACAGAAGCCCCATCACTGGGGTTGTTGATGGGTTGAATTGCAAAAAAAAGAATGTCAGCATTATTCAGGATGAAGCAAACATGCTAAAAGCTTACACTAATAAACAGGAAACATATGTTTGCCTAAAGCAAACACAGTTTTTGCTCATGCGAAAGTCATGAGTATATGCAAGGAATCTCTGAGGTTTTTGAACAGTTTTTAATATGAGATGAAGCAGCTAGGTAATAGACTTTGGCAATGCTGAGAAGAGGAAATGAGAAGAGAGTCTATAATCTTTAGAACTATCACTCTTCAAGTATCTTAAAAGAGAAGAAATGGGAATTGGCTATAACCTGGTCTTGTGTGTTAGCATAGGTACAATTGCAAGCAATATTATTAGCATGCAAATTGATATTGTGCAAAAGCAGTCTTGTTTGAAGGTAATGGCCACGACACTGCAAAAAAAGAGAAGCTTATGTTCTAATGTAGCAGAGGAAGCAAATAAGCAATTTACACTGTAAAAAACTTGCTCTTCCAGAAATGTGACTGGAAAAGTGATCAATTTGTAAGAAATCTTTATGTTGATTTTGGGATGCAATTGCTTTGTTCATCAGTCCAGCTCTGTTTTCTGTTAAGGTACTTTTTCCTCTTGAAGGGTCAGATTTTGACACGCTGGCAGAAATGAAAGTATAAGAGGATCAGGATCTAAATTCTGCAATTAAGATTTTGTTTTTATTATTTTCAATGAAAAAAACATTAAGATGTATATCCATGGCATAGGGAACATCTGCAGGTCCTCATTTCACCAATGCATATCCAGAGAAACACCCTCACCCAACAGCAACATGTAACACTATCCAAAAGACAGAACCTTAAGAAAACAAAGTCCTCATTCAGCAGTTGAGAGCTCTAAGTGTTATCTCTGAAGCACTGAATTAATCTGTATTAATCCACTAGGGAAGATCTGTAGAACTTTTCAAAGGCTTGAACATTGGGCATGAGTTTAAATATCTTGCTGAACACAACCTAAATGAGTAGCTAGAAAGTGCTTCTTAATCAAAGCCATTTTGGTGTGAGATGTTTCCACAGTTAAGCAAAGCATGGCACTGTGCTTCTGTTGGAACTTTACAGTGCAAAGAGAGTGCTGCTTTGGGGTGTTAATGAAAAACAGTAGTGCAAGCTCTGTTAGGCATCCAGTTAGAGGTAAAAACAAACTCTGTGTGAAGATTATCTGGAAAATTAAATTATTAAGTAAGCATTATGTCAGGTGGGGGGAGGATATTGTTATTAATGATTATATTAAATTTTGACAGCAGAAGGCAGACAGGTGTCATTATTCCCCTCCAGATGATTATCTCTTGATAAATTGAATTCCACCCAGCGGCCTTCTTGCAATTTCAGAACAGGCATATTATTAACAATACTGTGTTGTTCTATTTTGGAAAAGATAGACTTCAGCAGGCTGAACAGGAGTGCCAGCAGAGCTGCACAAATCCCATGGATCAGTGTTACCATTTGGACTGTTAACCAGGACTTTCCCATTTCCTATTTGCCTCTGGAATGTGGACTTGCAGTGTTCATTTTCAATGTATATTCTGGTGGATAAACCTTCCTGAAAATTTAGTTAAGTTTAGGAAACTAAAATTACTATGAAGCTAAGATTAGTCACCTTCTCCTCATCATCACCTGCCCTGGTGGCCCACACTGGTGTCTCTTTAAAAAGAGTCATAAATTGGGCTCCCCAGGAAAACCAGGAGGTCCATGAAGCAAAGTGAGCAGCTGAGTAGGGAACAGATTCTAGGGGAAAGACACTGCCCTGCTACCTACATCTGGGAGGCAGAATAGACTTTTCTAGGCTGATGAGCAGAATATCTCCAGAGCCCTTTGCTCCTGTTGGACACCTGACCTTGTGGCTGGGAAGATCCCAGTGAATGGAGAAATATTGCAGGGCACAGAGACAGGAGGAGGTTTCTCGCAGGACACAGGAGTGTCCAGAGAAAGGTGCCTGCTTCCCCCAGGTCTGTGATGTAGCTTCAGATAGGCAGCACAGCTTAGAAGCTGGCACAGCCATCTCTCACTCCCCATCCTGGCTGCAGGGAGCTGCTCTGGGAAGTCTCCTTTCTGCCTGAGCCCTGGGACTGCCAAGTTGTCTTAGGTACAGATGCCAGGAGGTACATCTCTCATTGCTGTGCAAGCTTGGGGTGTGACATGCTGTGCTCTGCTGGGCATTTAATTCTGATACAAAAGACACACAATTTTTTGTTTTTGTTTGTAAGACTATTGCAGACATCAGTATTTCTCTCTTCTCCCTAAGCAGAGAAAAACAAACTCCAAAATATTTCAATGACATAAGCTAATCTGCTCTTGTGTTATTAGTATGATTCATTAATACAAGGATATGGACTACTTTATTCCATGTTTAGTTAGTATGGGTATGCAGCTTTCCACATATACAAAAAATAAATCTGAAAAAAGACTGTTACTATTTTAGTTTTAATTTATTCTCAAAGACAAGGGGTATGGTTTCTCTGCAATAGTTACATTTCAGCTATTTGAAGCCAGCTGAGCACCAGCTGTGTGCCCACAGCCTCTCAAGGGTGTGATTATTTAATGATAAAACTAATTTTCCTCAGTGCTCATGATTACCATTGCAAAAATTATTTTAACATAAACTGAAGTGGTGAATTTTTGAGCTGTCAGAAGGCAGGTTTTGTTACTCAGAATATTGAGAAGCCTTTTCAGTGGAGCTGTGGAAAGTCCCATAAAATAACGCTACCTATCAAAATCTAGGCTGAAGCCTAGAGTCCAATTTGTCTTAGAGTGGCAAGTAGTCTGCCCATCTGAAAAAGAAAAATTTTTACTATGCCACTAACATCGTAATTTTTTGTCGTATTTTTCTTTAAAGACAACAGCTATTCCAGGTCAAATGGGCTTTATAAGCAATGCATTTGGCAACCTCTGATGCCAAGACACTGCACTGGGGAAAACTTTCTCTTCACTCATATTCAGAATGATTCAGACACATCCTTTGGTTCACAGAATCATAGAATCATTTGTGTTGGAAGGGTCCTGTAAGCTCATGGAGTCCGTGAAGGTGAAGGCTGAGGGGTGTGGTGGACCCTGAATAGGACCTTAGAAAATGGGATGAAATTTGATGTACACAAAAAAGCCATTGTGATGATTCTTATGAGATATAAGGCACCTTCATTTTAAGGAAAGCATTTGCATAAATCACTAACTTTATACTTTCCTTTCTTTTCCAAGTGGATGCATTCCCACCATTGAAAGGGTTTCCTGCCTTCAGTATTTGGAAAGTCTAAGAAATGAATGACATCTAATTTCTTATTCTTCTCCTGTCAACCTTTAGATGGTATACACGAAAAAGGAGAAAAAGATATGTATTTTTAACTTTGTGAGATAAATTTCTTTTAAGGTAGACCCAAAAAATACTTTTAGGTGGGACCTTTCAAAAAATGGAAAACTATAAAAAAATTTCATTTTTAGTTGCATCTAGAACTTGTAGGTCTTGACACATTATTGTTTTTTACATTTCTCTAAATTAAAAAAAAAATTATTCTTAATTTCTCTTTCATTTTTCCTTTCTCATTTGACTCCTGATACAGTTGCCAAATTTAAAAAGAGAAAATCTAGTTTAAAACACAGTTTGGTTTACAAATAAAATATTTTTGTCTTATTAAAGTAAAACATTTGATTTTGAAGCATTTATGTTTTTCATATTAATTTTTTTTTTATGTCTTTCTAAAAGTTTAATATTTGGATAAGATTATTGGTAGTTAGAAAAAAACCCCAAACCCAAATTTTTGTGTTCATTAGCAGAATCCATCACAGACCAATGGTTCAAATTGAAGAAGACAATATAAGCCTAGAAAAACCACCATTAGTCATAAGCATGGGTTTTCTCTGGAGGATTTCAACCACCCTCTGTTTATGAGACCTTGCCAGATGGCAGCTGATAGCAGTGCAAATTTTTAATGACAAAGTGGTACCAGCATTTGCTGTTTGATAGTTGCCCAAAAAATGCAGGATTAAAATGTCTACATTTTTAGGTGTACTGCACTGAAGCAGCCATCTTAGAATTAAAACCAAGGGATAGAGTATGGGGTATAAAGACTATATCTGCGGGTTATTATTACCATGAGTTATTATGTAAATGACCCCCCTTGCTCACAAATACACACATGCTTTTTTTCATCCTGATTTAAAACATAATTGCAGTCCTTGACAGATTGCCATTGAATTTTTTCTCATGGAATGAATTAAAACATTGAAAGTTGAAAAGGATAGAATGGAACATTATGTCCTATTATACTAATCAAATGTACTAAAACTAACCCGTCCACCCTGAAACCACCTCCTGCTGCCATCCACTGCATCAAGATGGGTTATGAATGAAAAAATCCACTTGGCACTTTACAAAATGAGGTCACGATAAGTGCATGAAAAATATGAAATCAAAGCTCTTTATAGCTAGCAGGATTCTGTCTTTGTAGCAATGAATTTAAATCAGGGCAGCAAGATCATCAAGTGCTTACAATTCCTTACAAGAGCAAATTATAATTTTCTGTTTCCTGACTGTCCTTTGTAGCTGTTGTGCAAGTTTGTTAAAAATACTTCACCTTTTCCCACGGGATGTTGCGGAGCCAATAGCAGGAGTTGGCTGGAGAAAAGAGAACTATCATTTGTCAGGAGGGTAGGTTCAAGGAAATCTGTAGAAGAGGATGCACTGCAAGTCACTTCAGAGGCAGGAAATCCCTCTGTGCCCAATGGACAAAGGATGGGGCAGCAGAAGGAGGTGAAATGGAGCAGCATCCACCCCTGACTTGGAGCACAGTCAGGACCTCTGTAAGACTCACTTCCCCTCCACAGACTTTCTTATGGGCTTCCTTCTGCAGTTATATTTAACCCAGGCTATAACAAAAGGATGCTAGCATTACTAGCTATGGTCCTTTACTACTGAGAAATAACCAGGGAGTGAGAACATAACTCACCATCTTCAGAGGGGCTGTTTTTATGTACTGTAGCAATTTAATTACTGTGAAAGTTAGTCAAAGCAATAGAGCCCTTGTGTAAATGAGAAGATCTTTTTCCTTTATAAATTAACATCAAAGTATTTCTCTTCGTTTAGGGATGAATGAACTTGAGCAAACTCAAGCTCTTTGTGCACTGAGTTTTTTGGGAGGTCAGTTCTAATCTAGTTCTGAATACTGTCTTGGTTTAGTAGACATATTAAACCAACAAATCTAAATAAATTAATGATTGACTTTGGCTTTGAATCGGTTGGGAAAGATTCTTCTATGTCTGGCTATGCCTCACATTTATATTGTGTGTGATATACACGGTTCAATAACATTTGGTACATTTTGGAGACAGTGGCTTCCGGTAGCAATTCCCCTCCTGAACACTTATGCTTTAAACGTTTCCAGATTTCTGAAAGGTCTCCAGGAACTCATCTCTATTTCCTTTCACTTCCCTTTACACACCAGTGGAAGGACATATTTACCACACTGATCTTTGTAGCATACAGCATTTGCTTAGGCCAGTGGTTTCTTGTGATATCACATCCTGGAGTTACTTCTCTGTGCTCAGTACAATTTAGTGCTCTGTCAACTTTCAAACTATTTGAAAATGCACTTCAGATGTGGTAAGTAATTTTGTGCAAAGAAAAGACATGATCTAATGTACCAACCTGAAAGGATCCTGTGAAGAATAATTTGCATATATTGAAGCATTAAGAAAGATGTGCATACATATTTCCAAGACTGGTTTCTAAAAATGTAACTACTCAACACATTATATCCTCTCAACTTGTAGTCTGAGTAATCCAGGTATGATTCTATTTCAGGTAGCAATGAAAGGAAGAAAAAAAATTAATAGAGGTAAAGAGAACAGAGGTAACACTCTCCTCCCAGTGATACATTTTTGATTGTGGCAAGAAGAGAAGTGCTGGCCTGGTTTTTACATATTAAAATTTATCTTGGTATTTAGAATTTGCCAAGAGAATTTTAATTTAAATATTTTCGATTTTTTTTTTGTCACTAATGATTTGAGAAACTGGCATAACTTGTTTTTTGCCACAACTTGTCATCTAAGATGATGAAATGGGGTTCAGTTGCCTTAACACAGACCATTTTTACTAATTTAGACATTCAAGGGGTGTTCCCACTTGCCTCCACTAAAAGGATGCAAGTTCCTCTTGAGCCCCAGGTTATACCTGCCAAGATTCATGGATGCTTCAGATACCTGGGGGGGATCCAAAATGGCACTGGGTGTTTGTGCTGAGGCAGCTGAAACCCATTTTAGCTGCCTTTAAAATTCTAATTTGAAGTTACTTTTACATATTTGCAGAAGCTATTGATTTTTCCTGAGTGGTTCAATATGGGCATTCAGTTTATTGCTTTATATTTGGAAACTGTTACTTGTGCCTTGTAACTGACCTCTTATATTAATCTTTTCCCTGCTTAATAATTCGACATTAAACATTATTTAATTCACTGTAAGCCAGAAGTGACATGCAATTTTGGGGTGTTGGTTAAAGTAAGAATTAGCCAACCAGGACTGAAAAACTACACAAGGTGTCATTGGTGGTTTGTTATAAATTCCAGTGTTTTCAGCTATGTAAATTGTTCTATTATTGATTAGTTCCTAATAACCTATCTTACAAATACATAATTTTTAAAGATCATAAACAATAAACATGATTTAGACTAATATTCAGGTTCCACTGTGCTGGCCGTTTGGGAATCATGAAATTACTCAGCTCTATGCTGACTACAGAATTAGTAACTAATATAAAATTAAAAGTTTGCAGTTGACATGGTTTTTAGCTAGCTTAAGCTAAATACTAACTTTTTGCAAGTTTTTGCATTAATGAAATTAAAGTGCCTCATCTGTATGGAAAACAAACTTGGGAAGAATTGCGAACACAGTAAAGTGAAAATTCTCTTTTGAGAATTTTGTGCTCAGACAGTATGGAGATGGGTAGCAGCATAAAATCTTAAAACAAATTTGAACAAATGTTCAAATATTCCCCCAGCACACATTTACAATATTTGCAGCTAGTCATCCATTTCCTACTGAATGCTGTGTTCTGGAAACCAAGCAAAAAACCAATAGTAGAGAGGCTAATTAATCATAAATGAATCTCATACTAGAAGATTTTTATTAGCTCTAAAAGACCACAGAAACGGCTTCACCCTATCTACACAATAAGAACATGAAATATTTATGGATTTACTGGTTTTTTTTTTACTGATTTGCTGTTTTTTACTACAGGGAAGACGGAGCATGACCTTCTCAGAGGCTCCTTACATACATTGACCAAAACCAGAAGCTTCTGAAGAGGTGCAATTTTGGTAGGCAAAACCATTTTTTTTTGTTTCTTGTAAAGTGAATACCATGCAGATACCCTGTATTTTATTAAAATACTAGCAAAACACAAAAATAGTTATTGTTGGGCATAAGGGAGTTATTTTGATATTTCCATGGAATGGTCTTGGACAGTAGATTGCCAGGCTACCACATGCAGACTGAACTGTACGGAAACATAGTCTTGGTACTTAGTGTACTACTAATGTCTAATTATGAAGTGATTTGTTTTTTTGAAGAGGTTATAAATGCACATATGTAGGCCTACTAAGAATTCTGTACTGACTTGCAGTTTTTCTCTTCTAGAAGAATTTGTGTGTATGAGTACCTGAAGTATCTGAACATTTGAAACCTTTATTACCATATTTAGGTTATTTAGGAGGGCAAAATAGACATGCAGATCATCTCTCTCCTGTGAGAGGAATTTATATGACAGTATGCAGGATGCAGAAGGACGCCAATTTGGATTTTCTGCTTCTTTGAGAATTGTTTTAAGAAATAACTCAGTTCAGGAATATTTAGTAAGTAAATGTTACACTACCTGAACCAGAATAGTTTAATGCTGTTGGTCCATATTTTGATTATTAGGAAGGATCAGTTAGCACTGTTTTAGGCAGTGCTGTGTTCTTTCCAAGGCACATTTACTGCTATTTTTCCTCTTTTGGGCGTGAAAGTAAGAGCTAAACAATTAGGCTTGTGGAATAAGCCTATCAAGGATGAAAACCAGGGGATGAGTCAGGAAAATGGAACAAAAAATGTGGCTGAGGAGTTAGTTCCATATTTTAGATGCTCTTTATTTGCTCATTTGTCTGTTGATTTGTTTGTCGATTTAAACATTTTTTGATCTAAAATTTTCCAAACAATTTAAGAAGGAAAGTCTATGGCACAGCGTCAATAGAAGGGTATTTCTGGGTAGGCTAAGTTAATTTATGTGGAAAAATATATCCATTTATAAATGGAAAGAATGTAGGTGAAAAATTTGCTCCTGTTAAAACTAATTATAAATGAGCTTCAATGGAAAATTTATATGTTCATTTGAGAAGGATCTCTGGCTTTTGCCTTGGAGTGCTGAATGATGATTAGAATAAAAGGTATTTCTGCAGTGGGGCCAAATACACTATAAGGGTTGGACTACACAAGCCCCAGGTTTCCATAGCATGGAACCCTTAAGCATCAACTCATATTTTCCAGTTAGGACTGACTAATGTTCCTCTATGTGTGGCAAAAATACAGTCAGTCATTTATTCTTCCTTGAAGCATATGAGCAGAAGCCACCACTTAGGTTATGTGTATATATGTATATATATGTGTGTGTGTGTGTGTATGTGTGTATATATATAATGTAAATATGTATATAAACAAGTTATAAGTTCTTTGGTATGATGTTATGATTGAATATATATATATTATTTAGGACCCCCCACCCCTGAACTAGTTAGGATTCCTTATAGCATAGCATGAGGTTTAGCTTATGCAAAATTGTTGCCTGCTGAGTAACAAAGAACAGTTATGAAGAAATAACTGAAAAAATAACTTAGTAAACTATCCATAGCTTATCATGTATAGCTTGGATCATAAAAGATTTAGCCAAAGGCTGGAGCACAGCTGCCCCAGCTCCTGCACTGTGTGAGTCCCTGCTAAAATCTGTCACACAATATCTAGGCTAAGTGTCCAAGTATATGAGTATGGAAGCAGAGTTAACTCTCTCAAACCTTATCTGAACTTCTGGAAGTAAGACAAAAAATGTTTATAGTATTTTATATTATGTAAGGTAATTTAAACAATGTTTTACATAATTGACCCTGGACACACTTCTGTCTTTTGTTTCCTGGGTGACCTTGATGATAATCCCTAGATGCTCTTTGCTTCCCAGTGCCATGATGAAAATGGTAATGCGTGACAGACTAGGTATGAAAGAATGATCCCTCTGGAGGCCATGGTGTTTTACAATCACTGGAGTCATAAAACACATTCCTTGCCATCACCTTTTAAAGGTGGAATTACTGATTATGTAATTTTAACAAAATGCTTTTTACAAGGCTCAGAAGGTCATGGAAAGTAAATGCAGCACAGAAGGAAGAAAGCAGATTGAGGACTTCCTCCAGGTTGGGCAGGATTAGGGCTGCAGATCCTTTTAGAAATGACTGACTCATAAGCATTAAGCATAATAAGTAGATATTATATAATATGTCTGCATTAAGTCCTGCTTTGTCTGAAATGTTATTCCTCACAGAAGGCATCATGTTTATTACCACTTTTAATGGGAAATGCCAGAAAGATTTGTAAAGTTAATTTTCCACAATTTTGGACATAGTTCTTCTTTTGTTGCCGTCTATTGGATTTCCTTTATTCAATCCATGGATATTTCTTTTCCCTTCCTATGATTTGCTCCTATTGGAGGATGCTAGTGCTCAGACTCCTAGATGTCTTCCTTAGATCAGCACTGCAAAGTATGGCATAGTTTGATTTTAAACAAGAGCATATCGATTTCAGATGTGGTGTAGGGGTAGTGCACTTTCTCTGGCTGCTACTTCAAATGTTCCTCAGCATCCTGCTCTGCCTTGATTTCCCCATCCATAAAATAAAGATAAAAAATAACAGGCTTTGGCTTAATTTTTTAACCCAAAAGTCTTCAATATCTGTTGTGGAAAGATGAGATATATATGGTTAAAATTCATTACTATACCCACCACATGCATGTGATGCTTTAATCTTCCCTCCCATCCACTCCCCTCCCCTTCACCCAGCATTCCATGCTTAGATTTTTGTCTGTGCCCTCCTGTTTCATCTCTTTTCTAGTTCCTGTATATGTCTGACTCATCATCTGTTCTTATTAGGGTCTGAACTACTGCACTTTTCCCATGATGAATCTCTATCTATATTGCTTGAAAACATGCTTAGTTGCAACAAAATTCTTGTTTCTTTGCTTCTAGTGTTTGCAGAATTTCTTGGATTAGAATCCTCAGCAGAGCTAATTAATGCAGCCTATAATGGTGTATTTATACGTGGAAGTGATCTGAAAAATGTTAAATAAGTGGTTAACACTGTGCACTACAATGGGTTTGCTCAAAGTTCATGAAGTTAAACCTATGCAGGACTTTGAAGCATCTGAGACCATTGATTTAAACTGGCACACATTCACTTGGGAGATAGCAAAACTCTCTTGTGCTGGATAGTGTGTTAGCCTTGGATTTTCTTTAATTTTTTTTATGTGGTGGTTCTCGATCCTCTGAACAGCAAAGACTGGAGCCTCTTCAGAAAAGTAGGATGTTCCTTCTTGTCTTACTTTCACACAGTAGGAATGCTGTCTGTAAATGTGACAAGATTGACAACTCAGGCATTAGTGTTGGTAATAAAATAGATAAGGAATAAACTAGAGAAAGGAAAAGGAGCAATAGATGGTAATACAAGATGTAATGATAATACTCTAACAGGCTGACTAAAAAAAGATGTGTCTAAGCTCTATGCCTTTTCTAGCCTTGATAGTTTTTAAATGTCTCTGTGCTAGCTCTGAAGTCAATTGTCCTAGAAGAGGGAGCAGACTGTGATGACAGTAGGAGGTTGCTGCTGCACACTCACCAGGACAGCTCATTGTCTGCTGACAGCTTGTTTCATATGTGGTTTATAAATGAACCCTCAAAGGCCTGATGTTTGGACATCCAGTTGAAAATTAATGTTTCATCCAAAACCCTAAACCAGATGGTACTTGGCCAGTACTGCTGTTTGGAGAATTTCAGTGTGTAAATAGCTGGCCAGTTTCTTTTGCTGAGGGTCCTCTTCTGATTCAATCAGCTATAATCCTCTTTTTAATGTTTGGACAAATCATTCAGCAAAGTCATGGCAGGAGGCTGTGATTAAATGTGCAGTTCTACACAACTCCTAGAATTCCTAAAATACCTGGCTGAAGCTGGAGTCTGATACAGACCAGAAGCTGTGGGAACAAAAATGTATTTTCTAGTCCCAGTGACAGGAACTAAATTAGTGCTCAGAAGCCAAACACCTTTGCTGGAAATAGTCTGGTACCTGCTGATGCCAGTAATTGCAGCTACTCTGCTAAAATAAGCCAAAATGATCATTGTCACTGGCAATCTGCTCTGAGATAGCAGCTATTGCAAGCAAAGGGCTTGATACCAAGGTAGCATGTGCTGATATCACAAGATGACATGCACAATTTCTCTGGAGGCTTCAAGCAGATATCAGACACCTGGCATGCTTCCCCCATGCTACATCTGCAGGAATCCATTTCCTTCCTTTCTTTCTGTGATGGACAATTTCCTTATGGGTTTGGGCCATACTCTACATTATTTGGCTGTACAGCAGTTTGGATACCAGTGTTTTGCTGTAAAACAGGGTTCTTTGCCAGATCTTTCAGTTTAATTGTACACAATTTGTTTTAGTACAGAAAAACAGAGGTTGAGCTGCTTTGAGCTGGCAATGCTGATAAAAATCTGGAAGAGCCTTTTACCTCATTAAAAAGGTCTTTGGAGACACATTACTCTTATCTTCAATTTAACAGTTCAGATTTTGGATGGTACGTGCACTTAAAAATAAATACCTTTGGAATAATACAGAAGGTGATGTGATTTTTGGAGACAGTTAATGCATTCTAGATCTGTAATAATTTCAGTTTGCTCAAGGAACAAAGACTAATATAGGTAATACTTGGATTTTTCCAGCAGTGTGTCTCATGCTGCAGCATGCCAGAAGGAAAAGAAAAGCCCACGCACAATGCACCAGATGTGCACAACTCTATGCAAAGAGAATAAATCTTCCAGACAGGCTGCAGTAATGTATTTTTCTTCATCTCTTACAATGTGCTTGAGAAGAGTGCCTTCTAGGCAGGACTCTGAGAAGGATGAATATATATTATCCTCAGTCTGAAATGCTTGTGTGGCTGTGTTCACCCCCCTGTGAGCTGAGCCCATGCTCAGTCCTGGAGGCAATGCTGCTGCCTAATCTGCTGGCTGCTTCATCCGCAGGACATCCCTTTTTCCTGCTATTCATGGGATTTCTAAACAACGTACTTTGCTGCTACATAGCTGCTTAACTGCAAATAAACTAGTGTTAAATAATTCTGATAGTTTTTACTGTTGTCCGTGTGAGGAGGGAAAGTTTGTAAACACTGCTGATATGAGGGTTTATTTGTCATTGAGGTACCGCAGCTATGTCACTTACAACCAGTAAAAACTGCAACCATGCTCTAGTGGCAGTCAGTAAGATCAGAGTAAGACCAGAATAAATACCTGTTGCCTTATCCTCTGATTTATTGCCTACTAGCATGATTGTATGTTTTTTTTTTAATTTATTCTAGAGATTATGGTCTATTTAGATGTTACTTTGTGTTAGTATTTTTTGTAAAACAGTGCACAATGAGGAATTTATTCTGGAAGAAATTTCTTAAACATTGATAGAATGCAAGTGGCATCTTTTTACTGACTGCCTTTCATTATTCAAGACAGGAATGCTGCATTGTATTGGTGTGTTTTAAAAGAAAAAAAAAGAGGTGTTTATTTACAAGCCTGTTTTTAAAATGTTTAATATGGAATTTGAGTAGTAGTTCATATGGCATTACCTACTCTGAAATATGTACTGTTACTGACTATGTATTTTTCGTTTCTGATAAAAGCTATGAATATATAAAGCAGTCAAGATGAATCCTACTTATTTCTCACTTTCACACGTGCAAATCCATAGAGCTTGATATCTACTGTGAGCAGCTGACAGCTGGTAAAAATAACTTTTAGTTAAGACTGTATGTGCTTACCTGCCTGCAAAACTTCTGTAGAACTTCATGCTCGATCTTATGATTCCACAAAGATATTTTTCAATAATGAAACAGATGAAATGCTTGAAAAGAATCAGCTCTTGCTGACACAGGGCAGAGATGCATGCATTAAAATGGTAAAAAACCCTAGTCTTAAGTCTTTAAGTTGAGTAAAGTTCTGAAAAATTTACCTAGCAGTGTGATGTTTATAAATACAGTGGTGACATTTTTAAGACTGTTGTGAAATGTTACCTTCACGTAGAAAGAAGCTATTTTGTGCCCTGATTCTATTTGCTTTTCTGCCCTTGTTTGTGGTTCAGTTCATGGGGAACCAACAAACTGTGTTACATCTGCAGACCACATTTTCTCTTCATGTAGTCCCTGCCCAGCCACAACTTTGCTGCAGTTTTATTGGGTAACATTCGGTTATGCACTCATTTTGACAGATGCACTTCAAAATTCTGTTCAAACTTCAGCAACAAAACCCCTCCTCATTCAAGTTAGAGTTCATTATTAGTGGCTGTTTATGTTATCTCAGGGCTTGCTAGACAAAGAAACTGCAAACACTACACTGAGCCCCGGATTAATCAGTGTATAATTTTAGAATCTTGTGCAGAATAAGGCCGGACTCGTAGTGTTGCCTATGAGTCAAAACACATCAAAGTAATCTTACAATAAAGTAGCCTCAGCCTTCAAGAGCACTTTTATATATGACTAGGATAATTTGCATCAGAGGATTATATTCCCTCTTTGGGAAAGGTTTGTAGAGAGAGCTGGAGGCAGTGGAGGGACTGTGCCAGAGGATGCTTAGACAAGCTGGCTTGAGTTCCAGTTCTTGTTTGTCCCTGGTAAAATCTTGCACTTTTTGGATTACAACCTTATCCAAGTGTCTGGGCAGAGGGGTGGATAAGCTGTGTGTGGTGGCTTGCTTCTAACCTTCTTCCGCTTACACTGTTGTATAACCATGTTAGGCCATGCTGACATCAAACACTTTTGATAGAATGAAATTTGTAAAGATGGTAGATTTAATTTTGGACTTATAAATGAGATTTTTATGCATAGAGGGCATAAGAAATGCATAAAAATGCATTTCAATCACTAACAATCTCTGAGAATATGATTTAGAAAACTCATGTGTGCCAGTCAGAGGAAAAGTGAATTTTGTATTAACTTTCATAGAAAACATGATAAGATGGAAATGTAAATCTGCATTGGCCAGCCAGATTCCAGAGGCATTGCATTTTCTTGCCCTTTAGGAAATGTGTGGGAGAGAAGCATTTTCATGGATCTTACAGCACAGCACTTGGCACTCGTAATAACAATGAAGTGGTTAAAGGGACGTACACCAGCTTTTAATGGAGTGACTGTTTCAACCAGCTCTGCTTCTGTATCTGAAGAATTCAGTGGTATCAGGGAAATCTTGGCTGCCCAGGATTCTGGATAAGCTCAGAGAAACTTTTTCCTGGGTTCTCTGTGCTAGAAGACTTAAACTAGCAAGGAGTGATAGTGCTTTGCCCTCTTGAGCTTCTTAAGGTTTCACGGTTGCAGAGGCAAAGTGACTTACAGCTCTTCACAGCCCTTAAACATTTTTATGCATATAAAACTTGAAGTGCTGAAGTGCTAAATTGGCTGAGCTCTAATCCAGTTTACCTCTGCATGCATAATAGTTTAAGCAGTTGAACACAGTCAGAGGTTCCAACTGAGGACAAAGTGCCTGTAAAACTTCTGTGGCTGGTAGATTTCCTGTGCTTTGCTTCATGTCTTGCTGGCCATAACCTGAAGCCTGACATAAATGCAAAGACACTGTGGCTTCACTAGGAGAAATAAAAAAATCTGTTTTTTTGAAGGCTACTGTATCTTCAATTTTTTTAGAACTCACTTCTCTAGATATCTGCTATCTATATATCAATATGTAAATAACTTTGTGAGTCAGGGGACAGGGCTCCATACAATTTGCTTTTGAAAGGTATGGCAATATTGAGCTTCCTGTGACTTCGGAAAGATGTTTTAAACAGAAGGAGCTACGGAACAAATTCTTTCTCTCAGTTACCTCAGTATTCATTCACTCAGAATTATGTTAATTAGGGCAGCTTGGTAGCCAGAAGTTCAGAAGGAGGAAGATGGGCTTCCTGAGTAGCAGAATGAATACTGAACAAGAGATCTGAAAGCAAAGGATAATATTTTAAGCTTATTACCACCACCTTCATGATCAGACAGAGTAAATGTGCAGCTAAAGCTCAGTTAACAACTCTTTCCTTTCATGTGCAAAGAAGAGTCACTCTGTCTGATGGCACTGGCAATGCAGCAGCTATAAATGGATTAGCCCAAGTGAGGGACTTTGTTGTTTGTGTGTTTTGTTTTGTTTGTTTTTTCAGTTTACACAAAGTGAAGTAATGAAATGCTAGGTTTATACAGACACATTTCTGACAATGTTCGTAAAAATACTCAGATTTCTCCATATGAAAAGCCATCAAGAGATCCAGGAGAAACTAAGAAAGCAAGAAGAATTACAAGTATTTTTTTCCCAAGCAAGGAATGGTGAGTCTACAGCTGCTTTTTAAGGTGTATTCTGCTGGCTTATGAAACAAATGAAGCATATTCAGCTTTCAGACATAAAACTGCATTGCATGTATTATTTGCTTCTATTCTTTCAGTTTTCATATTCAAAATCATACATGAACTAATTTTTAGGACTGAAATATATACTCTGGAATTCCCTTTAGCCTCACAGGCATTTGGTCCTTGAGATCATGAACTCAACCTGGCTGCCACCAATCCTGTCTCCTTTAATGAGCTCATCCGTTACCATTGGATAATTCAACATGCAATATGAATTTATTAAAAGTTCATCAAGTAAGTTCAAAATCCAGGTATAGTTCTGTGTTTTTTACAATAGTTGACTAATATTTCTAGAAAGCTAAGCCCAGAAATTATCTCCAGTATCCTTCAGGGATTTAATATATAAACAGGAATTGTGCACTTCTAAAAGAATTATAAATCAACATTTCCATTCACTGCTAAAATATTCAGCTCCTTAAGACAGGTTAATTTCAAAGGACAACCAGGAGGCCTCTGATGCTGCTTTGGAGCTCCAGGTGTACCACTACCAGATTTTTGAGACCATATGTACGTTATACATGGTCCCACTCACCCATTTTCCAACATCTTGATCACAGAATTTTAGGCAAATATTAATTAGTATTCATAGCAATACTTTTGCACCACTTCATTTCAAACACAGGTGCTATTCTCAGCTTGTCAAAATACCAGTAAAATAAATGAAGCAGAATGAGGGAAAGTTTTAACACAGCTCAACTTCTTAAGTGTGGTTAGCATATTCTTATGTGCCATAAAAATGGCGCAAATAAGCACTGTTTGAAGTTTAATTAAGAAATACACTTACTCTTTTAATTGTGCTAATTTGTTTCTAGTTAATATTGAGAGATGACATGGCTGATATCTTTATTATGAGTTTATGGTTAGTAAATGAGGAATTCTTCTCAATGTATTAGCAAAATAATGGGTATTGTTGGAAAAAGGGAAAGACAAATGCCAGCACCTCAGAAAAAATAATAATGAGAATTATGATTCTGCAAGGCTCTAATTTTACTGTATGATTCTTTTGCCTCTAATGAAAAATATAAGAATTGCTTCAATTTTTAATACAATAGCTACAGAAGATGATATCTTATTTATCTTAATTCCTTATTTAGTTAGGTGAAATGTTCCAGATTATTATATTTCAGTATTATTATATATTATTTTATTTCTGTGAAACATGGACAGTTCTTAAATGGAAAATAACACCTTCTGAACCTGTAACCTGAATTTGTTACTCCTGAGTGTGAGTGAAAAATAAAGCAAAAGCTTAAAGATTTAAGAATTTTAGACTGTATTCAGTATCACATTTTTTTAAACCATAAGTAATGATAGATAAATTTGTTCCTTGCACTGAAATGTGATATTTTTTAATAGAAAATTATAAATATACCCAAAGGAAAAGGCTGTAACTCCTTAGTATATGGCCAAAAGAAAATCAAATGAATAGGTGTTTTAACAAAGAATAGGATGAATTTCTCCTAACAAAAATTAAATAGTAAATATACCAGATCTTTACAAATCAGATCATCTCAAACTCCACATCTTGCCAGACCAATGTCAACAGAGCTGCAAATGGAGCAAGCACCTGACCTCTGAAATTTCTATAATGTGACAGAGTAGGGACTTCAGAATCTCTGATGAGACGGTGTTTCCAAAAGTGATGTCAAAGGAATCTTCCACCCTGCCCCTTAATGCAGTTAATGAGATACTGAAACTCTGCTGTAATCCAAGTAACTAATTGTTCATCCTCTTCTATGCCAGACTGTTTTGACAGTGAATTCCTGGGAAGGAGACAAAATCTAACCTTCACTGACAGAAAGAAATGTAACATGAATTAAAATTTGTTAATACCCCTGTGACAGTTTCAGGACTGCTCTTTAGATGATTTACCTTTAAATGAGTTATAAAACTGTCTTCATTTAGATAAAGCTTAGTTACAATTATTTCTACTTGCCAGATGGGATTCACCAATATCTCTTGTCTTTGTATAGAAGATATTAGCAGTATATGATGGAGCAAAGCAGGGCTGGCTGCTATCTTGATGGGATGAATTTCTTTTTCTACCTTATTTTGGCTACAGTCTCAAACACACTGGTCACCCTCAGAGATATGGTCCTCATTAAAAAAGAGTATAAGGATTAATCTATACATAAAATTATATGTTTTTCTTTTCCCTCCAGCAAAATATTCATAATTAAGAACAGTTGTTACTTAACATACTCTTAATGATAGTGTTTTCCAAGGTTTTCCACATTGCCAAAATGACACTGAAAGAGTTAACACTTGTTTCTCAACGAATTATAAACCTCAACTCTTTTACTTAATGGGAAGATAAAACTTAATTATCAGGGTATTTTCCAGATAATTCTATGTTCCAATCTCATTTAGAGAGGATAACAATTGTTATGACCTTACAATTAATTTAAATATTGAAAAAAACCAGCTGTGGTTTAAATGAAATTGTTTCTATAAAAAGCAAAATGAGCTATTCTGTTTTATCAAATTCAGAAAGTATTTTGAATTTTCTGATTTCCACACAGCCATCAAGAAGTGGTGTGCAAAGAAGAAATAAAAATGGGTCAGAATAAGATAGATTTTGGATAAAGGAAATTTATGTGGACTTTGGGCCAAAGAAGTTGAAATAAAAGGTAGACGGAGGTTACACACAATTGGAGTTAGCAGTTAATACTAAAACTCTATCAAAAAAGAAATGTTAAATGAAGACTATCAGAGGGCAGAATTTACAGAGCTGCTCCAGAACATTTAAAACAAAACATCTCCTTTAGATGTACGTCCTTTATCCTCTCTCTACACACTGTAGGTCCCTTGTCCCTACTCTCAAATGTGAATGCTTCTGCCATTTTGCAATTCAGCCCATCCCCCTGTGCTGTCCCTTGCCTCTGCATCTCCTCTGCTCTCTGGTCACCATCTGGGAAAGGCCCCAAGGATGTCAGTGCTTCCAGGCTGTAACTGTGCTGTTCAGCTGTGTATATTTGCAGGCTAGTGTGTATTTGCTAAGCTGCCACCAGGGCAAAGAAAATAGATAATTGTTGAATTTGGGTGGCAAAATTTGTGTTAGATGAGGCACCAATTTTTGCTGCTCTCTCTATTCAGCTGTCTGTGCTCATGACAGTGTTTCCTTTGAGACTGTGCTCCTCTGGCAGATTTGTCGGAATTGACTAATGACTTCAGCAGCTAAAGGGGAAAGACACTGAGTGGCTTACAGAGAAAAGGGCAGGCACATGGTATTTTCACTTCCTTGAGAAGCTTAGGGGAAAGAATAAAACTATTAAAAAATGTTTGATATTCAGCATATGATTTACTGATTTTTCATATCTTGAGGATAGCGATAGGGCAAAGCCTGAAGCATTCAGGAAGGAGCCAGAAATAAGTTTTTCCTGTTCTCATCTGTGCCATTAGAAAAGAAAGTTTAGCGTGTGAGTCCCCAGTTGAACAGACAAAAACCTGCACACCAGGGTAAAGTCCCTTAGAGCAGACAAAGGTACAAAACAGTACATAAGAGCTACACTGGACCAGACAGGCTGAGGACACTGGAGAAAGAGAGGAGAGGGAGAGAAGGAAGAACAAAGCAAAGTACAGATTATTGTAATACATGGCAACACTCTCATCTTACTAAACAGTTTTGTAATAAAACTACAAAATACAGTGGTCACAGTCCCCCAGGTCCTGATCTCATCTGGTACAGAGTTCATTTTCTTAGTAGCTAGTTTTGAATTCAGTACAAGAATAATGTTGATAACACATTGACGTTTTAGTTGCTGAGCAGTGCTTACACTTCTCGAGGGACTTCTCAGTGTGTTATGCTCTGCCTGTGAGCAGGTGCATGGGAAGCCAGGAGGGAACATGGCCAGGACAGGTGACTCAAACCATCCCAAAGGATGCTCCATGCCATAGCAGGTCATTCCCAGTATTTCAGCTGGGGGGGGAATTGGCTGAGTGGGACGAGTTGCTACCTGGGGTTGGGCTGAGCATAAATGAGTGTGTGGAGAGAATTGTATTGTGTCTCATTTGATTCTCTTGGGTTTTATTCCTCTCTCTTTCTCCTTTTGATTACAATTATTATTTCTATGGTTATTATACTTACGTTTTACTTTAATTCAGTTATTAAACTGTTCTTATCTCAGTCCATAAATTTATTATTTTTTTCGTTTCCAGTTCTCCTCCCCATCCTATTGTGGCAAGGGGAAGCACTAAGCAAGTGGCTCTGTGGTACCTAGTTGCCTGCTGGGTTTAAACCACAACCATTTTTCTGTTACTTTCAATTCCATAGAGTCTCTAATATTTACCCAGAAAATTTGTCTCCAATCCATCACATCCTTTGTTAGCTTCCTACCAGACTACTGCTGTCTAAAGGGGGAATGTCACCAAGACTCAGGGGAACACCTATATTCATGAGGTACTTCATGTAACCTTACTCAGTCTGAGAGAGCTGGAAAAAGCCTTAATCCTTTTTCCAGTCTCTCCCAACGGACTGGAGCATGCCATGTTTAGTGCCCTTTCCCCAAGTGAGCTCTCCCATTCTGGAGAAAAAGCATAATGGCCCTGAACAAAGGGATTAAAAAAATTCCTGGGCATCAGCTGGCAATTTCTGTGGCAGAATTACATTTACCACAGGGTAGAGTATCTTCTCACCTTAAGAGGAGGGAGATTGATGAAAACATTTTTTTAGGGGATGTGAGTGTACGCCCATGTGAAGGCTGACTTTTCCCATTCATTCTGCTTCAGTATGCACTGTTTGGATTCCCAGGTATGAGTATCATCCTCTATGAACATAAATGCTGTCACTGTTCATTTTTGGGATTGTGTATGAAGTTTTAAGGCCTTGATATTTTTATCCAACTTTCCAAAATTTTACCCTGTTATCTCCAATTATAAAATACTTTGAGAAACATCCTTGGTGCACTTGAATTACAAGAAAAGTTCAGCTTCACAGCTCTGGTTTAACCCAAGCTGTGGCACACTTGCCAGTGGCAGCATTTGAAAGTCATACAGTTTGAGTAGTTGTCTGTTTTATACCCCAGCTTTCCAAAATTGGTATCTAAATGGTGCTTTCCTTTTGTCTCTGACTAGCAAAGGAGAATGGTAGAGACTAGGTCAATAACTTAGAATTGAAGAGGCTGTGAGTACAAAAATGAAAATAACAAGGCATCTCACAAGACTGGTGGAATATTGCTTCCCAGGCCTTAAATCCAGAGCATTTCATTTGCTGTACAATATTTCCAGCCCATTTTAGCAGCTGTCCTCTCCCTGGTACTCTATTTCTCTCTAGTAACTGAAAATCCAACATATAAATTTTCCTATTATAAGAGGAGAGGCGGTAAGTTATTCGTTGGATCTTTCTCCACCATTTTCCACATGGAAGCTTCTCTCCCTAAAAAACCAAATTATTACCCACTTTGCCCATTTTAGGCTGTACAAAATTAAAAGATTCCAGTCAGGAAGAAAGAATTTAACAAAACAAACTCTTTTTATGAAGCATTGATTAATCAAAATACCATTGTAAAACACAGTGCACAGAAGTAATTCTACAAGCCATAACTTTCTGCTGCTTCTAAGCTTTTTTTATGACTTCTAAATCCTTTGAACTTTCATTTCCAGCCATCCAGTGTGTGATTAGACACTTTTCTCTAGGTCTCTGTAAAGACCTCCATTTTTGTTGCATAAATTTTATGTTCTTTTATGGAGTTTGTGTGGAATGGGACTCGGGGTCAATTTTCTTGTAGTGCAGAAATAGCCTGTAGGAGTCCTGCAGTATTGAATATCTCTTGTTCAGGGTCATTCAGGCTGTCATCCAGGATGTGGAAACACATTGACTGAGTGACCTGGTAAATATAGCCCTGATTTTATATACTTTCTGATTCTTCTACCAGCCATGTGTCATCTCAGTAGCTTGCTGGAGGTAGAGTATGAGGACTTACTCTTATATACAGAATCCTGGATCCTAGTTCCTCTAAACTTATTTTTTTCCCTTATCTATTCTTCTCAATTGAATATTGTACTATAGTTTTAAATTATAGCTTGGATAGTGGATTTTTAGATAAAGAATACAGGAAAAATATGATTAAAATTTAGCAAGGCTTAAGCATCCATAGTACTCCATAACAACTGCATTATTTTAATTCATTGGAGTGTACCATCTTGAAAAATAAATTAAAAATATAGAAACTGAAAAACCTGTGCACAAGACAGAAAAAAATACTCATCCTAGAATTTTTTTCTACAATAGTAAATACTCCTCCAGAGTTTGAAATGTGATATAAAATAAAGAGGATCTTGTAATCTGCGGGATAGGGCTGTGCAGAGGAGTGAGAATTTATGGCAGCTTGTTTTGTGGTAAATGATAGGGCAGAGCAGTGCAAAAGGGATGCCTGATGACCCCAGCTAGGCTCTCTCATTGCCATCTTGTGCTGCAGTGCTGTGTTATGGATGGCAGGCTGGATCTTGGTAACTGGTGTGTGCTCTCAGCACAGTGCAGGGCTGCTACCCTGGGCCCCACTGTCTGCACTGCCAGATCAGTGCTGCCTTCCACCTTGCTGAGAAGCAGAAGTTTTACCTCACCATGGACACATCTACACAGCCTCTGCTTTGAGAGAAATGTCCATGTTTCTCTGCATGTTGGAAAAGACACTGGAAAATCTGTGTTTATCCAGGAATGGGCTTGCTACTGGCTTGATTGCCTGGGAGTCTGGCTCTCAGAAAGGTCTTCTCATCTTGCTCAAGTCTCATCACAGGAGCCAACACACTCCGAGTCATGTATTTGGCAGGATGTGAGACCACTTAACAGGAGCTCAAACTGGGACATTTTGGCACTCTGGTGTGATGCTTTGGCTCAAAAACCTGGTAGAGGCTGGATTAGGGTGGAGCCATCTCAGGTTCAAAAATTATCATTCTTGGAAGGAAACCTGTGACACAGTTAACAAATGAAATACAGATACTGCATCAGGAACGTGCCTCTGGGTCCAAGGGTTATGTTGGACACACCGAGCACACTATGAAACACAATGCTACACCAGCTTCTGTCCTCGTCTCAAGACACTCATGCTGCAGAGAGAAAGCAGCCCAAGATTTCTGATTCCTTGCTAGATTCACACAAGAGATAAGACATTGTCCAGCAGAGGTGGATGAAGAATTTGGTTGCTCTGCTAAAAACACTGACTACTTTATCCTGTGAAATTGGACACCGCATTGTGAAGCTGAGAAGAAGCAACTTTCAAGTGAAATTCTGCCTCCATAGAAGAAGTGCCAGGGTACTGGCAATCTTTGATTTTACTGCCAATTTCATTTGAATGGCATTCACACCTGTAAGATGGACAAGGAGATAAAACTTGTAAGGTAGACAGAAAAAATTAAATAGTACAAAACCAGAGACTACTACAATACTGTGTTCTACAGTGAGATATTTGTGGTAAAAATTGAAAGTTCATACCATGGACAGTAACATAATAACAATGATTGCAGATTCTTATCTCAATAGCACTCAGAAATGTCATTTGGCTTTATTAAAAAGAAAGGCACAAGTTTTCTGCTTCTTTAAAAATCTGAAATTCTTCCAGTCACAGCTATCTTTCAGTCTGTCGTTCAGACATGTGAGTGCAGTTACTTAACCACAAACATTTTGTGAGCAAAACAGTTTAAAGACTTCATCAACAAAAATTAAATGAAAAAAGTACTCAGCATAAATCTCTTTTCATCCTATCCTCTTGATACATTCACATTAATGTGTATTTCCTTGCATTTTGTATTTTAGATGATGGCAAATTCTGTTGGATTTTTAGAAAGTGGGGAGAAAAGCCTGCCTACATCAGAAATAATTGTGCTGTACAAACAATTATCATAATTTTGGAGTAGTTTTTGTTGTGTCTTTTATAAATGCAAACATATGTGTTTGATTCAAATGTGAATTACCTTGTTACTTTTCCAATAAGTTTTTAAAGAACTTGTTCAGGTTGTTTATTTATTTTGTACCTCCTTAATGACATAGGAATTTAGCCTTGGGTGTAAAAGCATGGTTTATGCAGCTTATTTGGATTTTGAATCTGCTCTGAACAGCCTGTAGGCATACAACATGAATCTAAACATAGAAGTCTGACCTATCAAGTGCATACATGTGGTACAGATGACCTGCACGTGCAGGAAAGGCCACTTGTTGGACTAGGGAATGTTTGTAGAGGAAATGCATAAGAGGTAATAAATGAAAGATACATTTGATTTACTGCATTTATTCTTCCTAGAAGTTCTTTGTTTTGTGTTCAATGCCCTGAATTCAGAACAAGTCAGGTTTACTTTGCCTGTTGAAATGAACTATGCAAATCCCAACTGTAATTTATATTTTATAGCTTGGGCGCTGCTGCAGAAATAGGATTCTTCCATCTAGTCTCTGTAGGTATTTTGGCATATATTTATTGCAGCTGTCTAACAAAAAACAAACCTCTTTGTTTTGCATTCACATTGACATACATTAAGGGAAGAACATTTGTGATTTGTCTCTTTTTAATGATCTCATTAAAATGGCTGATGAGGCTCACCCAATTTTCATGTCAAATTTGATTTAAACTCTGTATACAAGGTACAAGATATTAGATGCATTGGTATATGGAAAAGTCCATTTAGACTAATTCTAGGTGTAGGTGTTGTAGACATCTGTTTACAGACTTGCTGCTCTAGACCAGGCTCTTGTTACAGAAATAAGGAGAAAAATTCTAAGAGATCAGATGTCTAAATGCCTACAAGTAACCATTTCTCTGTACTAGCTATAAAGAGAGCTCTGCTGTGTGATAAACTCAATTGTACAGGTACTCTTTGAAGATATTTAAAGTTCTTGCCTTGTTCCATCAGTATTTTCTGTAGTAGCAGAGGAGTTCATATCCCTGGCAAAGAAGCTCGGTGCATAAGATGCAACTTACAGACATGACTTGCATTTACAACAGAAATGTTTTTGTTGTTATCCATTATTATGACCAGAAACCTGGGTTTCTGAAGTAACTGAGCCCAAATATTCTCTGTTTCCTCAAGGCAACAACAAAAAAAGATATCTAATCTCTAAATTTAGAAAGCATTAAGCTACAAGGAATCAGTTTTGAAGTCAGGACAACCTAGTAAAAAATCAAGAGGCTTTATAAAAGGGTTAAGAAAAGTAGAAACAAACATTTAAAATAATTTAAGATTTAAGGGTACCAGGCACTATTGAAACATAATAATGCAAAATTTCTTATTGGCCTTCTATTTTTTCATTTCACACAACTTAAAGTCTTCCCCCTCCCATCCTAAGTATGGAGCATTTATGATTGTGAAGTGTTACATTCCCTTGGTGGTAATTGTAGTTTGCCATTTATTTGTCAATAATTGCTTATCTTTCTGTTCTATTCTAGGGAGCATCTGAGGACACCAGCTGGCTGTACATTATTCTCCCTCCATCATCTGTATTTATAGACAAATAAAAGGAGCCTTTGGGAAGAACTAATGGTTTCTTTTAACCTTAAAGTGTGCCCCTTGGGATAGTATGACCCTTCTCTTTTAAATCCATGCTTCCTGCTCTGAAATTTTCATGACTACAGCATAGTTCCCACTATACCAGCATGTGTCCCGAATCATTCCATCTCCAGATCGAAGATCAGGCATTTCTTCGCACCCCAAATTCTGCTTGTTCTTTTGATATTAGGCTGGAAATCTAATAACATTTTTCCACTTTTAATCTTGGTGAAGTGCCTCCACTGCAAAAAGACAATAGACCATTGTGCTAGTAGTTTGAACAGTCATTTGTCATCCATGGAGCAATTATGCTCAGTAAGAGTTGACAGAATGGGCCACTTTCTGCTAATAGTGCCAACACTACTTTAAAGCAGAAACTACCTACAAGCAAGCCCAGCTAATGTGTATGTGTCAAAAATTATGTTTCTGAAGCAAATCTCAGGTATTTAAGGTATTCCTATTTCCTCCCCCAGACATCTGCTTAAGCTGATGAATAAGAAACTGCCACTCTTCAGTATAATTATTGTCTGGAACAATATTTGCTGATAGCTGACTGTCCTTAATATTGATTACCTGGAAAGGTCAGAATGATTCCTTGGTATTTTATTAGCTTTATAAATAGAAATGGCAAAGGCAAAACGTGAAAGGTAGCAGTGAGGAGATTAAATAGAATTAAAAAGTGTGAAAATGGGAAAGGGAGTGAAGATATCTCAGGAAAAAGCATCTGTGCAGAACAGCAAGAAAAATTTCTTCGTTTTATGTGATGTATACACATAATTAAAAGAAGCGTTATGAGGACTAAGACAGAAAGCCAAGAGAATTGAAAACATGCCACCAAGAACAATCAAGAAAAGGTCACATTTTCACTTAGATTTAGAAAATATCTTAGTTGCGTGCATAAGAAAGAGACAAAATGTGATTGAATTGGTGCATATAGCAGAACCACATAGGTATTTTGAGCTACACAGCTATTAAAGTTAAAATGAGAATTTCAGTCAGCAGCAGCATTTTATATCCGACAGTCAACAAGACTTTAGGAAAAGCTTAAGCCATAAATGAGCCTGAGTGCTGTTCTGGCCAGGGTTGATTCTAGCAGAAGGCAAAAGGGGCATGGCTGGGACACAGAGGCTGTTCTACCCCACCTCTCATCATTGCCAAGGTGGGGAGAGGGGAGTGTTTTCCCAGGAGAAGTGGTTTCTTCTGCTCAGTGACTGTGGCAGAGGGAGGGGTTGGATCAGGGTGGAGCAGCCAGGGAAGTGTGGCTGTGGTTGGGCCAGGCTCTGTGGTGAGCATTTTGCATGTGAATCACTCTCTCCTTTGTACAGTTTTGTTATTAATATTGTTCCTGTTACTGTTTGATTTCTTATCACATTGCTCTTTCCAGTATTTTTTTCCTTATTTCAGCCTATGATCTTCACCTTTTGTGCCTCCAGTTCTTCCCTCCAACCTGACACAGGGGAGAGGGAAGGTGGGCGAGTGGCAGGTTTGGAGAGTCTCATGGGAGCACTAAATTGGGGAGTACCATTCCTAAACCACAACCTAATAGCTCATCCTGATTCATATTTTGTTCTCTCATAATTTATACTTTTTCTCAAAGTTGTCATATGCTGTCTAGAAAGCATACTGTTTTATCTCCAAACAGGAAAAAGCCCCATGAGATTTTCTGCTAAATGGCATTGCCAAAGTGCTGAAGACTTCATGCTTGAAGTCTCTGACCATCGTAATATGCAGATGTAAATGAGAGTTCTTATCAATAAATAGAAAGAGAAATAATCACTATTAGTTTTGCTGAACCTCTGCACATCACCACCACTGACCAATTGCTCCTGTCAGTCAGGGAAATATATTTGTTCCCTTTGTCACTTTGTTTCAGAAGAGGCTGGAGAGGGAAACCCTGCTGTAAGGATACGTAGCTGTCCCAGTTTACCTCACAAGCTGAAAGCATTGCCACCTAAGGTATCATGCTATTATCAAGTCTGTTATCAAGATGCATCAAATCACATCTCATTGTACTGCCACTAAGCAAAACTAGGACCTATTTACCTCACAGTGTGTAAATTTCTCATATTATTGCCAATTTTAAAAATTAAAGAAGAGACACTGTAAGGTATGAAGAAATAGTTCTGAGAAACCATCCCTCCATGCTAATAAATTGTTTATGCTGATTTAATTTGCTTTAAATAACAAAGTTGAAGCAAAGAAGCCCAAGTATTGATAGTGTTAGGAGTGTCTTTTTGGCCTGGTACTCTCTGTGATAGCCTTTTTGCTAATATACAGCCAACACTCCAAAGGGATTCCAGTCCCCTTACACCACTCCTATTCTTTCTCACTAATCTGGAATAGGAGAGCTGAAAAAAAGCTGCAAAACCAAAAGCCAAACTCTTCCCCTCTCTGACAGCGAGACTCTCTTCTTTAAACTATATTAAAAAAAAAAAAAAAATGTCATTGAAGCTTTCCTCTAGAGAATCAGCATTTGGATTAGGTTGTTAATTTCAGTTTCTGCTGAAGAAATTTCAGCTCACTTAAATTTGTCGTTATTTTTTACTGGTGCTTTCTAGATGCTTATAAGCAAATATTCCCCTGAAACTGCTAGAGGAATGTGTGTGACTTCAGGAAAGCAGTGCAGAAGTGACAATAAGGTCATGGTCCTACCTTTATGGAAACTAAAAGCAACACCTCCCATATCACACTATTCCTTAGATTCCAGGATGTGCATGGGTGCAAGAGATCTTTAATACAAGGTAGACCTTCAGCTGAGAGGTGAAACAAAGAGACTAAGGTCCTGGCAAGATGTTTTTTCTGCCCAGTAGGATGGCTTTTTTTCCTTTTCTCCTTTCAAAGCCCTGCAGCTTCAGTTTTTGAATCCTTTCATGACTTGAGATCTCAAATGGCACAAATCATCCAAGCATGCCATCTTACATTTGCATCAGGTTAGATACTTATTTACAGCCCTCTCAAAATATTATTCTACCATTGCAATTATCTAAGCTTCCCTAACACATCAAAGTACAGCCATCTGCTCTGCACTGGGCTAACCCTGAAGCCTAAGAAAATGTTACAACTCATAGAAATCACAGCTGCTTATTTACTTAATCATATTAAATGTAAAATATTATCTCAGTTCTTTCCCAGATGAATGAACTTCATATTGTTTTCTGGAAAAAAATCAAGATTTTTTTTCAGACTGTGGAAGGCTGTATTGGTGTTAAATACCAAATACATACTATCACTGATGAAATTACAATATGATGAAAGTAATATTCCCAATTTCAACACCAGGTGGTTGCTGCAGATTTTTGTAATTGTAAAGCCCTTGACTGGGTTTGATTCAACCTTTATATAAATATTTGATAGAACTAGAAATTTACTGAAGGGCATAATGAAAGGTTTTAATTCTCAAATGCTTTGCTTTAAAGAAAACTACTTATATGGATATTTATTTCTGGTGACATTTGGTTTTATGTTTATATTTGGGGTAAATGACCTGTTCATATGCAGTGTGATATATGTACATGAAAATCAGTAAAAATGCACACTTAAAAAAGGAAATTGCAAGTAAATTGAAGAATCTTGAGGCAGTGTATTTTCTCAAGTAAGTTAACATAAATTAAAAATTAAATCCTAAGGCACTAAAAGTTTCTAAAATGAATAGCTGGACAGTAAACTCATAAAAAATGTCAAAGAGTTTACATTTGGATATTCAAATTCACTGGAGGTAAGTAAGAATATTTTGCTAAGAAACTTGAAGCCAAATTACAAGAAGTTCAGTACATCAAATGTTTAAAGAGGAAGTTTTAATCTTCAGTGAGATACTCCTCCCAGTTCCTTTCTAGACACTGCTCTTTTCTTGTCTTGAGTCTTGAGACTTTTTGTATAAAGACAAATCTGGAGACGAGAAATATCATGACACACATCTGGAGGAAGAAAATAAGTCTTCTTTGTCTCAAGTATTAGTACTTTACACTCAAAGGTGTAAAGAATAACTCAAGGGTGATTCCTGACCAAAGTGAGAATGATAAACAACAGTCCTAAAAATCAAAGCAGTTTTTTTTAATACCATTCAGTTGTTGAATTAGTTTTGTTCCTACTGTTTTTCCACTACTACTTTTCCTAACATAACTGTCTTTAAAAATGTTGTGCCTGTTTTGAGTCTGGAAATTGTTGAAAATAATCCTTGCTATGCCTGGCAGAGTCAGACAGCTCCTCAATTTTTGACAATGCTTTGTTGTTCAATATGTGGTTTGAGAGGTGTATTGGACAGGGGCTAAAGCCAAAGGCAAGCCTGCAGGAGCATAATTCCTCAGCCACCAAGGCTAGCTACTAATCACAGCCTCTAAAGGAACAGATGGAGTCTACTTGGTATAAACTGACAGCCTAACATTAGCTCAGGCATATTGCTTAACCTGATGAGAGGCCAAAATAGAGATGACAGTGTTCAGGCTGAACAAGTTGCACCTAAGTTCACAGTGCTGTGGTTCACGGTATTAACTGTGTCTAGCTCTGCTTTTGGACTGTAAAAAATGCTGCTCTGTTTAGCAGAGAACAAGGTTTGTGACTTTTGAAGCCAGACATGGTCTGTGCAAAAGAAATACTGGAATATAGAAGGCAGAAGATATTTGAGATCCATTGAAGGATTCAGCTACTCAAAGACATATCACAGTGTTTTCAGAGGTATTCTTTTGCAGGTAGCTACTAGAGAATGCTCTTAGAGAAGAAGAGTTACATTCTTTCTGCTTTGTCAGCAACTCAGCCTAGTTTTTTGGTTTGATTTTTTGTGATAAAGACTGGTGTGGTCATGGGACCAGTGTGGCTTTTTTCTTACATTAGTTCCAATTAAGATTCATTGATTTCAACCCTTTGAGAGGATTGAAAATTGTACACTCAGTAATTTCTTCTCCATCACAATTTCAAACTTCTGAGTTTTCTGCTTATAGCAGATATTATTTTTACTATTCCTTAAAGACTTTCAGCATACTTTTAATATTGCACATCATCCAAATGAAAGTCCATTTGCATCTCACAATATGATGCCCTTATCCTCTTCTGCACAGAAAATCTCTTGTGCTTGTGTCCAAAATTCTTATTACATTCCTGTGTTGTTGTATTGAGGTATCTAAGAAAACTGAAAACAATTTTAAGGAAAAACTCTTCAGGATTATGAACCTTTATCCAACACCAGTAGTTGTCTTTCAGCTAACATTATTGCCTCCTCATCAGGCAATTTAATAGACTTGTTATAAATCCTGTATTTCTCTTCATCTTCTCCAGCTGAACTAATTCCTGTATTTCTCCATGTTTTGCTGAAGCACATATAGAGAGAAGATCCACTAAATTTCCCTGCTCTAGTAAAAATCAGTCCTTACCAGAAAAGTTGTCAAATTCGTCTGTAAAAATCTATTTGTAGGTCTAACACCCTGAATTTTATAATTTTTCATTATTTAACACCATGTCTTTGATTTATTTTCATATAATTTGTCACCTCCTACTTGTCTAGCTTCTATTGAGTATTTTTCTTTTGCAGTTGGGAAAGCTGGGTTTGCTCATTTTCTTTGTTTCTTTCTCACCACCTTTTCTCCCCGCTTTCCGAGGTGATAAGGTGATAGCCAGAGTTTAAGTGTGGTTTTGCACTTCCCACAGTGGATTGTAAGAGTAATCACTATTTAAGCAGGGAAAGGAAAAGGGAAGCTCTGTAAGTGTGACAGTATCTGTTGAAGTAGAGCTTCATATCCCATTATTCACTGGTGAACTACAAATGTCATACTCTCCATGCTCACTGGCTGCTCTTGCTGGGTATGCCCAGTTTGTATTCTGGATCTGGAAGCTCACATCTGCTGCCCCAGGGCAGCTGCATGCCCTGGAATTCTTGCTGAGAGGTGGAGAGGCATCCTCAGTCCCAGTGAGGACACAATTCACTGGTGCCTCTTTTTCTGTAGACAGCTACACTGTCCTTGAGATGTGGGATCCTGGGCCTTCTACAGAGCATAGAGACTTAGATTCTCTTAGAAATGGAACCCCACCCTGATAGTGAAAAGTTTAGGATTGAAAAATCTCCAGTGAGACGTATCCAACTGAGTTGCTCTAGGAATATATATTGCTTGTTGATCTTGGTTCACCTCAAGGTCTAGCCATGCAGTTTTTGAAGTCAGCAGGAGTTTTCTCTTCATGCTGAAATGGAAGAAGGATCTGAGCTGCAAATATGTGCCACGAGCCTAGCAACAAGATTTGAGCCCTTGGGCACCTTTGCCATGGAGCCAGGCTCGTAGGGCACCTGGACAGAACACGAGCTGCCATATGAACCAGTGTTGGTTCCTGTGCATGACAAGCTATGTTATTCTCACCTTTGCAATTCTTAACAGCCATCAGGAGAAAAAATCTAGGTGCAAAATGCCACATGATTCAAATATCCTTCCTGGAATATAAATGTATTCCTATCAGTAGAGTTGCTCTTGATCTACACACATGTGAAAGAGAACTGCATCAGCTCTGAAAATCATTCAGCACAGAAAATATTGATGGGCTCCCTGCTGTCTCACTAGGATAAAACAGTGCTTTTTAACTTCAACTCCAGGTAACTAAATCCTAGAAATGAGGTACAAATCATTTTCACCAAGGGAATATTAACTAAGAAGTACAGGAATCTAGTACATGTAGCAATAAAATAAAATCAAGTACTCAAACAAAAATAAAATATAGTAAAAAATAAAGCAAAAGAAAATAAAATTTAAAAGTTGCATTAGTGTTCAGGCATTCAGTCAAACATGAAATGAGGTTGTAGAACTACTGAGTAACAGAATCTTCAACATTTCCTTTTGCTAGAAGCAGAGGAAAACAAACTAAAGTAAGATATTTAGCCAGCATTATTCTTAGTAGTAAAACCTACCCTGCTTCAAACAGCAACAAGAATTGTGCATAGCATTTGTCTTCTTAAAGCCGCATATTAGATGCGGACATAAGCATTTGTAAACATGACATACTGATGGAGCATAAATGCTGTGGCTCTCTGTACAGAGTCCCAGTCATTTGAGAAATGTATTGCCTGACTGAAGAGCAGTATTTCTCCCTGGTAATTTATTCACTTCCCAAATCTCTGACAATGATAGGGAACATAAACTCAACTGTTATTATTGCCTTCATCAAGCAGTGGTAGTGAGACAGCGAATGGTAAATAAGCAGTCTCTGGAAAGTAAAAGTGTCTGGAGTTGTTGGTTTTTCAGTCCAAATGCTGCCTACAAGTGACTTATTGTATCAAGAGATACAAAAGTTAGGCGACATGAGAGATTTCCAGTGTTTAAATTATAAAGAAAATTATTTATTTCCCTTTTAATGATCTTACTGTGTTGTCTTAATCTTGCCAACAGAAAGATGTATTATTGGTCAGAAGAAAATGTGATATCCTTGGTTTGGTAGAAAACACTTGTATGGATGTTAACCAAACATGACATAAAGAAGAACAATGAGGTATGTAACTAAACATTCTCAATTGGCCAAACACTAGACTCTGTCAGCCAAAACAAGTGAAGATTAAGCAGGAGAGTCAAAAAGCAGCTATAGTGGATTTTTACACATGAGAAACCTGCAATAGTATTACTAGTATAAAGCAATTTTTTCTGGCAGTCCAAATCAAGCATACCTAGAAAGCTAGCATGAATGTGCAGCCAAAGTTGAAGAACTTTTTAAACGAACACATGTACACACACATAAAATATGAAGCTCACTAGATGTAATTTAGCACTTGTCATAAGCATATATAAATTGTAATTCAGCTATAAAACAGTGTGTAAAAACCCAGATCTTTAATTTCTATACCTTTCTTAGGACAAGAACCCTCAAAAGGCAGAAACATGCATACAGGTAAGAATAAAATATCATTATAATTAAAAAATACTTTTTAAGTGTTGCAAAATATACTAACCACTTGCATTTCACATAATTTCAGCCTTTACCTTTTTTAGCTGTTTTCAGCTAAAGAAACAGTGTTAACATCACTTCTTAAATAAGATTAGGGCAGGCTAATCCTTTGCTGATGATTTGAATGGGTCCAATATGAATTAAATCTTTCCAGAAGCCTCAGCAGACTCAAACTGAACAGAATCTTTGTGCATTTATTTAATAAAAAGAATCCTTGTATTTTCTCAGCTGTTAAATCTGATCCTTGCTTACTTACTAAACATTATACAGCACTTTTATGAGTTGCCTGTTGGACATTTACAATGATCCATAAGTTCTATTAGTCTCTACACAGAGAGAACCAGCACAAAGTAATATAACTTAGCCTTTATGCTGGTATGAAATGCAATTACCTAGCAACTTTGTGACACTAAGTTCTGAAATTTCCACACCTTTTTCCACCAACTTTTCAGATTTTGTAAAAGTCATCACTTTGGGTTTTTTTTCTGTTGTTTCTTCACCTTTAAGGAAACTTGAAAGAGGGACAAGGTGCGAAAAAAAATGTATAAAAACATAACAACACAAGCAACATTAGAAGAGCAGATATATGAAAGGATGGTGTGACTGGTCACAGTTAAATACAAGTTGGTTTATAGAGCTAACTCAGTCCAGTACATCTGTCCTTATGTTCCCATAAAAACATATCAGGGCAAAGAACAGTAGCTATAAGAACATCACATTTTTATCCCCACAAGCAAAAGACATCCACAAATGCGAGATGGATTGCCTCTGTCCAGGTCCTGTTGTAGGTGTAATAAAGACACCTCAAGACCAAGCACTGTGCATGCTCTGTCGTGGCTGTGGGTAAGGGTGCAGGCTGAAACGTATCCCAGGGAGTGTGTTCCTGCAATTCCTGGTGGGTTAGTGAGTTGCCAGGGACAGATGCACAAGGCTGTCCACCAGCTGCCCCAGGCACTGGAGCCGTTGTGTGGACAGCTGCAGGTGGGAGGTGGAGTGGGTAGTGCTGCTGGTTGCCCTTGGGACTGCCTTTATTAGAGGAGATAAAGGCTCACACTTATGGCAGCTACATGGCTGCAGTAACAGTCTCCTGAGGAGCTGGAGTGGAGAGCAGGCTATGAGTAGCTGGACACAGCTAGAAAATGTACCTGGCTCACCCAGTGACAAGCTCTTGCCTTGGCACTCCACAAAAAGAAACCTTGCTAATAGGGAAAGAAAATAGCAAAAAGAGGAGGTTTTAATTTTCTCTTCTCACTCTGGATCTGTATCTGCTGTCCTGCAATGGACTGTTTCCTCCCCAAGGCAGTCAGGACATATGGATCTAACCAGCCCTCACATGCAGACTCTCTCTCTCTCTCTCCTATGCTCCTGCAGTGTGGGAGGGACAGGGTACTGTCCCTCAGCTGGCTCAAACAGCCAAGCACCTGCTTACAGAACTGGTCTATAAACAGTACGGCAGGGAGGAATTCATTCTGCTTAACTCCAGCCCACCTTAGGACCCACAGCTGGGACCACGTGAAGAAAAATTTGCCTGGCATGTTTAAAGCAGTGGTTACACACTGAATATCTCAACAAAATATCATAGCTAGCAAGTTTTACAGTTTTTACCAGCAAACTCTTGTATATCCTGGCAGAGGCACTAAAATCACATTTGGGGTAAACTTGAGAAATGAAAAATAAAAATAATAAATGAATCCTTGTTAGCACTACTTAACTGGACAAGATTATTTGAAGATTATGCAGTTAAAGATGGGGATTAAGATGAGTTGTTCTAAGCTGGAAGGTAACCTGAGTTAAGGTGTTTTGCACCTTCTCCATGTTCTACCAGAAGAGATATTTCTATGGAAGCTTGGAGGACTTGTTAAAAGTTTAGATCTGCTTTCACATACCTTGGAAAACATAAATACTTTAATCTATCTCAAACTTCTCCTCCTTTTACTTGCATTTCTATTAACATTTTTCTGCATTAGTGTACCCTTACACTAGTTTATCATTTACAAAGTTAGATCTTGTAAATATCTTAAAAAATTGATCATCTGCACACCCTGACTTCATCAGTATTTCATGAGAACATGAGGTGGTAAAATCTCATTCTTGCCTCATCTAGCCTTGTATTAATTGAACACATTAATTCAGTACAAGTTACCCCGTTAACAAACCATAGGCTGCCTTGTACATCTACAGTCCTACAGTGACTTCTGCCATCAACATATACTTCTGAAACAGCAGTCTTTCTTGGGCACCGAGCTTCTTAGTGCTTTATACTTTAAAATAAGCATAACCAGAAAAATCTTTGAACATTCAAGACAGCTGCTACATAACATTCCCAATTACTGATCCCTCTTCCCTGTAGAGTCTGGAAGTTGCAACAAACCTGACTACTGACCCTATTTGGGGCAAAAACACAACTCACTTTTCTTTACCCAGGGCTTTTCTAGGTAAAGCCTGTGCTTCTCTCATTATCTGGTTTTGATAGCTGAATGAGCTGACCCACATTAGGGTGAGTTAAACTTGGCTGACTGCCACATGGCCATCAATGCTCTCAGTCCTCTTCTGCAGCAGGACAGGGTAAGAAAATAAGATGAAAAAGTAAATGGGGAGATTGCTAACCAATTATTTTCATGGACAAAATGGACTTGAATTGAGAAAGAATAATTTAATTTATTGGCAATTAAAAATAGGGTGGGATTATGAAAAGCAAAGAGAGGAACTAAAACATCTTCCTTCCATGAACCTCATTCTTCCCAGACTCAACTTCTTCATTCCTGACTCTTCTCCCCTTGCAAGCATTAGGATGGGGAATGAGAACTGCAGCCAGTCCACAACACCTAGTCTTTATTGTTAATACCTCCTCACACTTTTCCCTTGCCCCATTGTGGGTTCCTGCCATGGCATCTGCTCCTTATGAACTGCTCCAATGTGGCTCCTTCCCACAGGCTGCAGTTCTTGAAGAATTGCTCCAGAATGGGTCCTTTTCAAGGGGTGCAGTCCTTCAGCAATGGATTGCTCTTGTGTGAGGCCCCACAGATACAGAAAACCTGCTCCTATGTGACCTCCTCTCCAGAGGCCACAGTTTCTGCCAGGTCTCTACTCTCCAAAGGGTGGAGCTTCCTGCAGAATATATGCACCTGCTGCAGCATGGGGTCTCTCACCTGCTCCACCCTGATCTTCACCTGCTCTGGGGCCTGGAGCAGCTCCCCCTCCTGTCTGATGAGCTCAGCTGTGTCCTGCGGCAGGCCATTGGAGCTGGCTGGACTCTGTGTCCAGCACAAGCTAGTCTATGGTTTTGTCTCACAGAGGCAAGACCTGCAGTCCTCTAGCTGCCTAAATCTTGCCAGATAATCCCAATATGTCTGTTCTGAACCCTTGGGAATGAAAAAATGAAGTGGTTTAGGAGTCATGATAGTAAGGAGAATCTGGATCCCCAGAAACATCTGTTAATCTAATCATTAACAACAAGCCTAGTCTGGAGATGAGGAACAGAACTTTTGAAACACCAGTGAATAAACATCCTAACTGGTTGTCATACCGGAAGTTTTGCTGGACTATTATTTGGCAGCATCATTAGCATAAGAGTGTCTCTTGGGAAACCAAGTAGCCTGATCCCTGCCATAGGAAACAGCTTCTACTGTATCTCTGGAAGCTCACAGGCTTCCATCTATACCCATAACAGATGCTGAGAAGGCTGAGTGGGAGCCAGCACAAACTTGATATGACTCATATGGCTAATGACCAGATAATCGGGTCTGGAGCTCTTTTTCACTGCTCTGGATTCTGTGTTTATTGAGAAAGTTGTGGGGTTTGGACTTGTCCACCTTCTTCTCTACCTTTCATTCTCATTAAAAGCTCAGACTGTTTATCACTAATAATTTCTGTTTTTTCTATATTTTTTTCCAAACCAAACAATTAAAAGTATATATAAATATAATGTCACTTATTTTGTAATAGTTTTTTCTTGGATCTCTTTCTCCTTGTGAATAAACATCTCTTGTTGGTCTGAAGAGCTCTAAGGCTTGGGTAGCACCTATTCCTCTACAGCCCAGGTGTTCCTTTTTGCATCCTTCCTGCTCTCTCCTCCTGGTAGCGAACCCTCTTTGTCTCAGCCACTGCCAAGATTGGGCAGAGTTCATTCAGCTGTGAGGTCTAAACTTACCTCATGTCTAAAGGTCTGAAATTATACTTTCCAGAGCATATCCAAGGCCCTCCCCAATCCATGCAGACCCCAGTAGGCTCTGCTGTAGCTGTTGTGGCTTTACTGGCACAGATGTTTCTGTTTTCATTTGTGAACTCTGGTATGTGCTGAAGGAGCCTGGTAGCTGGGAGAGTTTGGTGCTGGTGAGCCAGGCAATAAGGCTGATGTAGTGTGGAATAACCTGGCCTCAGCCTCCCTAGGCTCCCAACGGGGAGCCCAATAGGGAAAGACACCACCCCAGAGTGTGATTCAGAGCAGCTTCATCTTATTCTGAATGTCCCTGGCAATTGCCTCTCTTTCTCCATTGACAGTAAATATCACTAATGGCAGCTCCTTTCTGCCTTAACCACTGCTTTGATAGGGAGTGGAAAGGTCGGAATCAGATACAGTAAAACTTGAGACCTGAGTAAGGATGAGAAAAGACTTGCAGATAATATACCAAAGTTATTATGGAGGTATGCATTAGCTGCAGAAAGTCACCAATAACACAAAACAATAACAGCAAAAAAGCCTTGTAGACAGGTTTTAATATCTTTTTTTTTACCCATCTTTATAAGTTGCTAATTCCCTGATCAGCAGAAAAGAGTAACAAGGAAAAAGCAGAGAAGAAAAATATGTTCATATGATCTGGATTGCATTTTTGCCTGAAGCTGTCTTTTTTTTTCTTCCTTTAATGTGACTGAACAATGGCTGCTGAACTGCCAGGGAGCGTATTTTACTGCGATCCTGCGTATGTCATCGCCCTGCTGCCAGTGGCATGTGTACTCATCAGTCAAACAGAACTATCCAACATGTTTGATTTACTGTCACTGAATCAAATCTATTTGTGGGTTTCCATAACATAAAACATTTTGCTAAAGATTAATCCCCTGATTTACATGTTGCTCTTGGGAACTATATCATTACTTTCCTTGATGGATTCATTTTGAAGTCAAGAAAGAAGCAACTTGATTTTTTACTCTGTATTCAAGGTGGAGCCTTGCTCTTTGTTATCTGACCTTTATATTAATTCTTTCTCTTGTCAGTCTCAGAGGCATTACTCATATTTGTGTCTGCTAGTGGAAGATTAAGTGATTTTAGCTCAGTCAGGTTAGTAAAAAGAGACTCGTAGAACACCTGGTGAAGGTACCAGCAATAACCATGTTTCTGGTTTTGGAACTGTTGCCTTTTCTCAAGCTTGCTACTGTGAATATGCTAGAATATAAAATTGCATTTGTTCACTGATATCTGTTTCAATTTATACTCCAGGATGAATATCTACTTGGATAAATACCTACAAAACTGGTCACTTGTAAGGAAGGTTACATATGGTACAAAGGTTGTTAACTTACTGTAATGTTTGCAGGAAACTCCAAATATTTTGAACACTGCTTACTGGAATTTTTGAGACATAAGAGAAATATTTAGTTTTTATAAAAGAGTTTATAATATAATCCTCTTTTTATACTCATAACCTATTGTTATCTGGGATGGTTGCCAAAGCAATGATTGATAACTTCTCAATTCAAGCAAGTAAACACTGTATTTAATTTGGCTTGCTAAATCCAAAATTCTTGCTTGAGCTATCAAAACAATTTAACTGGGTTTCTTGCATTATAAATGTTACAAGGGCTGCTGATTTTTCTCTTGCTTGCAACATTGTGAACCTGATATTCTTCACTTGTATCAGTTGTATTACTGGTCAAGGAAAACCCCAGTTTCAATAGGAATCAGAAAATACTGTCACTAAATGGGTCTCAATGTCTGATTAGTCCAGTCTGTACCTATTTGTTTACAGGACCTCCTCATGTTTTTCATGCTATGAGAATTTGCCCCAACAAAATCAGCAGAATAAAATAAAGACACTGGAAACTGGACTCAGTTCTCCACAAATCATTCCCAGAGGAGTCTAGCCTGGTGCTTAACTAGTGCTGCAGAGGGCAAGAATCTTCTGTAGGTCTTGAATCATCTCTGTTAGTGCCATGCAAGGGTGTCAGATACCCCAGGACACCTGAATAGCTCTGGGAACATATGCTTGGGCAAGTCACCCCTGAGTCAACCCCCCATCCTATGCAGGCTGTGGAGCCTGAACTGTGCAGTTAACAGCTATAGCTGTGAGCCTGGGAGGTGTTTCTCAGTCCTTTGCCTGTAGTGAACAGGGATTTCATTGCCCAGAATTGAGTAACTGGTGACATCAGGGATATCAAAGACATCCTTACAAGACTGGCAGGTATGGCACAGGGCCTCCCGGTCCTCCTGCTCTCTGCTGGCGTGCTGGGGAGGAGGGTGGCTCTGTGGCAGCAGCTGCTTCTGCACTGGCAGCTGTGTCCAGTCCCAGATCTCTGTTGGCCATTAAAGCAGATTACTCAGTGCACATATATTTACCTAGATTAGACCCCTAAGCTGTATGTGTCCAGTTGGCGGCTGAATCCAAGCATCAGTAGGAAAAGCCAGATGTTGGTCTCAGGAATTTTCATGTGTCTATACATAGAAATGAGGGATATTTTTGAGAGACAGAGAGATAGGTTACTTTTGAGACACTGTCTGCAGGTGTCTGTTGCTTATATTGTTGAAATATGTCATGTGAGAAAAGGAATTCCTATCCTGGAGTCATTTTTTTAGCAGAAAGAGCTGGGCCCCAAGCCTTTATCTTTAGGCAGTTTTGTTTTTTTTTTTTTTTTTAATTAACTGTACATTTGTCAACAATAGTAAAATGAGGTCAGTGTCCACAAGTGCCCTTCCTACTCTTGCACAGTCTTGTAGTTTTCTTATTAATATGGTACAGCTAGATTCTGTGTTGGCTGGTACACAGATGCTGCCACTGAAGAATAGGTGTTGGACAGTGTGATTAATGAAGGCAGAGTCCTTTTACTGATACAGACTTTGCTTCATTTGCTCTGAGTTCAAAGCAGCTGAACAACTTGGAGCTTTCACACTGAAAGCTCCTACAGGACAATGTTTAGTGGTGTGTTTTGAAGTTGTTAATCATGTTTCATGTTTTCATCAGCAAGGTTAATTATGCACCTTGTGAGATTAGATGCAAGCTTGTATCCCATCTTTCTTTAGAATGGGAAGAGGCTTGTTTGGAGTTTAGCTGAGGATTGTTTAACACAAATTCTGTTGTGTAAACATACTTCAATTTGTCTGAAAAAATAATCTAAACTGCATGCATTTCTCAGATTGCATTTCAGATGTGTGCATGGAATCATGTCATTAATCTTTTTCCTGAAGTTATATCTTAGGTTTTTATTTTTTTCCCCAGATTTTTGTTGAAAGATGCTTTTTTGATATATGGGTAAAGATAATTTAAACTTTCCTCAACTTCCTTCTGTCCTCATTTGTTTTCTTTGATGACTGTAGCTGGAATGATTTTCTTTTAAGACCTTGTCTGCTGTTGAAATTACCTAGGATGCTAACTAAGACAAATCCAGAAGCTGATAGGAATAGGAACAATTTGTGATAGTTTAAAGAAAGACTAAAACATGGTGCTATGAATGTTAGATTTTTCAGAGGCAATATACTGTATGGATGCATAGGAAAAGGGGATGTAAAGAAAACTGGAATTAATCTAATATTCTGGAAAGACCTGACAAAATAGCTCATGAATATATTGCTAAAATATTCTTAACATTCAGAGAAAGAATTAATTTTAAAAAGTAAAAATTACATATCAAAATATTATTTGTCTAACACAGATGCTCTCCTACAGAAACTGTACATTTAGGGCTGTCCATTTTTCTATTTTGATAAATTTTTGGTAGGGCTTCTGACACAGCTTTTCCAGAGAATTCACTTTTCTATGCAGTGTGCCACCCACACTTGAAAGGAATTTTGACCTCACTCTGACATACCTGAAATGCAATGTAAAGCAACTTCATGTGAGCTTATGCTGCTAAAATAATCGTACACTTGAGGTGGATTGGGAAGTGTTAACAGTTTTATGGTAGAAAAAAAACCTGCCGATGAAATTCAATTAACTTTGTAGAGAAGAAAGGAAAACAAGAGAAATGGATTTTAAGAATACATTCTGGGAAAGTATTAGCTTATATAAAATACAGAACACAGATGAAAAACTTTTTCACATGGGTGAGAGCCAAACTTAATGAATGTAGCTAATCAGAAGGATGATGTTTAATAGGAGTGATGTAGATGGATGAAACACATTGGGAAGGTACTTCATTTGCTTGGTGCACCTGGTCATACAGAAATTAAATGGCTTAAAACTCCTCAGAGAACAATAGAGGAAGGTATAAGGAAGAATAAAGCAAGAATGAAGAAATAATTTATGTTTCCTGTTCCCAATGGAAGACAGGCAAGAAAGCTGTCAATGTTCCCTGAAGGAGAGAAGGAAAATGTGAGAGAACAAACCCATCTTGGGGGACAGGGAGAATGAAACTGACTGAGCTTTGATGTTAAAGCCATACAACTACTCCAACTGTGCCTGAACTAATATGTTCTTCATCAATTTTTTTTTTTTTTAAAGGAGAAACCTTAGAGTGAATACTAGGCCTCATGGAAACCAATTAGAGTTTTTTTCAATGACTAAACAGGAAGATTTTGCATCAAGCACATATACATTCACGTGAGCCTCCCCAGCTCTCTATTACTATGTAAAGTTCTGCTTGTTTCACATGACGCATCTCAAACTTTAGGGATCATTCTAAATATTAACTGCTACCAATATCTGGCCAAATCTTCAAATCCTCTGCTACTCTTTGAGGCCTGACACTGTTCAAGTGAAAGAAGCCCTTACTACTAAGGTGGAACTCAGCCCCACGGTTACTACTGTCACTGAAAAAAAAATCCCCACTGTCAACAGGGGAAAATACCTCATAAAAATCACTTCTAAAATTCTCACTGAGTTCTGTGCAAAATGAGTACAGGTTGTGTGGAGTAAGAATAGAAAAAACATTCCCTAAGTGGAATTTACTGGCTCACCATTTTCTAACTAAACTCCTCCATGTCCCTTGCTGCCCCTATACTTTTTCCCCTCTTGAAAATATATATGGTTTTAAAATAATTGGTATTGCTATGCAAAACCCTCAATGAACTATGCAAGATATGGCAAAGGACCTTGAAAGGTCAAATGGAAATATCCATCCATATTGTATAATATTTTACATAATTTTTACATACATATATATTAATTTACATAATTTTTACATTCCCTGGAAACAGTATCCTACCTATAGCACTTCAAAGAAATGCTGGGGAGAAACCAATGGAGTCTGCTCCCTCTTTAGTCTTTGAAGGACTGAAAACTGCTTTTAAAAGAGAGAAATGTAATTCTGAAAAAAAAAGATTTTAGGGTCCAGATTCTGGTCTTAGTTTTATTAGTGTGTATAGATGGGTATATATTGACACAGTCAGTAGAAAATCTCTATAATTACTCCAGTGTAACTAAGGTAATGTATATAAATCTATTCTGAAGTAGGTTGTGGATAACTTCAAAGTCAATTCAAAAAGCTGGCAGTTTTTCTCTATTGAGACTAGTTGTCCCTTCAGTCACTGATAGAGGCAAAAGCAAATCTCATGTCTGGGACAAAATTTTAGAGTAACAATGTCATTGTAACCCAAATGATCAGGATTGTTGGTACTTTACAGCACTGTAATGCATGACATTCATTTTGAGGTAATTAAATTGAATAAAAAGTACTAATACATTTGAAAATATCAGTTTCTTCGTTGAAGTTAATTTCTTTCCTAAAACTGGATGCTGCTGAGTGGTTCAAGACTGTAAATATGTTGGACTAACATGGAATTGTCAGAATACTCAGTATCAATGTAAACATGTTTGTGTAACAGATATTGAGCAATATCACAGTGTGGTTCTATGGAATACTTTTAGCTTTGGCTAATCAATTTCATAAGAGACTTGTGACCTGTCTTGGGCTCCAGGGACAGTTTTTCAAACGAGTTCTGACATAAAACATCACAGATGGGAATACAGAGCTGCCAAAGGGTTTGATCAGTTTAAAATGAAAGGGGGAGGACAGGGGGTACAAATTTCATTAGAATATCTCTATACTTAGCTATGTAACCTAGGAGCCTCGCTTGAGTCACGGGCAGTGGAGAGAAAAAGGGTGTCTTTAGGATGACACAGGACTCCTGTGTGTCAAGTTCTTACCAATATTTTTGAGATACACTCTGCAGACATCTCCTTCTCTCCATAGACATAGGATTGGGAAATAGAGGCTATTAATTGATGAACCTAAGATATATTATTTTTTACACCTTTGCAAAAATCCTATTAATTTTTACTTTATACCTGCAGGGTTGAATCTTAGAATTTATTTATTTTTGGTGCTTTTGTCACAAAATAGCAGCCTAGACAGAAATGAAATTGAGGCAGTGATTGATTTTGACTTCAAACCCCAGATTGATTTACCTCTTGTGAAATCAAAATCCAGCTCATTCATTCGTTCCTGTTCCTCCATGCCCTATAGAGGAGGTAAAGTGAGTGAGTAGCTGTGAGTGCTCAGTTCCTGGCTTGGATCAACTCACCACAGTGGTCTAAACTGGGCTGGAGGGGCAGAGGTAACGATTGGTGTGAAGCTCTCTTCTCCATAAATACAACATAAAACAGAATGAATTGAAATATTCATATGTATTTCAGGATTGAAATAGCTGTCAATATTCTATCCATCCAACTTGAAGATAAAATTTTGGATGTTGTATCACTGAATGACATGATTCTGTCTCTGCAGAGATGCCACCCCTGACTGAACTCCCTTGTGATCAAAAGATTCAGAGAAATGAGTGCTACAGAGAACTTGGAAGACAGATATAAATACTTATGGATGGATATATCTAGTTTCTTATTATTGTTAAAATATTGTTTGTACAATTATACATAAAAATATTGTTAGGAATGGTCAGAACATTTATCTGGGAGATTGTATTTTAATTTCATGTACTACCATTAAGTGATTTCCAAAGATGACTCTGGAAGGTGCTCTTTGTGAAAGTTCCCAGCTTGCAACCTCTAAAAATCTGCTGATTCAGGGTGAAACATGAGCCTTTGGAATAGATAAATAGGCTCTGAGCTCTTGAACTTGACAGAAAGGGACTGGGAGCCATTCAGTTGCTTTGTAGCAGAAGTCTGTCTGGAGTATCAACTCAGACTTTCGATAGACAGCTTCTACCTATATAATTTCATAGAGACCTTCCTGAAGCAGCAAACAAGCAATTTTTCCCTGTGTAAAAATACATGGCTTTAAATGTCTTCAAGGGCATGGCTTGTTTGCAGGCAAAACACACTGAGGGATTGATAGCACAAGCTATATATCCAAAATGGTTTTTATTCTCCTGCCACCTTTTATTGCTGATATAATAGAAGATAACTGAGTTCAGCATGATTTGGAGAGAGACAAACCAGCAGAAAGGCATCTTGCTTCATTGAGCCTGGCGTACAACGTGCATTTCAACCCAATGCTTCACAGGCCATAGCAAAGAAGATGACAAGCAGGTCTGAAATAAACAGGCCAGGAGACTTTGCTCCTTTTCACTGCCTTTATTTAAGGATCAGCTCAGGGTGGGGGTCGACCGGGCACGCTCACGCCGCTGCTGCTCCCAGGGGTGACTCAGAGGAGAAGGTACAGCTGCTTTGTCCGCTGAAGGTACGCAGGCAAAGCCAGGGCTTCCATCCTTGCAGGACTTCCCAGGGAGACGACCTCCCTCTGGGGTCTTGGGGTCCGCTTTCCAGCTAATGTCTCTGTGTTTAGGGTGAGGAGTTAAAAAGGTCTAGGAGGACAACTATACTTTATTCCTCACCCATAGATGGTATTTAAACCCTTTTATTTCGTGGTGGCTCGTAGTTCTAGGGGTCTTGGTTAGTTCGTGCAAAGTTTCCTCTCATTTGCGTACAAGCTCCGGTGGTGCCACCCTCCAACTCATGGCCCCGGGCGCCATCCCCGAGGATGGAGCAGCAGAGGAGTGAAGAACCAGGTGAAGAACAAAAGAATCATTAACAGGTACTTAAAATAATGTTAAAGTTGTAATTAAGTTAAGTTAAAGTTTTGTCTAACATACCAACTTTGAAACTTTTGAACCAAGTTGTTTTGGGGATTTATTCCCTACAGGTCTGGTTCACCTTCAGTTATTTCTCATGTATTGTTGCATGATTTTTCCCATCAGTAGAAATAATTTAAGGGTGTTTATAATCACACAGACATTAGTCTGGTTACTTCTGATAAGATCAAATACCAAAGGAAAGGAGCCGTGCCTGACAGAGGGAGAAAGCAGTGATGGATTCCAACATTTTTTATGAGGTCCTCAATGTACACAAGGTCCTGTTACTCTGAACAAAGCTGAAATCAAATATCAGGCAGCAATATCTTCTCTCAGTGAAATCCCATACACTATGCAAGTCAACGAATTCTATTTAGTTTTTCAGGAAGCACACCCTGCTCCCTGGTCAACCTTGCTAATTTACTCTACATCATTGCTGTGCTGCTGGTGCCTGCTTTCTGGGTGCACTGCACTGAGTAAGCAGGGCTCAGTATCTTATTTTTCACCAGTTTCCCAATACAGCTTTTCTACCCACCACATTTAAGGCTGCAGGCCCATTTTGGTTGTGTCAGAGTTGCTGTGTAACATTTTCCATTATTTTTTCTTTTCCACGGAGGGACAGGATTGTTTCTTACAAACCATCAGTGGTGTTCTGCATAAGCCTTCTATCATAACAGCTCCAGGAGGTGAAGAACAGGACAAAAAGTTGGTCTATATTCAGATAATTGTCCAAACAATAGGTTGTGTAGTCATTTAAGAAGAACAGTTATCTGGACTATTTGCCTTTGTAAATACTCTGTATTAGTCAGCAGATGGCATTCATTGAACATTAACTATTCTACCAATATTACCACAACTACTTTAAAGCACAAAGCATATGGTTTCCTCAAAGAGACACATTATTTCCTCATTTGCAGTTCAGTGTTAATTGCAAACTATTTAGTGACAAGCAAAGAAGGTAATTTTTCATCCCTATTTACTTTGAGTAACAGATTAAATAGAGTCTACTATTGTGCAGAATGTAAATAAGACCCATGACATTAAAAGAGTATTCAGGGTATACAAGCTAATGGAAGGTCACACATTGGCTTTTGGGAGGAAAGTTGACAGCACTGCTGAAACATTTTGGATAAGACAAATTGAGAGGTTCCAGCAAAGTGCCAAAAGGGGAAAATATATTTTTTTTTCTCCTCAACATTAGTTCAGATAGCAAAAAATTAACTTAAAATAGCTTCAAAAGAAAGTTTTGCATTTTCATTGTTAATGCAGGCCACACTGGAATGGTGGTAGTCTACCCCAACCTCACAAAAGTGCTGATAATCTGCACAGACTGCCCTTTCAGTATCTCTGGGGAGGAGTCTGGCTGTTCCTCACAACCCTGATGCACACATTGTTCTCTGGCATGCCTTGAACCTATGCTCATACCCATCTGTCTAGATGGCATAATGCCTGCTGCTCATAAGCTGTCCTATCAATTTTGATAGTGCATAAGTGCCAATTAAAGATTGCTTTGCAGCTAGAGTGTAGAACGTGAAAAGCGTCATTTTCCTTTACAAGGGGAATGTCCTAAACAATGATAAAGTGAAGCCCATGTTCCTCAGCTCTTTTGATTACAGGTATTAATAGAATTTTGGGTGCACAAAAAGCAAATTTAGCACCACAGAAAATTTGCAAAATTCTCACCTGTTTTCACTCATTTAATGAATGAATTTATGATACTTTATAGTTGTATTTCTCAAAGGGGTCTTTGAATGCAAAAATAATTTTATGAGTGATAATTTAATAGAGTAATACTAACCATTAAGGACACACACACACACACACATGTACATATGTTTGCTTACACATGCAATTTATTTTCCTTTTTCCCAACCCCTGATATTTCACTTTGCAAATTCTAGTTTTAAATAGTCATGAACAAATTGAGCATGCTCCTGATGCAAAGTCTTCAGACTGTACCTGCTTTCAAACCATACACCGAATTCTGCACTCATGGAAAAGATCTTTCTCAAACAGCTGTTTGCAGCAACATCAAAGCATTCATTTAAGGCAGGGGAATATGTATTCCAACAGCTTTTCCTCATCCTGATTTTTCTTCTAACTGCTGTTTGTGATCTCCCTCAGACAGAATTTCAGATGTACCTACTTAACAGAGGGGAAACGTTTTCGTTTACCACATCTCACAGAGAAGACCTAAGTACAATAGGATTTAGTTATTGTGTGCTGTAATCCACTACTAGGTGTCTCAGTGTAACAGTGAGGAGATAAACCACTGTCCTAAATGGAAGTACCTAGTTACCTATGTCAGTAACCCGTATCCACAGGGCTGTCACTACAACATCTAGGTGCCAAATACCCTGGGTTCTGGCATGATGTTCTTAGCGTGCACAGGAGCCAGTTGGCAGTGCATTTGGGAGTCAAGCTTGATGTGTTTGGATGGCACACAGGTGCATACTGTACTTTCATAACATTATTTCACAGTGCAAAAAGACCATGGCATTGCATAGGAGAGTTCCTTCCTGCCCGCCGTTCTCCATTCTAGCAGGAGAAGCTTCTTCACATAGAGGAAACAGGTGAAGGAGCTCACGTGAGCCCAGGGTTATGACAAGGATTATGACACATGACAAGGATTATGTTAATTATTTTTTCACAGGGGAAGCCTTTTCTGTGATGAACTAGGTATTTGGCATCTGGGTAAAAGCCACCAAATGACTTGGTGTTTGTTTAAAATTGGCAATACTTTAAGGGATAGCATTGTTAGCAGCTATATGCTTGTCCTGTACTTCCAAAGATTTTAGCTAACATCCATATGAAGCTTCTAATTCAGAATTGCAGGAAATGTTTTTGTACTGGGCAAAACACAGAAACATTTCAACAGATGCATGTCTAAAGGGGTCTTAACATGTAGGAGGCAATCTCAGAGCTTTAATGATGGCTTGTGCCTTGTGCTATTTTTCTGAACCAAAATATGAAAATTTTATCAGAATATACCTGACATCCAGGATATATGTACCACATGGTACTGACATATCCCAGGTGAGGATATATAGAGTATTTCAGGTGACTGACTCCATTGTATTTTAGAGCTGTTCAGTGAGCCATGAAAACTCAGTAGTGTGATCACTGGCTGTTGATATTCCCTGTCACAAACAATAATTACAGCAGTCGCTACTGCGACCAGTTGGAAAACGCCATCCACGGTAGGGATGACCATGGCATCCAAGGGTAATGCCACTGCCTGTTTATGCAAAACTTCTTGTTCTAGCCTGAGCCTGCAGATCCAGGCTAGTCCTCTCTTTATTGTCACTATGCATTTGAAATTATTATCTCTGGAAGTTGATTCCTCCCACACAGGCCATAAGGTGAGATGTGTCTTTATGGTTTGTAATTACAGAGGATAGGAAATGGAACAAATAAAGCCACAAGCATCAATGGCTATCAGTTGAGACAGGGAATTTTTGTCTCCAAAACCAGTTTTGGGCTCTGCAGGTTCCAAGAACATAAGTTATGACAGAAAGAGAAAAGAGCCATCTGGTCCAATTTGTCTGCATATTTGTGCTGTTCTGAATCTCAGCTCTTATTTTATTCCCCAAATTCCTTACCTTCCTTTCCTTCCACAGATATAACTTGATATTTGTCACAGACTGTACAACTGTTTGCTTTCATTATTTTCCTTCATTTTGAAATTTTATGCCTGACCTCTGTGCTGCATTCTCCTCTACTGTTTCACATGTGTTTTGCTTTTGGTTCCTATTTTTTATTTAGCATTCTGCAAAACTTTCAGCATATTACTGGTGCAAACTGCCTTAATACATATTATTGCTTAGTCTGGCCTAAGCTTTCACAAACTTCTGTGGTGTGATCTTTCAACCTGATCTATTTTTTGTAACTATCACTCAAAGGCCTTTGTTAGAACTGTACAAATTATTTGGTTATTTTCTCTTTATTCCAGCTTGCTGTTGTTGTATTATAGAGGTCAGTTCTGTGACCTATAATCAGAAAGACCACCTCTGAAATGGCTCTAGGAATATCTCAGTATTACCAGATAACAATGTATTTACAGCTACAGTCTCCCTTTCCCTCTCATTAATTTGACACAAAATCCATTGTTTCAGAAACTCTGGATACAAGCCTGGCTCTGGCATTATGATAGAAATGTCTGAACTTCTGAACCTTTGAACTTCTGAAGCAGTTGGATTCCAGAAAAACATACTTGAAGGACTTCAGACTACAAACAGCTGAATTTTATGGGAACATTTCCTTTAATACTCATACAAGATAAGGTGATGGGTAATAGAATCATAGAGTATTCTTAGTTGGAAGGATCACTGAATCCAGCTCCTGGCCCTATACAGGACACTACAAGTATCACACATGCGCTTGAGAGCATTCTCCAAATGCTTCTTGAGCTCTGTCAGACTTGGTGCTGTGACCACTGCCCTGGGGAGCCTGTTCTACTGTCCCACCACCCTCTAGGTGAAGAACCTTGTCCTGATATCCAACCTAAACCTCCCCTGACACAAATTCAGGCCATTCCCTTGGGTCCTGTCACTGCCACCACAGAGCAGAGATCAATTCCTGCCCCTTCTTTCCCCTCACGAGGAAGTTGTGACTGTAGTGGGGTCTTTCCTCAGTCCCCTCTGGGTTGGAAAGACCAAGTGACCTCAGCTGCTCTTCACACAGTTTCTCCTCAAAGCCCTTCACTATCTCTGCTGCTCTCCTTTGGTCATTCTTTAACAGCTTAATATTGTTCTTATATTGTGGCGCCCCAAATTGCCAACAGTATTCCAGGTGAGGCTGCTCCAGTGAAGAGCAGAGCTGGACAATCCTCTCCCAGGTGTGGCAGTGGTGTTATTCTGCTGATTGGGCTGGAAGTCATCCTCTATTAGAAAAAGAATCATCACTCAAGTTAGATGTGTTTAACATTTGAAAAGTACCAGGAAGAGTGGAGGATCCTCTTAAATCTTCTGGTGTTGAGCAAAGGACTTTGATGATAGTGGAAGAACACCTTTAGCCAAGGGCAGAGTAAGGAGTGGAATTTAGGTAGCATCATCAACATTTTCAATTTATTTGAGTTTTAAATTGATAGCTTTCTTCTGTATCCTTATGTTTACTTAAGTTTTAAAGAATGACTAATTAATTAGAGGATGAATGCAACTCTGACAAGTTTGGTAGTTAAGACGTTATGTGGAAAGCCAGAATACCAAGCTTTGTTCCAGCTCCACCAGAAGCTGAGTGGTTCAGTGAATCCCTTCCCTCCTCTATGTCTCAGTTTTTCAATCTGTAGAAATAATGTGTGATATATCATCTTTTATTGTTGCTGTCTAGTCTTCTCCCTGATATGTGAACAACCTTAGGAGTAGTCTCTTGACTAAAGGTGCTGTTTAAGTGTTGCCAGGATGTTGTCCTGCATAAGGCAAGACATCCACAGCATTTATTAATAAAATTCTCACATAAATTGCTCTGATTTTAGACTGCATTCAGTGAGAGCAATGTAACATATACAAAAGTACTGTGAGTGGCCAGTGCAGAAGAAGTTTATACAGCAGGGGTGAGGTGAGCTGCCTGTTTCCTCAAGATCTGGTGTTTGTTTTGATGCTTTAGAAGAGATTGTTCTGCATCCTGAGTTTTCTCTACACAAATATAACAAAGCTGTAAATAATTCATTTGAGTCACTGACATTCAGGGCAAAACAAATTTGTTCTGATTTGATTTGGTTAATTTCTCCAGTAATATTGTGTTTATATGTGAAATTTCTTTTTGTAAAAGCAAAAGTGAGGCTGCAAAAATGTCTTTGAAAGAAGAGCATGGGCAATTTCACCACTTATTCTTCTAATGAGACTCTCTGCAGTCAGCCCACTGAATGTTTTCTGCAAAAAGCGGCCAGCAACATCAATATTAGAATAAAATACACTGACCTACTTTATTACAAAAAGAGTGAGTAAAGTGCAATTTATCATTTAGAGACTTGTCTATATAGAGGAAGCTGAAGTTATTGTTTCAGTGAAAATTCACCATGACAATAATCCAATTACTGATGTCTGTGATCTGCTATAAAAGAAAAATGCTCTTGATGGCAGCAGAATTCTAGTCATAGGCATGTAACTCATGTCAGCACTCCAATTCAGTATTTTGTGCCATGTCTCTGCCACATGTTGGATGCTGAACAAGCTTCAGCAAGCTAAATCTCAGCTGTGATATTTCTTGCACTTTAAACATTGAGTACTAAAAAGTAACTGGAGTGGATGAAATCACATAAAAATCATATTACTTTGAGGATGGTGAAGATGGTGGCCTATAGAGGAACTAAATTTTTTTCTGTCACTTTGAACATGCTTTCATATATGAATTTCAGCTAAACAATCCCAATGAAATTAATGGAATGGTATGTTATAAAAAAACCTTATGCTCTTGACTATGTGAGCAAAGTAGGTAAAAGAAGAATAAATTTCATATCAGTTCCCTTCATCAAGAAAGAAGTGTGAGCCTTTTTTTGATTTTGGATTGTTTTAAATTTTTTTTTCTGTATATTTCCAGTTTTCTGCTGTGAATCAAGAAGTCATTTCTTAGCAAATTCATATTTGAAATGTAGAAGAGATTGCATAGATACCTAAAGTCAGATAATGACAATGAAGAAGTCTGATTCAGTATGAAAACAAGTTAATATTAACATTTTCAGAAGTATTGATCAGAAAGGTGTCTTTGGCCAGAAAAAACTTTATTCAGACCATAGTGTTTAGGAGAAAACCCAAAGAGCCAAAAGTTAATGGCAATTTAAAATGAAATTTTTTCAGAATCATTTAACTCACTCCTCATTCTTAAGCATCCTGCAGTTTCTAATTTATTACTCTTTATAATACATAACTACAAGGCTGGAAAAGTCTCTTGCTTCTGCTCTACAAATAAGTAATTGAAACCAAGCATTTGGAAAGTTTTTGTTACATCAAGTGGTGTCAGAGGAAAATAATTAAAACTCAAGAATGATTTTGCAGAGAACAAAAATTGACATATTTCAAATAATATTTTCAGTAAACTGAAAAAAACCCTGTGAATAAATAACTAACAGATAACTATAGTCCGAAAAATTGAAATTTACGGAGCTTAGTGAAGGCTGGATGTGTCAAATGTATTCTTTTTGGAGTAGCATAAGCATCCTAGAGTAATTGTCAGTCAAAACCTTTCTCTTTGAGGCAAAATTATATGCATGGCCTATGGACAGAGGGAAGTATCCCGAGTAGTTTTGGAGAGGCTTGTGCATGAAAATAAATCTGAGCAGATATGGGCACAGGTGCCTCTTCACAGTACTGGCACCCCCACTCATCTGAATGAATGTCTTCAGGGAGCATTTCTTGATTTTTATTTTTTTTTTTTTTTTTTTTTATCTCACAGGTAACTATGGGCCAAACTTCTCAAGCTGTTCCATGTTAGAACGGCTCAGGGCTGTGTGCTACAGAGATGTTGCACAAAGTTATGAGTCCCATAACAACACTGTGCTTCTACTTCTCCTTCTCTTCTGGCAACCAGTGAGAACAGCTACTGGGATTCCAGTTGTGCCCCTGTTAATCAACATACACTAGTTGTTAATCATCAACACCCCAGTGATGTTTCCTGGGTGGCAAATTACTGAATGTTTTTCACTGAGGACTTCAACATTTAAAATTGTCTTCTTCTGTGCTACAGAACACAGTCCCACCTTTTTATTTTTTTAACAAAAAAATCATTGTAGTAAATTCCCTCAGGGTTGTCCCAAGTATAAGCATGTTGTAGAAAATAATCTTTCTTGAAAAGTAAGGAGAAGAACATTGTTAGGAAAAAGAAAATCCTGTGTGGCTGTGGTACATGTGGCTCACCTATGAATGAAGAACTCACTAGCTGTGCTACTGACCATGGCAATGAATTGAGGTGTATTAAACCAGTTACTTTTTGCAGAACTTCCTTTATAAGGAGGTGGAGAGCTAAAATGTCACCTGGAGATTACAGGGAAGGAAGTCTTGGGTAGGTCTTGCTTCTAATTCTGTTGTGGCTGCCCCATATGTCATTATTTCTCCTTCCAGCAACAGAACTAGAAATCCATGTTTTCCAAGATCCTGGTACAGGAAATGGCTTTTAGCAATAGGTCTCTTCCTTACTGCCATATATATATGCATGCTGTTGAACTGAGGACTGCAATTATTATTGTGAGAGGAGCAACAACATCTGTCTGGGCTGTGATGGTAGACATGCTTCCTTCAGATAGAACCATTGTCTGTATCTTTATATACCCTTATATTGCTGTCTCTTGCTGAAGCAAAATTAATTTTTACGCTTTTTCACTTTTTCCCCAGAAACATCATGTCCACTTTTCTGAGCAAACAGATTTTGCTTTCATTTCTATCTCTTGGTGAATCTTAAAGGTTTTTTTTCCTTACAGACATGCAGTTATTTTACTTCCATGCATAATATGATTTTTTTTCATGAGAAAAAAGGATTAAAAATGATCATGTAGATTGCCTTTTCTGTCTCACACCTGTGTGTGAATAATAAAACCAGATTTGCTATCTCCTTCTACTTCCACCACACCCAGGGTTTTCCTCATCTGAACTGTCGGTGTTACCAAAATATGCTGTACCCACATGTTCATTTTTCTTCTTGTTATTTATTGATAGCACATATAATTTCTTGACTAAAAGTTTCTGATTTGTCACAGAATAATAAAAGACCTTAGCAATATATTGTTCAAGGAGCCCAGCATTTTTTTCTTGAAGTATGTCTAGTCAAGCAAATCCTCTGACTTCTACCTGGTTTTAGCTAAGGCATCAACAAATACCTCTTAAACACTCCTGCCTTTCATTTATCTTTCCTAGGTCAGCAGTCTTTACTGTGGTGGGTGTCCTCACAATTAATTGCACTGCATTGCTGAAGATTTAAGATGCCTAGAGAAGTGTCACTGGGTGAATGTAATTGGTGTCCTTGTGAGTGTTTGCTGCTAAACTGTCAGGAGAGGCTGTGGCTCTGTGTGTCTCTACCCTAACTGAGCTGGTACAGAGCTTTGTGGGAGAGCCAACTTCAAATGCACTTTGAGACCTCTTTGAGAGACGAGCTGCAGTGCCCTGGATCCTGAAGACTTCTGTCACAATCAAAGGTGTTAGCAAGACCAAGATACAACCTCATTTCACTGCCTGGGACAGAAAGCCTTGTAAATGTTCTGCTGGGTTCTATAACCCAGATTGCCCCCTGAAAGCAACCCTTATGGTTCAGGGATTATAGACAACAGGAACTGTCACATAACTCTGCTTTTTCAGCTACAACACTGACAGCCTGATCTCTTATTACAGTCCTGAAAACTAAAGTGCAAACTCCTCCTCTGGTCTTCTACCTCATGGATTGTAGCTTCTTGTGTCTGGCTTTTCAGTGGCCAGCTTTACACATAACTCTCTGCATCAATGTTGTCCAAAGGTTGACATTCTTGCCTAGCACAGAGCTCTTTGTCTCACAAGTCTTACATAAGCAAGCTTTATATTTTTTTTTCTTTAATCTGTAATTCAAATATTTATAGGCAATCTGATTTTTTATTCTGTCTTCTCTTTGAGCAGCTGATGGATGGGTGTAGTGTTTCTTTTGTCTTCTTTCTCTGACTACCTAGTCGTTCTAATCTACACTGTGTATCCTTCTCTAACAAGCTGTAGCTCTCCTCATGTAATTCCTCACAGTAGCTCCCTTTTTCCAAGAGATACATGCTATTTTAAGAACTATGCAGAGTCACTTTATGGATTCCTCTCAAGCTCTTGACACAGTTTTACAGTTTTAACTTTCATTGGGAAAACACAATGTCTGCTTTGTAGATGGAGTGGTAAGGGATTGTAAAAGAATGGGTCTGCTACTGACTCTGGACTCTGGATTTTATACCATGTGTGCCTGTCCTGGTTTTGGCCAAGGACTGGGTTAACTTTTCTGGCCATGAGGGGAAGGAGTCTGGAGCTATGTGGTCATGGCCAAGACCCAAATGTTATTCCATACCATAGAACATCAGAATATAAACTGGGGGAAAACATCAGCAGCCTCCAATGAGTGCTCAGGGATGGGCTGACTGGACATCAGTCAGAAACTGCTGAGCAATTTTATTTTGCAACACTTGTTTCTCTTGGCTATCATTCTTCTCTCTTTTCCCTTTTAATTATATCTATTGTTATTATAAAATTTATAATTAACATTGTTGCCATTAATTATCATTATATATGTGTATTTATTATTTTTATAACATTTTTATTTCTACCGATGAGTTTTACTTTTTTATTTGCAATTCTCCCCACCTGGAGTACTTCCACAGCAGGGGAATCAGCCCAGATACACCAGGGGTAACACCTTAAGACACAATTACTGAAGGTTATTTCCATGAAGACCTTAATTCAAACAAAAGACAGGTGAAAACTCTGAGGGGCCCTGTCAGAAATTAATTGTTTTGAAGCTCTGCAGTATTTTTTAGGAGATTCAGCAGAAAAAGCTGTGTTTAAGAAATACTTCTTGAACACTTTTTCTACCTGTTATGTGATTTCCAAAGGGCTAAAGTTGGAAACAAGATCAACAGTGGTGAGCACCTGAATAATATGGAAATGACTGGAAAGGCTTTATTAGAGTTGGATTTTGGAGACCAAAGCAGTTCATTGTGGAGTCCTCTAGCCTACAGAGGAGAGATCTGATCCTGGGTGAGTGGTTATGTACACCACAAGTGGGAACTATAAATATACTTTGTTCACAGCTAATCACTTCAGAGAGATGTGTGTGGTGAGAAGGCTTCGTCCAATTAACACAGTCTGTTGACTTTCTATATATAGAGGATTTAGCAAGGACTGTGATTAAGCTCAGAAATACATGCCCCTTCAATGATTTCTCTGCCTCAGAAGAAAAAAGGCACAGGTGAACTTTTTTAATGCAGGAGGACAAAACAATTAAAGCGAGATCTATTGTGCCTTTGAGATGTATGTAAGAGACAGAAGAATTAGAGCTGGTGGTTGTCATATCCAAGTTATATCTTAAATTACTTTGAGTATAGATGCATTCTTTGTTTCACAACACATTTTATATACTCCTGTTCTGGTATAGAAATATGATTAATTTTTCTGTTCACTGCTAAGGGACATATTATGATGTCTATACTTGCAAGAGGAAGAAAGTGAATATCCATCACTTTTGCTTAGAATTATTATTCTAGTAAATAATCATGTTAATAATTCTGGAGTAATTTCAGCTCCCTGTATCTTAGGAGTCCTTCAGTTATAAATGGAAGTCTAATATTATATGGAGCCTGCTATGTTCCTTTGTAATGTGTAACATTTGTTTTGAAAATCTGTCATTTCACAGGATACAGAGAAGTACTTGCACATTAAACCCATGACATCAAGGATATATGTGTCTGTCTCAAAAGGATAGAATCCCATAGGAGTTTCATAGTTAAGGCAGTACATTTTTTCTCTCCCTAGAAATTTTTGAGCAAAATAGTGTTGAGACTGTGGGGGAAGTGTTGGGTGAGAAGAAACAAAGCTGTAGACCTGTAAAGACTGGAGAAGCTTGGTGACCTTTATGAAGTGTTCCTCTGTGGAATCTCTCTCCTTGAAAGAAGCAAAATGCATGGTTCCCAATTTGTAGGCAAGTTTCCATGATGTGAACAGTACCATCATAACTGCAGACTCAGAACCTAAGGGAAATTCACACCAGGCTTTTGGGAAATGACTAAAGGATATTTCCTTTGGGGGAAGTCAGTTTATGAGACTGATTATTTCTGAAAGCTCAGCATAGTGGGTCTAACCTTGTTTCAAGTACACATCCATCTTAAAACTCATGATGTCTAATATGATATCAGGTATCCTAATGACACAGTTGATGATGTAGTTCTATACCAATCAGTCTTTCAGGGTTATCCTTAATTATGCCAATGAAAGCAAACGTATTCAAATCTCTAATTCCATTTGAAAAATTATTTGGTCTATTTTCTCATTATTCTTTCATCATTTACTGTCAGCAGCCTGAGGAGTAAATGTGCAGATGATTTTTAGATGTGTTTGGGAAATCTTTTCATTTTACATGTGATGGACCTTAAGTACAGAATCACAATGTTGCTCTGATGAGCTGAGATGCAATTCTGTTTTAAAGACAAAGATAAATGTGTCCTCAATGCTACAAGTTCCTTGGTGTCTGTAGAGACAGGCTTTATTACTGCTCAGACATGAAGTGTACCTTGGCACATAACAATATTTCTCATATTTCTTAGAGAAACCTATTTGCAAACGTAAATGCTCTGTCAATGATAACTGATGCCTGGGAAATATGTCAGCAAAACTTAATTTGTTTACTCTATGTAATTTGTTTGTTAATGAACTGTGTATGAATGGAGCACAATCTCAGCATATACATTTTCATTATTCAGATTTATTTGTTGGAATGTGTTGTTGACAGGGCTTGCTGCTCCTTTGTGATTAACTCATTACACAAATTTGTTACTCTATTTTTAAAATAAGTTGTTCTGCTTCAACACAAAAAGCACATTGACTGGCTGTTCCTTTAATTTCTGAGTAACACATTTAAGCTCGAGATCCACATGGAGAGTCCTCAGCACATAAATGTGAAGCAGTTCATCGAATTAACCTGCAGTATATTTTTAAAATTTTATTATTATTAGCATGCCTGTTTTCTAAAATGTCCTTTAAAAAAAATCTTTATGTCACTGTGTAGTCATGGTAAGTTTGCATTAAAATTCTGAAAGCCTTTTTATGGAGAAATTTTGCAGTCAACACTCCAAAATCCACTCATAAATAGCAAGAGAAGAAGAAATAGTTTGACAGTTTCAGTTGCATGTGATGATATTCTAAGTGTCAAGTTGTTGCTGTTGAGAAAGAAGGGAAGTATAGATGTGCTACACTGGGAACTTTTCTCTGGGGCTTTATGACTATAAGAAGAGATCCAGAATGTTATTTGTTAAATCTGAAAATGAAAATCCTCATGAATTATTCTCCCTACTAGCTGCTTTATGAAAAATAACTAGATGTTAATTTTAAACTTTTAGGAATTAGAACATTAAGTATATAGTTATCCTTTAAAAAAAAAAATAAAATTTGTGGTTCCAGTGTTGGGATCAAATCCCATGGAATTCATCCTTGTTTTCCTCTATGAAACTGTAGCTATAAATAATTCTGTCTATGTTTTTCCATCATATGCTATATCAGAATATATATTGCTTCATATTAAATTAACATGCTTTTTATTGTAAAATTGAAAGAATACTAAATTATCAGTGCAATAATAAAAAATAGCTGATAAAATCAGGTGTAATTTAGGTTGAGAGGGAAGTCTAATTCAGCTCACTGCGTGAGACAGGGCCTGATTTTTGAGTATGTCCAAGGATGTCATTTAAATCCCCTCTGTACCTTTTCAGTGTCTCTGCCACCCTTGCTGTTAAGACCTTCTTTCTTTCTTCTCTTACAGAACTTTCGTTTGTGGGGCAATTTGCGTCACTTGCCTCTTGTCCTTTGGCTGCACACTTTCAAAGCACCTGGCTGTACATCCTTTGTACCCTCTCTTTAGCTTCCTTACTCTTCCCGAGTGAACCAATCCCACTCTCCCACCTCTTCTGCTATGCTGTGCGCTCCACACCTGGCCCCGGGCTCATCCCAGTGTGTTCATACCTCCCTTAAACTGAGGAAGCCAGAACCGGACCAAGCACTCCAGATGTGTTTCGCCAGAGTTGAGAAGACAGGAATGTCACCTCCCTCAATCTGCCAGCTGTACTTTAGAAGCAGCACAGCTCTGCATGTGGTTTGCTTTCTTTGCTCCCTGCTGACTCACACTCAGCTTGTTACCCACTGGGACACACAAAGCCTTTTTCTGCAAAGCCACTTTACAGCCAGTCACCCACCAGTCTGTACCAGTTCTAGAGTTAGTCCTCTGAGGTGCAGAACTTGACATTTACTATGGTTGAGCCTGATAAATCCTGTAAATGCATTTTCCCTGACTTACAAGGTCCTTCTGAACTGAAAACCTGTTGGTTGGTATCATTCACACTCCTCCAGTATGATAATATCCATAAACTTTCTTAGGATACATTGCATATTATCATTCAGAACATGTATAAAAACAAAATCCAGTGTTTGCCTCAGTATAATTCCTCCTCCTGGGTCTTACTGGCAATTTTCCACTGCTTGGCCATTGAACCCCTGATTACAGCCTTTTCAGTCTGGTAATCTGGCTGTAATTTTCTTCTTGTCTAACTGTCCGCCTATCAAGGTTGGATTTTACCAGTTTGGTAATAGGATATTTTGGGAATTTGTATGGAAAGCCTTGCTGCATTGAAGATAAAGGACCTAAACTGTGGTAGTCTTGGTCACAAAGCTAGTAATTTCTTCGAAGAAAATAATGACAGCATCCATAGATGGAAAACCAGCCTTTCTATGTCTTTTGCCATTTGGTTTCTGGCCCCATTAAACAGGGGTCCCAACTTTCTGTAATTTAATTCTGTTGCTGAAATATGTATAGAAGCCCTGGCTGTTGCCCTTCACATCCCTTGCTTGTTTCAGCTCCAGTCTGAAATATGTCTTTCCTAAATCTTCTCCTTAAGTTAAAACATCATCTCTACATTCTTGCTAGGAGTCCTGTCCTTGTCCACATTCCTGAATACTGCTTTTTTGAGTTCATTGTTAACTGCCTTTTTCATCCATGCTCGCCTTTGACCACTCTTCCTTAGATTTCTGCACATTGTAGTTCATCTTTGCAGTTCACTTTTACACTGTGTTTCTAGGGCTTGACCCAGCTCAATTGTACTTGATCTCACCCCAATGGTCTGAGCCAAAGACACGTCATCATTCTATTTAACAGAAACACTGAAGTCTCTGGCCCTGAAGATATAAAGATAAGTACACTGATTTAATTGAAAATTAAAATCTTTCTACACAGATAGCTGGATATAGCCCTAAAATGTCTTCATTTAGACAGCGTGTTGTGCTAATAAAAACACTTGACTCAAAGACGATTTTCAACAAAACTGCAATTCCAGGGAAATTAACCAAATTTAGAGATCTGAGAGTGAGCACACACCATCATGATGCATAAGTAGGAAGGAATAAACCAATCCAGATGCAATTTGGAGAAGTAGAGAGAGGAAGTACTGAAAAATCTTCCTTCACTTGCGGTTGGCAACAACTATCTACAAGATGAGTGACAGAAGCATCTCAAATTGCCTGTCAATTTCTTTGACTATACGAGGACACTCTGGGTAGCAATCAATGGAAAGTTAAACAGATCATTGGAACATTTGGATGACTACAGAACTTTAAAATCGTCCTGGTTTTGTATGGGATGGAGTTAATTTTCTTCTTAGTAGCTATACAGCACTGTGGTTTTTGATTTGGTTTGAGAATAATGCTGCTAACACAAAGATATTTCAGTTTTGCAATGTAGTGTTTAATACTACGTTGTCAAGTCAAGGCTATTTCAATGTTTTATGCTCTGCTATTAAGGAGGTGCACAAGAATCTGTGAGGGATTACAGTCAGGATGTCTGATCCAGACTTGCCAAAGGGATATCCCACACCACAGAATGTCACACCTGGTGTATGAACTGGGGAGAGTTTGGCAGGAGGGGCTGATTTTTATTCGGGTGCTGGCTGAGCATCAGTCAGTGGATGGTGAGCAATTGCATTCTGCATCACTTGTCTTTCTTGTGTTTTATTTCTCTCTCTGTTTTCTCTCTTTTGTTATGGGCATAGAAATTTGGCAGAAAATACCTCTCCTCCTGAAAATTTAGCACACCATTTTATTTAAAATTCTTATTCTCTCAGAGTGAGAGAGAGATGAGACTGAGGAGGTTGCCCAAAGGAGCTGTGGACATCCCATCCCTGGAAGTGTTCAAGTGCTCAAGTCATGGGACTTTCAGCAACCTGATCTAGTGGAAGATGTCCCTGCCCATGACAGTGGGTTCCAGCTAGATGGTTTTTAAAGACCTTTCCAACAAAAATAATTCTACAATTCTATGTTTATTATTAGATTTTATTTTATTTCAATTATTAAAATGTTCTTATTCTTCTGATTCTCATCCTCATCCCACTGGGGTGTGGGTGAGCAGCTGCATGGTACTTTGTTGTCATCTGAAGCTAAACCAGGACAAAGACCGGAGATGAAAAAGTCTAACATGGATCTTATTCCTCTTACCAAATTCCATCTTTCATAGAACAGACAGAAAAACAGGTGTGTATCTATCTGTCATCTGTCCGTCCATCCATCCATCCATCCATCCATCCATCCATCCATCCATCCATCCATCATCCATCCATCCATCCATCCATCCATCCATCCATCCATCCATCCATCCATCCATCCATCCATCCATCCATCCATCCATCCATATCCATCCTTTTTCTATTCCTAAACCAAAACCATTAAGTGCTTCCAGAAAAGAAGATTTAAGAAACCTGTGTGTCTTTGTTTTCTGGAAATGCAAGTGACTGCTTTACTTGTCCTGTGTTAAAGTGCACTGGTGTGCAAACCCACACTAGGGATTAAACTGGAGGGTCTGAAAAGTAGTGAGGAACATCTTGGCTATCTGTACAGCCGCCTGAAGGAACTCTGCCATTTCCAGTCTGCATACCAAGAGATCTGTGAAGACAATGGGAAGAGATGGAGATGAAGTGTATGTTTACTGTGAACAGCGTGAAACTTATGATGCCTTTACTACTTTATTGCTTCATCTGCATGGGTTGTGAGGAGAAAGCATGCTAGATAAATAAACTGTTCAATGAAGAATCCGATCAAGAGAAATTCTGACATGCATATAAATCAGCACTGACCCATACTTCAGTTCAGTTCTCTCATGTCTTTTTCCTTTATATTTATAATATTCTTGAGTAGGATAAAAAACATTTTCATTAGATAATAATAATTTTCATTCTTTCTCTTGCCAGCGACTTTGTAGTATGTATTCACTTTTTATTATCTTAGTCACTCTAACTTTACTGCTCCCCTGGACATTTGTTCTGTGTGGTTTTATTTTTAATTGAGTGGCATAATATATTTATTTGTTCAGAAAAAGAGCATAAAATTTAAGAAACACAAATTTCTTCTGAGTCATTATTAAGAATGAGAACTCAGTTTGTATGACTTTTTTTGCTCAGCTTTCAACATCTACTGAAAATGCAGCAGGGAAGGTAAATCTTTTATGTCTAATTTTATTATGCATTGTTAATCTATCTTTCTTTCTGAATTGATTAATTGATTGACATTCTATGTGTCCTTTTGATACATGCTATTGTAAAAGGTATTATGGCATATATGATATATATGATATCTAAATTTAATAGTATATATAGTATAACATATAGCTTTAGAATGATATTTGTCTCCAATAAAAAAACCCCCAACCAAACCAAAACCAAACCAACTACTTTAAGAATATTTTTCAAAGTAATTGAATTCATTAATTCAGAAAGACTCTGGAAAATTACATTGTATGTCATAAGATCATACATAATGTAGTCTGATGTACTTATAATTAAGAATCTTTTACTCTATTAAGAGGTGTCCTTAAAATCTATGTGTTTGAAAAACAAGTCAGAAGGTTGCTCAGGAAATCTACTAACTTTTTCTTGGGAATTTGAAGGTCTTCTTTGGAACTATTCAAAACTATTTTTGTGTCTAGAAGATAAAGAGGTTGTAAATAAAGATAGTGCTGGAAGTTATTATTGTAACCCATATTGATAGTCTGGAACTGGTTAATCCCTCAACTACCAAGTGATAATCACAACAAGTGTAACATATCATTAAAATGAGAGCTGTTAGTAAGATAGGTGTGATTTTGTGCCTGATTTCATTTGTTTATATATTTTTCTAATGAATCGTAATTAATTTAGTCAAATTGATGGTATATTGCTAAATTCTGCAATGAGTTATATGGAGTCATAGAGATAACAAACGACACCTTTCATTATATTGACATTGAAGACTGAAAATAATTACCTCCACTGACATTACAGTGGAGTATACCCACAGGTGTACTGAAATGGATTGAAAAGTGCCTGAAAACACAGATCATTAACTTGTAAAGAATACTACAAAACCTCATCTCCCCAGCAGGAAAGACCAATGTAGGCTCCCAAAAAGTTGAATATCCAAAGACTTACATTTATAAAGTAAGCAAATACTTCAAACATTTACCATCTATTTTACCTTCTTAAACGTACATCTACAGTTTTGTCACCTTACTGGCCGTGGTCTCACATTAGCATTATCCAGAAAAGACATGGCTTTGTGTCCCAGGCAGCAGAGAAGCCCCAGGCCCTGCAGCCCACCAGGGCTGCCTGCCTGAGCAGGGGCTCAGGAGCTGCTGGCAGCTGAGTGAGGGGGCTTCGTGCTGCCTCAGTCGTCTTGTGCTGGGACCTCTGTGTCTGTAGCATGAAGGTGAGTAAACTGAGAGGATGCAGGGTTCTGACAGAGGAGGGAGAGCATATCAGCCTTGCAAGGTGCACAAAATGAGTTAATCTGTTTTGACTCTATTATACAACCTTATTTTAAGTGTGACAATACTACATAATTGCTTTTCTTAGCTTTTCTGTTGCCATTCATATTTTGTGTTCTGCTTTCTACATCTTCCCAAGGATAATTTGTTAATTATATATAAGAATTAAAGAGACAAAGTGTAGAATGAACATCTCAATGATAGTGTCTGATCATTTTCCCTGTGTACTGAAACACCTCATTGGTGTTCTCTGAGGATTTTTTCCTTAGAGTTGCAAACCCTGGGCAGGGCAGGGAAATGTTATTTTATGTGCATGATGACAATGGGAGAATGAGAATTGGAGATCGCTCTCACTAATTAGACAGGTAAAGAAACAGACTCTTTATAATATTTTCAGACCAAAGACAGAACAAATATGCTGCTGGTGTAGAGTGTGTGATGGACTGGAAAGGACCCTTTCAGGTGTGTTGGATGGCAGGCACCCACAGATTGGGAAGACAGTTGAGGCTAAATGCTGCCCGGGTACTTCTTTCACATAAACATATCAGACATATCATACCTGGCAAAGTCTTCACGAACTTAAAGTTCCTTCCCTCTGAGAAACTCACCAAACTGATAATTGACAGAGTAATACATTGGGGATTTTATTTTATTATTTTATTTTATTTTATTTTATTTTATTTTATTTATTTGGTACAAGTTAGCTCAGTTTTCCTTAGAACAGTTCTAGTATGACGGATGTTGAGCACTTTTGGCAGGTAGATACTCAAACAAACTAGGAGCTTGGTGTCATTTAATGTATGTAAAAATTTAGTGGTTTAATAACCTGAATCCCTGTAAATGACTGTTTCAACAGTTTATAACAGTCCAGTTTTGGAAAGTGGATCAAATTCCTAGCTCCCTCACATAATATATTTTCTTGTAGTGTTGTTATTTTCCCATAGGATAGTAGGTTGGTTTGTTTGCTTTCCAAGTAGATCTGGAATAAAAACAAACAATACAGCTAAAAAAGGCCTTGATTTATTGTTTTTAACATTTCCTTCTCTGGTGAAAAAAAATAAAATATAGCTGTCTATAGAGACTGGTGTGATGACTGTGGTGTGATTTGCAGGTCTTGAGGAAAATTTGATGAACAAGTACCTCTGTGAGAATATGATGCATTAAAGTTTTAAAATTTGCCTTTTCTGCAATTCAAGTTTCATTTGTTTGTTGAGTTTATATGTGCCTTGTATGTTCCTCATTAGGGAAAAAGTGTACAGAAAAGGTTTGCAGTGAAAAAAAATCTGCCACATTTCAGAGGAATTTGCATGAATGACTATGTGGAGATGTGCTGAAGCAGGCAGGAATGTAATGATTATGATCAGAAATGATCTTCCCTGTGCCCTGAGCACACTTCCTGCATCTCTGTTTTAATAAGATTCTTTGTTGAGAATTTGAGAGAGCAGACCTAGTTTCTTTTCTGCATTACAATCAAGATTATTAAGTACAGGAAACGAATATCTAAATAAAGGTTGTGGGTTTAGATTTATTTTTTCTTTTTTTAATTTCATGCACTTCAGTGTTTTTCTCTTTGAGTTACTGATTTACGAGTTTCTGATTGGGAAATAACTTATAAATACATGTTAGTCACAGACACAGTAATTAAAATATTTGTAACACACATTAACTCTTTCCAGAAATTATTATCAATTTGAATTAGTCATTGAATTAGTATTAGTGAGGCTGAAGCTGGTGTTGGCAAGTTGACCACATTGCACATCATAGATCCCTTCACCTTTTCATTTGTTCTTATTTTCTAATTCTGCTTCTTTAGCTTTTCTGGTTTTCACCCCTCATGGTTTATCATGTACAGCCTCAATTCAGCAACTCTATTACACTAGTAGGTGTCTTCATTATCAACATGGAAATTATTTTCCATTTTAAATTTTTTTTTGTTTTGTTTTAGGTACAGCTAAATGGTTAGTTTCCAAAAAACCCAGAAGTTAAAATCAAGGAAATGTCATCCTTCTCCTGGGTCACAAAGATGTGCAGTATGTCACAAAGCTGTTGTGGCTTAAGTGCCATACAATGCTGTCCTAACTGCTTTGCTGATGGAGGCCTGTGCTTCCCAGGACTGTGTACAGCTTCATTTTCTTCCTCGGCTTTGTTTCCTTTGATTGCTTTTCCACTGCAGTTAAAAATCTGTGGAATGCTATTGCTTGCTGGCATTTACTGATTTCAGTGTGAGTTTTGGTAAGCACCTGCATCTGCAATGAATTGAAAACAAAGGGATTTAGGTCAAGAGAGACTCTAAACTCTTGAGTTCAATTAATGTGTCTTGCTCTGTCTGTCTGACCTTTGGCAAATCTCCCTGAATGCATTGCATAAAAGAGGAAATACAGTGAGGATTGCAGAAATTTGCTGTTATCGAACTGATAAATAAGGTTTATTGATAGCAATATATAGTTAACAAATTAGATGTAAAAAAAAGGAAAAAATATTATGAAAAGAAAATTACAGCAGGTAAATCTCTTTGTGACTTAACTAAAATACAAAAAGATCTCAAATATTTTGCTCCATGCAAGGGAATTTCCCAGTTTATGAAGAAGTAGTGTAGGGCGCTGCTTCCTCAACAAACTTTCATGGTAAAGGTGCAAAACAATCCCTGAGCTGTCTCTGGTGGATCAAAAATATAAAAGCAGTATTAATTCTGATCTCCATCTCCTGCAGAAAATGGAACAATAAGATCTTAGCTGATGAAAGGGGGAAATTTAATGTGTGTGGGCCTTCTATGAGATATTTGTAAACTCAAACTGAAGAAGAATTTTTAAAACATGAATAAAATGAATTTTTTTTTCTTTTAGGAAATCTTGCATGAAAAACTGTTCCTCTAATTTGATTTATATTTTACAGGCAGCTTTTTGGAACCTTTATTATTTTACACAGAAATTTAAATTAGTTCTTGCCACCAAGATCAACCACAGATTCCTCAAAAGCATTATCAAACAAAGCAAACACAAACCCTAAGAAACCAGTTACTAAATCTATAATGGACTATGTAATTCCACCTATATGTAATTCTACCTATAATGTTTTTGAGAAAATCAGCTCAACTAAATTCAAGTCAGCTTTAATGTAAGGTTGTATTTAATAATCTAGACCTCTTTAATCAGAGTCTCTTCAAGGTGAATCCATGAGGAAAACAGTACAGGTGTCGGTTCTCTTCAAAGACTTTATAAATAATTATTATAAAATAAATATTAAGAAAGCATACTGTGGTTGTATGGAAAATGTTTGGAGATATGACAATCACATTGGTTAGAAAAGTTATGTTTACATGAATATAACTTATGCCCCACAAATTATTCTGATTTTCATACTGTACTGAAATACGAAGAATATCGCTTTGTACTTGTGATGAAGAGTTGACCTACTTTTTTAATCTTTGTGTTATAGTCACATATATTGAAAGAAATCAACTGTAACCTTTTATAATTAAGAATAACGGCTATGCATGAGATCTGAACTGCTTACAGGACTTAAAAATCAATTAATTTCTTTCTAGTTGTACTATACTGATTAAACCCATTCAACAAAACACAAAATAAACTTCTGAACTGAGCTTTGTGAAATAAACCCAACCTCTGAGCTAACAGTTTAATGCCTTTCTGTCTCTGATTTAATTGTGTTTGATCCTATAATGCAGCTTGGAAATGGAGAAAAAGTTTTATTTAATCTTACCTGAAGGTGTAATCAGGATCATGAAATATCTGGAGTATTATAAAGATGGCTAACAACGTAAACTATACCTAAGTATATTATACTGTTTAAAATATGTTTATGTATATGTAAATAAAATACAGCACAAGAATGTTAAATTTATGATCTGAAAAAGAAAAATGTGTAAGGAAGTACAAAAAAATGCAGTGCTGATTTAGATAGATCTGTTACATAACACAGTCATGCACATTAGAGGCACATTGCCACACAGGCATTTTGAAGACCTTTCCAATCTTGCACATAAAAATATTTACATGGTTTTGTCCATACAAAAGTATTGCACATAGGTAGAAAGAGATTCTTATGTGATCATAAGTGGGACACTTAGAAGCTGTCCCACACGGGTGCATAATTTCCCTCCAGGTAGCAGCTCTGTGCTGCAGAGCGTCATTGTTCTAGAGGCAGAAAAACTTGGAGTTTCCAAGATAAGTGGGCTGCTCATCTTTATACACTCATTTCTTTATAAGCTAAAATAAATTTTTTGTCAGCATCATATCGTGATTTTTCCTTACATTGATATTAACTTTCAGTTTCATGTCACTAAAAACATTCTAGGCTTATTCCTGTTTTACTGAAAGGTAATGAATAAATATCTAAGCAAGAATGGTTCTTTTAGTGCTTCCGAAAAAATTCTGTATCCTTTTTGAACAGGACTTTTTTGTCTCTCACTTGTGTTGGATTCCTCATTTTTGTCAGTCTCTTACTCAGAATACATTTCTTTTAGGAACTTCCAACATTTTCAGATTTTTCAAGAGTTTTCTACAAAAAATCATGAAATGTTTCACTGAAAATCCTCACAGCAGGTATTGGTCACACTTTTTTTCCTAAGAAAAAATCACTTTTCTCATAATCTGACCTTTTAACTTACAAGCATGTGTCTCAATGCAATGGCAATTGCATGGCCTCAGAATAGCACTGGTTCAGAAATCCCACCTCTTTCTTCTCAGAGTAGGCAAGATATGAACAATAAGGAAATAAGTCAGTTTTAATATACTTCAGAATAAAAAAAATATAACTGTGTACAGCACATATTTTTTTGAGTTCATGAACATTCAAAATTCCCATGTGCATACACAGACTTTATCATTATAAAATTAAAGTTACAGTTCCAAACATGGACTGTGAAATGCTTCTCCATCAGCCCCGACAGCACTTCTCACACGATCTGATCAAGGCTGAATGAGGGATTTGAGGTTTACAGTCTTATTTTCACTGCACAATGTTCTGACAGCATAGTGAGGAAATGACTTTATAAAACAGCTGGAGAATCCATTTAATTTTGACTACAAGAGCTATTGCATTCAAGTTGTTGGCTCTGCAACAGTACTGCAATGGTTGCCATGTGCCCTTATATTTTGCTCTTTTTTACATTTATGTGCTGAAATGATCCAGTTCATTATTATATAGGCAATATTAAACGAAACATTTCTGAATTTGCGCTGAGACCCTCATCTTAATTTAATAATTTGTAAGCAGGCAGATACTTACTTCAGTATTCTCCTTTTGGTCTTAAAGAGAACACCATACTTAAGTGCTTTGCTGGCATGGGATCTCAATGTGTCATACTTACAGAAGGATTAAAACCACTTGTTCAAATAATTAAAACTTTTTTTTATATATAATGAATATTCTCCCTTTCACCCAGTTAGAAAACTTAATATCTGTTGTGCATTTTCAACATTGTGTTTTCGTATGTACTGGATGTTCTGTTTTGTATAAAAGCTTTATTTGTTGGAATCTGAGTTTGGAATGTCCTATGGTAATTTTGAAAAGACCAATAGGACATTTCTAGCAAAGATATCTAAGAGTTATTTTATGGAGTTAGGATTTTTCTTCTTATGATTTGATGTTTAGAAGGGTGGTACACAAATAGGGCAATAACAGAGAAGATGAGGGTGTTATGCTAGATACAGCATGCCTCTTGTCTCCATCTTGTTTCATTTACATAGGAAACACACGTTTAAATATGGAGTGGAGGTGACAAAAATTATCACTTTTCCTCCCCTAAAATCCAACTATCCAGCTATGGGCTAAAAGTTTAAATCTTTCATAGTGTATGACATTAATTTGTTCTAAATAAATAATTTGTTCTAAATAAATGCCCCCTTAATTTTTCTTACAGCTTTAAGGTGGATTTTATTTCTATATACTACCAAGTATATATACCTAAACCCAAACAAATATTCATATACAGAGATAATATTCTTACCTGTTTGAAATTGTTACTAATATGCTTTTACTTAAATGTGGTGTCACATTTTGTTTGCATTGCTTTTATGTTGTGAAACCAGTCACTTCACTAAATGATTAAAATTTTCTGCCCCTGAAAAATGACTTTTTCAGGAAAACACTTTATGGAATGACTCAAATTTGTGGGCATTTAGTGAAATGACTGGAATAACGAGCACTGTGTTACCCCGTTGGACTGTTGTACTCAGTGCGTGAAATCACGAAATCGCAGAATGTGAGTTGGAAGTGACCCATCAGGATCATTGAATCCAGATCCTGGCTCTGCTCCATCCATGAGACTCACTATGTGTCCAAGAGTATTGTCTGAATGCTTATTGAAATCAGACAGTTTTGGTGCTCTGATCACTTCCCTGGGGAGCCTGGTTCTAGTGCCCAACCACCCTCTGGGTGAAGAAATCATTCTGCAGTTCAATTTAAACCTCCCCTGACACAGCTTCAGGCCATTCCCTCGGGTCCTGTCCCTGTCACCACAGAGCAGAGATCAGTGTCTGCCCTGCTCTTCTCCTCAGGAGGAAGCTGTACCTGCAATGAGGGCTCCCCTCAGTCTCCTCCTGGCTGAACAGACCCAATGCCCACAGCCACTCCTCACATGGATGCCTCTCAAGGCCCTTCACTGCCTTTGCCACCCTGCTCTGGATGCTCTCTAATGCCTCAATGTCTTTGCTATCAATGTGCACAATATTCAAGGTGATGCTGCCCCAGTGCAGAGCAGGACAATCCTGTTACTGTGACGTAGACAGAAACACACAGTAACACACACAATAGGTGTTTAGGTAGAGAAGAAGAAAGGAAGAAGTCCAGTTTATTGTTGACCTCGTATATATAAGTTTCTGGACAGCGATCAGAGATTGGACAGAGAGGTTACCACCTCTCCATCTTCACTGGTCACTTGGGAAGTCCATCAGGTGATATCTTTTATAAAGGAATGCAAACATGATTCTTGTTTATCTTACAATTCATGAGAACTGAATCCACTATACTAAAACAAATCAGAAAGCTTATTTTCAAGAACAACACAATCCCCTCCCTTGCCAACTGGCAATGCTGGGACTGATGCCCCCAGGATATGCTTGGTCCTCTTTCCTTATCCTTGTCCCTGTTTTTGAGGTTACCAAACTCATCCTGTAACAGGCTGATGTTATTTCTACACTGACTTTTGCCATTAATACATTTGAAAATCTCATTTTATTATCCCCCACAATTCTGGCCAACTTCAACTTCAAGTGAGCTTTGACCACACGACTTTTCTCCCTACAGTGGCAAGCAGCATCTCTGTCTTACTGTTTTGGCAGTTTATTAAATCACATCAGTGAAATCCAGCATATTAAACAGTGTAGCATAGAGGATGTTCTGCTGCAATACTGCTACAGAAAGTCAAATCTTCCATCAAAATTGTACTCTCATAAGCTTTTTACAATCTGATTTATAATTGGTTTTAGCTTGGTACTATTTCTTTTCATTTGCTACTCATTTCAAGATTTGGATTGTGCCTGAAGCTGCAAGCATTGTAGAAAAGGGGACACTGACCCTAGAGGATGGAAGGTGGGGTTGTGGTTTTCTAGAAGGGAGTTTCACGACATCCATTTCTCTTTTTGAAAAGCAAGCATAGGTCCATTAGGTCATCGACGGACTTTTATTAGGAAAAGACAATAAACTGTTCACTGTTAGCACAGTGCATTTCCATAAAAAAAAGAAACTCATTGAAGAGGCTTGGGTTCTTAAGGGAACGTAAAGTCTCCTTTTAATTGAATATACAATGCTGCATCTTTGGGGTCTCACCAAAAACATTTTAAAAGCATTGCAATGTTGACTGTGGGTTTTAAATTTCTTTTACTCACATTTCTTTATACTAAACCACACCAATATTTATACAGACTCTGTAGATATTTCACATTTCTTAGTTACTTTGGACTTGATGATCCTGATGCATCTCTTCCAACTCAGCATATTCTGTAATTAACAGCAAAATATACTAGGTAGAGTGGCTACATGTTGTACCTAGGTGCCACTAGGTGCTGCCTGGAACTGCTACTTTAGCATGAGTATATAAAAATATATAAATCTACATATTATATACTAGAATATGTATGTATATATATTCTAATAATGGTCAACTGTTGAAAAACATTAGCTATAGGGAACAGGAAAATGGCTGCTTTTTATGAAAGTTCTTTTTTGATTTGTTTATTTCTGAGTGCATCATATACTGCTAATATTTAAGGCTTCTAGCACCTACACAGAACTCAGAATTGTAAAACAATGTGATCATAAAAATCATCCCCAAACCCTATCTAATAAGTTAGTTTTCTTGTTTCATTATGTCTGCTTCAATAACATCATAAAATCACCATTAAAAACATATTTTTGACTCCAGGGAGGTAGGCTTAGAGTGCCTAAGGCTTGAAGCAGGGATTTTGAATACCAAATATTTTTGCAGGATATATTTTTGTTATTTGGGTTGAGGAGGAGGAAAATGAGCCCCTGTGCCTTGCAGAGAGTTTGAGAGAGCAAAATGAATCTTTCTGAATTTTAAAAAGTTTTCCTTTTTACTATATCTTTTCCTCTTTTTTTTTTTTTTTTTTTTTTTTTTTTTTTTTTTTAAACAAAACAGATGCCATAGACAACATGCTGTGTTTTTAATTGTTTTGGCTCTAAAAATCACTTTTAGAAATCCATTTGGAGAGAAAAAGAGCTGTTTCCCATATCTACTAGGGAAGAAATCACAGATCTGCACACATCATATTTTACAGCAGCACTGTAACTTTTCTCACTTTGATAGAAATTCCTCAAGGTTTCATGCTAGTCCTGGATCGAATCCCAGTACTCCATATATGTCTCTTCATTTTGAAGGGTAGACATGTCTTGCAGATGTTATTTGGAATAATTAAATGAGTAAAGAAAATCTTGTCTCTCATTTAATGCAATTGGATGAATTGATCTCTGACATCCATTTTCCCTGATTACTTTACCGAGACAATTTACTCTAAATTAGCCAATCTTCACAATAAAAAAAAAAATCACAACAGAAATGAAAAAAATAGACAAAACTTCAGAGTTTCTATAGAAAAATACTGTGCTGAACAAAAGGTAAACAAGAATTTGGTTTGGTATCAATTCAAATTGCAAAGCCTGAAAAAGTGTTCTGAAAACATACTCTGTCTTTTCTGGTGGGATTCAAAGTGAGTAAATAAAGACCTTTAGAAAAGACCCCACCAACTATCACTTGGAAAACATTTTCTGCTCTCTTCAAAAAGTCAGAGCCAAAGGTGCCTATTGCTGTTGCAGTCTTCCTCACCTTGGCTCTCTCAGACCAGGTGAGATAAATCTCATACAGTATCTGCACTGCAAATTTACAGCACTCCTCTGAAAATATGCCCCCCACAAAAAAAAAAACACAAACAAAAAAAAAGTGTTTGGATGTGTGTTTTACCATATTTAAATAGTTTGTCTGATGAGCTCTCACATATTGGTAAAATTACCCACATCCAGGATCATGAAAAATTATCTTGCAAATATGGATAGCTTCGTTTCTCATCAAAGTTGGTAAATGAGTTTCATGTATTGGGTTATTTATTTACTTTTTCTCCTGTTTATTGCCTTTAGTCTCCAATATTCCCTTGCCCAGGTTATTAAGGAGATTACACCAAGAATCTCATGTAAAGTTTTCTGTTGGCTATCTAGTTTAGATTTTTCCTGTATTTTCCCTATCAAAGTTCCATGAAGTGGAACTTTGATTTTCACATTAATTCCTTATTAATATCCATCACTCTTACCACATGCCTGAAGTTAAATAAAAAATTAGATAGAAAAATAAATAAGTTGTATTAATTTTGCATCTCATCCATTCAAACCCTACAGTGTAATGTCAAAATATCAGAAAACAGTGTACTTTTGGTGAAAAGTTGAGGAAAATGAAAGAATATGCCTTCAGAAAAAGAGGATAAATTGTCTTTTTCATTTTTAGAAGTATTGAATAAAATGTGTACGTCTTCTTAAGATGAAGAGCTAGTGTACAGGTCATCTATCTCCTTCAACAGCATTGTTATTGTCAGGCTAGAGAAGAAGGTTCCTTATTGGTTTTGCTGTTTCTGTGAACGTTTACTCTTTGAAAGGTGTCATTGCCTCCATTTCAGTGGCTGAGACTGCCCTGTGGCTTTGAACTACTTTGGTTTGATTCTATGATTAATTCTATTTTTCTGTTATTCTGTGAACTCAAAAGTAGAGGTTCTTTTCATATGTTCATTTTTCCAGAATGGAAAAAGCAGACCTGTGGCTTGGAAATACCTGTAGTGTGGCTAAATAAGAGCATTATTTTTGTCCCTAGTGGAAAGTTACATATCAAACATTATGTTGAATTCACTGCTTCCTGAAGCAGATTTTGTATTGGAATATACCAACATATACCTACAGCAGGAATTTTAGGCACGTTACTGCTATGCAATAACAGTTTTAGTAAGGAGGGAATAAGCAAAACTCAAATTATTCCAGTTACCCCAGGTCCACATATCTGCCTTGTCTCTTTCCCCTTCCCAACCACAGTGAAGCAGAAAAGGTAAGACTGGAAAGCTGGTGGGAAAATTTCAATTATATTAACTATTTCTTAGAACTATGACACAATTCAAATTTCAGATTGCTATTCTAACAAAAATAATTTTATATACATGGATTTTTAATAATTTTGGTCAAATAACTCAAATACTTTCTCTTTCAGCTTGTAGTATATGTTTTATTTAAATTTGACTCCAGATTTAGAGCCATGGAAATGACTTTGGAAAATTTCTTCATCCTTGCTACTACTATAAGGCAATTTCACACTTCCCTGACTCTTTAAAGGTGTAATACTGGGAAGTGTTAATTGACCAAATCCTCAGTAAGAGGGAGAGAAATAAGGGAACGTGAAGTATAATTCTGTTTATGTGTTTGACTTGGAAATTACACATAACACAACAGATATTCAGAGGCAACAAAATTTGAGCTCTTTACAATTTCAATAAACTATTTTAAACCCTCAAATTGACTACTTGGATTAAATAATATACATACCAGTTTTCTGTTAAATATTACAGATATACCAGGAAAGCTGATTGGGCCAGACACTGACCTTAATTTGAAGGTACATCTGTCTTCTCTCATCCAAATGCTTAGACAGGAAAAGACAGGCATGGCTGTGAATACAGAAAAGAAGGTATTTTCAGATGTCAGGAAACTGACACACTTACCTTGCCTGTAAAAATCCCACACCTTTCCTGGATTTGTCATCTGTCTTTGCTCCTGATGCTGGCAGATGTCAGAAGGCCCCTCCTTCTTCACCGACAGATGAAGAGAAACTTTTCCAATGAAGTCCACATGGATCTCAGAGGACAAGGTAATAGGCCAGCAAAACAGACCCCTAGTTTAAGGAGATGGGTTGTGGTTATTCCTGTTGAATTTGACAGGTCTCTTTCTCATGAGTAGTACAAAAAAGAAAAATAGTTATTTTTCACTCTGTTTAAAATCAAATATTAGTCCCCATTCTTGTCTTTTTCACCACAATCTTCACCTTCCTCACTTGAGAACAAACAGAAGAGCCAGCTAAAGCCAGCCTCCAATTTTTCTACTGAGACATGTATTTGAATACTACTTTCTTCTGATTCTTGCTAAAGCTGCACAATCAGCAAATATCTGGGCATGAGTGTCCTTACTAACAACTGTGCTTACAGAAAACATGTCACTCTTACACTGGTCTTTTGTTGGTCATCTACAGTGTGATTATTTTTAAAAATGTCTAAAACTGCCTTGGCTTTGGAGACAAAAGAGAAAGTGAGACAATTAATACCACAGAGCTAATTCTGTCTAAAATTTGAATTTTGCCTTTGGCTCCTGAGCTGACAGTGATTTGTATTCTTCCCTGCCCTCCCTCTCTCAAGTGTAAAGTAATGCTTCAAAACTTAAAAATGTGTCTTTGATGACTTTAAATTACTCTTAATACCACCTTCTCTTGTCATAACAAAGCTGGCTTATACTCCAAGGGGGACTGTATGGTAGTTTTGACTAGATCAGTGGAATTAACATGGATTATTTTTAACTTTGGTTCCAGCTCTTTGAGTTTTGTTCTGACTGTCTGATTGAATTCATGGAAAATTGAAAGCAAACCCCAGCTAAAGCAATGGGGTTTAAGGTAATACTAGCCAAGGAAGCTGATAAATCTCTATTACACACCCTGTTAAAGACTTAAAGATCACAGTCCAAGCATGACCCAGTTCAGGTATTTGTAAAAAAAGCCAGGTGAGACCTGAAGGTAGGTATCATATATTATGACTGGCTTCCAAAATTGTTAAGTTTTTTGATTTAATTGGAGGTAGGGGAGCAGAGTTGAGCTTAAAATCAGTTATAAACCTCATCCTTTTCTTGCTGATTTGTTCTTACAAAAATAGATTTTATCTAGTTTGATCTTTGGCACTTTTTTATGTCCATTGGAGGAGTGGGAGATGCACAAGGTGAAAGAGTGTAAGAAATTAGAAGTATTAACCAGAAGGAAAAGAAACAGAATCAAAGTACACTAGATAATGAACAGGAAGAGATAATGCTGAGAAGGGAATACATGTTTAGGTAGTACAGATTCTTTTATCTCCACTTTTTAAATTGTATGAAACTCATTTCCTAGATAAGCACACTTAATTGGGGGAAGAAAACTAATCAGATCAGATTCAAAGTTTACTACAAAAATGATACTTTAAAGTGATAAAGTAATCATTCTTTGTTCAATCTTTTACATCTCAATTGTTTATTTTAAAACACAAGGACTTGTTATTGTAAAGATAATGAAGGTATCTGATTTTTTTCTATCTTTCCTACTTTGTCATTGTCAGCCTCTTGTGCCTCCCACTGCATCATGAGCAGACTTTTCATTACAAATCTCTTTAGCAAATCTAAACCCTTTCAAAGGGGAACGGCCCTGTGCTTCCTTCCTGGAGAATCCTGGACTAGTAAGGTGTTAAAATTGACTGTGTCTCTTCCTTTAACTGTGATATAAACATTATAATAAATGCAATTAATGAGAAAAAGAAGTATTAGAAAAAGAATCAGGAGACTAAAAAGTGGAAATGTTGACCCTGATGGGGTCAAAACCTTATACTGGTTCTGCCCTCAACATTGTGTTGAAAAGCAAAATGCATCATGTGTGTCTGGGCATTTAAAACAGTCCGTCTGAAGCTTCTAGACAATCAGGCAAATAAAGTTGTTTATGGTTAGTTATTCTGTTTTTATTGCCTTCTCTGTCTGGAAATTAGCAAGAGAAAAGCATTTCTGAGTTGGTTTAAAATAATTACTTGAAGGAACAAGGTTTCAGGGTCTAAAGAGTGGAAGATTAACACAAGCAATTTTACTCTCAAAATTAGTTTTGGGTTACAGTCTGTCTCTATTACAAAGAAATGACAGTGGTTTTCCTTCATATTTTTGATCCGCTTAAAGCGAATGTGAGTAGCTTTTTAAAAAAAGGATGGCTATCAGATTCAAATGTCTCTAAGATCTTGCATAGATATCAGTGCTTTTAGCATTTCTTTAATTTAGTATGTCTTCTATTATGTCAACATGTTATCCCTCCCTTCCAAACAGGAGTAATTAAGGGTAAACTAGTAATATATAAAAGGATTTTTTAATTAAAAAACGAGTGCATAAAAATTCAGCCCTGCATAGGTAGATTATGTATTAGCAGTGCACCAGTGCATAATTCCTAATTGTCTTTGAAGCCCCAATGAAAACAGACATTTTAAATCATCAGTCAGGAACATCTCTTTATTTCTGGATAAAATAAAATAAAAAACAAAATAAACAACACATTTTAATGTTAGCATCCATCAACATGGATAATGAAAACAGAATATTTTAAATCCTGTATTAATGCAGGCAGCTCCCCACTTTCTGAACACCCTTTGGAGAGCTGTTTGACCATCACCAGCTCTATGATCTGTAGTCTAAGGATTGTAGTCCACAACCAGAAACAAGTCTGTTGACTCATTGCATTTTAGGTTTTGTAAATGGGCTTGCAGCTCTCACATAGAACAGATTTAGTAGTTCTATTTACTTTGGGGCAATTACTTAAATTTGTTATTCCTGAAACTTTAATAACATAATAACACCAAGTAGCAAGAATAGAAATGAAACTCTACAGTCAGTCTAGAAAGACTAAAAATAAAGCTCTACGGTCAATCAGGGGAGTGTGAATGAGTGACAGAGTGAGAAAGAGAAAATAATAGATGGCATTTTCTAGCTGACTAGGACAGGTCAGTAAGAAAATAATTGCTTGTAGGATTTTTTTAGTGGCAAGGACAGAGGAAATGTCATATGTGAACTGTAAATACAACATTGATAAGATTGGAAAAATTGCAAATATGTATCATTATGTAAAGTACTTTCCATTTGTTCTGACAAAATCAAAAGCCAACTTGTGCTCTATAGTTAGTAGGAGAGTATTAGGCATTCAAGGATATGATTTGTGCTGAGTTGATGTAGACACCAAGTAAAGGTCAGATGAATCCTGACCTATAAATATGTGTTTGTTAATTTGTTAAATAAGTTATTTTCTTCCAGACATAGAGAGCTTTCCTCCTGCATTTCCCAGCGTTACCTTCTTCATCCATGGAAATCAATGTAATGTAATGGCTAAAACAGTATTTGGAATCTTAGAGTAGAATGAATAAGGCTTTATTAAGATTTTGCTAGATAGGACTCAAAAAAGAATGAAATTTATAGAACTGCTGGTTTGCAGAATGGCTGAGAGAGGAAGGCACCTCTGGAGATTGTCTAGTCCAACAGGTTCAGTGAGAGAAGACTGCCTGGCGACATTTCAGTTGGATTCTGAATATGTCCAAGGATGTAGAGTCTGCAGCCTCCCTGGACAACGTGTGGCAGTGTTTCTTCATGCCCACACCGAGTTCTTTCTTTTACTCTTACTCTTTCACTCTTACTCTTACTCTTACTCTTTTTTACGTGGCATTTCCTGTGTTTCAGTTAGTATTTTTAGCCTCTTCTGTTGCTGGGCACCACTGAGAAGTGTCTGGCTTCTGCTTTCTTTACTTCTCCCATCAGTGTTTTACACACACGGATAAGATTCCCCTGAGCCTTCTTTTATCCAGGCTGAGGCTCACTCTCATCCTCTCCTCACATAATGGTAGCAGTTCCTTAATCATCTTCATGAGCCTGCACTGGATGTGCTCTAGTATGTCCATCACCCTTTCTTGTACTCAGGAGTCCAGAGCTAGACCTAGCATTCCCAGAATCACAGAATCAGGTGAGTTGGAAAAGAACTTTGAGATCATTGGGTCCATCCTATTCCAAATCTGTCTCACCAGGGCTGAACAGAGGGGAAGTTATGAGCACCTGACTTCACCTGCTGGCAACATTTTGTCTAATGAAAAGTACCTTTACTTTGCCACAAGGGCACTTTACTGGCTTTGTCAAAACAGGATCTTTGAGACATTTTCTGTCAAACTCCTTTTCAGCTAATTGGCCCCTATGTTATACTGGGGCTTGGTTTATTTCTTCCTGGGGATAGGGCTGACATTTCCCTTTGTCGAGCTTTATAATGTTCATCTGTTATCCCATTTCTCCAGCCTGTTGAGATCCCTCTATTCAGCTGTGCACCCATTTGGTCTATCAGCTGCTCCTCCCTGTTTCGTATCATCAGTCCACCTCACTTTTCACTTACCAGACTCTACTCCATCAGCTTTTCTGTGGGGATGACATGAAAGACTATCAAAAACCTTGTCAAAGTAAAGGAAAACAGCATCCACTGCTCTCAGCCCACCAATCATCCAATTGTAGAAGGCTGTCAAGTTGGTTAAGCATGATTTTCCCTTAAGTCCATGCTGACTGCTACAAATCACACTGCTGTCCTTCATGTATTTGGAAAGGCTTTGCAGGAGGATTTTCTACATCAGTTTCTTAGGAAGTGAGGAGTGGTTGTCCAGTCTGTGGTCCTCCAGGTATTTCTTCTATATTTATCAGAATAGGAGTGTAATTTGTTTTCTTTCAACCCTCATGAAACTCCCCCAATCAACACGATATTTCAAAGAAAATTGAGAGTGACCTTGTAGTGACATTGCCCAGCTCCCTCCACACTTGGGGGTCCGTGCCACTAGGTCCCATGAACTTGTACCTGTCTATTCTCTTTAAATGTTTCTTAAACTGACCCTACTCTGGTGAGAAGTGGTCTTTACCTTTGGTCTCAGGGGTCTGGGCCTGATGAAAGCCAAAGGAAAGAAGATATTCAATACTTTGGTTTTTGTTGTGTATTTTGTCACCAGGTCTCCTGACTCATCTGACAGCAGGCCCGCAATTTCCCTGACATATTTTCTGATGCTGATATATCTCCTGGAGTCCTTCCTGCAGTTTTTCATCACCCTCATGAGATTCAACTCCACACAGACTTACCCTCCCTAACTGGGTCCCTGAACCCTCAAACAGTGCCTCTCTGCATTTTCTGGGTCACCGGTCCCAGCTTTTGCCTCTTTCCTGCTTCCCCTTTGTTTTTGAAATTTTCTGGGAGTTCCTTGTTCATCCAAGCAGAGCTCCTGCCACTCTTGTTTGGCTTCCTGCTGTTGGAGATAGACCCTTCAGAAGTGACACATTTCAGTGGCAATTTTACAGTTCAGCATACCTACATACATTCCACTTTTGTGGCTCAAGCCTTAGACATATTGAACCTATTTTAATCATGACCTCAATTTTACTAGTGCATTGTTCCATCCCTAATTAGCTAAATAAAATTGCAATGCTTTAGCTTGGTAATTAGCCTTCTTAAATGAATATTTGCTTGCTCACCAATTTTAATAAAATCAGTGACAATATGCAAATTTGGGTTGCTCTAACAAATTAAAATATGGTCTAAGAACTATGAGGGCATGGCTAGTGTCAAAGATGTCATTTTTAAACAACTCAGTTCATCCTTCAAATGAATACTTAAATCTTTTTAGACTATTATTTTTAGAGGCAGGCTGTGTGGATTAAGAAGATCTCTCCTGATGTCACTGACAAGGAGCAGTAATGGCTCAGTACAGGATGCAGAGCTGTAGAGAAGCTGATCTTTGAGATAGCTGAGCACCTTACTTTCTGGTCTTTCTGAACACTACAGAATCACCTCTGCTTCTATATGGCAATGGGGATTGCAGTCATGACTAGGATTTAACACAAGAATTCTGTGGTTGTAACCTTTCTCTTTCACCATGCCATTGAATTATTTTTTTTAAAGCTCTGGGAGAGAAAACTATGGAATATACATGTTAGTATTGGTCAGACTAAGTCTCTCAGGCACTCTTCTTTTAAACTAGTTTTAAACTAGTTTTTTGTCTTCTAGTACATCATACAGCAATAAACTACTTATTTGGGATTGGGAATTGTAATGAAGAACTTTTGGCTTTGACATACTCTGCTGTGTGCTTAACACCAAATCTTGTGTCTATATCTGAATAACCTATTGTCACAACAGTGACTGCTGTTCACAAGTGTTACTGCTGGGATTTTCACGAGGATTTAGAAATCCGAGAACACATACACTGTCAGAATCCATGGACAAACTTGGAACAATACCAGCATGCAATACTTTTGGAAATCCTTGCCCACATGCTATGGAATGCTCAACTGGGAGATGTTATCTAAATTTTTTTGTCAAGATGTCAGAAGATAAATAAATACCTCAGTCCTGGGTTGATCAAATAATAAACACTCAAAATCTATTATATGCGCAGAAAAATGGAGAAAAAAATCAAGGTAACAAAACGTCTTAACTCAAAGCCTCTCCTACTACTCCTTTCATGAAGTAGTAAAATACTTAAAAAATATCATCTCAGGCTAGGACATTAATCTGGCAAAAAGCTGAGGTTCTGGACTCTGACATTTTGCTGCATAGTTAAATGCAGATACTAATAAAACATGATTTTAATGAATACAGCTTTGCTTTCTGAATATAGAAACAAAATTTTGGTTAAAAATTCCAAAAATTTTAATAATAAATGAGCTATTACAAGCTGTTTGAGCAGCTGCATTAAATGTCTCTGAAAGCCATTTTCTAAAACTGAAATGATGGGTGACATTTAGTCTACATAGTGGGTAATATAAAAGATAAAATAATTTTGAAATATAATTGGTAATAAAAAGAATAAATAGTGTCATAAATATGCTAACAAGCCATTTTAGTGATATTTAGTATAGACATACTTAAAAGCAGTTAATAATCAGATCTTCACATTTAATGATGTTACTGTTTAATGGTGTTTCACTGCTTGATCCCTGAAATTATGTCTTTAAATAATGTCACCAACTGTAATCACTACTGTGCTATCAATCCATATTTGAAATTGTCTGTGATGGCAAGAAGACACACAAAATATGCTTGTGTAATAAAAATCTCTTTTAATGTGAATTTACCATGTGAGGGAGAGTTTTTGTGTGCAGATGATTTCAGTGTTGGTGTTCTGCTTAGTGACTTGATAGCTTTCAGCAGGGGATTTAATAAATTTCTTAGAATGATTAATTTCAAGGCTAATCATATAATTTCAGAACTTTCTGAGAGGACTGTCAAAGGAAAAGGATTTATATAATCAGTTATCTTGCTGAAAAACCCTTCAACCTGTGAAACTACACAGTGAATAAGAATGAACCAAAAGCCAGTGCATGCAATTACTCATCATGTGTGTGGAGTAATTTTTATTGAGATAAAAACTAAAGATAAACAAGATTTTATTTTTTTTTTAATACCTTATTTTCTTCCAAAACATTGCAATGATTTAATATCACTAGAGAAAATATTGCCCAGTATCACTCTGCTGTGAAGAAAATTTCCTCAAAATTAGCTTTGGACACATTCCCTCTTTTTGCATATTAGTGTGACAGTGGAAGAGATGCAGGCAGTGCTAGGGGACTCCTTGCCTTGATGTCCATTCAGCTTAATCATTTAGGCAATGGTTTCTGCATCTTTGTCAGTCAAAAGGCATCAGATAAAATCAAAGCAGTTCAAACAGCAGACATTTGCTACCTGGATTACTCTGAAGAGGACAAAGATAGTGTCAGATTTGTAACTCTGAAGATCCATGCAATGGGAATGGACCAGGAGTAAGTCATGGAGTCCTGGAGGAGGAGCTTTTCTTCTTTTCCATCATGACTAATGAGTCCAGAAATGAGAAGTGCAGTGAGATTGATCTGCTACAGGGAAATCCGCCTTGTAAAAATCTTAGCACAGGGACCTGTCCTGTAACACTTGCATTTGATGTGCAGGCTAGGAAAGGAAAATCATATTAAAGATGCAAAAAAGAGGTAGTCCTATCACCTTACAGTGGTGGCAAATAGTCCAAGTAGCAGGGAAGTCAAGTAGTTTTCACACTGGCTTATTTCCCCCGCACTACTTCTGCTCTCTGCCTCTTTCACAATCCACTGGTGCTGAAGGTCAGAAATTCCTATGACAGAAACCTTCAGTATTTTTATGCAGGGTGAATTTTCCTATATCCTGAAAGCACACATCCTTAAGACTCTGTTTTGTCTGCTCTTATTCATGGTTGCCCAGAGAAGCTGTGGATGTCTCATTGCTGGCAGTGTTCAAGGCCAAGCTGGATGGGACTCTGAGCAACCTGGACTAGTGGAAGTTGTCCTGCCCATGACAGGGGACATTGGAAGTAGATGAACTTTAAAGTCCCTTCCAACCCAAAGTATTCAATGACTTTTCTAGTATTCAATGACTAGCATAATTTCTAGTGCTTAATTGCTCTCCTAGGAAAAATTTTCTCTTTATGTTCTTATATATGACACACAGCTCTTTGTAGAAAAAGAATGAGAGGCTGCACAAATATGATGGTGAAATTAATGCAAATAATGCAAGATCATGTGACTGTCCCACAAATATTTCAATAGCAGAAAGAACTTAAGTAGATTGACTTATAATAAAAGCAATGAACCAAGGCCATAGCTTTGTGTGCCTGTCTACATTAATTCCTCATTCTCTATTGCACCTAGAACCTTTGCTCTTCATCTTCTGACACTAATTTTCACTTGCTGTGATTTTACCAGCAAAGCTATTATTGACTCTTTGTATTTTGCTGCGAGTGCCCTCAAGGTTTCTCCCCATTCAAATTTAAAATGGTGGACTTCTGTATTACTCTATAACCCCTCCCACTGCTGTGTATTTTCAGCCCACTGAAGACAAGTATTTGGTTTATCAGTCTTTGTACCATGATTTCTGATTATCAAATTCTTTTTATCTTAATTTGGAATTAGAAGCTTTTTTTTGAATGATTGGGGTCTTGTCTTTAAATGTCTAGGCATTATGGAAAATAAATTTCTGGCCCATGTTTGGGTTCATTAAAGGTCCAAGAAATAGTACAGAAACATTCTAGAGAGTTACTTGCATATATTGGTGTACAAATGAAATTTCGTAACACATATGAAAGGTTTCATAAATCTAATTTATGACAATGTCAATGCATAAAGTTTTTGTGGCTTTTTTTTAATAATATATTTTTGTAACCAGAAAAATAATGCCTTGGTTTTACGCCTAGAAAAGTAATTTTTTTAAACTATCAGAAAGCTTACAATGTGAAACTACAGCTTATTGATTATAAGAATTCTTATAACTTAAATCTCAAGATTTTCCTTGGAGTTATATTGAAATGCTATTTGCAAGGAGCAGAGGATGGCACTGTTGGACTGCAATTATGAGGTGATACAGACTACATATCTTGAATTACAACATTGCACTACATTGCAGAAATTCTATCAGATGTCTTACAGGAAGCAATAGCAGGAAAAAGATTTACACTGGTTTTGATCATCAACATTGTGCTTGAACTGGAGCACTGAGATAGGGAAAATGATTCTTTTTTCAAATGGGATGTGGCTGTAAAGTAGAGTTATGGAGAAAAAGTGGGTGAATAAAACCAAAAACATTAAATCACATATTTTGGGAAATAAATTATTAGTATAACGTTGAAGGGCCCTTCTGGCACTGAGTCCTTAGCTGTGAAGTGCCTGAGGTACTAAGTATTTGCAAAGACTTTGACTCTGAAATAGGCACCATGGTATCCACAAGCTCTTCAGATGAAATAACCCACAGAGATTGTAATTCACATAGGAACAGAGGACAGACCTGCAAACAAATAAGCCACTTAAAAAAAATAGACTTTCTTCTCAGGTATATAATTCCATTCCATATTTGTACAGAATGCTGCTAGCCTGTTTCTCCAGATTTCACAGGAAGATTTTTATCTTAAAAAGCTATTCAATATGGTGAGAGGGAAAGAATCATATTCTAGGAATGTTAATATGAGTATTTAAAAACTGCAATCAAATAATTCAGTTTTGTTATGCAAGAGGTCATTAGCTGTGCAAACCTCTGAATTTTGCTGTCCATGTGTTACTGATGAAACCAGCATTCACTTTATTCATTTCTCTGTCATTCTAGCTAACCTTATGAAAAAAATCCCACAACTGCACCTTTTGGTTAAAGAAATGAGGTTTCACCTCCAGTCTGACTTCTGCAGTGGCCTCACCTGGTCTAGAAAATTTTGGGAGACCATTCTTTTTGTGAGAGTGGTGGGAACTTTTGTTGGATACACACAAGCCACCTTGCAGTCCAACACGGTTTGTTTTCCAGGATTGCTTATGCTGCCAAGTACATTGAGACAAACTTGGAGGAACATACTAGACTGCCAGTTTTATTTGCAGGTTATTATCTCTTAAAAAAAAAGATTTGTGAAAATAAAATTAAAAGAGAAGTAGAATTTATTTCAGTCCATGAATAGTACTGAGAATTTGGCATGATCATTTTAACTGCAACTGGATTGGCATTCAAAATCCAAACCATTCCAAACTGCTCCTGTAATTTTGCATTATAGCCACAAACCCCAGTGGATTTCCATATATCCTTGGGAGTTTAATGAATTCAAATGTACTTCTCAATAAATCTTAGCACGGTTTTGTTGCAGGGAGACCTAAAAACAAATGATTTTTTGGTGTTTACAGTTTTTATAAGAATTCATATGAAAACATATTACAGAGTTCTGCAAATACATGTTTTCTGTGTGTTAATAATGTGTCATCATTACCTTATTTATTTTTCTGCTATGGCAAAAGATTTTTTTTTTTTTATTATTTTTTTTTAATTCAATGCAGTCATGGGAAGGAAAGAAGAGACAAATTTAAATTTTACATTCTTAATGCCTTATTTTTTCATGGTACTTGTCTCAATCATTTCTAGTTTTATTGACTCCTTTTGAACAATGTATTCTGTGGTTTGCACCAAATGTTATTTTGTCAGCTGTTGTGATATTTTTTTCTTTCTCCAGTGAGACAGTTGTGATTCAAGCAAATTATTATGTTTTTTACTAGGAATAACTCCCATAAGAAAGATTTAATTTTTAGGAATCCTCTTTAAATTCTCCTTGGCAAGTGTAATTTAATGCTCAAAAATTAATTTATATTTGTCTAAATTCTCTACAGTCACATGGTTTATGGCCTGAAGGTATCTCAAGTATACCTTTGTGACTATTTGTACCAATTTTATGTTATCATTATTCTGGTGGCATTTCTGGTTTCTCACAGTTCTGACTTTTCTAAAATACTTACAGCATAAAACCTGTCATACCAACAATGATCAAACATAAAAACAAACATACCAACAAATATAAAGTTGTTGATAAAAATACAATATTATGAGTGGCTGTACCTCAGCAGTAAGAATCCTCAGATTTTTCCATGTGCAGTGTCAATGTGTAGACTTTCTAAACCTGTCGTCTTTCCAGAAAAATCCTAGCAGAGAAAATCGACATGACAAAAATAGCTTCTAGGATTATGGCGTCTGAAAATTGCTGCCCGTAGAAGGATGTGGCAACAAATAAGTAGTTTGATAGAGAAGCAGAAAAATTCTTGGACTATTTATCCATAAATGGATCAAAAGATATCTAGCCAGGGATGTACCTCTAGCATCCCTAATATAAGAGTTGCTGAGGAGAAGGGATCCCAAGAACTGGCCAGGCTTGAGGGATTAGGTTAACCAGAATCTTCTCTGCCACTGCCCTGTGCTGAAGCTTAGGTGTTCATGGTTGCTTGGTCAGACATAGTACATCTATTATATTCTTTCAGACTGAAAAGCAGGGCAAACTTTCGTATCATTGCATGTGTTGGTTTTGACATTCAGAATTTGTGAAGCCTTGGAATAATGCTGCAAGAATATTTAAGACTTCTCTCATTTGAGCATTTGACTGCTCTTTCTTTAAGAGTACTCAACATCCTGTTAAACCTTTTAAAATAAAATAAATCATGCAATTTTTTTTTTTTTTTAATGAAGCGGTTTAAATTTTGGAGTGACAAGAAACATTTGTTTCAATAAATAGCAGATACACTAGGACAACTTTGTGAAGTAGCTTCATTTGTAGGTCCTAATGAAGCTTCTTTGGGTTAAATGTGGGAGCACAGTTTTATTTACTATTTTACAAGACTATCAGGAAAATCCCCTTTAATACAGACTGTAATAGTTTCAGGATCATTCCAGTCATTACCATTTTAGGTTGCTAATTTTAAGAGCAGAAGTGTTACATCGGAAATGTAAGATTACATCTTCTTAAAATAATATCCTACAGTCAACACATTTTGGATAATATTAAAAAAAAAAACAAAAAAACAACTTCTGGGAGGTATAACAGGCTAAAATATTTAGAGTTTTTAAATTAGTGGGATTAATTCATATATTGCATTTTAAATTTTAAAGCATAGAAAGCCAGAAATTAAATGCCAGAATGAAATATTCAGGATAAAATCCCAATTTTACTCAGGCCGGTGACAAAAAATTTATTACTTTCTGTGGGACTCTCCCAGCAATAGCATTGTCTGTACAATATGTGTGCTTCCTTTACCATAAATATATATTGTGTATGTATACCACATATGGGGCAGAGCTGACAAATGAAAACTTAAGAAAAAAAATCCTAAAACTTAATTTCAAAAATTTGAAACATCTGTAGTTGAAACAACATTTTAGAACCTTTTTCTTGCTCCCTGACCTTTCTGAACAAACAGGGACAAAATTCAAGCAATACTTGTGCAGAAACATGAGTGATGCTGAGCTTTCCACATGCATATAGGGAGGAGTGACATTCCAGTTTTCCTTATGAATAGAGATAATCACAAATACTAAGATGAATCAGTTGAGAGTCATAGCAAGGGTCTTTTTCCTCCTCTATTTTCTACCTGTTTTTATCCAAAGTACCAAAAGGTTACCTTGTACTTGCTTCTTGATTCTTTTTATAACAGCTTCTGTATCCTGGCTTTCCAAAATATGTACAGGTACTCACAGCAGTATTCCAGGGTAATTGGTCAGTTTAAAAGGCCATCACAGTTTATGGGGCAGCAAATTCATTTTAGAGATAATTAAAGACTATTTTTATCCCATACCATTATTTTTCTTGTTCAAATGCTTCAGAGCAACAGAAGGCTAGGCACTATTAATGATTTCTACAGTTGTCACCAAAGCAAAAGGAGATATATTTGTCTTAAACTATGTGTCTAGTGCTATTTCTACAGTAGCACAGTAAGCAATTACTGTACACTAGAAAGTTCATGTGAGAATAGTAAGACCAACAATCATGTGGCAGGCAGCTCTGGATGCCTGCAGGGATTAATCTTTTTAATCTTATTTAAATTGGTATATTTTCACATGTACAGCCTGCACCTCAGATAAGTTTAATCCCTGCAAAAGTCTTGTCCCCATGACAGGTCCTCAGGAAACTGAGGTCATTTCAGCAGTGAGACATCAGGGGTTTGAAGGAAAATGAGTAGGCTATGTGGGCCAGAGCGGGGAAGCAATTGGAAACAAGAAAGCTCTAAGCTCTCTTTTCCTTTGGGTATATGCACATATATAATATGTTACTGAGCCACAGGCTCTGCTTTTTGATTATTATTATTATTATTATTATTATTATTATTATTATTATTATTATTATTATTGTTATTGTTATTATTGTTATTATTGTTGTTATTATTGTTATTATTGTTTATTATTATCATTATTTTTTTTGTTTTGCTTTGTTATGATAGATAACCCCAAAGTTATGCAGAGAAATCCCTGGTAAAACATGCAAAGATAACCCTCATGACATTCAGAGTAGTATGGTGGTTGAAGACCTATAGTATAAAATACTGTTTGAAACAATAAAATTGCCCAACCTACCTAATCAAGCAAATTTTCATGTCTTTTGAAAGAAGCTGAAAAGAGCATACAAAGAAATTAGTCTTTTTGACTATATACTGTGTATGGAATATATACTGTGACTGTGGAATACACTACTTATTAACAGAGCTGAATGGGATTTTCCATCAACTTTACTTCTCCTTTAAAGACAAACTCAGATTTTGTATTCTGGAGAAAATATTAAATACCTACATTTCTAAACTTGTTTGAAAATTGTGATTAAAAAACTGAAATGAAATGTGTGTCAAATAGTAGAAAGGGTTGCCTGGATGTAATATAAATGAAAATGCAAAAATATAAAAGTTATTTCTGTTTTCCTCCAATCTGATTTTAAGTCATATTTATAGACTAGAGAGGATTTTTTAAATAAGAGTTATATCTGTCTTGGAGACAAAGAACTCTCTCTATTTTTTTTTTTTTTTTAAGTCTGGCAGCTCTTTTAGTCTTATCATTTTATGTAATGATGAGAACAAGGCATAAAAGACTCTCCTGGCTGCTAGATATTTCTCCCAATTAAGAATTTCTCAGAAACAAAATTTTAATGAATTGTCTCCTATCCCCCTACAAATTCATATTTTCAGTGGATTTTTTAAACAAAATTACTTTTCCTAGTGTTCTTCTGGGTCTTTCCTCATTACAGTAGGACAGTAATTTCCTGGATGAACAATAGGTAGTACTTGTTGTTTGAAATGCTGGTCATCAGAATTTTCTGTCTGTACAGACACTTCACTGCAGCTTTAATAAAATACCTTGTTACAGCAGTATTAAATCTGTATTCTGTTGGCATGACTTTGCATTCTCTGCCAAGGGCACTTCAGCTCATTTGTATGAAGATAAAGTAGGTAGGCAATTCTGCGTTCACCAACTTGCCTTTGATCTGCTGGCAAGAATATGGAGTTTATACATACAGAATCTCAGTTTAATGACTGACTGAGCAGGACAGATTTTTACAGCTTTGGATAACAATGTATTTTCTACTATACTGCATCTGTCTTCATGCTTTTTACTTGAGATACACCTAATTTTCCCTTTAAATCTTGTGTTTGCAGACAAGAGATTGTTTCTTTGTGAGCTGTCCAACTTTCTGTTACAACTTCAATATATTAGATGCACATGGTTGAATACTTTTAAACCCTGCTGGCACTGGATAAACTGGTGAAAGTTGGAACTATTTTTCTCTAAAAATGGAAACTCTTCCTGCATAAAGAATGCCAAATATTTCTCATCCCCTAATAAATTTTTTTTGCTATCTAAGATTTTATTAATTAAAAAAAAATCATTTGGATTGTTATTAACAAGCTAGGCATATAACAATAGAATAAAAAAAATAATATATTGAACATCTTTTATGGACCTCACTAATTAAATACTTTCAAACTGTTCTTGGCACCATAACTAGTCTAAACTATACCATATCAGGTTATTGCCTTTTTCCCACTTGTATTATTATTCTTTTTATGCTCAACTGTGATAGTTAATATTTATTTCTTACCATACCCATCTAAATTTGTTCTGTGATTTATTAAAACTAATATAATAATATCTGTCAAGGGCAGAAGTTTCCCAAAAAATCATAGCATATATAACTTTTTTACAGTTAAAAGCAACTCTTAGAGGGATTCAGGTGTTGTATCTTGGCATTTCATAATTTTTGTGTATTTTATGAGTTACACTTTCACTTATTTTTATCTCTATATATTTAAACTTATATAGATAGAGTTTTATGTAGTGTGTAGTGAAGGTATACACCGTATACTTGTAATTACTGACAGAAGGCCTTTCAGCATGATATGCAGATAGTAAAGTCCTGAAGAACAGCACAGCTGTTCTTAATGCCTGTCACCAGTAAGATTGACACCTGAGACAAATTCCTGGCTGAAGATACTGGAAAGGAGGCTAAATGTTTGGCTGCAAGTCCCAAACCCAATGCATGTTTGTGGGAAAACAAGGAAACTTAAATACTGGTCATGATAGAGATCAAATTAACAAAGCTCAGATTCAGAGTCCAAAAGCCATAAGTGATAGAAGAAGCATGGAAATAGTGAAAGCAAATCAACCCTTCTTTGCTTCCTGGAAAGTTCTTCAATCCTTCAGCTTTCCCATACAACCATTAGTCTTCAGGTCTTGGTCAGCTGTTGGTGTGTAAGCCCACCACAGTGGATTTTTGGTGGGCAGGTTTGTGTGAATTTCTGCTTTTATGTAAATGGCTCAGTAGAGTTGAATAAGTTAAAGGGAGTTGTATCTGCTGGTCCACTGGCTCTGCTGTCTTCTAAAACAAGAAACTCCTCTCTTGGACCCAGAAGAGACATGAACCAGAATTGGGATCATGCAGGAAAGGTAAGACCATATGTGGACTGCTAAAAGGTTTTTCCTCATGTGATGATAGGGTCACATCTGGTGTTGTGCATTACCTGTGTAACCTGCAGTGCTGCTGACATTAACACATTCCACCACACACACAAAAGTCTGCTCAGCCAAGCAGAAATGAGACAGGTGGACAGGAAGCCTGAGTAACTTATATCTCATCCATAATAAGTCTATTTTTGATATGCAATTAGGTGAGAGCTGGGCTGTGGTTAAATCTAATATGTTCCCAAACTTGTAAATATTATCTAAAATCAGTTATGATCAAATATGTTGGAAAAAATCAAGACTTTGAAAGACTTAAGCAGTGAGGATTTATTGGTGTATAGTGAAACTAATTTAGAAACCAGTGTTATCTGGAGCAAGAAGCTGGCTGAATGCCTTGAGAGGATCAGTAGTGAGCCAGGAAAAAACAGGTTACCCAGAAAAAATAAACAGATAAATTCCCTGAATTTTTAAAGTGAGATTACTGTAGTTGCATAAATATGTGCAGTTCGCTTAATAACTATTTAAAATGGTATGATAAGAAATGAAGAAATTTGGTGTGACCCAAAACTTGCATTGCTTTGGTAACTGTCATTGTTGTGAGGAATTCTGTGTGAAATTTCTTGTATTTTAAGAGATGATTATAGCCTACAGAGAGATTAGGGAGAAAAGGATGAGATACCCATGGGCTCTTGGAGATGCCTGTGGAACAGAGGCAAAGAAAAGCCAAGGAGATTTTCTTTAGAAAGCCTGAGGCTAAATATCTGAAGAAGTGAGTTGGAGGCAATGGAGTGTACTCTGAGCTTGCCTGCACATTTGGAGAGAAGATAAGGGCAGACTCTGTGCTGGAAATCTGTCCTGTCACTACAAGACATCATTCCCACCGGAAAAGCAGGCGTGATGGTAGTGCTGCCTTGGCACTGTGGACACATACACATACATATATGTGCTACTGTGGGCTTCAGCATGGGGAACATGCTGAGAGAGCAAGTCTTTCCAGAAGAAAACAGGAGTACATGGATAAAAACCACTTTCTCTCCACCAGCTATTTCCAACGTTTTTTCCAAGTTTCTGATACTGTGGCTGAAATCAGCTCCATGTCAGCAGAATGTGAATCCACCAGGGTTTCCAGCAGTGTAACTAAGATTAGATTAAGAAAATTTGTCTGTATCTATAGCTATCTATACCTATATATCTGAAGCTTGCTGGAATTTCCTAGATAAATCTACCTTTAAATATATCTGTAATAGTAGTATGCACTAGAATCATGACTTCTTAAGGAATCCAGTGAATTGTGGCAAGTGCTAGCTGCAGTTTATTTGGCTCAGTCCGTTTACTAGAGGCAGTATTTAGTCAATGGCTGAGCAAGGCTGATTCCTGAGATGGTGTACATCAGCCCAGCACCACTGATGTCAATAGATCTTCCCAATTTACATCAAATAGGAGACTCTCTTGTTCTTTCTTCCCAAAATTTATGAGGATTATGGAGATGAGCTTTAGCCCTAGTGGCAAATGCATCATTTATATATGCCAGGTCTCTGCACAGAGTGATTGCTGTGCTCTCCAAATCTTTACAGACATTCTATGATATATGTGATGACTAAGCAGTAGAAGTCAACACAAAGAAGAGTAGGCATAGCACATGGAGTTTTTCTTTGGGAACTTTTCCCTTATCTTTCTTTCAGCCTAGGAATGAGGGTTAAAATTATACTCAATAAATAATTTGATTGAGTTATTAGCATTTGAACTCTTTACACTTGGGTTTCCTTCTTTTCTACTAATATCTCCATCATCAAACTACTTGTATCATTTTCAAGGTCTGAACATTCTCTTCTCATAGCTTATTCATATGCTGCCTACCAAGGTCTGAGGACCTAAAGGCACTGCTGAGCTTACATTTCACACAGAACTGCTGAGCCTGTTCTGTGAAAGTTGTATATCTGTGAACTGTGGCAAAAATAAAAACTTATACTAAGGAAACCAGAGCCCAGTGAATCCTGAAAGCAACATTTATTGTGTCTCCAGTGAAGACTTCTCTGAATAAATTCAATATTTCATTTTTAGATATCTATGCTTTACTATCAGAGAAATAAAATTCATGAAACAGAGACAAGGAAGGAAAATAACAAGTAAATACACATTTCATTTAAGAGGTCACTCCATCACCAATACCTACTTTTTTTCTTTTCCTCTGTGGGTCTGTGGTAAAAACATAGGTAAAAAAAACCCCTTGGAATAAGTTGAACATGAAGTCTCTATTTTTTTTTTTTGTCTTTTTTACCTCATGGTGTATTTGAGTTAATTCCTCTTGGTCTGCTACAGAGATTAAAATTGATAATACTTATATTTATTTTGCTGTTTGTACATCATCACTGAGTATGTCAACTATGAAAGTAGCACCTGCCATCTAACTACTAGCAAAGAATTAAATTTGAACTTATACTAGATAAGTTTCTATATGGTTGATGACATGAATACCTTCCCAGTGACTTCTGATTAGGAAGATCTCACTGTTAGGGAGAACATGGAGTTCTTGAGGACTTGTGCTGCCAGTACTGGCCCTAAGAACAGCAACAGGCTTGCCTTTCCCTCCTGGGAAATATAATACTAGTGTGAGCTGGATACAAGTATAAGTTAATATGATGAACATGAGTGCTTTTAAAAGGCTGAGGATAGCAAAGAAATATTATATGAAGTGTCAGGAAATAACATGGGAGGAGATGAAAAAGTGCAGCAGTGCCTGAGCAAGCTGAGGGAAAGCAAGCCCCTCTTGGCACTTCGGCCCCAGTACAGATGGACATGGGTCCACAGCTCTTCATGGGTCAAAGAGATGCTGGAAACAGAGAACTTTAATATTACAGCAAAGAACGTATTTGGTTTTCTGCCACATATAGACCCAGCTCAAATCAGGCACCTCAGGGCTTTACACAACTCAAACAGAAAGACATTTTTCTCCTGTAGACCTTAGAATACAAATAGAGAGTCCATTCAAAGAGTAGGAGGAAGAACTCCTCCTCAATTGTATACCAGATCATATTGCTTGCTAATTACATTAAATTCTGCTGTGGGGTTTTGCAATGGAAAATATGCTGCTTTGTTTCACCCAAGGTCCACCCCTCCTTCTGGAAATCAGTTCCTCCCAAAATGGCACTCAGACTCTAATATGATAAGTTGCTGAGCAGCAGATGTCAATGGCAACACTGTAGGAGGAGAGCAGGGCTCTGTTTTGTTGATCATTAATAACAGAGACACAGGATAATAACAGATTAACAGGACTTTTTAATGGTCTCAATGTTACTGCCTATATGCATGCCTCCTACCTGACCTTCACTGCCTTAGTTCCAGTTAGAAGTCACAGTAGAGATAATTATATCACTGCAGATATAGGCATTTTTCTGTTCAATTTTTCTCTCAATTTTCTATATGATTCCTATATGACCATGTGTGTTTACCACACTGAAGAAGAATGAAATCCAGTTGTCAGTTTCAAGAAAATTAATTAGAAGAGGATTTAAAAGGCATTTAAATCTGGTTTGCTTATGAAAATACGTCATGAAATAGAAATTCAGTACACAGCTGTCCTGAATGAAGGGATGGCTTATCTTGCTGGACACAGAGAAGTAGCATAAGAAGCAGCTACAATGAACACTAGAGAAAAGCTCTAGGAATAGATGACATACATTGAGTGCAACAAGAAATGAGGCAGCCATAAGAAACAAAGTTTTAATTTGGTGCTCCTAGAAATGTTTTTCTTAACTCTATAAAAAGTGGATAACCTCATGGGGGAAAGCCAAGGCGCAAATACAGATCCCTTCACTCTCGTGACCAGTGAGAGGACTTGAGGAAATGGCATGGAGCTGAGTTGGAGGATGTTTAGGTTGGATATCAAGAAAAAGTTTTTCACCAAAGAGCATGGTTGAGCTCTAGTACATCCCCAGAGAAGTGGTCACAGCATCAAGCCTGACAGAGCTCAAGAAGCATATGGACAATGTTCTCAGGAACATGGTGGGATTCTTGAGGTGTCCATCTGGGCTTAAACCGTGGCACCTGTGCAGGGCTAGGACTTGGACTTGATGATCCTGATGAGCATATCCACAGCATATTCTGTGATTCTATGAACCAGAATGATTGGAATTCATCTAAATGCAGGGCATATTCACTTGCTAATCTGGTTTATTAACTAGGCTGTTTGTTGGTGTACCATTATTACTCCTTCTCTGAATGTGTTTATGGCTCCAGATGTACTTTACAAAAACCCAAGATTTTATTGGAAAATTGAACAGATAGACTTCCAGTGAAAGCAAAGCCCTTCTGAGCTTTCCTGTGTACATTACAAATCCACTGTAATGGCAAGCATGGATTTATTCTTTGGGCCACTGCTACTGAGATGAAGCAAAGAAGGCTGGTACAGGACAGGTGCGTGTGCCCATCATATTCTCAGGGTTTTACAGGCTTCAGGATCAGATGATCACCACAAACCCTCTGTGTAGTTGATGTGAGTAATGCATTCATTTTTGTCATCTATGTATTAAAACCACAAAGCAGTCAATGTATTTTTGTAGCAGTAGTGACCAGAAACCATTGAGTGCCATATGTCAACCTAATTTAAGAAATTATATTATGGTTTATTCCCAGCCTAGGGTCAGGCAAGTGACATAGAAATTGAAATTCTTCCAGATACTTCCAAGTCCTAGAATACTTTATAAAATACTTTAAAAGGAGAATGTACTGGAAAGCACACTATTTTGACAGAATGGGAATGACTGTTCTTTTCTCTCTTGCTAAGCTTACTGTTCTTATTTACCAGCTGTTTCTGACTATGTCTTTATGGAAGATATATAAATATGTATATATATCTACATGAGTGTGCATGTGTGCAGACACACAGGGACACACATATATGGGTATTATAGAGCTCCAGATATCAGTTATAAATGCCTGGATTTTCTAAAGCTAAACTTCAGCACTGTGCTCTTTAACATAGAGGTAAAAATTCATCATGCTCAAAATAATTTTAAGCCCTACTTGATGCCACTTCAAATTCTCCAAATTGCTCTGTAACCTCTGTCATTAAAAAAGGTACAGGCTGGTTGTAAACCATTTTAGCTGTTGCTGCTGTTTATTCAGACAATTACAATGTCAGGACCCTACTGGTGCAGAACCCATGATACAAGGGGCTGTATGAAGAGGAGACAGAAAGACAGTTTATGCACTATGAGTGTGAAATTTTCTGTTTGATACACATCCAGTATGTTTGATACACAGTTTTCTTCCCTCTTTGCCCCTTAGCTCCAGGTGGGTCTGCCTTGTGTCTTACAGGGAAGTAGAGACTGTCTTTTATCTTCTAAGGTCTGAGATTAGTAAAGACAGAATGCTTTGTGGAGCTAGAAGACACTACCACAGTAACATAAATATACACTTACAAGTTCTGCTAATTAAACTATTTTACGGTAACTCTGATGCTCCCACTGCAGACAAGAGTTCTTATTCTATATATACATGTTTCTGAAAGAGCATAAATGTTCTAGAGAAGTTTTTCTGAGCAAATAATAGGGTTCTTGTTTGCCTTCCTCACATAGCCCATACTCTTTTTCCTCTTACTTTTAGTATTGAATTTATCTTCTCCCTTCTCCCCTCACTTTATTAGACACTATTAGAGAATCAGATTTATTTCACCTGTATATTCTTTGTAACAACTGATTTTTTTTCCTCTGTTTTATGAGGTCTTGGTTTATTTCTGTGGTAATAATAATAATATTATTAATAATAATAATAATAATAGTAATAATAACATGTAATAAACATGAAATATGTGAGTACTTCCAGGTACTAACTCAGACAAATAAAATAATATTTTCAATCTGGTGTGCACAATAATGTGCATGCAATAAGATGGACAAAAGTTAGGAGGGCTGCTAGCTGCCCCTGTGGCTAGAGGTTTTTCTGTAACACCATGTTTCTCAGATTGTCACGCATCGAAGGAAGGAAGAGTTATCTGGGGGCGGGTAAAGCCTTACACTGGTATACTGGAGAATTTGAGGAAAGCTGCAGAATCTCTGCTGGCCAGAGATACTGGAACACAAAGCAATTAAGAGTGTTTTTCCTGTTTTACAACAGGACAGCTGCAACTGACCTCTCCCTGACCAGCCCTAGAGCTGTAAAAGATTGAGTTTGAAATGTGAAATTTAGCATGAAAATGCTGTGAACTTCACTGAGGGGTAAATGGATGGCCTAATCATAATGGAAATAAGCTTTGATTTGACTATGTTAAGGTTATTTGAAAAAAACATCTTTCGAGGCAAAAACTTACTGTAATGCTGTGGAATATCTACCTACAGATGACTGATTACACATATTGGCCTAATATTTCAGTTTTGCAGTAAATTTATCAGATACCAGGTGGAAACTGGATTTGGTCATGGATCCAACAGTCTTGTGTTGGATTTTCAGTTCAGTTCCTGAGGTTATGTTATTCTCCAGCAGAAATATCAGTTCTCATTTTTAAGAAAGATATTTTCTTCTCAGTGAGCCCTAAGGAGCCACACCTTGTGGTGAGAACAGAGGCTCCTGTGTTTGTGGGCAGCCTCGGAGGGAGAGCTGCCACAGCCTGGCACTGGCGGGGTGCACAGGGGGTGCTGCTCGTGCTGTCAGAGCCCAGCACTCCACGGGACCAGGCGGCAGCAGAGAAGGGCGCCGTGCTTTGCTTCAAGGGAGTAGAGGACATGACTGTTTCCCACACTGCTGCTCTGGGGGGCAAAGAAACACTTGCAAACTCTCGTTGAAATAAAAAGCAGTTCACATCATTCTCTTTTTACTAGTCCAGCTACGGGGGTAAGGAGAAGCGAAGCAAGGAAGACCTTTGCTTTCATGTATAAATTTTTTTCAGGATTTCCCAGAAGTACCCCACACGTGTGTCACAGAAGACATGTTAGTCATTATGGCTGATTGGAGAGTTAAGACACTTGAATCACTTTAGAAACAGAATAATTTAGTGTTAAATAATGTAATGATTTTGTTTTTCTGTAAATACCATGTATCATTTTCAAGACTACAAAATTTATATGCTGAATCTTATAGAGGGCATTTCCTGAAAGTTCAAACCGAAATATTCTATTAAGATGTGCCTTCATATGACATAAATCGAATTAGACAAATAAAAGTCTTGTGTATCTCTTACTCATGTGCTTACCTATAATGCCTTAATAAAATAGTTTTGCATCAAATATGATGTGGAAGAAGAACTCTTTTGAAATACAAAGCTTTTCAAAGTTTTCCATGGACAAATAGGAGGGGTTTTTTTTTAAACAAAAATGAGATAATAAATTGCATTGCTACAGAGTAAGCAGTTTTAAAAAATGTATTTATGTCACCAAAGGAATACACCACACTGAATTTGTGACTTTTCTCATATTTAGCAGCCCTGTAATCACTCTGGTTAAACAGGTCCCTTGGCTTGAGCAATTAGTTTTTCCTGGAGGTCTGCCTCATGTTTTTGTGTCTTCCTAATTATTTAGGAAAAGGTTTTGCTTGAGTTGTGTGACAACTAACAAAGAAATCATTCATATGGAGGTTTAAAATCAGGGCCATCATTTGCTTAGGAAACAAAGTTTAGTTAACAACTATGTTTATCTCCAAAACAATCCTAAGGGAATACACAAATCTGAAGGTTGTAATAGAAAATCTTTCTTACTTTTATCTCTTGGCTATGTAAATGACTAAAACAAGGAGCAGCAGAAAAAGATTCACACAGACTGAAGGATGAAAACAAATCCATGCATCCATTCCAACAAATCCATTCCATCTTATACCATTCATCATGGTATAAGATGGAATGGTCCAGATATACATATATATTTATTTATATTTAGTATCTTAGTAAAATAATGACAACATTTTCTCTCTGATTATATTGGTGAGAAAAGAAATGAAAAATTATCCATATACTGGGTTGAAACATTGCACTGTCTCAAGAATTCTTCTAGAGCTCTGTCAGTAGTTTCACAAGTTTTCATTTTCTGATATACAAAGACTCATGGAGTCTGAAGGGGAAACCAAAAAGATACATTAATTTGATCTGTTTTTGTGGAGGACTTTGGACGTCTTTGCAGAAGTCATCTCTGCAAAATGTAGAAGTCCAGACTGAGCTATTACACTTCACAGCCTGAACTGAAATAGTTATTCCTAAAAAAAAATTATCTTTTCTGGTTAGCTTCCACACTACATCTTGTCTATGGAGAAGAGTCTGAGGGTTTGCAGCAGTTTAATCCCAGCCCACAGCACAGCCACACATGTGTGCTTCCTGCTTCCCTGCTGGAACTGGGGGTAGAATCAGAAAGGTAAAACTGAAAAAAACTTGTGGGCTGAGATAAAGACAATTTAATAGGTAGAGCATAAACTGCAGATGCAAGCAAAGTTAGACAAGGAATTCATTCACCACTGTTACGATCTTATTATTGAGAGATACCTCTACCCAAATTAAGGAGCAAATAACACCATATGCTAAAGTCAATAGTATGGATTTTATAACAGCAAAATGTGATGGCAGCGAGCTAGAAAGAAATAGAAAAGAGGGGAGGGAGAGCAGGTGAAGGAGTGAGAGACAGATAAAGCAGAAGATATTCACCACCTGTGGATCCAGTAGCATCCCATTGGTCCTTCTTCACCACCTTTCAGTGGTGGGGATGTGGAGGTTGTTCAAAATGTTCACTATTTATAAATTTTAGCAACCAAAGGAATAAACGCTCTTTGGCTACACAGTGCTGTAGGTTAAATGATTCCCTTGCTTCTAATGCTGATTAGTCCTTATGCCCAGTCTTTATCTTCTCTTGAGTTTCTTGGGGTGGTTTTCTTGGGTCAGAGGGCCTTGAGTTGGTGAACATGATCTCCCCTTTGAGAGGACTAACTTTTGCCCAGCTGGGGCTGATTTCAGCACAGTTGCTGAGTTGCCTTTCCTTGTGGCCCATAAATTCTGTATTTTTTTTTTTTGTCAAATACATTCTTCTCCCCAAGACTTGTTAACCTCCCCCTAGATCTGAGATAATACCCATACAAATAGTACCACCTTTATCTTATTTGTAGTCCCTGCTGTGGTGGCTTAATTTCCAGTCCAAGTTCCAGGTATTTATAGAGGCATATCTAGGGGGGGCTTGTTGGTGCCACAGATGCCATCAGCCCCATAACTTGGGATGATCTTTGTTTGACAGACGATATGCACACAAGCAGTTGCTTCTCCACAGTTTGCCACGGTGGGAATTTTTGACTGGATGCATTAACAAGGATGTGCTAACCAGATATCTTGTTTCCACTAGGCCAGGAGTTTGCACACTTCCGTCACTCCATTCTATATTTATCTCATGGCAAGTCATTCTGTGGCCTTAAGAGTTTTTGAGACAAGCAACTGCCCAGCTTAAATCCTTACAAACACTTCCATGAACAGGCAGGTATGTGGCCATTCCCAGGAAAGCTGGAATCCATCACATGTAACAGTTATTTTGGAATACAAATACCACCATTCAGAATGTTCACCCTTTCTACAGTTTACCCCAGATTTATTGCTGAGCAAGATGCAGTGGGATAACTGTTTGATCAGCTGGGATCAGTTGTCCTGGTTGTCTCCCCTCCCAACTCTTGTGCACTTCCAGCCTGCTGGCTGGAGGAAGGCAGGGTGGGGTGAGTGTCAGAGAAATGCTTAATTCTGTGCTGACACTGTTCAGCAGCAACTAATGTGTTATCACCCCTGTGTTATCAATATTGTTTTCAGCATAAATCCAAACCATAGCTCCACATTAGCTACTATGAAGGAAATCAGCACAGCCAAAATGAGCACAAAGGTGTGCATGCAATTGTCTTCAGTGTCTGTGTCAATATTTTCCCCATCAGGATACACTGAAACCTTACTTTTGATTTTATAGAGGTCGTTTGATTTCCTCTCTATAGCTAATCACACTTAATTTTCAAGTCAGTTTCTTTTGGTTCATGGCTTAACATTCTTTGTTTTCTTCAGCAGTACCTGGTAAGTATAACCTCCTCTCCACAGCAAATGGATATAAAAAGAAAAAGCTGCTTGTACTCCCCTCTCTCCGGTAGAGGTTCATGCTCCACTGTTAACTACTAAAAGCGGAATGCACTGATTCCATCAGCATGGTTCACAGTCTGTGAAGAGTGAAACTACATAATCCTGAAAATGTACATGAATAAATGAAAGGACTGCTTCTAAAGGAATGGAAAGTAATTTTGGGCAGACTCAGGATATTTCAATGCCTGTCATTGGAACTTTTTATGAGCGCATGGAAGTTCTTATCCAAGTTTGTTGTCTGCACAAACTTTGAGAAGGCTTTGGCCCACCGTCTCTACAAGATAGGTGAGTAAATCCTCTAGAAAGTTAAGTACTTATGAAAACATTTTTATACATTAAGATTGAATTACATTCTCTAAAGACATAGCAAACAATATCTCCTTTAAATTCTCCTGAGAAAAAGTGGGGGGAATTCAGACCAAGTCAGATTTAATTTCTTCTTTTCCTTTACCCTGTACCTTCACTTTAAATAAAAAAAAATTACTCCTGATCAAAATGTGTATTCTAATTTTAATAATGTGTTACACACTTATAAACCCTTCTAAAAATCAATACTTATCAATCAGTACTTACACTATCCCACTTGTGATTTTGGGAAAAAAAAGGAAGTTCTGACTTTGGTTATGGAACTATTAGTTGGATACATGGGCTTATGGCAAAAATGGTGACCAAGCAGAGTAATGTGATTCTTTGTCATGATTTTGAGAACACATGCATAATCCTGAAAAAAAGTCTTAAGTGTTTCTTTATTCTAAGTCATTTCTCTGACAGCAGCAGAATTGACATTACCTATTTAGGTTTAACTCAAAACAGACAAAACAAAAAGCAAGTAATTTTTTTTTCTAATTATGTACAGATAAAAGGTGCTTGGTTGTAAGTCTGCAGTTACTGGAAAGATCATGATTTGTTACTGTATAAGTAATGTGAGTAGAACATATAATGACAAGCAGACTAATGGAAAAGGACACTGGGTTAAAAAAACAGTAAAAGAAACCTGAGATGGCTGCAACTCACAAGTTCTGCTGACTCCACAGTTTGAACAAGAACAAGACAAAGGCAACACAAGAATAAGGAGCTGAATTTTATGAGCTGTAATGACAGAGACCAGTCTGATACATGCACAGTGCATACCTGGCACTGGTGAAGGCCACACTTAAAATCCTGTGTTTTGTGCCCCTCACCGCAAGAAACTGAGGAGCTGGAGTGAGTCCAGAGAAGGGTAGTGGAGGAGGGGAAGCCTACAGTCCATCTCTCTCTCTCTCTCTCTCTCTCTCTCTCTCTCTCTCTCTCTCCCAGGGGATGAGATGGGGGGAGCCCTGATACCTTTCCAATACCTCTCTCTGTCTTCCACCCTTCGGTCTTGCAAAACCTTCGCCCCCTCCTGTGCCCAAGGCTCCGGCCAGCCTCCCCCTGGCCACATGGCTTCCCCTGCCCACCCAGCCCGCAGCTGGGCAGAGAGCTCTGCCCTCCTTCATGGACCAAACCAAGAGAGTTCACCTGGGCATTCTCTGCTCTGCTAGCCCTGTGTGTTCTCAGAGGCAGTGCACACATTCAGTAGCCAAACCAGGTGCCAATATTCAAATCTAAACATTAATTGGTTTGACACAATCTCCCAAAAAACTTCACTTCCTTCTCAACCTAGGACAGTTGGTCTCTTCTATCAAGTAACACAACAGGAAGAGTGGAAATGACTACAAGTTGCTCCAAGGAAGGTTTGGATGAGATATTAGGAAAAATTTCTGCAATGAAAGGGTGTTCAGGCATTAGAACAAGCTGCCCAGGGAAGTGGTAGAATCATCATCTTTGGGAGTGTTCAAAAGTCATGGGAATGTGGCACTGGGGACATGGTTTAGTAGTGACCAAGGTGGTGTGGGGTTAACAGTTTGACTCAATGATCTCAGAGATCTTTTCCAACCTTAATGATTCTATGATTCCATGTAATGACTAGGAGAAGGAAGATTGTTCAGACATGATTAGGTGACAACTATATAATGTTGGGATAAAAATGAAAACACGAAGACATGGAGTTCTATGCCTATTTTTACTATTCAGAATAATTACAAAAGCTTTATGTAAGTTAGTAAGAAAATAACCCCATTTGCCACATAATTATTGTCAATGACTGTCTAAAAGATTGAAGTGACCAAGCAAGTAGTTCATCTAGGCTTTTTTTGTGTTTTCTCTCAAGTGCCAGTTCTAAAGCACCCAAAAGAGACATGGTACAGTAGCTCAGGCCATGGAAAAAAATGAGCTTGAATAGGATGGAAGTATAATGATGTCTACATTAAAAAAGTAATGCAGGTCAACAGGACTGTATCTGCAGAGAAGCAGATGGCATTCAGGAGCTGACATTTATTCCATAAGCATTTAGAAGGATTATTACTTCACATGGTCTCTAAACCAAGCCCATGGATTCAATGTCTGGGAGTAGTTAAGAGAGCATTAGAGGTACCCCATGAGTGCATATTTCATTTTAGATTCATACAAAAGACTCTAGTTTTCATCCCGGGGACTGCTCTGAAATGTGAATGAAAGCACATTTGAAGGATTGTTCAGAAGATTGGATCCAAACCTTGCCTTAGAACTGAACTAAAATGTTAATGCAGATGCACCAAATGCATACATATCTCCTCTGGGAAACAGAGCAAAGATTAGTTTGCATTGAGATCTGTGCTGTTTTCACTTGCCATAGCAGAACTTTTACTGGTATCAAACTTTTTATTTTCTATGAATGTCTATATGATTTTACTTAAGAGGCTGAGATCTTTCTATCTTGGAGGAAGCAACCTTTATACCACAGGTTTTAAAAGATGAAAAGATGATTAAGGGAAAAGAAAGGATGGTTGAAAGGACTCAACATTTTTAAAGTCTAAAATTTTAGATAAATATACACTTCTTATTGTGTATGTGTCTTTTCTTATTTAGAGATCAGGATGTTATGGGGGACTGTATCTAAGGCTTTGCAGAAGTCCAGATAAATGACATCTGTATCCCTTCCCTTGCTCAGTGATGTAGTCACTCTGTTACAGAGGGCCACTGGATTGGTCAGGCAGGACTTGCCCTCGGTGAAGACCAGAACACCTTCCTGCTCCCCATGTGCCCTAGCATGGCTCCAGGGAGGAGCTGTTCCATGATCTTCCCGGGCTCAGAGGTGATGCTGACAGGTCTGTAGTTCCCAGAGTCCTCCTTTAGACCCTTTTTGGAGATGGGTACAATGGTTCCTCTTTTCCAGTCACCAGGGACTTCACCTGACTGTCATAACTTTTCAAATATCATGGAGAGAGTCTTGGCAACTACATCAGTCAATTCCCTCAGGACTTGGGAATGCATTTTATCAGATCCTGTAGATTTATATCCATTCAGGTTCCCCAGGTGGTCACGAACTTGATCTTTACTTACAGAGAGAGGGACCTCACTCCCAGTCCCCATCCTGATTTCCATCCACTCAAGGTGTGGGAAGACAGTTTGAAGACTGAAATGAAAAAGCCTTCTCAGCTGTTATTAGTAGTTTTCCAGCACTGTTTATCAGGGTGTGTGTCTGTGTGTGTGTGGACACAGTAATGTCGCACCCTTTTAGATTTAACGGTTTAAAATGTAAAAATGTTTCTTTATAACAGATAGAAGAAATTATTTTAGCTATTTCCTACTTACATTATATGAGTCCTGGAGAGACCAGATAAAGGAAATGAAAAAAATTGCTCTATAATAATAAGGCTTCATGGTGTGCACAGAATATAATTTAATAGTGCTTCTTTTCTGAATGCCTACCAATAGTATAGCAGTCCACTATCTGTTATCATTATCTATAAACCATTTAGTCTGAGGGACCCGATTTTGCACAGGAAAATAAGAAGCTAAAAATGAATGTAGCAAGGTGAGACACAACAAGGAACAGACATGATTTGAAAGGATCTACTGCACATTCTTAATTCTAAATGTAGTTCAGCATCTGGTATTTACTTCGGCCAGCTTCCTGTTGATTGTGTAAGCAGTGCTAGCATTACCTACAATGTATTTTGAAGTATGAGTTTAGTATTGCAGCTTAGGTGTCTGCAATATCTGAGGACGCTACTACATGAAGCCCAACACTGTCTTTCTGTTGAAAAAAAAAAAGTATTTATATTTTTTTCCATTGCTCAGGGTACATTAGCCTTTAACATATTTCTATGCAAAGTGAATTACTAAAATTAGTGTGTGGCTCAAGTTGAATAATGTAAATGGAAAACTACATTAGAGGAAATAAATGTTGGAGGATTGTTATACAAAAACCAAGAAAAATCTTTTCTGTAAATAAATCTAAAATGCTTAGCTCTGAGTATCTTAAGCTATTAGATAGCAACCAAAAATTGTATATTCAAAGTACACAGCTTAAGAGCTTTTTATTTTCTACTCTTCATCATTTTGTATTCATGTCATCAGTATTGCAAGAAGAATTTGGAAAGCTGTCCTCCTAAAGAGGCTATGAATTTGAAAGTTACTTCTTTGAAATTATGGAGGTAAAAAGCTTGTAAAGATAAAATTACAGGAAGCAGAAGTTTAAAAGCATTTGATTTTCTTGAAAGAGTCTACCAGAAATAAATTAAATCTTGGATGGAATAGAGATTTCCATTTAAAAAAAAATTTGTGTAAATACTAGCATGATATAATGCATTTATTTGCAATATTTAATTGTTCAGAAAAGTACTGACATTATTCAACCACCACTAGAAAAATTGTACTAATAAAACACCAAACTAGTCTGTTTTTTTTCCATTGGTTTCTACTATGCTACAAAATCTAGAACATAAAAAATTTAATAGAAGAAAGACAATGAATTTGCTAATTAAAAGAAACACACTATGCAAATTCACATTAAGAAACACTTTTGTAAATACAGTGTTCTTGTGGCAGGTTAGTACAAAACCCTGAAAAGACCCTTCTCCCCCTTTGCCAATCTCATAGTTTTACACAAGTGGCTTCTCTCATTAGATATGCTACAAGCTTCAGGTCTACCACAGAGCTGGTCCATTAACAAACAGTTTGTTGTTAAATATTTCATTGTTATGAGCTCATACTTAAACTTAAAGAGCAATCTGTGGAAGAATGGAGTGTTAAAGATTTTATTGCCCATAAAACAACAGGAAAGTAACTTTGAAAAAGCTGTAGATTCAGGAAAAGGATATCTTTCTTTGTATTTTACTGCTTTTTGGTGAATATTTTCTATTTACTGAGTCCCTATAGTAATGCACAGGATGAATGTTAAGTATCTTGTAAAAAGAAATAAATTGATTGGAAAATCTGAATATTTCTAGTCAACTTTTTCCATGTTTTTTGGGTGGTGCCCCTACAAATGTGAGCATAGCATAATTGAAAATATCTAGTTTATAAACTTTGATTCAATGTTGGATTATTTATTACTCAAGGACTGAAATTTTGCACAGGTAAAATAGCCTACATTGGCCGTTGTGGTGATGAACTTTTATTCAAGAATCAACACAGCTGTAAAGATGGATGCACTATCCAGGAAAAAGGGATCCTGTAGTTAGCTCATTTTGTGTTCTTCAGTCTGCAGTGCTGGTTTCAAGCTGATCTTTCTTAGATGAAGTTGCTGAGGTTCCATCACTTAAACACCTTCCTCTTTTGGCAAAACATGGGACATAGGCTTGCTACCTTTGGCAAGATGAACTGAATATATAAATTGCTGAAGTTAATAATTTAGTTAATAACTACTAAATAATAGATATAAATAAATATATTATTTGCAATAAGAAGGAAACCTCTCTCAGATATATAGATACAATATTCCAATGAAAAGAAAACAAGGTTATCCCTTGGTTTGGAGTGTATACTGTTAAGATTTTATTTTCTAAGATGGGAACTTTCTCACCTTTCAAATAAGTGTTCTAGTAAATATTCCAAATTTTTTCTTGAGTGGACACAGTAGAAGTACTTCCAAGAAATTCTATTTAAAATGGCTGTATGATTTCATAAGAATTGAAGAGTTTTGCAGATTTTGAGAGTGGTAACTCAATCAGGGCTTACATACATGCCATAGTCACTGTGTTGCATTTAAAACCACCAAGTAGTGATGTAGGTAGTGTTTTCTCTCAGTGACAGGAAAATTGAATTTATTGTTGATGGATATGCACTCTTTTTTATTTTTTTCCAGGTCATTTACACACTAGATACAGAGCTGCAGTCACAGGGACATGGTATGGTCTGCCCTTCTAGCAATCAGTGCACTCCATCAGCACATTCTTGTGTTTCTGAGATTCAGGCAGAGCAATGATGCTGCCTCCTGATTTTCTGAACCGTAAACTCAATTGAGGAATATACTGAAAGGACATAAACAATAGTTGAAGATAAAGAATGTTGGCAAGAGATTCAAAAAGAGTCATGGATAACTACTTCAGACAGAGGTCCATTGATCTCATCTGAGAACTATAGCAAAACGAAATCAGTTTAAAAAGCCCATAAATAAAACAGGAAATGAATGGACCAAAGCTTATACATTCTAAATGAGGCCTAACTTTTGAATGATTACTGTGAAGATGATTAGTTCCTTTTTCCCTTTTATTTTTTAAAAAGTGAGCTCAGGAACTCATAATGTGGAAAAGTATTATCTTTCATTTGAAATATCATTCTTTCTGCTTTTTTTGTCTCCATTCTCTATCTCTAGAAGGTTTTAACTGATAGTAAGACCAATACCTCTCTACAACATCAATATGATGAGGTGAAATTGTCCATCCAGCTCTTTCCACTTTGAAATTACACTTCATCCATAAACACTGCCAAAACCCAGATATAATGATGCCAAATCCTTGTCAGAAGCTTACTTAATCTAAGAGAGGCCAATGCATTAGTATGGACCAGTGTACACTTTCTCATCTCTCAGCTGTGTGTACCATAAACTCTTGCATTGCTTGTTTTGTTGATAGCTGCAGCTGTGGGAAATACTTCTTGCTTATATGTAGGATTTTGTTAGCTTGTTGAAATGGAACTGTAGTTGATATGAACAGCTCTGATATGAAAACAGGGCCTGGAATTAGAAAGACTTAGTGTCTTGCCAAATGCACATATCCTAACCAGGCTGCTTGTCTGGAAACCATTAACAGGAAGATCAGGAGGGTGAATGTGTATGTAGGTTGATGGCAGCACTGGAAAGATGGCAGTCCCCTTAAGAAGAGGGAAAGAAAACTGTCCAAGATCCCATCTCTCACATCAAAGAACAATGTGTCTGGCTCATGACCTGTTGGCTTGGGCAGGTTGAGGAGTGGCTGCTTTAGTCACTGATGGGGGGTATGGAACTGCCTGTAGCTCATTATGTTCTGGTCTAGTTGGAGACAAGTCATGGTCATAGCAAAGACCTCTGAAGTCACCGTGCTTGTCTTCTCTAATCACCTTGGTTCCTTAAAACAAAAGTTTTGCTGCAATGAAAAGGATTGTCCCTGTCTGCCCAGAAATGTTCAGACTTGAGAAGGCAGCCAGGTTCCAGAGCAAAAGCTGTTGCTAACAGACTTGTCAACTCAAAGTAACTTCTTCACTAAATGTTATCATCTCTTTCATCTGAGAACTCTTAGAAAAGGCTGTAATTTTTCTAACTTCTGTTTTCTGTTGTCTTAAAATTTGTGTCAAAACCAGGAACATCCCTGACACATTCTTACAGATGACTTCAAATTTTATCAGGATGAATCTTTATGATGAAGCATGCTTTTGAATAAGGTTCAAACTGAATGTATTTATTAAAAAAAAAAAATATTTAATTTTAATATAATAACCTTTGATTTCTTCTTTTCTTGAGCTATATGCATTTAATTTATGTCATAGATTTTTGAATTTTGCAATCAAAGGCACAAAACATGGTTCACTTTGGTATAAATGACAAATTAATGGTATTATGTTGGAGTTTCTGTGCCCAATAGTTTCATTGAAATTAATGCAATTTTTCATCTCTAAAAAAATTTAAAATATTATCTGGACGAAGATATTCTGTAATTCTCACTGCACAGCCCAAAGTCTAACTTTCACATTTGATACTAAAATATACCTTAGAAAGTGCATCTTTCTAATTTATAGGAAAAAAAAGCTTATATTTATCTCAAGGAAAGCTACTTCAGTGGAGGAGCAGATGTACTGATTTATGGACAACACTGAGTACTCAACTGATACACCCCAAATGACCACTGCAAGCATCTGTGAGGCTGCCAATTGCAGCCACGTGTTTGATCATAGGGGTGACCAACTGGCACTGTCCCACCAGTCAATCTGTGGCTGTACAGTTACTGAAGTTTAATATCAAAGATATTCTGGCCTGTTGGCAGCACCTGCCTATATAAGCAGAAAATTTTCTTATTTTGCAAGTATATGCAAACACGGTGGAGTTTTCTAAGTTACAGAGATATAAAGAAATAAATAATAAAAAATAATTTTGTTCTTATGCTTAAGAAAAAGCATAGGAAGGATAGCTTGGGTTTTGTCCACTGACTGGAAGTTCTCATAGCTGATTAACCTGCTGTGAATTCCAGCCACTGCTGCTTGTGTTTCCCTTTGTGTTGTCACAAAGATTGACTAGGGAACGCTCCACATGAATGCCTCAGTGCTCATCTCCTCTCCAAGGCTGGAGACCTTCGAGACACCAGAGGACTCAGACCATGGCAGTCTCCCCAGGGCTTCCTGTGTGTAGGTGGTCTTTTCTTGGTGAGTGGCAGAGAAAGGAGGCAGAATACTCATTAATTTCTGTCCTGTGAACCAGAGAATCCTTGTCTCAGAGTGACCCTAAGTGACAGTGTGACATTACAGATATTGGAAACATTGGTGGTCTGTGTAATTTTCATGGGAAAAGGAGCTCCAGAATGACATCCAGCTATGTTGTCCTGGTCCAGTTTCATGCTTTAAACATTTCATGCCTCTGAGAGATAAATGTGAGTAATTTACTAAACATTATAATAACCATCTTAATGGTGCTGAATTATATACTGGGATTTCTATAGACACATGAAAACCTCACTCTCCCACACCCTCACTGTCCTTTCACATCAATGGACTGTGTTGGTCAGCACCTGCCAGAATTCTCTTGCATGAGAGGAATCTTTTGAAAATTATTATAAAAGTAGGGAAGAAAATAAAGAGAGTCCATGGACTGAGAGCTGTCCTATTGACCAGGACTCATATGGATTTATAATAAAAAGAAACAGTGTGGAATCATTGCGGGACTATTTGATAATTTTAAACAGGACTGAAGAGGTTCACTGGTAAGATGGATAAACAAAATAAAGGTAGAGGTCTAAAAGTGAGTGGCTATTAATTTGAGTGCTTAGAAATCACTCCCACTGAAGAAAGACATGAAAATATCACTGACAGAGAGCAGGGTGATTCTGGTAGACTCAAGTGGCTGTCTAACAATCACAGAAAGTTCTGAAAATTCTGTGCTGAAGTGTTTTGGCTTTTTGGTAACACTAAGAAGTAATAGGATTTAATGAAGATCTAACATAGATTTTAAAATATTCGTTAAAAACCAAAAAGTTCCACTGAAAGATGGTATTTTAAGTGTATGATGTAAATGAACGTGTGAGGTCATTACAGATGTTTCTTTTGTAAAAGATCCACAAGGATAAAGCCTCAAAAGCTGACACATTATTGTCTTGAAAGTAAAAACATCACAGAGAAAAGGATCTTACAAAGTCCTTAGAGATTCCTGAACTTCCTGTCCCTTTTTAGTGTAAGGAAGCAAACAGAACAGAACAAAACTATGTTTTATTCTAAATGAATTATGGAAAAGCTGGGTAATAGATATTAAAAACAATAGTAACTCTGTAATGCTTGCAAAGATACTGCCAGGAAACTGTACAGAAAAGTGTTTTTGACGCCCTAGAAGTACCCTTTGCAATAATTGAAGGGCTATGGTAACATTCATGAAGATACAGATACGCCTGGCTTTTTAACTCATTATATAAGGGTGTCTTAGCCTGTAAATTCCTACTTGCAATAAATTGCAGTAACTGATGGTTGGTCTTAAACTATCAGGACCAAAGAAAAAAAAAAATAAAAAGAACTGGAGGTTGAAATACCAAAAAAAAAAAAAAAAAAAAAAAAAAAAAAAAAAAGTGGAGGTTGAAATAGAAGAGTAACAGTAAATAAGGTAGAAGATAAATAAAGACAAATGAAGAATGTTGCAAGAATAATGGATAAAAAGGACAGTTTGATCCATAAAAATGTAAAATATTGACCAATCACATGAATTTCTATCACAAAGGACCTTGGAATGGTTTGAGTTAGATGGGACCTTAAAGATCATTTAGCTCAAGCCTCCATGCAATAGGAAGGGACAGATTCTAGTACACTGGGTTGCTAAGAACTCGACCCAACCTGTTTTTGATGACCCATCCTGCCAGGGATGAGACACTCACAGGTTCTCTGGAAAACCTGTGCCAGTGCCTCACAATCCTCACAGCAGAGAATTTCTCCCTAATAGCTAATCTAAACCTACTCTCTTTCTGCTTAAAGCCATTCTCCCTTGTCCTATCACTGCACGCCCTTGTCAAAAATCCCCATCCAGCCTTCCTGTAGATCTCCTTTAGGTACTGGAGGCTGCTCTGAGGTCAACCTGAAGCTTTCTCCAGGCTGAGAAACCCCAACTCTCTCAGTCTGTCTCCAGAGCAGAGGTGCTCCATCTCTCAGATCATCTTCGTGGTCTCCTCTGCACTGGCTCCAGCAGCTCCATGTCCCTCCTGTGCTGGGACCCCAGAGCTGGATGCAGCCCTGCAGGTGGGGAGTCAGCAGAGCAGAGCAGAGGGGCAGAATCCCCTCCCTCACCTGCTGCCCCTTAGTGCTTTGGATGCAGCCCAGGACACTGTTGGTTTTCTGGGCTGTGAACATTCATGTTGAGCTTTTCATAAACCAACACTGCAAAGTTCTCCTCAGGGCTGCACTCAATCCATTCTCAGAGCAGATAAAAAATGGAATGCAAAGACTGCTTGTTCCATTGCTGACTGGTGAGAAATTCTAAAGAGAAAAAAAAAATTAAAAAGAAAATTACCATATCTACAAATTAGTAATGGATCAGAATGCCTATTATATAGTCCTTTAAATTTCCGTAAGTAGAAGTACCAAAAATAAGACACATAAAATCCTGCCATTGTCATATTTAAAATGCTGTATTTGTACATAAGTAAAAATGAAAGAACAGAGAAACTGAGGAAGCAAAACTGAGTTGTGTCAATTATAAAAGAAGAATATACAAAGGGACATGAATATGTCCCAGACCTTTAAGCATGAACATAACCCAGACAAAAACAGACAGCTTGCAAAGCCTGCAATTTACCAGTATGTTGGTATGGAGAAATCACCAGAGAAAACACAATGGCACTGACATCAGAAGTCTTATCTGATGAGAAAAAGCAGGGCAAGCTGGGTCAGGAATATAGGAGCTGCCATAGCAAATTAAATCAGTAATTTATTTGCTCTGTTATGCTGTCTTTGACAGGGAGCAGCTATCAGTGCTTCAGACAACAGACAAAAATATTAAAATACATACAATCCTGCAGTGACCATCTCAGTAGACATGCTTTTTTTCCCCTACACCTGTTGACTAGAGGTTGGCTTGTCATCTCAAGATTTAATCTTATTACTGCTTTCAAGGTAACACTTTAAATATAACAGCAAATGCTGAATTTTAATCATGTCCATATTTTTATTTACAATTTTGTAAAAATTCCTGTAAAATTAAAAACAACTGCAGAGCTGGAAGGAAGAGATTGTACCCCAGGCATCAAAATATATTATTACGCTTTCAAGACTGGCTGAGAAGCTATGGTAACAAGGTAAGTCCTGTTCTTCAGCATGTTGATTTAAATGTGGAAGTTCTGTGTTGACCAGAAATACCCACAGTTTAATTAAAACCATGTAAAATAAACAAATCCTCATATTTGACGCTTGGTTTCTGAAAAAGCAGTTAAAAGAGTTCTAAAAATATCTCAAACCCTTAAATGAGTCTTAAGAATTTGCTGTGATGATTGCCAGACTTAGAACATGGACTTTTTGCACAGACACCCTACCTTTACATCACTTACTGGTTTGTGTGTTCTGGGCCTTAGGGATTTTACCCTTACTTAACTCCCCCAAAGCTTTAAGCAAGCATTTTTAAGCTCTGGTGGCTCTTTCTAAGATGTCACACATTGGAAATTCACTTGCTTGCCCTCCCTAGTCCTCTTGCATCCCATAGGTAAGATGGTGGGTTTATATTTGTCATATTCTCAGCTAGACAAACAGAACACACATTGATTTTTTTTGCAGTCCCTTATGCCTTGACATCTCAGCACAGAGTGATTCATAGATCCCAAGTGAGTGCTGACAGAACTGCTGGTGGCGTCAGTGTGCCAGGGTCGGCTTGCCCAGTCGCCTGCCCTGAAGAGAAGGGCCAAGCAGCCTTAGGGCAGCACTTCAGAAAAGCAGCCTTATTTATTCCAGCCCTGTGTAACATCTGTATATTCTCCCTGTCTGGCCTGAGGAGCCACGCCTGTGGTGGTTCAGGAGAAAATTGGGCTGAAGCTCTGAAAAAGATATAAAAAACCCCCAGTATTTTCTGGTTTCATATTCACAGAATATCACTAACCTATACTCTCCTATTGATCTTGAATTAAATGTACACATCCTGCAGTAGATTTCAGTATATTAGACACAAATCCAAATATTAGCCTGGAAGTTTGTGGGAACATCTAGGAGTTAGTGAATCCTAAGGAAAATGAAAATGTCACAAGAATATTTTTCTACATATCTGAGTGATGGCAGGGCCAAATTGCTTTTTGTCACCAAATATAGGTGATTATTCTTTGAAAAAGTCTTTGCATTTGCTCTATAGAGAAGCCATAGTAGATGTAAGGGAATTTGCTAGAATGGATTTTATTATGCATTTTGGTGCTTGAGAATTTCTTAAAAATGTCTTTATCTTTTCAGTAAAACTATAAAAGTTCACGACACTCATGCAATGAAAAAAGATCTGAACAGCATGTTTTCCTTAACATGCAACATGCCATGGAAGAATATAAAAAGAAAAAGCAGTTTTAGGAAAAGACTCTTCCAATTCTGGTTGCCTGTTCCAGTATCCATTTGTATTAGAAGATGCCAAGTGAAGATTTTAAAACTATACAGAATTTATATATCTTCGATATTATCCTAAATCATGAGCCACAGGTTGAGAAACCTTTTCTTCTTAAAGCTTTTGAAAATGATCTTGAAAATCATCTTAGGACTTGTGGAAAAATTGGATTTCAATTTGATTTTAGGTGAAGAAGGACGTCACCAATGACAAGAGACAGAATTTAGCTCAGTCTGTTCATAGGTGTGGTCGGCACATGGTGTTGTTTCCTAAAGGCTAAAAGCTTTCCTTAGCTCACAAGTGGACTTTTTCTGTTCTGTGACTTTTTCTCTGCGTAAACTTTTATACAAAATTCTAGAGTCTTTGTATGATTTCCAACTTGAAAAGTTTCAGAATTGTTCTTGAAGTAATAGACAAATAGCATGAAGAACTGTGTAGTAGTAGACAAAGCACCATTATTTGATTCTCTCAAGTCTGACTTATAGACATTCAGTTTCAACAACAGAATAATGCCAACAGTGAAAATTGTCATTCATTTAAGTGATTCCATGATTCTGGTCTTCTTTATATGAAGAGGTTGTTTACAGATATGATAGAATTACATCTCCTTAATGATTCTGTTAGGATAGAATTAAAATGTACATGAAACTTATGACTGTTTCATTCTATTCAGTCTATTTATACTGTTCTGATTATAACTGGGGCTTATAAGTCATAGGTACTCCTTCACAAGCCCTTGCTTCTGCAGAATAATCTAAGTTTATAATCAACAGTATAGGCAATGAGCCTACCAATCTCTGAATTTTTTGCAAGCATTTAATTTAAAACTTGTGTGTTTCAGAAACCTGAAGCCCTTGAAGGAATTTAGACATTAAATTTAGAAATAATTTAGACATTTAGTTAAAAAAATCTGAGGGTCCATTGCATTTGACAACAATGCATGTAAATTCTTCTAACTCTTCTGACTAATTGTAGATTTTTGGCTTGATTGTTAATTGTGTGTTTGAACTTTTTTCAGCAAGGGAAGAATGGTTTGGCTGTAGAGAAAAATGGCACAAAATGGAGTTTACCTGTAAAATTCTACATCATTAGAGTAACATACAAAAGTCCAAAGACATTTCAGTAAAACACTTTGCTACATGTCACTAACCTCACTATTTTATAAACTGTCTTGCTTGGATGTAGATGGAAGTAACCTTTTAGCTTGGCAGCTCCAGTGAAAAACATGCTTTGTACTAGAAAGAGACTCACCACTGTATGTGCACATACTCAGCAGAGTAATGTGGGACACTTGTCCTGACCTCTGTCAGGAGAAATCACTTTGGATTAGATGAAACACTTCAGACATTTGGTTTAAGTTGCTGCATTTTGCTCAGAGGAGGATGCACTGAAACAGTTCCTCCAGCAGATTAAATCTAGATTCTGTACATTGGTGGAGAGCTGGTGACTGTGACCTATTCTGTAAATCTGGTTGAACTCTGTGTAAAATTCTTAATGTTACCTCCATTTATAAATACTACATTTTAGGTTTTTTGTATTTAACCTTTTGAAATAAAATTCATGCATTCAGCTAAAGAATCCCAAATACTATATTGTACCTGTTATACTAGACTAGCTGAATTTAGACTGTTCTAAAAGAATGGGTATTCAATTTACATATCTCTCTAGAATCTGACCTATTTCAAGAGTGCCCAGTATAAAATTAAAGATTTAAGAAACCTTACTCTTCTTCCAATGAATTTTTCATTTCCTTTCTGGTGGTTTTTTCTTTGTATTGTCTCTTAGAAGCTTTGGGAAATATTTTTCCTCAATGCAAATAAAAAACACCCCAACAAACCAAACAAACTGTGGGTTGAATTTCAATTGTATAAATCAGACTAGCTTCATCAGAAGAGAAAAAAAAGATCAACAAGAGTTCCCTACGTAAGTGGGACTTCTCTGGGCGATAGGAAAACTGATTTCAACCCTCTTGACCTTTTAACCCATTTTGTTTAAAAAAATCCAGTGTTTTGTCTATGTTTCTTCTGGATAAATAAATCTGTGAAGTCTTCTTTTTTCCTTCCTCCTTCTGGGATATTTTTTCTAATGTCTTCACAGAATATATTTGCAATAAAAATAATAGAAAATTTAGATGAATAGCCACAGCCTACAAAGTGGATGATTGTGAAGAAACACCTGCTATTAGTCAGAGCAAATTCTTTTTAAAACAAACAAACAAACAAACCTATTTCATGTTTTCATGAAGTGGCTGCCATCTCTCGAAGAGGGACCATTATATTTCTTCAAGATCTGTCTTTCTAAACAGTTTCAGCATCCAGTGTTAAGACATCTCATCTGATTTTAAGTGGCAGATAATTCTAGCTGATTCCACAGTAAACTCAAGGTCAAATTAGGGACAAGCATCTGGTCACAGTCATAACAAACGAGGGATGGAGAGGACTTCCTCTGGCAACTTCAAGGAGCACCTTGCTAAGAAGATGGACTAAACTGAAATTTGTCATTTATTCCTAAGCTCCTAAGGAAGCTGAAATGGGAAAGGTGAGTGTGAATGAAAGGTATGATGACTCATCTCTAATCTCTCTGGACTGTGATTAACAGCATTTGAAAATATAGATGAATATAGCTACCTTTTAAATAGTTTAGGCTGGCCTTGCTCTCTGCCAGTCCAGATAATCACTGCCACAAACTCTGTTAAAAAAAAAGTTAACAAAATAAAAATAGGAAATCTCTCACTACCTATGCAACAGGTACTTATTTGGGAACAGGGAGAAAACTAATTTTCATTCCAAGAAATGTCCTTTCTGTATTTATTTTCGACTGTGTGCAATCCTCCCCCCCCCCCTTTTTTCTTCTCTTTTCCAGGAAATTGCAGGTAATTCTGCCTCTCTTTTTTTTTTTACCATGGAAATCCACACACTGCATCCAGCTTTGAACTCAAAACTCAATTCCCTGAAGATTCTTCTTTCTGAGCTTGGAGACTGCAATTTAAGCTTATTCTGAGAGTGTTCATGGGAGGAGAAAACATTGTCATTATCTCTCTTTGTCCTCAGAGGCCTTTTGAGCCTCTGTTGGGAGCTTTTCTCTTCTGCCTGGCACACTTGAAGGAACTTCTGATAATCTACCTAGTTCTTTTGAGAGACTAATTATTATTTGCTAAGCCAGCATCTGGAAAACCCTTGTGGCAGAAGCCTTATTTGGTGATGAGCAGGGTGAGCTGTACACTCAGAGTTTGCAAAGCCTTAGGGCAAACAAGAAAAGACAGCAGAAGTCACTTTTTTTAAAAGCACAGTAGCTAATATACCATATACCTATGGCACTTGACTGTAATAATATTATATGAAGATAGTAATAATACATGGATGTCAGTAAAGCCTAATGGATTTCCTTAGATTTTATAATGTATAAAGGTAGTAGGACTTCTCAGTTTGCAGATACCACAGAGAGGTGTGTCATATAACCACACTCATTTTAGCCAGATTTCATGAGAGGCTGAAACTGTAAACTCAGCATAGACAGCTAAATATTTCAGTAAAAGTCTCTGGAGAGGCCAACAAGGTATACTTTGTAAACCCATTCTCAGCTTTTAACCAGCTCATGGATAGTTTCTTGCTGTTTATATCATTGTCAAAGCTTGCTTCACAACTGCTGTGGAAGCAATTCTTGCTACTGTTATCAGCCCTTCAAGACAGTCACTGTAATGGCGATGTGCAGGGGTATTAGTACAATATGTGAAAATGCTGTACAGTCATGATACTTTTTTTTTTCCCTTTATTTTCTGTTATTTTAAATTAAAATTTAAATGAAAATTAAAAAAAAAAAAGAAATGCATCTGTTTTCTGGTCTTTTCCTTTTTTAATACATATTTTAAGAGTATGCCCAACCATGCTGCTGAATCTGGCCCAAAGTTTTCAGCAGTGCTGAAAAGCACCATCAGTAACTGCAGAACTCACTCCCAACAGCCACAAGGAATTTTCATGTATGAAGGGTGGCTTTTGGAACTTGCTATTTACAACTGAAAGGCAAATAAATACATGGAACTTAGAAAAAGGGGTGACCTTACCATTAATTCAGCATAATCCTTAAGCTTTGAGAAGCATTAAGAGCTTTACCTTGAGAGACAAGTTTGATTTATTGACAGCTCATTTTCATTTGCTTGACTGACACTTGCTCTTCTCATAACAGGCTGTTGTTGGTCCAGTTCCTCATCATCTGTAGTGCAAAGTATAGATGAAAAACAAGGAAAAAAATTGCAGTATGAGACTACATATGAAAAAGCTTGAGAACCAGCACATCTTTGATTACACAGATGGTTTATAAACTCTCTTAAGAGGAAAAATTCTTTTTTGTGGAGCATGTGCATTTCTAAAACAAAGGCAAAATGAAATGTGGGTATATATGAAATGTGGAGAATAACTACCAATATCTGCCCTTTTTTAAAAAAAAGGGAATTGTGGTTGTGCTGTGTAAGTTAGAGCGCTTCTGCTCTAACTTTGGGACGAGGGTATGGAGTTTTACAAAAATAAATTATTCTGTTGAGTTCAGACAAAGAAACACTGCCCACAAATGCAGAGGAGGTTCTCCTTTAGTAGTGCAGCATGAAGACAAGTACGTGCTAAGAGGTCCAGATAAAAAAGGTGTAAATTTATGTGAACATGGAGTAAAAATAAAGCATTGCATCACACTATCTAATTCAACTTTTGTGTCCAATGTCTGTGGTTTAAAAGCACCAGAAAAAAAAGTGGTTTTTTTATTAACTTTTGAATTTTAGTGAACTCTGCTTAAAAGTAGAAACATTCAAATCTAATGCAATATTTCTCAGATTCAAAATTCTGGAAATTTACTCGCATAACCTTGAATGTTTGTCATATGAGAAGGAGCAGTTTGACAGAGAAGAAAAGATCATTCTTTGAGATCTCCCTAGCAAAACTGAGAGCTAAGAAACCTGGATAGTTTAGATAAGATTCAAACAGGCATCAAAACATGAATTTCCTCCTTTGAACTGAACTCTGCTTCCTCAGTTTCAGAAGTGGTTATGACACCTACAAGACTCAGTAATGAAAGACTGAATGGCATGGAAGAAAAGTTACAGCTGAAATGCTTTTTTATAAGAAAGGGAGAGCTGCAAGGTACAGTTCCTGTGAGCAACCACAACAAAAAAAAGCTTTTGTTCATGTTATAAATATAAACTAGCAATGTTTTCTGCCTTGCTTCCAGGGAATTGTCACAAGATAAACTGCTCCCACTGATGCCAGCTGAAAAGTCATTTAGTTGTTTGGTCTTCTGGTAAGCTTTGCATTTGTTTGAGCCAGAATGAGCATTATATCAAGAATTTCTAGCTCATTTAAGAATGCAAAGTGGAGGCACATTCCTAAGATCATCATTATTTTCCAAGTTATTTTATTTTACAAACATCAAATGCCATGTGATTACTGGGGAAAAGTATCCAGCCCTTAAGCTCAGAGCTAGAACAATTGTATTTCACGTATATAAAGAGAAATACATATCTTTTTTCCATTTTAGTTGGAATAAATTTCTCTCAGGAAGACTGTGCCTGTTGTGTCAAATTTCTTACCTTGAAAATCTCTCCACATTCTTTGACAAATACAAAAATTAAATTTCTCCAGTTCTACTGTGGAAGATACTTTAAAAACACAAAATGCTTCAAAAATCCACAATCAAAGTGAAACAGTCAATGATTGAAACAAGGTGTTTCAGATTATTGCAATATCGTTTCCTTTACATACTCTAACATCATATTTTTCTTTTTATCTTGTGCTAAAGATGGGAAAAGTACAAAAGAGTAGATGGGCAAATAACAGAAATATTTGAAGTTAGAGCAAGATGGAAAGTCAGATTCTTCTTCTCCTCTGGAGAAAGATTTCAGTTACTATGAAATCATGTCAGATTATGTGTGATGATAAAAGGATGATGCACAGTTTCAGTTCACCTAGAGGACTGATTGCCATCCAGAAACTCTACCTGGTGTATAAAATATGCTTTTCTGCTCACAGAAAAGAGAGATGGCTCATGGAATGTGCCTTGAAAGCCTAGAGGACAATGTTATTTTTGTGTAATGGGGGGAAATTAATGAGGTAAAACATTCATAGAATCACAGAACCACAGAAGGTTTGAAATTGGAAAGGACCTTTGGAAGTTGTGTGGTCCAACCTCTCTGCTCAAGAAGGGCGACCTGAAAGCCACTTGCCCAGGACTATGTATAGATGTTCTTTTAATATTAATTATATTAAATAATAATGAATATTAAGAAATTCCATAACTTTCCTGGGTAATATGTGACAGGGCTTAGCTGCCCTTAGTCACAGAGAAAAGGGTTCCTGATCTGAGTGCTGCACAGACCCTCCTGTTTCTCTGTCTGTGCCCTTTGTCTCATCATGCTACTGGGCACCTGAAAAGAGCCTGGCTCCATCCTCTTTGAAGCATAATTTACATGAATTAGTAAAATATCCTGAGCCTTCTCTTGAGGCTGAATAGCCCCAGCTTCCTCAGTCTTTCTTTGTAGGATTCCTCTCATAGGAGATTCTTAATTATTGTTGTCCTTTGTTGGGCTCCCTCCAGTATTCCCATGCTCTTGGTACTGGGGAGCCCAGACCTGGCACGACACTCCAGGCATGGCTTCACCAGTGCCCCAAGAAAGAATCTCTTCCCTCTTCCAGCTGCCAAGACTTTGCATAATGCAGTGCAGGATAATACTTGCCTTCTGTTTTTACAGGGGTACATCACTGGCTTGTGTTCATCTTGGTATCCACCAGAATGCCCAAGGTTTTTCCTATCAAGCTGTTTTGCAGCTGGGTGGTTCCCCAGCATATTCCAGCCCTTGGGGCTGATCTTTGGTTACAACGACATCTGCTGAAAACTTAAGTGAGTCAATGCCATTGCTAATATTTGACAGACGGGGGTCTCATAATGGGTTTATTATTTCATTTTCAGAAATAGATACTGTTATTTTCTGTTCAACTTTGACTTAACCCTGAGATATATAACAGAAGAAAGTATCAGTTAAAAATATCTTTAGTACTCAGACAAAAAGCACCTTCACCAGCTCCCACTCTTTTTCTTACCAATCAGTCAGAGCAACAAGAAAACTTTTTTCTCCTGTTCAGAGCTGTTCCTTCCTCTTGGGTTGATGATGACACTTGCATCCATGGATTATCCCATTTCTCTGCACTACAGGTGGAGATGTGCTTGCCGGACTGAGTGTGTGCTACCAGCCAAGGTGATGCATGGCTAACCTCAGCTTTCTGACACATAAACACAGAGTGAGATTAAATTTGATTTATAAACAAGTGAATAGCAACATGTGATTGTTCTGGAAAATCTGGGCATTCATCCAGATTGCTAAAGCAACTATTTTTTCCCTTCAGTTTTAATGTTGTTTTAGTACAGCAGTTGAAATTGTTAGTCCTTATGATTGTGTTCCTCCTTACTCTATAATTTTGTTGCATTTTGCTTTCTTTGCATTATTTGTATCTTAAGGGGAAACAAAAAAAGGCATTTAAAATAATCCAAAAATCCACTTTTATCCCTACAGACAAAGGTAAATATGGATCAAAAACCTTCGTAACATTTCTTATTTCCCAAACTATTTTATTTATAAGTGCCTTTTCACCATGGTTTTATTTTTCAAAAGCAGGTATTACAACTGCTTAATTCTGAGACAAATGTTCTTTTCTCTTCACAGCTTTGAGGAGCTGAAACCGAAAAAATCAAAGTATCATGGTATTTGAAGAAATTGAATTCATATCAGAGGAAAGGTTCTGAACAGTTCAATACTTTATCCTACAGAGTCAGATGTTTATGGGATAGGCAACAGTCACAGTAAAAATCACACAGCCATACCAATAATAAATTGAAGACTACTGGAACAGAGCTCTACTACATGCTTCACACTTCTGATTAATGAAAACTGAAATCTGAATTAGACTATCAAAACTCATTTAGCACAGCAGTGTATGTTGTTACAAAACACCCTCAATGAGCATTTTGTACAATCTCAAGTTATTGTCACTGTTTTATTACTTCTCTCCCCCTCTTCCCTCCACTTCTACCACTAACCATGGGTATAACTTATATTTCACTAAGATCTAGAGGCCAAGAATACAAGTTTTTGGGGACTACTCCCTGGAATCAAATTTTCTTGTTATGATAGTATAATTATTTGCATTTTCCACACAATGGGCATAAAATTCTGTCATTTCTGGATTCTCCATCCTGTCATACATAAGCTTCCTTTTTGCCTGATTTTACCTTTGGGTATAAAATTCATGCAGCATCCTTCCTGACAGAGCTCTACTCCTCTGTTTTTACCCATTACCTAGTTAAGAGTTGTGAGACAGTAGAGATCCCCTACTGACATCCTGGATTGAGAAAAATGTTGAAAGGGTTGCTAAGGATAGGCATAAATTGTGCAGTTATGAAGGAATTTGGCTCAGCTATCAAAAGATAGCATATTTCACCCCAAATACCATGATGAAACTAGAATAGCACATCCTTATCTTAGTGGTTTTATACGCTGACAAGCAGGGTTGAAAACATTTTCTCACTTTCCTATTAGCTCCCCAGATATTTGTTGCCACTTCTCACAGCTGCAAATTGCAGCTAGTCCCATTGTCTGTCATCTTGACAAGTCATGTTATGATTTGGCTCAAGACAATATTGGCAGCTGCTACAGAATGGGATTAGGAAAAATCACTAAGATGAACTAAGTAAAAAGAAAGTGAACAAATAAACAGAATGAAATGATCTTCCTCCTAAAGTACAAAACCCACGGTGAAAGCAGAAGGCTCTGGGCTAGTGTGTATAATCTTGGAATTGATAACATTTACCTCTGGAGGAAACAATGTTCTCATCTCAGCACAAAATGCAAATATTTGTTCGTAGTTCAAGTATACAAAAAACTTCTATTCCATTGTCACTGCTGAAGTCTATGCACCAACTATGTGCCTCTTTCTCTGACCTGCTGAGGGCTTGTTATAAGGGTAACCAGAGAGAAGGAAAATGGTGGATGTTTGGAGCAGGAGGGCAGTGTTTGTTTAGTCTCTGCTATCCTGTGCCCAAGGTTTGCTGTTTTTAAGAGCTAGGAGGGTTTATTCTCAGTTAGTTTGCGTCAGGAGATCAGTTATAAATGGAGACTGTATTCCTGCAATGCCAATCATCTCCCTTCTGTAGAAGGTATATGCAGTCAAGAAAAATGAATACAGGAAATGTATTAATCATTTGGATGTTTGCAGAAAACGTTAAATGGGTGCACTAAGCCATTGCTTACCTGTTGACAGGACTCCCTTCTGAGCACAGCTCTCTGTGTCCCTGTGGGTTCCTTGGGAATATCTGTCAGCAGCCATTAGTTATGGTATTTGTCATTGCTCTGTTATCTGTCACAGGGACAACTTGCTGGACAGAACCTGCCAGGCCACCGGGACTTCATTTTCTATTGACACAGCTCAACGAAAGCTTCGCCATGAAAATGTTCCCTTCCGTCCCTTGGTGACTCCATCTGGGAGGTTCTGCAGGGATATTTGCAGAGTGGGGAGGCACAGGAGCAGTGCTGAGCAGCTCTGGCAAAGGTCAGCATTAGACACTGAGCTTGCAAGAGCTCTCAAGGGCAGAAGGGGCAGATCCTGGTCCCAGCTCTCTTTGGAGCTGCTCTTGCCAGCACGGCGCATCCCTGGGCTCGAGGCTGTGACACACTTACAGCCTAAATTTATTCACACACACTTACACTTTTGGATTCTCAAGTCAGCACTGTTTTTTTTAGCTTACTCAGCCCTTATTTTTCCCTGGTGTTTAGCTACCCCATCAGCTATGTTTGCAGAGCTCAATAATATTCCCAGTTGCCTTATTTTTACTAGAATGAACAGCAGAGAGTTCTTCAGTCTCTTCTTACACAAGAGGTTACACATTCCTTGAATTTTTCTAGTTGCTGTTCTGTGCAGCTCTTACAGTATGAGGTAATTTTTTGATGTGGGCAACTAAAATTAAACACAGTACTTCATCCTCAATAATGTCCTCATTTCACCGGAAATACATTCCTGGATGTCAAGGTTTTAGAAGTAAATAACTGTCTTTTTTGACTATGGATTACACTAAAGCCCGCATAGGTCAGACTGAAAATCCAAATATATTCATAGAATAGAAGAAGTTGGCATGGAGTAATATGAAAGTTTATATGCTTTAATTATACAGCTAGAAACAAGCAGCAAATATGATTTTCATAATTTGTGGGAGGTTAGTAAATCTCACCTGTTTACTTTCCAGCCTCCTCAGAGATGTAGGTATGTTTGCTTTTACTGACATAGTACTGGGTTTGCTGCATTGTGTTTAGCTTCAGTTAGACTGATGGGATCATCCTGAAAACTGTTTGGAAAGAACTTCCCATAATGATGTGTTATTTGAATATCCAGTGGGATAAACAAGTGAATTTCACTCTTATTCTATGTATTCTAAGTAAATAGTAATTTTCTCTGTTCTTCAAATGAATTCAGAAAAGTAGGTCTATTTTTATTGTCCAAGTCATTAGAAATTTTCACATTTTTAATTTTCTTCAGGCTTATAATAATTATTTTCAGTACCTATGTCTCAAACATTTTCTAATAATGTACAAATATCAAAGTAATAGTGCACAGCAATGTGTATTACACACACACCCCCATTCTAGTACTACCGTTATAATATATATAAAAATATACAGAAATTGTTGAAAAAGCACAGTAAGCCAAATAAACATTTCATCACAAATATGATGCTGAAAGGAGAAAATACAGAACTAAAACATCAGCACAGGTAAACATGTTGTTGATACAGAGAGAAACAAAGAATTCAGATCAAGGTTCAGCCATCTTTCAAAGGCAAAAGTAAGCAGAACCAAATATAAAGGAAAGTCAGAAATGGATTGTACTGCTTTATCTCTGGGAGCAAGACAGATATGGGAAAAAATAAAAAAATAAAAACAAAAGAGCTGGAACAGGTTTGAAACAGGAAGAAATATTAAACTAGACAAAAGCAAATGTGGAGGAGTATCAGTGGAATGAAAGAAAATACTGACATTCTATCTAAGGAAAATGTAAGTAAGTGTTCCTCAGAATGGAAAAGATGACTGCTATTTTGTGCAGATAATTTACATTTACTACTCCAAAGCATTTTAGAAATTTTATCTGAGTAAAATCAGAGGAGATTTGTTCATTATGGAGGTCCAGGTTCTCTATATTTTTTCATTGGTACCAGGCTAAGTTCTCCCAGTGCTGTGCAGTTGTACTATGCCCCTGGTAAAGAATGCATGCTTTACAGATTTGTAGTTCTGCTAAACAACACTGAAAAAGAAAGAGAAAAATGAATTAAAGAGTAGCTGTGTTGATTTTAAAATTATTTTATATGGTGCAGTATTTCTCTTTTTCATTCTGTCTGTACTATTTTTATTAATGAGCTGCAAACTACCCTTTGGGTTATTCCACAACAGCAGTGCTTACACTTGCACCTAAGTCCATGGGATTTTTTTTTTTCCTTTCTTATGTTTTTGCCAGTTATTTGTAACATATTTTTATTTTCTGCAGAGATTTTTGAAGATTTGGGTTAAGTTAGTTCCAGAAAGTAAAATATAAATGGGTGAAGGAAGTATTGCAAGTACATTTTAAATAAATGCCCAAGAGGAATTTATATCTTTGCATAACTTATGCTTCTGTCCCCAGTCTCCACCACCAACTGCTGCCAACCTATGCATTTATTTGATATATAGAATAGTTAGAGAAGGAAATCTCTAAAAAGGTGAGACTTGCCAAAGGTCTTAAGAAATTAAGCATACCACACGGACTGTTTGCATATTAGACAAGTCTTTAGCAAGACAGGAACATTGAAAGAGTTTGTTCATTGTAACAACTGCAAGAATATTCTGCTTGTCATCATGAAAAGCAACATGAAGAAAGAAAAAGCTTTCTTCAAATACTAAAAAATAGTGTTTGTGCATGAAGTTGACATTCCCTAACATCTTCCTCATCTTCCTTCTTGTGTCATTACTCAAATTGCAGAAGATATTTAGGAGAAAGAAATGTTAGTTACCAGATCTTCCCCTCAGTCCAACTACAGAGGCAGGGTAACATGAAAATGGTGACTTAGAAAGGATGAGTTTGGGAGACAGAAATTCCAAAGACATTCATTTTGATTGACAGTATGAAGAAAAATAAAAGTATTTCACTGATCCATATTTTTTTAATATATACCATCACTCCTTCATGTCATTTAGTTTTACTTTCCTTTATTTTATTTCCTTTCAGCTAGATGCTCAGAGGATTGAAATGCATAATTATCTTTGACTACTGAGTCCACAATATCCTACTTAATAGCCATCTGCCAGGAGATCTGAGATCTGCTGACGTCTCAAATGCTCTACATATACACATACTTAACAACTGTAATTTTAAGTATATAGTCAACTTCCTTTTCCTTGTCACTACAGAGGAGATGGTATTGAATGGATTCCTTTATGATATGGCTAACATAATGGCATATCACTGCTCCAGGAGTCTACACTCACAGAACATAAGTTTGTTAATGACCGTGATAAATGTCAGGATTTCTTGATAACTTGGATCACATTTTATAAGCATTGTCTAATTCTAAATAAATACCTTTTGTTGGAAGTAGAATTTGAAGAGGGTTTGATTGTGATCTCTTCTTTGGGGTGACAGTGACAGGACATGAGGGAATGGCCTGAAGCTGTGTCACAGGAGGTTTAGGTTGGATATCAGGAAAATGTTTTTGAACCAGAGGGAGGTTGGGCACTGGAACAGGCTCCCCAGGGAAGTAATTACAGCATTAAGATTGACAGAATAAGAAAAGCATTTGAACAATGCTCTCAGGCCCATGGTGTGATTTTTGGAACATCCTGTGCAGGGCCAAGAGTTGGACTTCGTGATCCTTGTGGGTCCCATCCAACTCAGCATATTCTGTGATTCTGTGAAGTTAAAAGAAAATCACCATGTGGGAAGTTCTAACAGTTCATCAATCTACTAGAAAAGAGTTCCTTTTTGTTTCTAGTTTTAGACACCAGGTCTGATTTAGATGAATTGCCTAACAATACCTAGGCATAGCTCTAAAACTTGTAACATCTATTAAAGATAAAGGTTCTAAAAGAAGCAGGTTATACACCATAAGAAGAAAATATGAGACTTTGAACACTGTTTTCTACAATAAATCTATCCTGAACTTGTCATATTTGGTCTTCATGACATTTGTAAATTGTCTCAGAACACAGTATATGTCTGTTAGAGGAAATCCTGAGTTCATCATCACATGGAGTAGGTATTTTAAATCTACTGCTAACTTTTCATGTATGATTAATGAGTCTGTTATTTCAAATTTGATGTGCAGTTCACACAATGTACAAGTGAGTTATGTTTAATAAAACATAAAAGTGAGCTTCAGCTTTACAGTTCTAACTATGCTTAGCAATATTTTTCACTATTGATTCAGATTCTCCTCGACTTTCAAACTTTTTTTTTTCCCTCTTGTAACAAGGTCTTTTGCTATCTCACAAGGCAGATTACATCTGTAAGCTAATTTCCTTTGATATCCTTACAGGAGTCCTCTTGTTAGTTAAAATAAAAGTTCCTTATAGATTTCCAGTACCTATGACAGCCTAACAAGTGTGCTCCATTATTTATTTTTGTGAATATCATATTTAATTGAAATGCAAAATTGAGATTGTTGGCAGCTTCTAAAGTGTTCAGAGAAACTGTCTACACCAGTTTTACTAGTAGTAAATATAGCAAAAAGTTCACAAGGATTTAGGTGGGAGCCATTGAATTACAGAATAACTCAAGTTGGAAGGGACCCCTAAGGGTCATTAAGTCTAAGAATGTCAAAGAATAAATAAAAATAAAGGCTGTTTTACCTCAGTAGAACATTTACAAGGTGGATACCGTAGGCCCTGAATAAATCATCAGTTCACTCATTCTTGCTCATCTCTCACCACAGCAGCACCTGGCAACTTGGACTGTAGCTCTGTAGGACTTGGAGGATGCAGAAACCCAAAAAAAGCTCAAAGCCTCTGTAGTTGCACCCTAGTTCCAAGCTCTTCCTTGCTGGATGCTCTCTTCTAATGACCAGAGGAGGTCCTGCCATGAACAATGCCAGCCTACATCTCACCTCTGCACACCGGGCAGCTGTGAGCAGGGCTTGTCCCAGACTCTGCTCTGGCCCCAGCCATACTGTCATTGTCAGAGTGAGCCCCGTGTCTGTGTGAGCAGCCCTGGCACCTGCAGTGCACGACAGGAACCAGCACTGCACAGGCACCACTGGAGAGCAGCACAAGCCCTCAGCCATCTCACATGGATCCCTGAACCACTGCCCAAATGGAGATGACCCCTATGTACAATCTCATTTTATTTACTCAAAAGTAGGCCAGGTCCTCTCAGGGATGGAAAAATTTGTTTAGGGTGCAGGTTTGTGAAAAGAAAGGATGTAAATGTGGTGGTGGTATTTGTTTCTTTTTTTGTGGTTGTTTTCTTGTTTGTTTTGTTTTGTTCTTTCCATGAGTGGCCCTAGAAGGCCCTAAAGGTTAACACATCAGATATTTCTGGCTGGGCCACATCGATAAGTAGCAGATAATAAATTTCTGAACTATAGCTTAAATTTAGTCAAGAAAAATCCTAAGAGAAAGTTGATTTTAAGTGCTGTCCTTCAACCTTATTATAATCTAATACTCAATAGTGCCAAGAGTATTCATTAGCAGAAAGACAAATTGTTTTTGACAGTCAGTAAGTACTTTAGATACTTCTTTTTGATATCTAAAGAAAGATTTACTACAATGACTATTGTTTAAATGATTATTGTTGTCAATTATTGCTATCAAAGCTACAAATTGGTATTTCCTTTTCAGTTCTAATAATCCAAATTATTCAACTAAACCATTATGACACGAAGTGAAATAGGTCCAAAATAGCTCTGTATAGCTCTGTAATTCAAGAAATACAAAAGACATAATTTTTTTTAGAACTGCTTATAACGTCTTAAATCCACGCGCCTTTTTCAAGGATATATATTCCTCGTATTGCTGGAGTACCTCCATGCATGTCTTCCAAAAGCTCCCAATGCCAGCACTGATAACTGATTGTAAATTCTACAAAGCAGATGTGCCTTGGATTAGCTCTTGGATATCTTCTATGTTATTGACTTGTGGCTTCATCCAGGTAAAGAAATGCATGTGGCAAGTTATATGTTTGCTTTCTATATGTGACCCACCTGCTTTTCTTTTCCCCCTCTTTCTCCTTTAAAGCTTTTTTTTCTCTTGGCTAAAATTTCTGCTGCTCTGTCACTGCAATTCTGCTATTACAAGTCATAGATGATTTCAATCTATTTACATATTTAGCAAACAAATACAATTACAATGTGTAAGGAAAAAGGACTAATTTATAACGTGAAGGTACCTTGTCTACCGTTTCTAGAGAAAAGCCCATGTTGTTTAAAGCACACTTTAGAATTCCTGTACAATTTCCTGGTCCAGAGGAATTTTGTATGTATTTATAACATTTTCTATCTGCAGTAACATTCTTGTATAGTTACACCAAATTAAAACAATACAGATTCCAGATAAGTGTTTTCATTTACATTAATCTTATTTCAGTGCTGGTTTTACATTACATTCTTTTAATGCAGCGCAATGCAAAAGCTCTTGGAAAAGATATAAAATTATATGATATTGATTTCTTCCTATACGATTATTTATTATAAGAATCTTTTTTTTACTTAGGAACAGAGAAGGCAGAGACTCTTGTGTCTGCTTGTCCTATGAAAGGCATGAATTTTATTAATGGATTCAGCTGCTGACTGTCAGGGACAGTTGGCAGAGCAAGTATGTGCAGATACTGGCATGAAAGCTAAACAGTTACAGGAAAATTTGGCCCAACTCATCTCATTGGCATTCTACAAGCAATGCAATTCACAACATTTTTTTTTTTTTTTTGAAAGAGCATAAACAACCCTGAACCTCATGGAGGAAATACACATTCAAAACACAGGTTAGAAAAAGTCTTATCAGTTGAGAGTTATTTCCATCCCATCTTTCATTTGTGTCTGCAAACTGAGTAGAGATTGCCTCAAAGTCAGGAATTTTAAATGGAGTCCAGATTCTGGCTTAGTAACATTAAAAATAATTTTTATTCAAGAATAAAAAACAATTTCCAAAAAGGTGAGCATAAACAATGATAAAGACATCCTTGGTTTTATTCCTTTGAAATTAATGAAGTTTCTCACTTTTATTTTCCCCTCTTTGACATTTTTATTAATGTTAACATGATTATCTCATGCTGGTGTCTGGAAAACAATGAGCACTGAGGTTTGACAGCCTAAACCTGGGAGCAGCATAAAGGATTCCCCTGCCTTTTCATTGTCATCTGTGGGACTTTGTGTACAGATAAGATTCTCAGCTGCTGTAAAGCACAGGGTCTCTGACACCTGGTCCAGAATTGCTTCACTGATTGTTTAAACATGAATGGGGGTAGAAATTCTGCCAGAAATGCACCAAAGACCATGGAGTAGTCAGCCCAGCATAACACCTCCTGAATCCCTGGCAGAAAAATTAAGAGTTCAAATTCTCTGTATAAAGCTGTACTTTGTTTTCCCCTTTAAGCATACTCTGAAGTTCATGCTGCATAAGGAATAGGACCATTTTTGTTCACTTACAGCAATATCAGAGCAAGATTTGGTTTGAAACACAGCAGTATAAAAAAAATCCTCTGAGGTCACCAAAATTGTTTTCCAGTGATGTCAGGGTAACTACAACGACAAGGTATGTTGCCTTACTGCAATTAGATGATGCTCCCCTGGGATCTTAAAACAAGATTCATGTTTCAATTCCACACAAAGGCCAAGTGAATGGGTAGTTTCTCTGCATCAAGAAAGTAAGGATAACTTATCCAGATCATTCTTGCTTGGTACTTTTGAAATTGATTTGTGAGCTAACCTTACAATATGTAGACTTAATCTGAGAATAATTAGGATGATGGGATCAAATATTGTGTGATCTTAAACCAGGAATTGTGATGAAAACATCAAAATAATGGTCACTCAGAGAACATGTAGGCTTAATCTAGCATCTTAACTATTAATTTTTTATGCAAGCAAGTACTTATATGCTCATGGCTATGAATTTATGTCAGTTTAATGCATCTCTAGAATTTCTGCAGTTCAACCCTAGAACTTCCTCAAAAAATTATTTAAAATTAAAAATTAACAACAAAACTCCCATTATTTGCATCAACTTTCAGGTAGAAATAAACATTATTCAAAATTATTATCCAAATTATGACAATTTGTATCTCCTTTATCTGTTTCTATCTGCTTTACAATTTGGCCTGGACATGGGCATATGTGCTAGATGAAAATAAATTGATTTCTGGTTAGGGTGAGCCCAGTATGTGTCACAAAGCAACCAGCTCTCTACCACAAGATAAAGGGTTACTAAGCCAGCAGACAGAATCTCACTTGAGAGGTGGACAATTATTTTGTGACAAATGATGTCAACTACAAAACACGTCTTAAAACTGTGATCTTAATAGCACAGGTGGCACTGTTGAGTGTTCTTTAATTGTTCAGGTTTACAATGCACTCATGGAATATTTCCCCAAACCATACTCCTTTAGTCACTTTGTAAATATTAAGAAGAACACATTATTGCCATGTGGGCTGTCGACCCTTAAGGAGTTCAAAAGTAGCAGTGTACCTTAATTTCTCTTATTGAATAATCATAAAATTTTGAAGGTGAATTAAATGATTTTGAGAGAGTGTATTACAGAATTTGATGCTTAACATCCTTTGTCTTTAATAAGAATAATCTGAATAGGTATATAGGGATATCTATCCCTATATATAGTCATGCTACACATTAGGACAGACATGCAACCTTCACCAGTGTCTGAATATGGTCTAAACCCTGATTTGTTAAAATGTATTTGCTAACTTTGCCTTAGGAAAGTATCTTTCTGACAGCTTTAAATCGTCATCTTCTGTATTTCATCCTTTATAAAGTAAGTCTATGGATTATCAGATGGGAATTGGAAGTACTCACAAATGGAGGTCTCTCTGTTAAGATCTTGGAGAAATATGGATAAAAGCTTATACCTTATCATCACTTTCACATTATGTTTTTTCAGAAGGCTAGAGTAGCTTGTTTAGGACATTTGTTGAGAAGACTTTGGTGGTATTAAGACATATTACAATTAGTTGAGTTAATAGCATTTTGTTTGGGTTTGGAAATAACGACAGACCTTGACATTTTCACAAATAGAATCCCCAGTACTGACAGATATGAGCTACTATCTAAGTGAACATAGTTACGGATGGACAGGTAAAAAGTCAGAAAAATACCTCTGAAGTAAGTACTTGCTTTCTACTACCACATTTTGTCTTTACCTTTTATTTTTACTTTTGAAAGAACATACTGTATTCAAAACTACATACTCTAAATGCTCTCTGGTTTTGAATATCTAGGTTTCTGTTCTGTTGGTGATTACAATATAGCAAATAAATCCTTGGAAAAACAAAAACATGGAAGTTCAGAAGAAACACTAGCATGAACTGATTAGCAAAACAGCTGTTCCATGTATGTCATCATCTCACCAAGTATTGCTTTTTGTATCGGATTTGTTCAGTGCTATACTTTGTTACAGACTATTGTTTCAAAGGACTAGATGTATTTAGTCTTTAAGAAAATGCATTGAATTCTGAATTGAAATCCCTACCCAATTATCTACAATCCTGACCAGTCATTACACAAAAGCATTTTCAGAGTAATTGAAAAATCGAGGAAAACAGTTTTGTAGGAGGAGCAAAAATTGTAAAGGATTGCCTGCAAGTAAAAAATACATTAATATGTTTTGTGTGTGTGTGTATATATATATATATATATATATATATATATATATACGTACATTTATAGTTAAAACACAAATATAATCACATACATTCAAAATAACAGTCCTGGAAAAAAAAAAAATATACTAAGGATTCTGATCTCTATCATACGAATTTTCATCACAGACAGTGAAATCTACTTTTTAGAAGATGCTAAATTGATGACTCTGCTTTTCATAGCAGTGACCAGAAGGCACAGTGGAAAATTTGCTGAAAAATTATTAGCATGAATCATGAAAATAAAATCCTGCAAAATAATGTTACGATATTGGTAAATACCTTGGTGAATAATGTAATGAATATTAAACAATCAATTTACTCAATTAAGGCAGTAATTGAGTTGTGGTGTGAGCTGTTTAAAAAGTCAGCCAGCTTGGCAGCCTGGCTATTAAAGAAGCTGCTCTGCAAGCATTTGACAAACTACTGACTCTGGTTTTCAATAAAAAATCAACAAAGAAAAGCAAGAAATGCGGGGGGAAACTTGCTCTGAAATGACAAGTCCCAGCACTTTGGATGAATCTCCAGACTTGTAGCCATTAAACTTCTACTTTTTAATTTTTTAACTCAGTAATGCCCAGTCTGGTGCTATAAACTGTATGAATAAAAATGCTGTCTGTTACACAATTAGCATGATGAGTTGCATGATGTAAACTTTTGCTTGCTTATTAAATGTGCTAAAAATTCTCATAAGCAGGGTCTTTGCTGATGCATAGGAAGATAGAGAAATAAGGAGAAATAGCGATGACACATGGAGATACGAATTTTATTTAAATCAGTGGATAACACGGTGTTTAAAATTAGGTATTTTAATTTTACAGATGGACAAACACCCAAATATGTTTTCTGATATTTGTTAATTAAAGTAAGAAAATTAGGTATACCTCTCTCAAAACATGACTAGACCAGAATAGACCAGAGAAATCATGCCTGAGGTTATCAAGCATTTGATCCAAATCCCATTGAACTCAGCAGGAGATTTTTGTCAACTTCAGCAAGATTTGGAAGTAGCTAAAAATATTTTCCCTTTATCTTCAAAGATGTTACAAATGTAATTAAAAATAAAGGAAGAAAGCTACTTTAGTTCTTTCAAATAAATCCCCACATTGTGTTTTCAGGATAACAAATATATTTTTTAATATATTTTATGTAGAAGTATTCAAAAATATATGTTAATTGCCTCTGTTATCCAGCATTAACTAGCTCTTAACCTGACTGTTCTCATCCATTTATAGTATTCATGCACAGAACCAACAATTAGTGCTTCCCTTTATTTTTCACAGCTAGGCAAAATTTTTAGTATTTTGTTTTTGCTGTATCTAGAATAGCATTAAGTAATCAGTTGCCACCTTCATTTTAACGCTCATTCAGCTTCAGTTTGAGTTAAAGGTGCACGGCAAAGTAAAAAGTGAAACTGGAGAGGCCTTTGGACCTTATTCCCATTAGTTGCAGCAGGAACAGGATTAATTATCAATACCCATTTTCAGAAAAATTTGTACAGAAACATCACTTTCCACATTGTTCCACCATTTGTCATTTTGGAGTACAACCCCCTCCCCAGGTTGTTCCCTATTCTTTGACCAGGTCTGTGCAATGTAGGGCATTTTAGAGGCTGGGTTCAACCCACGGAGCCATAGTGACCAGCATCGTAGCCCAGGTGAGGGGTTGCTTTGCTGCAGTCTCGGCTTTGGCAAGCGTTCAGGGACAGCAGCAGCCGCCTCGCAGCTGCCCCAGAACCCCTCCCAGGACTGCAGGGAAAGGTTCCTGCTCTGGGCTGGGGCACAGGGCAGCCAGCTCACTGTGCCCAGCTCTTTCAGCTTTGCCTGAGACAAGAGGAGGCAGAGTGGGGAAGGCTTTAGAGTTGGTAGAGAAGGAAACTGGGAATGCTGTTTGTGGTCCTGAGTGCGTGAAGGAGAGACAGTGAAGACAATGGAATAGAGGACCCTTCTTCTCTCCTTCCTCTGGAGAAACAATGGTGCTCAAGAAGAGAGGAGCCCATGCCTCTGCAGTTTCATGTCCAGAGGAGCCTGAAAAAAATCTGAAAAAAAAAGGAGCAGCACTTATATTACTTCCCTTAATATTAAATACGTTAATCGCTTAGCATGTCCCTGTAGTCTTCAGAGAGGCGTGAGGCTCAGTTCACCTTTGAATGTATGTATATCTAAACAAATAGAATAAATGTGTCCATTTTCTGCAAGAAAAGGAGTGATAGGGTGTAGTGCACCCTAAATTTTAAAGCAAGAGTCCTATCCAGTCTTTGGAACAAAGCTAAGGTATATCCCTTGGTCTACAGCGATGGTGTAAGATACCCTAGACACTTGCTCTCAACCTTCAAAGAAATACAAAGCAGCAGTCCTAGCTTTTGTATTTAAAGCTGACACTGTGTGGAGGTGGTGTGTTACAGAACACCTACCAAACTATGGCGTGACAGATGTCCTTCCACTGGGAAACCTGGGTAGAAACACATTTGCTTTCAAGCAGGCTATGAGCTGCTCAGCAATAATCTCAACTCAGGTGTTTGTGCCGAAGAACAGAAGCAGAAAAAATGCTGAGTAAAGAATTTTACAATAAACCCCCTCAAATAATAGCACCGTGTTTATTGATTTTTGGCATCTTCAGAGGTGGAAGGCATCTGCAGTGTGGTTTCAGTACTGCAGTTATGCATGTGAGTAACTGGCTTCCATCCACAATCCACACTAGTTTTTTTAATTTGAGTTTCAACAACTGGCTTAAATTTTTAAGAGAACTGAATGAAAGTTAACTTGTTGAAGTCATATGTCCCTTCTGAATTCAAAAATCCCTGAATGCTTGCAGGATCAGCAAAAATAATTAACCTAAAATGAACTAGACAAAGTTTTAGTTTAGAAAACGGGAAAGAGTCTAGCATATTAAAACAACAATAAAGAGTTATATTTAGGGTTTGTTCCTTTTGAACTTTGCCAGCTGTTAACATAACTTATTTAAATAAGTCAGAGAAAATACCTTTAATAGGCAATAGATAATGTTGCCCTGCTTTTAATGTCACAGCCTAAGTTAACAGATTTCAAAAACTAATTCATAAAACTGAAGATAAACATATTAGCAAAGGGAATAACATATCACACAGGAAAAGAAATAGAACCTTGGACAGTGATGTTTGTGAGTCACATTGTGCTGGAAATAAACAAGAATTGATAGTTTTGGCTCATGAAGATAGCGATTTCCAGCATTATCAATAAAGTTTTACTTGAGTCTAAAAGTAAATATATTTATGTATTATAATCAGAGATTTTTGTTTCAGTATTTAAGGTCAGTTTCTCAAATGAATCATTAAATGTAGGTGATTTACACAAGTAAATCTACATTTCTGTGAGGTAACCATTATTCCTTTACTTCCCCTCAGACAAGAACTATTAAAATGCATTTTCAACTTTTAACACAAGGGTACGAAATGCTGTTAACCCTACAGCAGGCAAGGCTAGAATGGCAGTAACTGACTTGCATTTCAAAATAGTAGAAGGCTGGAAGATTGGTGGATCTGCTATGTTGAAGGTGGGGAGAATTAACCTAGTAAATGATCGTCTTTTATCCTTATACAAAGATATATAAATAAGAGCAAAGAAAAAGCCCAATTTTTCTAGTAGCAGCTTGGACTAGTAAAGTTCCAGGTCTCCTAAAGCAGGTATACAGAGAAGTACAAAGCATACAGAACACCTGTGACACAGGTGACTAGAACCCAGGCTAGCTCACGGCACACCGGCTCCGTGACAGTTGTGGGGAACAACTGAGGCGGGGGTTTTGGCACTCAGCTGAACCTTTAGGAGCACAGGTTCCTAAGTGCAGCCAGTCTTACCATGTCTTGTGTTTGGGTAAAGAAGAGGGAGGGTCTCCAAGGCTGAAGTTCCAACCGGGACGGTTACTCGGTCAAACGTGACAGATGAGGAGAGAGCGCCGTACAGCTCTGCGCGCAGGATTCTATACCAATACAAAACAAGGGGCGGGTACAGCACGTTATCCAGTGGGGTTAAACCGGGCTGGAGTTGAAGGGTTGGGTCACAGGTCTAGGGACAAATCAGGGTAAGTGGGTGGAGGGAAGGGGTCACAGGATTGGTTCTGGGGAGGATTGACAGAGAATGAGCTGGAACAGGGGCAGAGCAAGGGGCTGGATAACTGGGACTGACAGGGAAGGGTCTGGAACATAGGCGGAGTAAGGGGTTGGGCAACCGGGATTGACAAGGAAGGAACTGGAACATAGGCGGGGAAAAACCATATAGGGAAACAGGGGGAGGACACAACTTCGAGAATACACCAACTTGGGAATAGGGGAAACAAAGGAACGAACCATTTAACATTACATAATAATTGAATTAAACTAAAACAAACACAAGTTGCAACATACCTGCATACATGCAAACTTCTAAACTGTTGTTCCTTTGTTTCACATTCTCTCAAATAAATGTCTAGTCATTTTACTTTAAATTGTATTATGATTTTTCCAGAGGAAACTTCTTGAACGTCATTTATCATCAAGCAGTTGCAAGATGTAAGGCAAAATGTAAAAGCTACAACAAGGTGAAGGGAGCATCCTGTATTTGAGTCACAACAAGTCCATGCAGTGCTCCAGGCTCGAGGTAGAGTGGCTGGAAGACTTCCCTTGGGTAAGGGACCTGGGGGTGCTGGTCAGCAGCAGCTGAACGTGAGCCAGGTGTGCCCAGGGGGCCAGGAAGGCCAATGGCACCTGGCCTGGATCAGCAATAGTGTGGCAGCAGGAGCAGGGCAGGGATTGTCCCCCTGTGCTGGGCACTGGGAAGGCCACCCCTCCAATCCTGTGCCCAGTTTTGGGCCCCTCACTACAAGAAAGGCATTGAGGGGCTGTACATCTATTTATCTTAGCGTCACTCTATGATGCTAAGGTTCTATGCGTTTTCATGCAAAAAACCCATTTACTTTTAGTGACTTACAATGCTTGGCAAACTTTAGTTTTAATGTTCTGACCAGTAACTCAGTAGAAAATACTATACCTTAAAAGGTGGAAATAAAAGTAATAATAATAATAAAATTAATAAATTCTAAAACATTTAGTCTCTTCACTATTACATGTCAGTTTGACGAAGTATAATTTGGCTTTACAAAAACTATTCCACTTTAACAATGTTTGGATGATGCATTTTCTTCTAAATACAGTACTTTATTTGATGCAGTTTGTGACAATGTTGCTAAGAAGTAACATTTAAGTAGTTAAGATTACTTAACCATTAAACTGGTACATCTGAGACTAGCAAACCTAATCAAGGTTGTTAGTGGCTATGACTTGGGGCTTTCCCAGCTAATTGTCTCTTTCCACTTTATACAAATTCTTTGCTTTGTTGCAGCTGTTAAACACTGTATTTTGGTTGTTGCACATTTGGATTATATAGGGTTTCAAGAAATAGCAGCAGTTTTATCTCAAATTTGGTCTCTGAGTTTCAAGAAGCTCAAATGTTTTCCTATTTCCTCTGTAGTTCTGCCAGTTAAGCAGCTTCTAAATACAATACATGAAATATTGTGAAAAATGTCAATCCTATTTTAGTATGGAAAAATAGATTTAAACTTGTGTTCTCTGGCAAGTATATTATTATGTCCATTATATTATTTCCACAGTTGTATGTTTTCTGGAACATGATCAGTAAATCTCTGGTTTTGATACAAAAATGTAGTGTTTCTAGGCATTAACAGTGCAGAATTTCAGCATCTGGGAAAAAGTAAAGCCATGCAATGCTTTTCCTCTCAAACACGTCTTCAAAACTTGTGTACAGCTTCACAGTGAGAATGGCTAAATGTTATTACAAGGTGATGGCTGCTTAGTGACCCTCTTGAAATTATTATAGTGGGTTCAGCCCAGGCACAACATTCACATCTCAATTAACTAGAACTGGCAGAAATAAGATAGAATGACCTTTCTTTAAAAGGCAGAAAGGTCATTGTGAATATCCAGTGTTATTTCAGAAGTTAATGAGGACTATTTCACACTCCCAATGGGTGAGGGAAGATGACAGTTTGCTCCTGTAACAATGCTGCTAGATACTCAGGTTTTGTATCGCCTCCATTTTCCACTATACTTTAAGAAGCCTCTCAGCATGAAAGATACAGGACAGACTCAAAGTCTGAGAATTGCAAACAAATGAGTAATATATCTGAGAGTGTTTGAAAAGGCTCTCCCTTGAAAATTGCTCCTTAAGGAGAAATACCTCTCCTTAGACTCTAAATACATCTCTCAGACTCTCTAAGCAGCCATTCAGCCACCTGAGGCAGCCTTGACCTGGGAGATACTAGGAATGTTTTTTCTCCAGGGAGATGCTTCTGGAAGGTCACGGCACCACTGCCTCTTGCACAGGCACAGACACACTCAAAGCAGCAGACAGCTCCTTGTAATTCCTGACGGCAAAGAAGTGGGAAGGGTCTTTGTACAGAGTTCCACAGAGGAGGTTTACTCCAGCCACAAGGGAAGGGGTCTAGGAATGAAGGCAAGGGGACAGTGGAGGGTCCAGGTTTTAAGTATAGGGTCAAGAGAGGACAAGACAAAGGCGGGGCAAAGGGTTACAGCCAATAGGGAAGCAGGGGGCAGGGACTGCAGCAAAATGGGGCCAATGGGAGAGCAGGGGGTGGGACACTGAAGCATAATGGGGCCAATGGGAAAGCAGGGAAGGGAGAACATTCTAGGGAACATATATATAAGGAATAAAGGGGTGGAGAGGCCAATGGGCCAGACAGGGAGGTAGAACTGGGGTACCTTTGCATAAACAGAAAAGCATTTTGGGAAAAGTATCTGCCTCGTTGCCCTAACCTGACTTTTTCACCTAGGGTTCATCCCTCCAAGGGATCTCAATGCATTTACAGCCTTCACACCCTGGCAGCCAGAAGAGCCAACCATGTCCTGGGGACATCAGGCCTGGCATCACCAGTTGGCAAGGGAAGATATTGTCCCACTCTGCTCTGCACTGGGGTGGCCTCATATTATGGGCAGTTTTGGACAGCACAGAAAAATATTAAGCTGTTAGAGAGTGTCCAAAGGAGGGTGACAAAGATGGTGAAGGGTCTTGAGGGGCATCCATGTGAAGAGTGGCTGTGGGCACTTGTTCTGTTCAGCCTGGAGGAGACTGAGGGGAGCCCTCACTGCAGGTACAGCTTCCTCCTGAGGAGAAGAGCAGGGGCAGACACTGATCTCTGCTCTGTGGTGACAGGGACAGGACCCGAGGGAGTGGCCTGAAGCTGTGTCAGGGGAGGTTTAGGTTGGATATCAGGAAAAGTTTCTTCATCCAGAGAGTGGCTGGGCACTGGAACAGGCTCTGCAGGGAAGTGGTCACAGCACCAGCCTGGCAGAGCTCAAGGAGTGTTTGGACAATGCTCTTGGGCGCAGGGTGTGACTCAGGGATGGTCCAGTGCAGGGCCAGGACCTGGGCTCAGTGATCCTTATGGATGCCTTCCAACTCAGCATATTCTGTAATTTTGTGAAGAAAACTGAAAATAAAAATATTTTGTCTGATGTGCCATTTGATGCATGACAGGATAAACAGAGAAACTAAAATTTTGCTGCAGATCACATTCTGTTCAGCAGGTCAGCTGTATTACCTTCTCTCCAGAGAGTTCACGGTTTCCCTCACTGTCTTTTAGGCTTTCTGCTTTTTGTGTAAATGTCCTTTCTCTGCTCCTTTGATTCTTCTCACTTTCCTTACTCTTTTTTACTTTTCACACTTCTTGTGTCTTCCTCTCTATTACCCTTCTGCATTTTCACTTGCGCTTGACGTGTTTCTGTTGTGTGGAGTTTATTTGTTTATTTTTTCTGTGACCTTAATGTCTTAGTTTAACCAGCCCAGGGAAGTGAGCTGGCTGGGTTTGAGATTGGCATTTTATTGGACCAATGGGAAAGCATTTTCTAGTTCTTATTCCCTCTGAACGAAGCCCGGGCCGGTCTCTCTCCTCCCGGCTGTCCGAGCACACCCCTCTGCCCTGCCGGCCCTGCCCGGGCTGTGCGAGGCGGCGGCGGCCGGGGGCGGCCGGGCCCGCTCGGCCGGGGGCGGAACCGGGCTGGAACCGCTCGGCCCGGCCGGGATTCTCCGCTCCTGGAGGGGCGGGAGCGGCTGCCGAGCCCTCCCCGAGGAACCCACCGGGCGCGGCCGGGAGGGGCAAAGGAGCCGGCAGAGCCTGCACAGCTTTTGTGCCAGTGAAACACCAAACCATGCTGGCCTGAGGCTGTGTCGGCATCGGGAGCAGCTGAGCATGGGGACAGCACCTGGATGGGCACCAAAGGAGCTGAGCATGGGGACAGCACCTGGATGGGCACCAAAGGAGCTGAGCATGGGGACAGCACCTGTAGGGCACCAAAGGAGCTGAGCATGGGGACAGCACCTGTACGGGCACCAAAGGAGCTGAGCATGGGGACAGCACTGTACGGGCACCAAAGGAGCTGAGCATGGGGACAGCACCTGGATGGGCACCAAAGGAGCTGAGCATGGGGACAGCACCTGTACGGGCACCAAAGGAGCTGAGCATGGGGACAGCACCTGTATGGGCACCAAAGGAGCTGAGCATGGGCACCAGCACCAGTGGCCCCCGTGGTTTGTGCTAAAGGCGGCCCCAAAGCCAGGAGCAGCCCTGAGCCCCGTTCCAGACTGAGAGCAGCCGGCACAGCTCACATGGAGTCAGCAAAAGAGCACATGGCCAGTAGAAAGAAGCAGAGAGCTTGTTTCTGATACAAGACTTAGACTAAATTAACTTTTTTTTTTTTTTTCTCAGCGTTACAAAACTTTGTACTAGAAGAACACTAATTCTCTCTTAACCTAAGAAAAAAAGGGTTGTGGGGAGAGAGGAAGAGTGTTTTGAAAGTTCCGTCCTCATTCTTGTTGTTTTTCTTTCTTTTAGTGTTAGTTAATAAAGTCTTATTACTTTTAAGCTTAAGCCTGCTTTACTCTTGATTAGAAACTTTGAAATTGGCAAAATTAAACCAGAACAAAAATTAGTTTCCACACGGTTTTGAATTGACACCACAACACCTTAAAGCATTCCATAACCTGCAGATATGCACTCTGAATTGTCTGGGAGATCATGCTACTAGCAGTAATTCAGTGTTTTGTTGTAAAAGGATTGATTAGTTTTTCATCCATGCATTGTGCTATAGCACAGGTGATTTCTCTGCGAAAATGGCTCTCAGATCCTCTTAATTCCCGATTTTCATTTCCACTTATTTTTAGAGATGAAAGAAAAGAAATCATAAGAATAAATGGTCTTTAAAATATACTTTCTTTTTTTTGCTGTCCTACTGTGATTGTTTTCTCTCATAATTTTCTCACTCTTCTCCTTTTGTTGCTCTCCTTTGTATTTTAAAATCCCAACACCTACAATATTTAGCAAAAATGCTATTGTTATAGATAGCGAGTTTATGCATATATTTAATCTAGATAATTTTTATATTGGTCAAATTAATATTTCATTGTCTCAAAAGGAAAAATTACTCTTTTCAAAATTAGAAAACTGCTCAATAAATCAATTTTTTTCAGAGGATTTTGATATGCAACACCTATTTATCACATGCAAGTTACCTCATCTTAGCTATTTTTCTAAGATTTAAATTTTAAATTTTTCTACTAAGATCACTACATGCTCTTTACTTTCCCCACCTATTTTAAATCTCAGTGATTAAAACAGAACACCCTTCTAAAGATAAGGTATACCTCATCTCAGATTCAAGAGAATGATTTCTCTCTTCTTTTCTCACCTTGTTTTGGAGCCATATGCCTTAATTCTTTGTAAACAGTACTGCTTTTGTCCAGCAATCATTTCAGCAGGTAATATTCACTCAGCAGACAGTCAGTTCTCCCTCTGAGACACATGTTTGACCAGTTAATTTCCACTTTGTTTTTCATTCCTTATTTATGAGAACCGTGTTAAAGTTCTCTTCTTAGTAATTCCATTTTTACAGCTGCAATAATTTATGATCAAAATTTTCCTGCAGATGCTGTAAATCTCATACACTTAATATAAATAATCCTTTGATTTATTTTAACCTCAAATCTTGCATTCACCATTGTATTCTTTATGATTTTAATGAAGATGTGGAAAATGAAACTTTATGGTGGGCTTAGGGAACTTATCCCCCATTTAGAGAAGTGGATGAATCTTACCCTTCTCAGCTGCACTCCTCAGAATTCTATCAATATAAATGGAAGTTTGAGATGTGTGAGAGCTCAGTAACATCCCTGGAGGAAGTTAGGATATTTCTGCAGTGCACAGTGCAAATGGCAAGCAGTAGAGAATTTAAAAATCCTATAATTTAGAAATGGATTAGGGGATAAAAAACAGATGAAAAACCTTCCAAGGGATTATGAAGGATATTTTTCTATTCTCTTAAGTTTTTGGCTAATTATTGTCCTTGTTATTCCACCTGTGATTCACTTCCTTTGCAGTGTTCATTTGATGTGGAGTGGTTTTGGATTAGGGAAGAGGAGGATGAGATAAGCAAAATCAACCAGGATTTAAGAAAAAGGACAGAGAATTTCTTGAAGACAGGAGTTGCTTTGACAGTTAGTTTTGAAAAAGGAAGAACCTTCCAGAGGTCTAAGTTCCAACAATGGCATTCCAGGCTGTCAGCCGAGCTCTCAGGCCCAGTCCTGCCATGCTCTCAGTGACCTGCTGAGGGTCTCAGCTCTGCTGTGCTCACACCATGTCCCACTCATAAAGCCATAAAATCACCATAAAATCACAGTCACGTCCTGCCACAAGTGCTCGGGGGGGGGGGGTGTGTCAGTTAATCTCACTGCCTTAACTGCTGAGGAGGCATCTGAATGGGGACTTAAAAAGAAGCTTAATGTTATTAAACACTGGTGAGAAACCATTTAAGGCAGAAGACATTTCTGCACCACTGAAGCCATAACTCTGTATTCACACTTCATGATGCGTTTAGTGGAAAATACAAGGCAGTTAAAGGTTATATGTCAGTAACTGTTCTATACTTTACATCACCTCATAGCAATCCCAGAGAAGTACATTTAACAAAGAGATAATTATGAAATAGTTATGAAAGCTGATGGTCAACTGTATGGGACAAATCCCATGGTCTGCTTGGCAACTGTATTTTGTACATGGAAATTTATCTTTTTCTGAACCAGAAACTCCAGCGATAGTACTGATAGTTGAGCCAAGGGAATGAAAAAGATATTTTTTCTGTTCCAACACTAGCTAAGTCACTGGTTAATTATGGAGTCTTTGGCAAATCACTTCAGGTGTGTGGGCCAACTGCAGAGAATTCTGTAAAGGGTTGAAGGCAGACAGGCAGCTGTTGAGAGCCCCCACTTACGTTCTGAGTGACGGTGGTGTGACACGTCTAGGAGCCACAAGGTTGTGGATGAATACAGAGTCATGCTTGTGCTCCTATGACCACTGGAGAGGCAGAGCTAAATACTGTGAAATGATGCGGAGCTCTGGATCAAAGCTAGCTTGAAGCACAGACAGAACTCAGGCATACAAGGAATCAAGTTTAGCCTCTAGTTTTGTGAAAGTAAATACTTCAGTGGGTCTGATCTTGCTTCCTGGTAAACCCTTAAGTGTATCATGAACCATTCACTTAAAGAAAGGTAAATGCTGTTTTATAATTTGAAAAATTTGAAATTTTGACGGCATGAAGCTATTTAAAAATTTTAAATTTTACTCAGCTTTTCTAAATGTTTAGACCTTCAGAGTTTATCCCCATCCTTTTCTGATTCTGCAACAGTGCCCAGCAGGTAATGCCAGACTAGAGGTTTCTTGGTAGAAAGGAGAGAGAAGTGGTGAACTTGCTCTATGGGATTTTCCAGACTTTGAGGAATACTTTAGTTCAGAACCGCTGACTTACAAGCATTTATCATTGCAAAGTCCATCTTTGTATGTTCCATTGTCAGAAAGTAAAGAGTAGGTTTAAAATTAAGATATTTTTTGCATTTCTGTGTTTTGATCAGTGAAATACAGAACAGCCAATGCATAGGATGATTTTAAATTGATGGCAATTAGAAAGTAAATGTTCAGTCAATAAACCATAATAATTATTTTTAATAATAGGTATGAATTAGTAAATCAGGAATTTAAATGGAAGCTATAATTTACCAAACGAAATATATATTTAACATAATTGTGTACTGAAAAGATGAAATTTAATATAAACGTGTTGTTTACTAAGAAATCCCCATGAAAGAAAGAAGGTTATTGTCATCCTATGACTAGGCCATTTGGTCATGTTTTCTGAAAATGTCATTTAGTTAAAGGTGGTGACTGGGGAGTTCTCATTTCCCTTCTTCAGCGGGTGCCTTTGGCAGAAGATTGATGCTGAGTTTGGGTTTACAAACACAAAGTACAGTGAGCCAGGAAGAGTGACAGGTCTGTAGCACAAGCAGGAAACCAGAAACACCATGACAAGCTGAGACAGTCAAGTACTCAAATAGAGTATTTGACTGTCTATTTTGTTTTGACGACTTATTTCCCAGTTTTCTGCAGACATCTCTGTACTAACTCTGGTGATTGGGTTCCAGCTCAGTAGTCAGACTATGAAGAACTACAACAGAAACTTGCTGAGGGAGAATCTTTGGATTTTGGCTTAGCCTTCATTAACCTATAAAATGGAAAAGAAGTAGAAAACCTAAAACTTTTCATGAACATTGTAAATGAAACAACGAAAACATTCTTAAATAATAGTTTAGAGACCAGAAATCTTCTGAACTATTCAATTTATAATAAAAAATTAGATTTTTTTTTTCTTTAAGGATGTGCTACACCTACAATAGGAGCTGTTTTCTGCTGAAATAGAGGATCTGATATGAACTGCAGTGAACCTATCAAAGCACATTGTTTTTGCTCTACAAAAAATAGAAGTAATGAGCAAAATAGTTTTACCAAGTAAGATCTTTTTCCTCATAAGTTTTGGTTCTCAAGAGAACTATTGATTTCCTGTAACCTTAGCTCCATGCCTTCTGAAACACACACACACACACACACACACAATCACTATAAAAATTTACAGTATTTGCTGCAGGCTGCAGTGGTAACTTTCTATCATGTCTCTTTCCCCTCTGATATGGTCCTGTTGTACAGAAAATTCTGTAGCAGAATACAAAAGCCAGCGTGTAGGCAACTTTTCTTTTATAGTGTTTTGAACTGCTGTTTTGAGGGGAAAAGGGCATTGTGATACTGTCATCACATGTTTTATGGATTGTTTTGCTGTCATGCTGTACACAGTATGGCACCAAGAACCCAAATACACATGAATCCAGATGAAATAGCAAACTTGCAATGCCGGGAGAGATCTAAGGCTGACCTGTCACTCACATTTCTGCTTTCCTCATTCATGACTTCTGAGATAACTTCTTTTGCAAACATAGAAAACTATGAAGTATTAATAATGTCTTTCACCATTGGAATTTGAAGAAAAGAATATGATTCTGGTCTTCATGTAGTGCAGGTCTAGCTCAAAGTGAGATTTGGACAGGAAGATGTGTCTAATTCAGTTCCTACGTGCCCTGAGTGTCTTGTGGCTTCTGCACACCTGTATACACGCTAGTGTAGGCAGCTCTGGAATTGGACAAGTCTTAAATGCAATTAATTATTTTCTCAAAGCAAAACCCAAAGTTTTTGATAATTTTCTTGATCTAAATATGTTTGTGCTGGCATAGTCTGCTTCAACAGTGTATGTGCTGAAGGCATTCACTGGCTTATAGCTTTCTAACATGGCATCAATTTGGTTCATGAAAAGAATGCATTGCATCCTTAAACTTTGGTCCATCATATATCTTAGATTTTGAAAAACTTGGGCAGTTTCATGTAAATTTAACAAATACAGTATCAACAAGAAATACCAGAATAGAGAAGGCTTTAGTTTCTGATTTCTGTGCAGTTGATACATTGAGGTGGAGGAAGAATTAACCTGGTTTTGGGAAGGCTTTCTCTTTATGTTTTGTCAGAAAGATAAAAAAATAGGTTTATATGAGGAAGATGGGGACATCTTACAAGAAGAAGGATGGGGACAAATTTTCAGTGATTAGGGAAAAGTAAAAGAAATATCAAATAAGAAAAATGATTGAATGATAGATGTTAGAAAGAGGTAACAAAACTTTACCTCTTACATCTGAACTTGCATTGGTTATTATGATCCTTTCCAGTTCTTTATTTAAAATTATGAATTTTAGAGGGTAATATGGAATTTCCTTCAGTGTACTTATCTGGGAGATGCTTGGTAAAGCAAAATGTCCATTACACTTTGAATCTATTCCATTAATTCTGTACAGCAAAGGAAAAATAAGCATGGATATGTACACAATCACACTCCAACACTGGTCAGATTTTCTTCAGTGCCATTTTAATTTTTTTTTTCCTTGCTTCTCTCAGTGAAAACTTTTGTTTCTTAGAAGTGTTGAGCTTGCAAAGAAACACTTGAAAATACGTCTAAAAAGGCAAACAGTGTTTGCACAGAAAAGAACAGTAAATTGAAAAGAGAATGAATTCTCTTTCTAAATCAGGAAATCAATCCTCTGTTAAAAACAAACAAACAAACAAACAACAACCCCCAAACAAACAAGCAAGATTCCCAAAAGCACCAGCCAACCCCCGCAACAAACATCATGCCACAAATCACACAACACTTGTTAAAGAAATTTTTTGCAGAATTTTGGATTTTTGATCTCTGCTCCCTTTATGAGCCTTTATGAGCTTACAAGAATTGGCATCCTATCTTGTTATTTTTCTTCTTTACTCTTCTGAATAATCCAAGTCAATGTCAAGTCTCTTTTGTTCTTATTTTATCTGGCATATACATCCTTCCACTTGTCAAAACTTGAATGCCTAGATAGTCTGCTGCGATAAAGGCCTGAGAAAAATAATGAAGATAATCATGCCATAATCCTAAACATAAGGTATAACAGTAAATATTTTTTTGCTCTAACTTCTGATTTGTATTTTTTGTGGCATTTTCATCATCAAGATTTCAGAAATTCTGAAAAGGTAGGTTTAGGATAAAAGTGCTGAATGCTTGGGGATGTGCATATGGATTTTATCAGTAGTTTTGTTGTCCCAGGCTTTCTCAAGAACTACAACAATGCAGATGTCAAAATTAAATCTGATGAAATTGAATTTTTCCAGCTCTATCTATGGAAATGCAATTAAATAGGACAATACAAAGAAAATCCTAGTCTTTAAAACTGCTTTAATTCCAGTTTGCAGTTTTTCCTTCATTCCAGAAAGTCCTTTTCTGATCAGTGTGGGGTTACATGAAGACAATAAAAAGAACAACTCTGGAATGTCTTTAACATCAAGGAACTTAAGCTCTGCAGACCATATTGATTATTTGAAATAGGTAGTGTGTTTCTAAATGAAAGCACAAAGCAGAATGGAAATGATATGCAAACTGGAAAAATCATCATCAGCTATGCTTACACAGGACTACAGATAAACAAACTGCCCTGTTTGTATTCTATGGCTATAGTTTTAACAAAAAAGAAGTTTTAGTGATTTTTGGTGTGTGTGTTTCTCTAAATAAAACATTTCCTAACAACACAAGTGACTAACTTAGAATGGAAAGTCTGTTGAATCTCACTGTTGGTTCAGTTTTTGGAAGCACAGAGTAAACAAACTAAAGGCAGGAGAATTCTCATGGAATTGAAGTGTTGACTCTCAAGTGATGACTCTCATGTTAAATATGTGAATACATGTGGATTTATAGATGTGAATATTTAAGGTAAGGAATGTTTAGAAAAACAAGAAAATACAAATCTGTGATATATCTGTAGTATTTTTTGTCACTGAATCTACCATGATGCAGTCAAAATCTGAGAATGTCTGCATGTGTTTTGACCCAAGTCATTATTATATTTTGATACATTCATTAAGTAATGCATTCAAGGAATTACTGTACATTTAAACATGTTTAAGCATAGTTTATTTATTAGAAAGTCTGGATTAAAATTTCATGTGTTTAAAATTTTATTGCTTTGTGTCAGAATCTAGGAAAATTGGAGGACATTATATTACTCATAGCACATGAAGCAATTATTAACTTTGTTTAGTATTAAAACCAAAATTATTTTGTGGAAAAGGTTAGCAAAAAATCTGGAAAGATAGGACTGACTGCCCCTAAAAGTTGGTACACTGTGGAAAAATGACTTCAGAGTTAGAGCTCTTGTGAATGTTCTGAAGAGTCAAAGATAGTGTAAGGGCAGAAAGGGGAATATATATAAAAAAATAATGGAAAGTCAAAGGTATAAATTAAATCAGCTTCAGAAAAGTACACCTTTATAGTACCTGTGAAATAAATTGGTTTGGAGAAAGGAAAAAACTTTGCAAGTTTCTAGAAATTTTGGGTCAAATTTTGTTTATTCTGGCATCATCTTTTTAAACTTCTGTGCGTATACTGTAGACTTAGACTCCTGAGGGCTTTCTCTTTCCTCAGAAATTTTACCTGTGGGCAGAATGCTTAGTCACAAAAAATTGTGGGGATTTTGCTTTTTTTTTAATATATATTAATAATTTTTGTCTTACAAGTGCAGAATGATAGGTGGTTCACTTTCCCCGTGTAAGCAATCTTATAACTCGTCGCTATTCTTAGATCAGGATAATGGTTTCACTTAGATCTGCACAGAACATGGAGAATTGTAAGCTGTAAAATAAAGATGTTGTATTCAGTATGTTAAGCTCTGGAAGCCAAGCAGATTAATAACATAATTGTCTTACAAACAGAAACAATTAACAAAAAAGTGAAAGTTCACAAAATTATTGAGGATGGTTCTAAAATACAGTTGTAATAGTTTTTTATTAGATTTTCACCTATAATTTCAATGACAGTGTGTACTTGCCTGATTAAAGTAACTCGTGATATAGACAATAAGACATAGCTATGTATGGTGTTATTAAAATGATAATAAAATATGAAATAAATAACATGGAGATTTGACTAATGAACAACTGCTCTGGTAAAATTAATTAATGATATATCTTAAGGCAAGGAAGTAACTTAAAATCTATCATACCAATAAGTGGACAGCCCAAACAATTTTTAAAGTTTGACTGTTTTAAATATAAATTATATCTTCTACCAAAAAAAGTGTCATTCATGAAATGTTACCTACTTTTTCTCTTCACTGCTAAGTGGCTTAGATACTAAATTTTTCATTATGTCACGTATAGGTTTCTAATTCTTTTGAAATCCAGTCAGGACAGACTGTCCAATTTTTTGGGTTTGTTATATTCTGAAATTTTTAATTAAAAATGCAATGGCTTTGCTTAGCTATTTAATATAATGTCTTTTTTTCATATGCTTGTTTGCTTTTGATAAAAACCTAATATTCATAGGAAATGCCACATTCAGCTCAGAGTTGAAAGTGCAAAACTGCCTGTTAAGTAAAAATCCAAAGATTTAGAGCTAGAAAAATGAAATAATTATACACTAAGAAATAATAAACTAAACATCCTTGATTACACAACTCCCTAGGTGCCTTTTTCACATGCTACACATGCTTCTTCACAGGCTGTTTGTTATTCTTTTTAAAAAACAGGGATCTTGGAAGGCCATTTACATAATTATATTTTGAATTATGACTTTATTACTTTAAATAAATAGTGATATTTCTATATGTCCATGGTATTTTAACTTGCAGAATGTTAGAGTATTGATGTATGCTGGAGCTTTGCAAGCTTTGCTGGACCTACACCAAGACAGGGGCAGAAAATGAGTGTGACTACTGTGCTGCTATTCTTAAAAAAAAAAAAAAAAAATTCCCAGAGGAACCAGGGAACCACTCATGTGCTCAGCAGAGTAGAGCAAGAGATCTTTATTAATTTCAGTCATAAAATAAAAGCCTTGGCTGGTGACTGCAAAATTAGGCTTCATGAGTTATTATTTTTCTTGTATTTTAGAATGAAAATTAACTATGCAAATAATCTCATAGTCTCTGATTCCTGTGTCAAAGTTCATGACAGAGAATATGTTCAACATTTTTTTCAGTTTCTCACTCACTGTATTCTGTGATGCAGTCCAAAACTTAATTCATCGCAAATTGAGAAAGGTGGATTTATTTAAAGCAAGGTGGAAGCACAAGAAACTAGGTATCACATTGCAAACAACATCAACCTCTTACCCAGACATGGACTGGAAATAGTGCAAATGACTTGCAGTAAAATTGAAAATGGCTTGTGTAAAATCCGTGACACAATCAGAGTAAAATATTATGACACCATTTGGTGAAATCATTTGCTGGCTTGTAACATCAGGACCTGAATGAATGGAAGAGACTGTGGCTGTGAACTGGAGAGATTCATCCCCTTCAGACCTGCACAGCATTCTGCAGACTTCAGACTCACAACAGAAGGTCATGGGCTTCATCTTTCTGCAAACCACAAGCCATGCCAGGGGTATGGCAAGCTAAAGCATTAGTTTTTCATAGTTCAATGGAAATATGAAATTTGATGCTAGCTAATTTTTTTCTGCTTATTTTAGTTCTTACTGCTGAAGAAAGTTTAATACAGGACCTCACTGCTGTCTTCCTAAACTCAGTAAGAAACATCCTTTATTGGTCTTGGTACAGTCCATGTATCATGAGACAAAACTTCCCGGCTCGCTTCAGATCACATCTGCAGATTTTCTAACAGATCCCATACATTGATAATAAAAGATTACAAAAGATCAGACCCAAAGTGGACCTATTTTGTAAACACCTGTGAATGTGTAGCATCCCAGTACTCCCAGAAACTGGTATGTTCATGGATAAATGAGTTCAGAATATCTTCCACTCTGTACTGATATTTCCCAGTCTCAACCGTGTAATGCAAGGAAGGAACACAAATGGCTAACTTTGTCTTTCTACTGAATGTGGTGACATGCAAATATCCATTTTCTTTTTCTCTGTCATGTGTGATGTCTGTAGGTGGGCTGGCCTGGTGACTCATTTAGCAGACCACAGGGATGTCTCCTACCAAGTCAAGAGTGCTTAGATGAGTAGGAAATTGTAGCAATCACAGGCTGTGACAGCAGAACTTCTCAGTGCTGGCCAAGACCACATCAAAACTGACAGAGAATGTTGAATTCTTCTCAAAGTCTACCCATGCTTGTGTAGCAGTCATGGATGAATCTGAAGATACCTAAAGGAGTCCTCTGAGCTCCACTACAAACACTCTAGCTGAGAATTTTATATCTTCTATCACTGTTTTACAGGACTGTAGAAAAACTTTTTTCTCATAGCTTAGAATTATGACAAAATTCAGCAGTCTTTTGTCCAGAATAAGGTACTACTCTTTGAATTTGTCTTTTCTACTCTGAATACATTGCAAAATGTAAACTAAAGATTAATAGTTCTTTTCCCCAGCACAAAACATCCTAACCATCCAAGCTGTCATTCTGTAGATGGTGTTGTCCCAGGATAATTAACAAGTGTCATACAAGTGATGCAGTCTGGTGTAAACCTCTCCAGCACAAGGAGAATGGGTTTCAGCCTCGCTCCGTCATTCCCCAGGGTGTTGGCCAGGCAGGCCTTGTCTCTGTCTTCATTTGACACAGAAGTGTTATTGCTGTCATAAACAGAGTGCTCAGGAAGGTCTACATACAGAGCAAGAGCTCTTTTGGGGATGGACGTTTTCTGTACTGGTTTACACCATGGCCACAGTCACGAGATGTTCTTAACTGTCTGGAAGCCTGGAAGAGCTGTGGCAGCACAGGGAAGTGGTGAATAATGGTAAGAAGCCTCGAGTCTGTCGAACAAAAGCAAATTTGAGTATGGGTTACAATTACAAATGGGTGACATGCAGAATAAGCCTTGCTAGCTCTTACTTGATAAGTAAACCAAACATTCATGGTTATAAATCTTATTAGACTGACAGTTGTGTCTTACTGGTGACTGAAAGAAGCTAAATGCTATTATAATAGGACCCAGTAAGACTCACTTCCAAAATATGTTTTATTACATTTTGAAACAGCTTGTATTAAGCTAAACAATGAGGGATTTAATTACTTCAAAGCCTGTTGATTCATTATGAGACAATAGTTTTTAGTACAATATTTGGCAGCTGACTCATCTCAGGATTCAGCTGGTGCCTTACATAACATAATGTGGTGATTGAGACACAGCATAAATCATGCAGCACTGAATATCTGAGAAAAATACATCCACAGTTGTAAATAACAGCATGTTGCATAGAGAAAAATCAATATCAAACCAAGTATCAGTTTCCTATTCACACATAAAAAACCCACTGCATACACAATTACTTTTTCTATTGTTGCTCACAAATTTCCTTGCTATTTTTAATATCAACATTTCTTACAAACCCTGCCATCACTCATAAATAAAACAGCTGTGTTGGTAGGTAGTTTTCACTTACCAAATTAGATTTGAACCCCTTATATTGTTTCACCTGCTGTTATAATTAGGCCCAGGAGAAAAGAAAGGTAGCTGTTTTACCGCTCTCTCATTGTCTCATCTTATTTGTATTAAAACAGAAAAAATCCCTTGTAGTTGCAGAGTGTTGTTCTGTAGAAAAAACCAGCAGTCATTAGGCTGAACAGAGGCTGACCCTTTTCCTGCTGTGCCCTGACTTTTCAGCACATACGGCATTACTCCAATTTATAATGATTTAAAATGTGTGTGGTGTGTGCTTCTTGCTCTGCTCAAAACCAAATCCGTTTGAACCATATGGAAGGATTCCAGAATAACAATATGAGTTCATCTTAGGTTGCATTCCATAAGTGAATTTTATGCTAAAGTGTTTCTTACATGAAGAGATCTGAGAAAAAATTGATAATTTTATGCTACACATAAGGAATCACTTTTAGAAGACCTGAATCCCATGCTTTAGTTGTTGGAGCTAGATTTTCATGTTAGCTGTAGGCTAAAATCCCTGGCTATCCTCTGTGTCTGTGTGCTGGCTCTCACTCTGCTGCTAACCTGCACTGAGCCTGGAAAGGGAAATGCAGGAGGGCTGACAGGGAAAGAGGAGACCTCGACTTGTTTGACTTCTCTGCAGGCAATATATGCCCAGCTGGACTGACTCCCATGGCTGCACACAGACAGGGGTGTCTATCTAAGTAATCTTCATTTAACACCTTTCATTTTATAAAAACTGGGCCACAGTACTTGCTACTGCCTTGTGTAAACTCTGTGCTGTTCATCCATTGGTAATGGAAAGGAAGACTGACCTCTGCTGATGTATCTCCAGCACCAGCTGTAATATAAATGCATAGCAGATTAAATAGAACAAGGAATTTTAAGGACAATAGTTTGGCATGAAATCACAAACTAATTAACTCTCATAATCTGTAACAATTTTTTCAATTGCCCATAACTTCTGCTTTACTTCACTTGTTGTATCTTCTTGCCTTTGGGAAAATCATATAGAAAATTCAAGACATGCTCTGTTGGCCGAATCGTGATCTCTGTTTTGCTTTGAAGTGACATACATTTTCTGCTAAAACAATAATGACTCATTATTGACTGAGATGTACACTCACTGTGAAATCCAACATGTTCATTAGCCATAAAGTTGTCAAAAAATCTTTTCCAAACCAGGTTATTTCTGGCACTATATTAATTTTCATTTTCAATAGGTATTCCTACATTGAAGAGATTTGACAAATCTGCATTTGAAAATTTTGTTGACTTCCCAAATTGGCATATGAATGCCTGTAATTTCTGATTTATGCCCTAAAGCTGAACAATCCCTGAAAATACTAAAGTAAAAAACTACCTGTGGTAATTTATTGTAATCTCTGTGTTTGAAACTGTGCAGGACAAAAAATTTAGAACAGCCTTAAGTTAATTCATCATGACATCTTTTTCAGCTACGTTGTCAGATGAAATGCTCTTAAAATGAGAAAATACTGCTCTTAGTTACCTTGTTTTTACTTTATTAACACATATTAAGAGGCTGAAAAGTTAATATTAATGATTCTTAATGACCCAAAGTGTACCAAACATTATTGTTGTGCTTCATTGTATTAAAATAAGAAAATGTTTTGTAATGTATTTTACTTGAACTATTTTTCTTGTGGTGTCTGTGTTTGCAAGGTAACTGTTAACATATCAATATGCACTGAGGCATAGAGCTCAAAAAAGCAGAGCACAAAAATGTCTCACTAAAGTGAGCAACAAAGATGGGTAGTTGGATTCTGTAGGAATCTCCCAGCCCTGCAACACATTCATGATTTTTTGCTGGTGAAGAATCCACACAGAAAGGTATTAAATGTGGGAGCAGTGCCAAATGCTCTCTGATGTAAAAGGTAACAGAAAATTAAGTCCAACAAGCTCTTTCCTGGTGTATTTAAAATGTGCACAGATGCATGTAGGCTGACAGGGCTCTCCTGCAGAAGGGCCTGACACGGAGTGCTGCAGGGAGAAGCGGGTCTGCGAGCAGCCTGAGCTCAGGCTGCACTTCAGCCATGCAGTGCTCAGCCTCAGGCTGCCTGTGCTCAGCAGTGGCACACACACAGCTGAGTCAGAAAATAGGATGCACTTCATCTGCTCTGTGCTCCCAGGGACAGTGTGGACATTGCCTGAATCTAAATAAAAACATGCTGTTGAGGTTTTGGGAAAGTTCCTGAGAAACAAGATATACATGCTGGAAAGAGTCTTCATATGACATCTCCTAAACCGTAAGTATCAGGAGGTAGGAAAGAAGTGGGACTCAGAATGACGTGTAAGAGACAAGAGATATTGTGGATGGGAAAAGGAAGGCATGATGGAGGAAAGAATACAGAAAGAAATTTGCAATTAATGAAAAGGAACAAAAAATCCTGGAAGGTTTATTGATTACATTATGACATTCATAAAGAGAACTTATCATTTGGTGTAAAATGATGAAAACCCAGCAGCATAATTGTCTAACACATGAAGAAAAGTCAGATTTTTAGAAAAGAAAAATATCCTCTGCTAGATCAACTACTGGAAAAGAAGATTGGATTTTGCATATGTGAGGTCTTCATCAAAGAAAAGTTTTGAAGTCTTTTACTATTATGGTTTTCTTCTGAAGAGAACCATTCTGAAGAGAACCATTATCAATTTTTTCTCCATGTATAATAAAAATAGGTGCTAAAAATCTGCTCAGTGATCATAAAATGAAATTTAAGTCAGTTAAGTGGAAAAAAAACAACTGTCTAATTCTTGGAGAAGTACTAGAAGTGAAACAATGAAATTGTGAATTGCTTTCTTTTGGAAGTCTTTTAAAAATAGGTTAGGCAAACCTGTAGCCTATGTATCCAAGACACATTAGTCAGTCTTTTTAGTCTTATTTCGAAATTCACTTAGTGGTATAGTTGAACTCTGACTTTCAAAGACATGTGAAAGTTCCTTATTTCCTTTCCCCCTTTAACTGATATCTTGCACTTGCTTATTTTTGTGATTTTTGCTGCTATCAAAAGGAAATTAAATGTTCAGTAAAATTTTAATGCTGTAATCTACATGCAATTGGAATACTGTTAAATTATTTCAGGTTGTTCCCATAAACATGTGAAACACTGATAATTATGTGACCAAATCCATCAAAGTGATAAGGTTCTTGCTGAATGCACAGATTCCCATGTGAAAGCCAGTATGTTGCAAAGGAGGGAGTGAGCAGATTTTCACAATCAAATTTCCAGATTAAAAAACCCCAAACAAACCAAGAAGAAACATCACTGAGAGGCAAAAATGAAACTCTCAACATAAAGTGAACAAGAACAGAGAATTCCAGAAGATGTGTCATGGAAGAAAAAAACAAAGAAAGAGTCAAAAAAGTAAACATGCTTTGTTTTTATTTCTTTGGTGAGTGCTTCTGTGTTCTCTGGGGAAGAGTGAAATGCCCGAAGGGATTCCTGTTAGTGCTTGAAGAACAGCTTCTCCGTTATTTTAAGCCTCCACTCACCAATTTCATTTTGTTATTTTAGAATCAAAAAATAAGTGTATCTTATACTGCAGATATCCTGATTATAAAAAGCAATCCCCACATATTGCAGATATAACTTATAATACAACAAACTGCATATACACACACACACACACACACACACACACACACACACACATATAGATTTGAAAAAAAAAAAAAGAACCAAAATATGGGTTTGTGCTCAAAATGAAACTTTTGAAAACTCCTGCCTCTCTTCTGTCTTTACCAGCTCAGCCTCACGACTTTTAGGGCAGTTTGCCCTGAAGCCCAAGACTTTTGATGGCATGTCACCATTACAACAGTGAGAAACCTCATGGAGAAAGACCTGTCAGAATCTGTTTTTCTAGACCACTGTAGCATTTTCCTATGTTCCTCTGCTGAAAGCAACACAGCAATGTTTGATATATGGATAAAGCACTGAAATGCTCTGTCTAGATAAATAATATATTATAACTTGACTAAACTTCAGCAGCAGGTACCAGCTTTACATCAAAAGGTATCCATGACATCACAGAAATGGATGTTTGCAGTAGAATCTTCCCTTTGATCAATGTCCTTCCTGCCTTGCAGCTTCAGTGCAGGTCATGTTACCTTGCTCCCTTACCTCCATGGGAACACACCAGGGGTCTTGCCTAGACCCCTCAGGCACAAGCCAACTTTCAGTGAGGAAACTTCTCACCCTCACTACATGCTAATCAGATGAAGAAGACAGAATCACTCCTGATTTCTGGTTTTCACACAGAATTCTGTGGTTAGGAACTGTGGTTCATGCACAGGATTGGACGCAATGATCATCAAGGCGGGTGTGCTTTTAACCACCTTTTCCAATAATAATAAAAAAAATTAATCCTATTTTTGATGTCAGTGCTAATTAAAGAATAGTTTTGTGTCGTACACTCAAGATTATAATCTGATTACACCAGATTGTATGGTAGCCCATTTCTCATGGCTGATTACAAACCTCACAGGCAGCTCAGACACATACATGAAGTAGACTCAGTGTCTGTTTCACTTTCAGGAACCTCATACAGGTTTGCATGGACTGGTGTTACGTGTGTCATTCCCAATTCTTTCTTTGATGGTTGCTGACACTACTGCTTTGGACTCTCTGATCCTAAAGCCTGTGTCCTGGAACCACTGAATAATAGAAGCAAGTCTGGGTTTAGAGCAGAGCCATCTGGATTGTCTGATGTGGAGACAGACATTCTAGTTTTCATATTGTGGCTGAGGATCATATTTGGCATGGAGAGACAGAGAGAACTCTGTTATGTGATGGGAAGTTGTATTTGATGTACATATGCTACTTTGGTTTCATCCTGTACTTCAGTGTATCCTTCTAAACCAGATGAAATCTTCTGTTTCAACTATGGAATGAAATCTTATGTCTGCATAGAATAAAATTTAATTTCTCAGCATTTTACAATACCTGTAGTTTAAGAGGCTACTTTGCATATTTTGAATAATAACGTGGTAATTTAGTTGTTTATGGTTGTTTCAGGTCATAAAAAATAATTTAAAAGTGAAATTTCATTGGGAATATTAAAGCTCAACAAATTTTTCATGGGGGAAAGAGTAGATTTTAATTTCAATTAGCTATTACTGGTGTTAAGATTTTATTCACTGTAGGTTATTTTATATTTCCTCTCATATTAGCCTGTGATTGTAATCTCTCTGAGCAAATATATTTGCTTGTGTCAGACTTACTGTAATTTCTACCTTTTATGAGACAAATCTGGCTTGTAGCAAAGGCTATTAGAAATGTTCTTTTCCCACTCTGAAAACCCAGAGAATTTTATACTGCTCTGTAGTGCCGCTAGAACAATGCTCCAGAGAGGCGTGAGGTGGCTTCGAGTCAATCATGCTAATTGTTTCTGTATTTTCCTAAGCTACTGCTATCTTCAGTTGCAATTAACATGACATCTGGCAAAGCACTGGGCTGGAACATTGATTATTCTAATGTTTCTCATTAGTAATCATTAATAACAAATGAATAATTAAACCGATTATCAATTAACCTCTGGCTAAGGTTTTTGACACTATTTTTCCTCTGTAGAGACTCACAGCATGTACTGTTTAACTTGCTTGCACTTCATCTCCCTTGGAAGATAAAATTGTATTTCATTTTACTCTGAAGCAGCATAATATGTACCCTCTACTTCACGAGCACAACAGCCAAAGTGCTCTGTTCACTGAGAGTGCATTTGTATTCTATTTCCATAAGCATTGTGTGATTCCTTAAACCTAAGTTCTTACTCACATGAGGATATAAAGCTCTGCTTGAGGGTTCATGGGCACACAGACCATAAAAAGGTTGAGGAAAGGTAGCTGATAACTTGGCAGTGGTTATGCACTGTAACCTAAGTGCTACCTCCCTGAAAGCCTCTCTCTCCAAGTCCAAGAAATTAGGAGGGAACATTTATTTCTTACCAGTACCACCTTTCCTGGGAAACAGTTTCTGGTGAAAAATGGCTATGATTTTGTGATGTGTGGCTTAGCCAAATGAATTTTGATTAGCAAAATGACTGAGCTCCCTAAAATCTGCTATTCTCACATATATGTAACAGCTGAGGCTACAGAAATACCACAGTGGTCCACACTGCTTATTTTTACGAATAAAATGTAACTGGGTTACATCTGCAAAGGCTAAATACGGTGTAAGGGGAAAAAATGGGAAAGATTACTTGTGGTTTATTAACTTTGTTGCCTCTTTTCTGTGGTACTTCTGATGGTTACATCCTCCATGAATGGTATGAACACTTGAGTAAGCACATATATATTCATGCTTACAGTTTTCTGGCTAGAGTTAGGAGCTTGTACTTCCTGGAGTAAAGAACTGTATTTAATAACCCACAGATGACAAGCTGCCTACACAATCAGACCCCAGCTTTCATCTGTTCTTGTGTTAAAGATGATGTCAGGAAGGTGACGGCCACCTGGGAAGACAGATGTGGAGTGGGAGAGAGAGCTCACTGTACCACTGAACACCTGGGGTTCATCAGAGCACACTTAAGACAGATCTGCCTTCTGTCAACTCGAGAACAATCTCTGTGAGCACAACTGTGTGGCACAAGTCAATGTCTGCTCTGAGCTACACCCTGTTCCTTGCCCTAAGGGATTGTAGGAATTCAGAATATTCCCAAGTATACCCTTCACATTGGTTTTAGAAGGGATTCATGACAAATGAGAAGCTTTTCTAATGTTTGTCCAGTACCCACCTATTATACCAGATTATCTTTGACCTAGATATTATAGTTTTTGAGGAGTTTTGAAAAGGAAGAACAAATCAATCTTTAGCCAGCATCTAAATGTTGAGGCTGAAAAGACAGCTGTCAGAGAAATACTGACTTGTTAAGCTGCTGTGCATGGCTGAGTTTGAAATGTCAGTGGAAAACTGTTCCACTTTTCTGCTCATGGATGAGAAGGAAGCAGTAAGATGATGATCTGCTACTGAGTCACAACTGCTGCGAAGATGCTACAATGAGTAAGGAACTTAAATTTCTCTTCAGAAACAGTGCTGACTGCTTTACACACTAACAGGCACTGCCCAAAGTGACTGAGCTTTAGGAAAATGGATGAATTCTGAGATTTTTTTTTAATCTCCTACAAAAATTCAAGATTTAGATCCTTAAAGATATTAGAAAGAGAACCTGCAAAACTGTCCCACCTTAGACTAATGGAATTCTCCTGTGTATCATTGCTACATGTAGATGTGGTACTTAGGGACATAGTTTAATGAACTTGGCAGAGCTGGGTTTATGACTGAATACAATAATCTTAGAGGACTTTTCCAGCCAAAGATACTATGATTCTGTGATTCACGTGCAAATCACCATAGAGAAACTGGCCATTTCTCTTGCCATTTCTAAGGACTCATGCAAACAACAAAAAAGAAGGTGTTTTGCCCACCATTTTCAAATGTAGTATGCCTAAGAAACATGAATCAAACTCCAATAACTGCAAACATATGCAGAGCCACAGGCTTTACTTTGTCAGAGAAAACTGAGAATCAATGCTAATCTGTGCACTATTCTTCAGGTTGCTAAATGCCTGGCGTCTGAGGCTGTTTTGTGTCTGTAACACTTTTTATTTGTCAGAGTAAAATACAAACTCCCGAACATATTTAACCTGAATACTGAGTTTAAAAACAAACAAACAAACAAACAAACAAACAAACAACAAACAAAAAACCCCAGAAAAAACTAAAATAAGCAAAAGAAGAGAAAATTAATGACCTCTATTTTCTTCAGGAAGGGAGATTTTTTTCCCCTAGAAGTTTCTCATTTCTAAATATGGTTAAATTACCTTACTCTTTTTCTGGTAAATGTTAGGACTCTTCCACATCTCTGCTTTCAGATATGAATCAATAGAGCTCATGTAAAAGTGCTTTTTCTTTAGAAGTACTCACTGACTAATTTACATGAGATATTTCAGGCTGTGGAATTTTTATGAAGAATCTGTTAAGCTTTATGCTGACATTTGATTAATCACTGTTTTTTAACAAGAATATTGGCTAATTTTGTCAGTGTGACAACAGATGTGGTCAAATATCGATGACACTATTGGTGCTTAAAACTCTTAAATCATTTAATGATCAAGAGAAAGAAATGAGTATATCTGAAACCATATTACTTCCTTCTAATGTAATATAATGAGACGTATAATGAGAGAAATATGGTCAAATGGCTCATTTTGCAATACATTTTATTTCCTTTGCTCTATAGGATCTTTAAGACATATACAGCAAATAGATCTACAGAATGGGTCTATAGAATCTGAAGTTCCTGGTATGTAACAGGATAACAATGTCTCTAATTGGGTAAATGGTGAGCATCTGCTTTTGAACAGAGTTCAGGAGGCCAGATTGTCCAAGCCTTATTATTACACCTGAATAGAAATGACTGTGTCCCATTTTGAAAAGGTTGTAAATGGCTACAGAGCATGGAAAGCAGAAATCTGACACATTTTAGTCATATGTCTCTTCTGCTCAGCCAGCTTGTAGTCATTTTGATTCACTGCTTTCAGTAATCTTCAGTATTTCAATCTTTGTAGCCACCCCAGGACTACAGCTCAGATTGCCTTCAGTTCTGTGTTTAATGTGAGGGCCTTAACAGGATGCCATGCATCATTACAGTGACACGAGACCCTCTGGAAATGGGACATGATGTGTTTTGCTTGCAGACATGGTTAAAGAGACTATAACTGTCAGATGAAGCACAAAAGAAAGGCAGATAAGAGCAGTCACTCTGTCTGTCTCTCCAAATGATGTTTAAACAGAAAAATATATTGCTGAGCTTGTGAAAGGAATTTGTTTATTTCTTTACAGCTTTGAGGAATGAGTTGAGTGAATAAAAGCCTGTATCAAGGCAGCACTGAGAACACATCAATGAGGAAAACAGGAATGTAGGATTTTCTTTCTCTTTTCTTACTCTTTCCCCAACACATCTCATGCACAGGCTCACATACTACCTCCTCTATCTCTCTCCTCTATCTACTTTTTCCTCCTTTTAGGTTCTTTCTGCCATTTCACCTATTTTATTCCTATTATAAGCTGAGGACAGGAAAAGAGATAATTAGCACAGGTCCCACCAGTGTATTAAATGTATTAAAACTGAGTTGATACAGAATTCAATAATGAGAACAGTAAACAGAACTTCTTCCTAGAAGCTGAAATCTCAACTTTCAGCTGAAGCAAAAATAAAATAAAGAGGAATAACTACCTTCCCATGATTCAAAGTTAAGAGCAAAATTCTCAGTGCTGTTGTACTTTTATGTAGGTTTTGGCTGCAAGGTAGTAATGATAATCTTTAATTGAACATAAAATAAACATCTTCTGCATATCTTATTTTAAATATTAGGGAGTGATACTTGAGAAAAAGTAAAACTGAAGATGTGAAGTATCAGCAAGGTCCTGTAAGTGTAGCTTTCTTTCTGAGGACATGAATAGAAAGCTTTAGTGTGTGCATTGCACGTTGCATAAAATTACAAAAATTCAAGTAATGTAAAATTGACTTATAAATTGAACATTTTGTCCTCACACTGATGCAGAAGATGAGGGTACCATTTGGTACCGTCAAGTGACCCCTTTTACTGGCTTAGTAAAGGCATAGAGTGTTTCAGAAATTATGTAGAAGAGTATAAGGGAAGATCACATTCTGCTTAGTGATCTTCAACTTCAAGGGTCAAAGGATTAAATGTTTACTTTGCACCTGGGCCTTTCAGCTGGAGATGGGTGGTGGGTTCAGAATTATATGCTTCAGTCAAGAGGGAGATACTTAGACTGCTTCCATCTGTGCTCTCACCAAGAGCCATACTGTAGAATAATAAAGTTTTAATTTTGCTTTTCTACCTTTTACTTTGAGATGGTTTTGACTTATTTTATATTCTGTGGTTTTCCTATGAATTAGGATCTTAAATCTTCCCTGCATCTTAAATCCAGTGCATCATGGTCTGTGTTCTGTTGAAATCTGCTGCTGATTTTAATGCTTTCTGAAAAGGCTGGCTAATGTTTGAATTTTCGTATTACAGTACTTTAGAGCAGGACAAAAGAAAAAGAAAATAAAGGTATGCTTTTTTTTTCCTTGGTCAATTTAAATATTCTTGTTGCTCCTTTCCAATAGCAATGACCATAGCATTACATAAACTGAATTCTCACCAGTTTCAGATTTCCACATTTATTCCACTGCTGTTTTCTACAGTAGCAGAGATCAACTAACACTGTTATGATCTTGTACTTGTTCATTCCAGCTCAATGAACTTAGCAGGACTGCTTGGAATATTTTTTCCTTCTATCAAGGATTGTTCATGTGTTAGGGACTTTCATGCACATAAGGTTACAGAACATGAATAACTTCTTTTCTATAGGCTCCATTCTTTAACATTCATAAGTCTTCTGTTAATGTCTAGAAAAAAGTTACATTTTTTCAGAACACTGTACAGTATGATGTAGTTGTATTTGACAAAGTTACATTGTTAATGCTATAAAGGCATTATTGCAGACAAGTTTTAGTCTTAGAAGAGCAGTGCAAAGGAAAGTTGTGTCTTCCTGAGGGATGTCATCAGAAATAGAATTTGAAAATAGGGATTTCAAACTCCATTAGATATTTTTATAGTTATGACATAGATAATTGAAGAAATTTAAAAGAAGACTTTATGACCATATTTGGAAGGAACAATTACAGGTAATTCTTGTCTGCTTTTATCTAGTATGTAAATTCTTTGCTTAGACTTGGCAGAGTAACTCTATAGATTAATGAGGAATACGAGGGATATCCAGTCTGTGAATTTGATCTAGTGACTAGCATTTGACTTCTTTCCCTTTTACCACTTCTTTTTCTCCATCCTTTTCCAAAGGTTCTAACACTGGAATTATGTCCATTTCCTATTATGAAGCTGATCTGATGAATATCCTTTATTTCAGCAGACCTTAGTGTCTGACCCCAAGTGCCTTGCAGCACAAAATGTGTGCTGCTATCAGCACTCACTGAAATGAAATGGCACACAGGCAAAACATCACTGCTGGGAGCTCAGGAATCTCAGCTCTGTGTCCACACCTCACATCGTGTTTGTGCTGATGTCTCATGGAAAGCCCAGCAGCTGTGCACCTTCCTAAGGTGATGCTGCAGAGTAAGGCAGATCTTCCTGCCTGCATCAGAGCCTTTACCTTTTCTGTCCCACTGAACCTTCCCATCTATGTAAGTGAAATGAGAACAGGTGGTGATGCAGGACATAAGGCTATTAAACTTCAAAAATTAAGGAATTAAAAAATCCCTCACATTTAATACTATTGACAGTGGGAAAAGAATGGATTTTTAGGATGCCTAAAGGAAGAAAAAGGTGGAAGAGAAAAATAGTATGTTTCAGCTTGACTAGCAGTACATATTTGACATCACTTTCAGCCTCGTTTTATAAGGACCAAATTTCAATGCAGATAATTTTCACCATTTTTATCCCAATGAAAGAGATCTGCAGTGAGCTCAGTGCCATAGAATCAACAAAAATCAACATTATGGTTTCAAATTCTATTTCTGGCCTGCAAGGAGCAATTTTGTAGTTACTGTGGGCATTTGTACCATAGGTTTGGAGACTCCCATGTGTATTTCAGTACAGTTGAAAAAAGAAAAGCAGATTCAGAGCCTTGTATAGTATGGTATGAGGCTTTCCTGTCAGACTAAAATTCATTCACAGCATCAAAAGTTTTTTTCTACTTTCTGCAAAAAAAGTTTTTTCTACTTTCTGTTGCTGTTTGACACCCACGAGTGTTTCTGTTGCTGTTTGACACCACCAACGCCAGGCACCCACGAGTGGTACCCGAAACCAGGCTGTGCCACACTAATACAGATACAGAACAGAAAACTCACTAAAACCCTTTCTTTCTCCTCTCCCACCACCACCACCAAAAAAAAAAAAAAAAAAAATCTGCATCTGACTAAATCCTTAGAGAAGAGGGTAGGTTAAATTTCAAAATTGTGAAGATTTTATGCAGGCTGTGCTCGTGTTCTGGCTAAAGCCAGGCTGGAATCCGCTTGGATTAGTCCCCATGAGTTAGTTATCTACAGACAGAAGTTCCTCGAGAAAAGGAAATAAAAGAGCTGTTAAACCACTTGAATAAATTAATATTAATTAATTAATGCATTAATTGATGAATGAATTAACTAATTTGATGTATCAAAATTTCTAATATTACTTTCTGTCTTGTATGCCAGGCTCTTTCCAACCAAAGGAAAAGACAAGGAAAAAGTATTTGTTTCTTAGTTTTTTTTCTAGGTAGGTATTTTTTATCAATTCATTCAATTCTTACATATTTATTGCAACTTGATACATGATCAAAGCCTCACAAGTGAAACAAAGTAACTTCATTTATGATCTGTCCTTATCAAGATGAGACAACCAAAATTGATTAAGTTTCAGAATTAATAACAATCCCATCCCTACCTGTCACAAACACACTGACTCTGAGAAAGCAAGTTCCACACCAGACTAGAAAAGTAATTAGGGAAATACTGAATATTCTACTTTTCTGTCGTATATGACTGCTGCCATTTTTAGAATTAGTGAAGCATGTCAAATACTCTGTGAAACAAACAGCTCTTTTTAAAACTTGCATATTTTCTATTCTATGCTTATTCCCTGTACAATTATGCTTGAACAAAATTCTGAAAACAAAGTTCACTTGGTAGAAATGAAAAAAAAAATTCATTTGGTAGATGGCTCATAATTTGCAGAGTGTGTTTTAATGAACAACGAAAGACTGCTTTACTGTATTACATAATAGGCACCTCTCAACCTACACTGCCACCTACCCTAAATATGAAAATATTTGTTTTAAAATTATTGTTATTCTAATGAAAGTAAAACTTCTCTGTAACATTAATAGCAAATATTAAAGCACATGCAGAAGCAAAACAAATATGAAATGCTGAATTATAAGAACATCATGCAACCTACAGTGAAAATAAGCTTCATTGCACTATCCTATTTACAACCATGGATCAATGCTGTCATTGAATTTTGAGAAATAATTGTTAGGCTAGGTAGCATTAGATTACAAATATAGAGATCCTTGCAAAGGGGGAAGCCTTTGGAAGTAGTTGAAGAGTGTGCAGGCTTCATGAAGCATTTTTCTCATGGTTTGCAATAACAGCATTGGCTCTGATAGTAATCTCATGAGATTGCCTATTCCTGCTCTTCATACGAAAGTACCATCACCTTTCTAATTTCATTAAAAAATATAAAAAAGGAAAGCACACAAAACTTCAGCAATTTTGGTACTGCATTTCAGTGTGACTTCCCACTTACTTTTCTTCTTTCCCTGGGGTCTTAACTGCTCATTGAAATTCACATCTGAAACAAGGTCCTAACCAAACTTGTCCACCATCATTGATCAAGCTCTTGGGGACACGTCTGTTTGTGTAATTCTGATAAAGTACTTTGGAAGTGGAACTTTTGCAAGAGGGAGTAGAACAATTGTCACACATTGACAACCAGAGCTTTCTTTGGCTTTACTAAATAAACCTGAAGTTCTCCTGTTACCATTGATAAAATCTTCTACAGTTTATTTTTTTTTAACCTCACTGTGTGCCCTAATCCATTCCTGAAGCTGTTTTCAGGAGTAATAATTTTCTTTAATCTTTTATCTGTCCTGGGCTTCATCAAAGGTAGAGTGGCCAGCAGATTGAGGGAGGTGATTCTTCATGGCCAGGCTTTGGTAATGGTGGAGCTGCAGGTGCCAGAAGCTTCCTCTATGTCTGGTAGAGCCAGTGCCAGATGATTCAAAGATGCATGTGCCATTGGCCAAGGCTGGGCCAGTTGGAGGTGATGGAAACCCCTCTGTGACAACAGATTTGAGAAGAAGGAAAAAGGGTTACTGCACAGATATAAGTGCGGCCAGAGAAAAGCTGGGTGAGAACATGTGAGAGGAACAACTGTGCAGACACCAAGGTCAGTGTAGAAGGAGAGGCAGGAGGTGCTCCAGACATCAGAGCTGAGATTCCTCTGCAGCCCCAGGTGCATCCATGGTGAGGCAGCTGTGGCCCTGCAGCCCATGCAGGGCAGGGGGATGCACAGATCCATCTGCAGCCCGTGGAGATGTCCCAGGCTGGAGCAGGTGGATGCCTGAGAGGAGGCTGTGAACTTGTGGAAGTCTTGTGATGGGACAGGCTCCTCGTAGGTTTCCTATCAGGACTTGTGACCATGTGGAGGACTCACTCTGGAGCAGACTGTGCCTGAAGGACTGCACCCTGTGGAAATGTGATCCAAGTTGCAGCAGTGTGTGGAGGACTGTTGCTTGTGGGGTGGAATCATGTTAGAGCAGGGGAAGGACTCCTCTCTGAACAGTGGAAGAAACAACCTGTAATGAACCTCCATTCCTGTCTCCCTGCACTGCTGGGGTAGAAGGTAGAGGTGGGAAGGAGGGAGGGGTGCAAGAAAGGAGTTTTTTAGGTCTTATTTTACTTCACATTGTCCTGCTCTGATTTTGTGAGTAATAAATTCAATTAATATCTCTAATTAGAGCCTGTTTTGCAAATGATGGTGTTTGGTGAGTGATCTCTCCCAGTCCTTAACTCATGAATCCTCTGTTATATTTTCTCTCTTCTGTCCAGCTGTGGAGGGGAATGACAGAGTGCTTTTGGTGGGTACCTGGCATCCAGCCAGTGTCAACACACTACAGCTTCTCTCAGCTGAGACTCCATTTAGAGTACTGCATCCAGCTCTGAGATTCTCAGCAGAAGACATCAATATGTTGGAGCAATTCCAGAGGAGGGCTGTCAAGATATTTAGACCTCTTGTATGAAAATAGCCTGAGAGAACGAAGCCTGGAAAAGAGAACACTTCAAGGTCACCTCATTGCAGCCATACAGGATCTGAAGGCAAATGATGAAAAAGATAAAGAGGGACTTTTTACAGAAACATGTAGTCATAGGACAAGGGGACTGGATTAAACGTAAAAGACATTAGGTTTAGATTAGATATTTGGAGGATGTCAGTTCTTTGCAGTGTAGTTGGTGAGACACAGGTTGCCCAGAGAAGCTGTGGATGCTGTGTCCCTGCAGCTGTTCAAGGTCACACTGGATGGAGCTCTGAGAACCTGGCCTTCCCATGGCAGGGGAGTTAGTGTGAGATAATCTCTAAGGTCCTTTCCAACCCAAACCATTCTATGATTCTGTGATCTTCCATTCATGCCAAAAAGTAATAGACAAATACAGCAGCTCTTGGGACACTGTGGAAAAGCTACAGTTTCTGGCTAAAAGCTTTTAAAATCTAACAAGAAGATACAATCTACTAATCCATCTGTAGCATCTACTTTAATATAAACACTTTTCAAGAGCCTTTTAGACTTGAATAAATCATGCTTTAATGACAATCATACACAAATAATGATCTAAAAAATCATACCAATTTTTTTGCCTGTATGGGAAATATCTATAATCCTCCCCTTCTAATAAGATGACTTGCTCCTATTTTTGATGGCATGAACAATGCTGAGCTAAAAGGTAATAAGACACAGTTTTCCTCAATATTTACTCATTTCATCTTTAGAAATATTCAGAGAATAATTGCTTATGAGATCCCTCAAGTGCCAATTTCAAGGCTAATCATGAGATGGACAGTAATATAAATATCAAGAACACAGATTTATATCTGAAGCAATTGTTCCTCCTCTATTTTAATTTCACACATTGTTTTCCATTTTCAAGTGGAATTTTAAGTTTTTTATGAAATCTGTCCGAATTGAAAGAAGCAGCAATATCTCTGATCAAGGGATGTTCTATTGGGAGCTACTTCACAAGCAAAGACTGAGTAAGAGCTCCAGGCTTCCTCTGCTTTATGTTTCCTGAAAGCAGTACCACTTCCAATTTCATCTCCCAAAGCCTCTTGAATTCCTCATTTCTTACGTATAAAGGAGAATCTATATGTCTCTCAGAAGATTGGTCTTATACAACCAAACTCATAAAAACTTAATAATACATTTTGTTCTTTCTTTCTTTAGCCTTTCTGTAATCAAGCATTTTTTAATAAAAAGCTCCCTCCAATCTTTCTAATTTCCTTTTTTTTTTTTTTTTTTTTTTGGCTTTTATTTCCGGATGCCACCACATTCTTTCTGATCACAGGTGTTTAAAGCATATGCTACCATCTCATAAGGAAGATAAAAAACTTATGTGAAGGGGTTGAGATAGCTAATGCTCGTATCTGGTAGGATTTTTTTTTTTCCTGACAAACATTTGTTGTCTTAGCAGCTTTCCTGATATTTTGAGTTCTGTTTTATCTGCCTTCTAGTTTGACCCTACCTGATTTTCCTTGTAATTGTCCTGTAGAGTCTATGCTACAGGAAAATGCCCTCAATTAAAGTTTTACAGATGTCAGAAACTACACTAAGTCTATTCAGTTTCATTGCATAAATATGTTTTACTTCAACCTTGTGGCAGGGTCTATTTTTTTTTTTTTTTTTTTTGTTCTGAATTTGTTAGAAATAGCAAACACCAGACTGACTGGAGATTACCTGCCAGAGAAAGCCATATTTACTTAATGCAGAGTAAAAATAAAAGTCAATCTTCTTGCCTTAGGAAGGGTGGGGAAAGAGGTTCTGGAGTTCTTCTCCCTTTTGGCTCCTAGTTTTGGGCTCTGTTGGTCTGGACAGCGCCTCCTTCTTTCCTGTCTCCCCAGTGGGGCCTGAATTACCTTCCTGTTCAAAGAACTCTTTTCCCTCTTTCCAGAAGTTATGAGTAAAAGAGGAAAGCCCAAGCTTCAGTGAAGGTGCTTAAAGGCATTTACTTGGGTTGCAAAAGGCCAAGTGTTAAATGCTTTAGAAGGTCAAGAGTAAGAAGACCCAGAGGTGTGAATCCTGCTTAGTTTTGTGAACAAAGCTCCTTCTGTGTGTGAGTCAGAGAGTAAACAGAAAAGCCAGATAGAACACAGAGCAGTATGAAACAAAACTTTATTTTAATGTGTATGCCAAAAGTATGCCATGGGATAGGGAAATGGAGACTGTCAAGTACATAACTGCTGAGAAATGGAGAGGGGTTTTGGACAGGGATTTCAGTCCTACAAAATATATATTTCAGAACTCAATGGAAATGAAAAGGCCTGGCAGATGTTCACATTTCCTGTCACAGACGACAGCTGGTTCCTGATGGGAATTCTTTGCCAGTGGGAAAGATGGTCAGTTAGAGTGTGGAAAGGAATGCCAGGAAGCTAGTCAGCAATGCCATGTATTTTAGGACAAAGCATGTAAGATAACCAGCTTCCAGTTCAGAAAAACAAGGTAAATAAAATAAAAATATTACCACAGCTACTTTAGGTCAGAAACTTCTCACTATGAGGAGCAGCTGAGGGAGGTGGGAGCGTTAAGCCTGGAGTAAAGAGTCTCAAGGAAAACCTCATTGTCCTCTACAATTAATTGAAAGGTGGTGGTGGTGATGCCTAAACATTTTTGTTTAGTTCTTTATATATTTTTTATGTATTTTTAGTCTTGTAGATTTTTAAAATATAATTATATGGTTTCTAGTGCTTTTCCTGCCCTTTCTCACAATAAGCTAACCCTTACTAACATACTCTTGAAATTCCATTCAGTCTTGTTCTTAAGAAGATAATTCTTGTCAAGAACATCCGTTTTCCCCCAGAACTTAAGAGACACAACAAGAAATGGAGCAAAGAAGCCCCTGGACCAATTCCAAAGGGCAGACCCAAGGGTGGTTACTGGGGCAAGTGATCTCCTGTTGGATATACCTGCCAGAAATACTAATTAATTACTCTTAAAAAAAACACCTGTAGAAATCCTTTATCATGCATGTGCAGAGACACATTTGTGCACCTGAAAGCTTTCATTTAAACATTGTTTTTTTATATTACCACTTTAACAGTGTTGCAAGTCTTTTGAATCCAGGCAACAACAGCGAGGAAAGAATTGGCGACTTCTTCCAGGAAACTGTTACAGGACAAGAGGAAATAACCTCAAGATACACCAGGGGAGCTCAGGCTGGACATCAGAAAGAATTTCTTCGCTGAAAGGGTGGTTAAGCATTGGAATGAGCCACCCTGGGAAGGGCTAAAGCTACTGTTCCTGGAAGAGTTCAAGAAATGACTGGGTGTGGCACTCCGTGCTATGGTTTATTTGGCATGAGGGGAGGGTGTTTGGCCAAAGCAAAGGCTGGACTCAATAATCTTGGAGATCTTTTCCAACCTTAATGATTCTATGATGCCTTCATCTTTTTTTTTTTTTTTTTTTTTTTTTAGGCTTGTTTCAATGGAGCTACAATGAGTACCCCACCCTTCTGTTTTTACTTAAGGCTTATACCTAAACCAAAGTATTTTGGTACGTGTTATGATGTTATGAAGACTTAAATTGTATTTCTGTTTACATTGAGATCTTGTGACAAAAGAATACATTTTATGAAATATTTAAAAAGATTTAAAAAATTGTTGAGTATACAAATGGAAAAAAACCCAAAATATTTAAAAGGAATGATCTAGTTATTTCTGCAAAGTCAGGTCTGAATGCAGGTAATTAAAGTCTTGAAAAAGACACAGGAGGGGTTGAAGTACTGGTTGTCTCTTCTTGCTGTCTCTTTAAGAATTAATGTTCAAGAGGAATCTGTAAATTTATTTTAATGGTGTGTTTTGGATAACTTCCTATAAAATATATATGGCCTACATGGTGCACTATATCATTAAGCCGTAGTATTTTACAGCAAAGATATTTTTGCAAGAGCCAACCTGCAATTTAACCAGAACTACAGTATTTCATTCTTACTATATAAATACATTCTTTATGAAACATGCCATTCTAATTTAGAATTTTAAAAGGACTGATTAAGTGCACACTGAAGTCAACAAATAAAAATTTTTGTCTGCAAACACTGGACTTTACTGCCAGTTTAGGTAAAAATATTTAAATCAAATAACATTTTTTATATGTTATGTTATTTAGGACCATTCCACATCTTTTGAAACAATGTTGTGGAAGAGCCAGTACATTTTTTGAAAGAGTGAGTATGCTTCTGGGAGAGTCTCATATGTCATATCTGTAGATGAACTGCTAGAAAAATAAAATGACAGTCCATAAATAGAAGCTGTAATGCTGCAGCAGAATAATTATTCTTCCCTTTGGTATTCTGGACAAAGAAGACAAAGCCAGTTCAATCTGCACTACACTGCATTAGGGCATATGACATCCAATATTCCAAACAAGCTTGATTAAAATGTAATTAATGTGATGTTAGCTTGCTATTAATGTTTCATGAATAAGATATTTTATATTGTTTACTGGTACATTGTTTTTGTTTGTACTGTGTATTGTAAATATATACTTGATCAGTTTTATTTTATTTATTAAAATTTGTTCTGCTTCCGACTGCTAAGTATATTTTATGTTCTCATCTTCATTATTTGAGATCCAACCTCTCTGACAAGTCTCAGAGAAAAGATGAGTCCAGGAAGGCTGGATATTCTCCAAGAAGGAAATCTTAAAGACTCAGGATCAGGCCATCCCCACAGAAGACAAGATGTTGGATAAGACTGGCCCAGCTGGTCAGAGAGCTCCTGGAGCTGGAGCTCCTGACTGGAACTCAGGAATAAAAGGAGAGTATATGACCTTTGGAAGAAGGAGCATGCAGGAGGACTAAAATGATGTCATGAGCTTATGCAGGAAGAAGAACAGAGGGGCCAAAGTCCAAATAGAAATTTATCTGACTAGTACTGTAAAGACAATAAAAATATTTATATAAATATTATACAAACATAAGGGTGGCTACAAAGAGTCTTCATCCTTTGTTGGATGTAACAGCCAACACAGTGACAAAGGAGGTGAAGGAAGAAGCTATGTACCCAATGAAAGTCCTGCTTGAGTAACCTGATCTGCTAGGAGATGACCCACTGAGTGGGTGAGGGAGAGGGCATGGGTGAGGTCTGCCTTCAGTAAAGCTTTGACAATGTTTCCCTGAAACTGGCTGCTCTGGCTTGGACAGGTGCGCTCTTCACGTGGTAAAAACCTGTCTGGATGGCTGGGCCTGGAGTGGTGGGGAGTGGGGTTAATCCAGCTGCTGCCTGGTCACCAGTGGGTTCCCCAGGGCTCAGCAGTGGGGCTGCTCCTGTTTGACATCTTCACCAGTGATCTGGATGAGGGGTCGAGGGGACTGCGACAGAATGAGACAAGGAGAGCAGAGCACGTATTAAGGGCCTGACAGAATCACAGAATTATAGAATACTCTGGGTGGAAGGGTCCTCTGAAGGTCCCATGGTTCAAACATGGTTCCCCCATGGGCAGGGGCATCTCTCACCTGGATCAGAAGTCTGGGTAGATGATGTGATTGGTAAGATTCTGCATCTACTGATTGACAAATACAAGGGTGGCAGAGAACTCTGGAAAGACAGAATTGCACATGCTGAACCCTTGGTATTTGAGAAGTGCACAAGTGTGTCTTAGTTTGCAATCAATATGCATTGTCCTTTATTTAAATACTTCACGGACCTCTAATACTATAATGTTAAAATACTTAATCTACAGAAAAAAATATAAAAAAAGGTTTATGCAAAAGACCCCATAAATTATAGAAGATCTATAATTCAGGCAAAACAATCTTCAGTGTATTCAGATTCATAAATATGAAAGGATTTTAAATGTTGATTGGACAATTTCTTTTTGCCTATCACTATAAGATTCCATGTAGCTGAGGTAAGATCTTTAAAGTTAATTTTCGGAGGCTCAAAAATAGATTTTCCAATCATTATGAATTCCAATACTTTGTATAATTTAGTGCTATAAATCATTCTCACGTACAATTTGTAACTCTGAACTTGCAGTTCTTTTTATCCATATCATCTGAGACCATATGATAGAAGAAAATGATAACTCAAAAATTGTTAAGTCTAGCAAAATAATTCCCCTAATTTATTCTCATTTGGGAAAACTTTTATATGAAAATATGCCTCAGGATTTGTCCATGGTCCCTGTACAATCATCACAAAGATCAGAAAACCAAATTTGATTCTGTCCTTGGTACAATCCAAAAGGAAGAAAAGACACATTGATGTTTTAAGTTATTAAGTCCATTTGGAAATGTTCTATACAAATGCCCTTCCTAAATGAATAATACCTAGTAATAATACCTCTCCATCTCAAATATGTGTTAATTATCACATACAGCAATTTCAAAGCTTTTTCTGTATCCTTTGATAAATGCTGACTCTTGACAGTTGAATTAGGAAGTGCCTTGCTAAAAGTTAGCTGGTTTTGAGATGTGAGTTTTCTAAGATGATTGTTCCATTATTATACTATGCCTCCTACTTAATTCACTTGTGACCATTGATTTACATCAAAAATCTGCTGATGGTTCAGATTTCTCATCTTATACTTATGACTGGTAGAAGAATGCCACACAACCTATATCAGATTATTCATGAGAGAGAGAGATATGAAATTCCTTTACATGAGAAACAGAACTGAAGAGTATTACTATACTGCAGTTCTTATGGTGCTACATCATTAATACACTCAGACAGACCTAAAGGACATGGCAGATGATGGAGGCAGCTGTTTTAATGCACTGGGTGTGGGTGTCTGCGTATAAAAAATTTCAATTTGAATATTAAATACATTGATTTTTCAGTGCTTTAAAAATTCTTTACACAAAAGAAACAGGTATTTTGATATGATCAGTTATTGATGACAAATGAACTGTTTATAGCTGATATGATTTATGGGGTCTGGCAGATCAAAACTTATATTTGATGTGGAATACTTTTTTGTCCTTGCCTTTCTGGCAGCATAATTGGAGAATACTTAAATGTCAACTTACACTTAAATATAAGTCTGAACATTTACAGTCATCTAATTTCATGCTTATTTGGCTTGGGAAAAAATTTATTTGCTATGAAGCTTGACAAATGGTCGAGCAATACATATAAACCTTTTATAAACTGGGTATAAAAAATTAGTCTTTAAATAGGAATGAACGTTTTGGCTTTTAAATGAAACTGTGCCTAAAATTTGCTTGCCAGTGAGGTTCTCAAGTCAGTTATCATTGTGTCTCCTTGTAGGAGAATGCTGAGTTTGTTTAAGGGCTTGTAATTCCAGCTGAGATCACATTAAGGAAACTTGGTCGATAATGTCACTGCTGATCTTCTATAACAAAGTATTCTCTGGAGGAAGAAGAGTTAATGAACATAAGAGACATAGAGCATCTCAAAAGGCTGGACAAAACTGAAATTACCTGTCCCAGATTTTTACTATTAAAGAAACAAAACGGGAGGAATAAAATGCCTTTTGATTTCTTGGCTGATGAGCAGAATACTCACTTTTGCTGTGGTGGAGGAGAAGGGATTTGTGGCAGGGTGCTGAGCAGAGTGGTAAGAGTGTGAGTGGAGATTTCTTCCTCACTGTCTTAACTTGTGCAAACTTCCCACTCTTAGAAATTAAAGCATGGGACTTTCCTGACACAACATGGAGGAGAACTGAATTTGTTTGCCTGACTCCTCAGCTGGGTGATGGACTTGATGCTAGATGGAAGGAGAGACATAAGGAAGGCTGAATAAAGTTGGGTGTTCTAATGGCAGCAGCAGCCTAAGGCTGCCTGGAATCTGTGGCTGCCGGTGCTGCCCATACCCACCACCCCTTCTGCTTACACTGCCACAGGTCTGTACAAATATGTTTCTGTGTGGGTAGCATTAGCTGCCTCTATAATATACCCCAATTCAGAAGACTGAAGTAAGAACTAACAGCTATAGAAGTTGCCTTTAATGTTGGGGGGTTTTTTGTTGTTTGTTTCTTTATCTGAATTGTAGAAAAGGACACCCCTATTTTTGTATTAAGCGTCTTATTCACACATCTTTTAGTCAGAATTTTCCTAAAAGAAGATCTAAATTTGGTCTTTGAACAATGGTATATCATGTTTACTGGTGCTTCTGAAGCACCTAGACCAAACATTTTCTCTAATCAATACACTGATTGAAAAATACAGGGAAAATAGCAAAGGATTAAGAGTGGCACTAATATTAAATAAAGATTCTCAGATTTAGGTTAAGGTCAAGAATAATCCTTTCATGGGTTTATACCATATTTGTCTGCTTTTGTTAAAATTTTAGCCATCTGAGGCAGGGATCTGATGGAGGAGAGTGGACAGTTTGGACCGATGTTGGAAAGGTCACCTTTCAGCAGCAGACTGTGGGCTTATCTTTCTAAATAATTATTTTAGTATTTGTGAATGTGCTTAAGAAATTGAAAGTTTAGGGTTTAAAACAGTTGGTAGAAAACAAGATTAAATAAACCCTGATTCTCACATAGTTGAACTCAGCTCTGAAAATTTTCTAGAAATAAATCCCAAATGAAGAACCTTGGATGGACTGGGGAGATTATATGTTTGCTAGAAATTCAAGGCAACAAATAAAAAGGTGCTTTCAGGCTTAATAAGGCAGAACTACTGAAACAGTACCTTCAAATGTACCAGAGTATATTTAGCAGTGCTCACTATTTTCAAGTTCATGATTTATTGGTTGAACCATAGTTGATGACATTTGTGCAGCTCAATAGCTGTTCAAATAATGGAAAGAATAACAACAGTTTTGTCTAGTAATATAAGGATAAATTCATTCTGGTGTTGAAGCAGCTTTAAGGCTGAGCAATAATGGAAGTGGGACAGGAGAACATAGAATATCTGTGAAAGAGGCAGTGATATTATAGATACAGCATTGGATTTGACTGCAATATCATTTAGAAGGATTGCCCTGGAGGACTGGTAATCTATAAAAAAAGGCAACTGCAGACATAAAAATTATGTGTAGGTTGTATTACTGCAAATATGTTTTAAACCTTCCTTTCACAAAAAAGAAAGCATTTCCAGAGAGATGGATGGGTAAAGAGCAAAGTGCTCAGCCCTGATAGAAATGCCACTGGCGCTTTCTCCAGTGGCACCTTTTCTCCAGTGGCACACTTGGAAATGTTGCCCCCAAAGAGTATAAAATGTAAATGTAACATGTTCTTTGCTAATTTTAATTTGACAAATCAGTACTGGGTCTTTGGGTTAGGTTGCACACTTTGAAGTTTCTTTTTCTCAAACCCACTTTCCTAATTTTTAACTATTAGAAACATATTGCACTCTATCCCTCCTCCCCTCAAAGAGGCAAAGACATTGAAGTACCTGATACTGCTATAATTCAAATTTTAATTATTAAAAAAATTCTAATTAGTTAGAGAGAAGAATTGTGGCAATTTTTCCCTAGCTTATCAACTGACAGTTTCATGAAGGAAGTAATGTCAATTTTAGAAATGGAACCTTGAATAACTAGACAGCAACAACAATGTAAAATCAGCCATTTTAACCAGCATGAAAACAATAGCAACCCAGGCAGTGCAAAGCTTGTACACATGTTTACTGGATTTTCTTGTGCAGTCTACACAGAATTCACAGTGATTTTCTCTCTAGTACACTGCTTGTAAGGTGTCTCTAGAGTTTTTGAAGTTGGGATGCTTTCTCCATATGCAGTTCTGGGCCAGTGGTTTTGGAAGTGTAATGATTCCCTAATGCATGCATGAGAGAAGAGAAAGGACATTGGGAGCTCATTAAGTACAAACTCATGGTACTGCATATCCTATTGATCCCTGACAGTAAATTTAAAGCTTGGGTTTCAGCTCTGTAGAAGAAAGTATAATGCCACTGTGATTCATGACAGATTTGTAACTCCAATGACATTACCCTTAAGGAAAAAAATTGTTCTCAACTGCATGCAGCCATGAGACAGAAAGATGACAGAGGAAATAACCAAAATTAACAGCAAGTACACTTCTTTTTGGCACAAGCCAGATTTTAGTTAATCTAATTTTTGTGTCTGCTGTGTTTGTTCTGTTCCTGAATATTCTATGGTACCTCTGACTCATAACCTCTTGTCCATGCTCATATGTTTGGGCTGTCTGAGGTGCCTTCTCAAAAATTACACTTTGTTCTCACCCCAAAGCCCAAGGTTTCTCTGTGGAAAACTTATTGCCTCTGAAGCCAGCTGATCTTTTGCTGGAGAATCAAATAGGCACTGACCTGGGACATGGTGAGCATTTCACTTTTATCAGCAGAATAATAATCCTTTTCCCATTCTCATGGAGATAATGAAATGGACTTCTGGCATTTTCTTCAAAACATGGAAGGAATCAAGAAGAGAATCTTAAGATACTCTAAAAGCATACAGGAATTATGTGTAATTTTATCAGAATATATACTAATTGCATACACTTGTATGTTATAATTACTGACACACATGAACAGTAATGGTTGTTTTTCTTTTTGAAGAGACACACAGGGCAGGAAATGTTGAACTGATCATTATAAAAAAAAAAAAAAAGAAGAAAAACTCTCCTGAGAGGAGATGAACTGTATTCAGGCAAAAAGAGTATACCTTTAAATTTTGAAGCCCTTGAAAAGGATTTTTAATAAGAGTTTTATTTCACCATTTATTATTATTATTACTACTACTATAACCTCGACTGCATCAAAATGTGCATGCAAGAAAGGACATAGGGAAATGCTATCTGAGACTTCTAGTACAGTTTATCTTCTTGAATCTTTTAGAAACTAGAACTGAATAAAAACAAAGCCAAACAATTCCGATGAGAATTGTCCTTACTACTCTGCGAAGTTACATTAAGTAATTTCTGATAACCTCCAATACCTGAATTGACTTCCTCCCTTCCCCTCCAAATTGTTGTTAAACTAATATATCAAAGAGGTAGATAATGTCTTATGGCCTTCTTGGACTTTCCTTTGTTAAGCACTTCCAAACCATTTCTACATATTCATGATTCAGGGTGGAGAAAACCTGGCTGCAAACTTAATGCTGTCCTATGATACATTCATTGAGATCGAGGTAGTCTTAAAGTACCTAAGAATCTGATGCATCAATCATAAAAAATCAAACAACGTTTCAAATTATTATGGATTCCTTGCCCTAATTTTCAAGGCAGATCCTGCTTTGTATTTAATAAGCAAGTTCAACCCCAAAAGACATACTGTAATTAGATAATACATAGCCAAAATATCTTAAAATGAAACTGTGGCATCAAGATTTTGTTCATTCAATGTTATGGTTATTCATAAATAAAACATCATATGTTTGGATTGTCAAACCAAACTTTTCAATAAAAATCCCATAAACTAAAAGAATGTAGGGATAAAAATTAGTAGCAAGACACTGGAACGTTTACTTGCTCCAGGAAAATATATTATGTTAAAAAAAATTATTTTAATTGGATCTTAAAGTGAGCTGTAAGTGTCCTCCACAAACCATTTTATTTCTTATTGATGTTTTAAATCTCTGTGCAGTATTTTAGCACTCACTAAAAATATAAATCCACAGCAGTAACATTAACATGAACTTACTGCATGGTGTGCTATACACCATAAAAGGTCTCCTAAAGGTGGCATTTTCTTTTCTTTCTTTTCCACCCCCCCACCCCCCCCCCCCCCCCCCGGGATTTTGTCCTGTGGTGCCAGATTTCATCATTCATAGATAGCTTTGCTATTCCACTGTCTACTCTATAGTATATTGTATAGTATTTTTCTGTGGAATTAGTTCTTGAAGACTATTATATGTTTCCCATCAGAGAAATATTTTTAAAATTCATATGGATGTATAATAGAATCATAGAAATATTTGTGTTAGGAGGAATCTTAAAGACCATTTCAGGTCATGGACAGGGACACCTTTCACTAGACTGGGTGGTTTGGGCTTCACCCAGCCTGGCCTTGAACACTTCCAGGGATGGGGCATCCACAGCTTCCCTGTGCAACCTGTTCATGTGCCTCACCACCCTTAAAGAAAAGAATTTTTCCCCAATATCTAATCCAAACCCACCCTTTTCAGGTTTTCACCCTTATCACTATCTGCTCTTGTAAAAAGTTCCTCTCCATCTTATGATATATTATCATTAATAATACTGCCCAAATTCACTGAATCAAATGACCTAGACATACTTTTTCCTTCTTGAAGACAACAGGCATCGGCTTTAAAGCTGCAGACCCCAATTTTCAAAATTGAATTTTTAAAAAGGCGGTCAGTAAACCACAATCTCTTAATATATGAAACTCCTGAAATACTCATGGTACCTACTTAAAGCACAATAAAACTGGAAGAAAAATTATTGTATTGCAGTTGATGGAGTAAATAGCTGTTTCTGCAGTACTCTATTTGTTGGGTTTTTTTTAAATTAAAAAGTAACATTTATTATTCCCTATGCTTACACATTGTCATGATATGCAGCTTTTTCATTGTATAGTTTTATAGTCTATGGTCACTCAGAACAAGAAATTATATTTCAGTCACACCAAAACTGAGGAAATATCTTTTTGGAGAAACAAACTTTTCCCCAAATTTTTATAATTCAGAAAAAAATATTTTCTTTTGGTTTGAATACTGAAAGCTTTCAATGGGGAAAATAACAAAATACTTCATGATAAGAGTACATTCAGGATTCAGTATATTTTTGTTAGAATCCCAGATTTATAGTTTCTGAAAACACTCAACAAGGCATATTCAAAAATGCTTAGTTACAGCAGAATATTTTAAATCGTGTTGTGGATGCTATATTCGTGTTCGCTTCCAATTAAATTAGTACCATGTACTAACGTAAACCAAAGGAATTACTAAATCTTAGATATTGAGTAGTCTATTATTTTTCTGCAATAAACTTTCATTCTAGCTAATATTTTCTGGACTTCAGTCATTGGAAACAGCCTTTTTCTGTAAAATTTTTCAGGTGCCATTCTGTTTTGTTTTCATTCTCCCTCTCTTCTTAGGTCTCTTCCATGTCCACAGAATATTTCAGTGACTACTGTTCCTGTGAGATGCAAGTCTGTTTTATACTTGAATATGACAGGATCTATGTTATAATCCTACAAAAGCAGATTTTCTACAGAGTGATTACTTTAGTAATGATGAACTTGAAGCAGCAGGAATGGAGAATGTACAGAAAATCAGAATAGCACATAGATGCTGGACTAAAAAAAATCTAAGCGCTGTGAAGTGGGAGTAGATGAAAGGTGACTCTTAAAGAAAATTGTTTAAATAGGTTTCCTTCAACTGTGCTTGCTTGCTGAACATATTAACTTTATTTGTTAACTTTTAGGAAAGAATGATCTTTTCATGCTACTTGTTACAGCTACAAAATGACTTTAATTTTATAACAAATTAATTAGCTTTAATTTCATTTGAAACAAGAATAATTAACACCCTGGAATCAGCTGCCTGTATTTCATAAAAGCTGCTCAATGCCATATTAGAAGCTAATACCTATGCAATTGCTGATGTTCCTTCTCCTGCCAGGCTTTTCACTTAATGTCATGAGACATAGCTCTCAATAAAAGCAGGCACCAGAAGAAATAAACTGGCATAACTTTTGACATAGAAGTACAACCTTAAAAAAGGTAGGTAAATAGCAGCAGGATGGTAATTATCCTTGGCTACTTAAACTAAGCAGAAAAATAATGCTTGACTAGATAGGCCTCCAAACCCAATTCAGGATGACTTCAGGAAAGCAAAGGTCTCTTTCCCTAGTAGAAAATTTGTGGCAAGAAGTTCCCTATGAACAGACTGCACTGCCTATCAAGCATCTTTTTCTTCCTCTACAGATTCTACAAAAATCAGGACACATTTTTTAAAGCCGGTTTTAATTTTTTTTTTTTTTTTTTTTTTTTTTTTTTTTTTTTTTTTTTTTTTTCAGCCTTGATATTTATTATTCCTTAACCAGCCTAGGTAAACAGGGGACCATCAGGCTGGCCCAAGCCCGGGAGATGCTCCCTCCTTCAGCCTGTTCCTGGATCCTTGGGATAGGGCAAGGAGGCTGAGACTGCCTCTGGGGGTGTCACCCAGCTGCTGCCGAAGGGGCAGCGGGGCACTGAGAGCAGCCTGGTCACCCTGCTACAGCCCGGCAGCTCCGGGGGCAGGGCCCTTCCCTGTGCGCTCGGCAGGAGCACTGCGATGAAACTTCCCGGCTGTAGAGACACCATTCCTGCCGCTCGGATGGATGTAGTTTTTCCTGAGGCAATGTCAGCTTTACTGGTTTTCTTGCCTATGCTCCGTGCAGATGCTGTGTCATCATCTCTCTTTTACAAAAGTGATGGCTGTCCTGTAGACAGGGAAGGGCTCGGCTCATCTAGATGGAAGTGTGAGCATGAGTGAAAAGGCTCTTGATCATTTCAAAGGATTGCAAAATTTTGGGATTTTGCAGTTGCGAATAGTTCTAAATTTATATTGCACGCATTATAAAATGAAACAGTTACTCATAATGATGAAGGTCAAGAAAGTGAAAACTCCCTTTCACTTCAACAAAGATCCTCATTCCAGGAATATCATTTTCTGTGAAAAATGGGGAAAAAAGAGAACATAAGGAGGAGGTGCTGAATATCTTAGCATCAGTGTAATCAGTGTAACCACTGCCAATGTAAATTTGAGTACAAGCTTCATCTCTTTATTACAGGGAGGAGATGGAGAAAAGTGGTAATATTTCCCAATAAAGTCTTGCCTAAACACTCACAGAAAGAGGATTTTTAAACCCAAACAAATTCATTAATGTACTTACAAAAGGTGGATCCTTCCTGTGCCTCCTGGCATGAACATCACAACTGGGAGCACGTGCAGAGACTGCAGAAGGCAGGATCTGACTTCTGTTGAGTTTGTCACATGAGAGAGGAGGAATCACAGCATGTTCTCTGGCATGGATATAGGAGCATCTCCTCAGCAGATCCATTCCGCTATCCAGCTGAAAGTACCCTGCTGTTCATTTTCTTCCTCCTCCCTCTCCTTTTCAGCACTACTGGAAATTCCCCCCTGGCTGCTGCTGTCAGACCCAGTGCTGCTCTGCCTGGGCAGCCAGCAGAGCACAAAGAGCACGGTGAGGATTTCAGCAGAGGCCCAGAGACACCAATGGTGGCAGGCAGAGAGGAGCACACTTCCCTGGCTGAGTCTAGGTAACTCCTGGTCCCTCTGCTCCATCTCCTTCAGGAGCCAAGACATCTCTGGGTTTGCTGCTCCTCATGCTATGCAAGAGCTCTTGTGTGACATTTTATTTCTGGTACCCACCCCCAGTACTCATGGCAGGATGCTCAGCACCATCAGGATTTGGGTGATGTTCCCAGCCATGGCCTGGAGGAGGAGGAGGAGGGAAGGGGCTCAGCTGGGCTGGGTGGCAGGGAGAAGGCTGCTGGGACAGTAGGGGCAGGAGACACAGGGGTCTGGGAATGTGTGTGACAGGGGATGTGGGAGCTCAGAGGTATCACAGCCAAGGTTGGTGAGTGCTGTAGGGATGGGACCACATCCCATAGCCCCTTGGATATTCTCCATGGCTGACAGCTCCAGGCACCTTTCCACCCAGCTGAGAGGAACACCTGCCCTGCCAGGGGACTGCTTGGAGCCCCTCAGCCTTAGAAACACTTCCTGGCCTGGCCCCTGCACAGCCCAGCCCAGCCTTCCCCTGCCTGCCCCACTGCCCTGGCTCTGTGGGTGGGGCACGTGGTGACAGCTCCGTGTCCTGGTCTGTGGGATGGCTCTGGCACCAGAGCCACGGGCTGACGCCCCACCTGGGCAGCCTCGGCCAGCACTGAATAATGCTTTGAACTCAGCCTTCTCTTCAGAAATCCTAAAACAATCCCGTTCCCCTCTGTAGATGGGATCAGTTTTAACTTTTTTTAAAAATTATTATTCTATAATAGACTAAATTTTAGAGTAGCTGCAGTTACTTTTACTCTTTGCTTTTTTTTTTTTTTTTTTTTTTTTTTTTTTTTTTTTGGCACTGTAACTTTGCGAATGTTCCATAAACATATTCATGAAAAACAATGTTTATTTTTTTTCCTGTATTTCCTGTATTGTCCTTTCTATGCTAAACCCCCCTTACATATTTGTACATCTAGCTGCTCTCTCCTGCTTATTTATGACAAAGGGAAGGACAAAGAGGCTGCCCAGAGTCTTCGATCTGTTAGGTCATAATCATCAGGATGAAAATCCAAATAACAGAGTCACTTAGAAAGAGAATTTAATTTCCGTTGTTTCTGGCATGAAACATTTACATAAGTGGACCCAACGTGCACTGCAAACTAATGCCTAATTTTTTGTCCAATGTACACTTGGTACACTTCCATCCAGCAGCTTTCAAAATTTCTATGTTCTACCTATTTAAAATTATTTTATGTAGCATGCATAGATCAGCAATTTCTGTGCTGTGGTACAATATATAGTACAACATTTATCTGTGATAAAATATAACAATATAGTAAAATCAGTGGAAAGTATTCATGTCACATTGATGTAGCTCACATTTAGGCAAAGCAAATATAATTTAAAAAAGAATAATATTCTTAGTCTCAGTAATACCTACCTTGTTATTTGCCAGTTTTCATTACTTTTTGCAACTCCTACTAATTTAGTGTCATTTGAAATTTCACTAAGGTGAAGTTAAATCTTTCTACTGCTTTACTTTTACTTTCTAGTTTTCCCCTGGGAGAACAATCAAACTGTAAAACAAAATGGGTAACTACATTTTAAACTAATATTCCTCCTGAGGAATTGTGACATTTGACTAAAGGAAAGAGCCTTTGGTAAAATGTTGTTTGATTTACCCCTTGTAACCAGTCACAGTTTCAAAACACTTGCAGAAATAAAAAGGGATTTAGTATTGTTATTAATATTATGCTGAGGAGAAATTTGATTCCTTAAAATTAGTATCTGTGCTGTATAATGACAATGGCTTGAAAAAGAGAAATGGCAGTGACCTTCAGGAACTGAAGATAAATTCCTAAATTCCTGGTAACTACATTGAGTAGCAGCACCATGGGACCGACATAAGCACAAATATTCCTACATTGACAGTATGAAATATACTGATTTTCAGCCTATTTCTAACTGTATCTTTCTTGATGTGCTGACTAGGGCTGGTCTGATGTCAGTCAGGTGCTTCAGTGGATATCTCTAAGCATGCACGCATAGTCACACCTTCCAGGAAAATTACTGATAGGAAGTGATTAAGAAACTAATTGGGTTGTTACCCAGAAGGAAAAGCCTATGATGGTTATCACCAGATATTAATTTTGTATCACAAGCTCTTAGCTTTGTCTGTAGTTCCCAGTTACAGTTGGTCTAGCAAATATAACTCAACTGTAGGACATGACTAATAAAGTTATATTGCCCCAAATTCCTGTTTGAACTCTTGTAGATTGGAAGAAATAGTTAATCACAAGTTTAAGAGTTATATTTTCAATACGCCACTGTACAAGGTATTTTAATGACTATCTTTTGGATGTCATCCTCATGCATTCTTAGAGCTGAGACATCATTTTAGATATCCTGTAGGAGAATCACACCCTGCATCCACAGCAGAGGTCACAACTGCAGATGTTCTAGATCTTCCTGAATCTATTTTTTATATGATGAAATTTGGTCATTTGCACAGATACCTTCCTAATTATTTATAGTTCATGTCTTTAAACATGCAGACATCTCCAAGAAAAATGATTTCTGGTACTGGAGAGGCTTGCTCTCTTATTCAGAAGGTATCTGAGAAATCTCTGTTTTGTCCTGAAATAGAAAATCTTATTTTATCTCCATATGCTATACCGATTTGTTTTAATAAGAAATCACAGGTCAGTCAGTTTTTCTTCCATTTATTTTCCTTGCTAGGCATTTGATTATTTTATGATAGCTTAAGAAGGCTTTGCCAGCTAAGACTCAATGTTTTTCAAACAAAAAATTTTCTGTGGTGGTTGTTATATTCTACATTTCCCCCTCTTAGCTTCTCAGGTTCATAAAGCTGTTTATGTGGGCTGCATGGTTTTTAAGATTTTCATAAAAATGCTGCTTTGTCCAATTCATTACCTGCTGCATGAGGAGCATGGCAAGTTGTACAGATATTTGCTATACTAGCATGAGCTCTTTGTGTCTCCTGGACTTTCCCTTACTATGCAGGCAAATTAGTAGCTTAAATATATATTTTTAACAGATAATGGTGCCTGGTTTTAACAACAGCTGATGTTAAGCATTAACAACAGCATTGTACAGAAGGAATGTAATCCACTTCCTATGCAGTAAGGTGAATGTCAAGAAAAATTAAGTTACTGGTGTCAACATTGAAAAGAATACTTGGTACTTGCTGCAAAGTCATGCTGATGTGAAAGAGAATGCTTTTTGTTATACTCATGACTTTGAGTATTGCATTAAAAGGATTAATTTGCTGAGGAATTATTAATTGGGGATTTTTTTTGCATACAAGGGTTTTTGCTTTTTAAAATTATATTGTGGAAAATATTACTAAAATAATTGGAACAATGTCATCTGTTGCAATAAATTTAAATAGTGAGTATTCAGCCTAATTTAATACTGGGCATCAGATCAAGAAAGTTTCTTCAGTATCCCACTGATTTGCACTGAGCAAAATCTGAAAATATAAATCTATTACAACAGAATAATGAAATGTCAATGTAGATTTACATATATGCTTATTTTATGTTGATGGTATGATATCAATCAAATTGGACACACTAATTAAGTACATCTGCATTAGCAAAATTAAGCCTTTTACATGTTACATTTATTCTGATTATCCTAGTTAGAGTTCATCCAAAAAAATGCTGTATCTTCTCTTGAGGTACTGTGGTGAAATTGTTATTCTTGCTTGGTTGCTAACAATTTAAATACTGCTTCTGACACTTTATTTGTGGAGGAAAGCTGAGAAAGAGGAGAGAAATTGTTCCAAAGTAATAACTTTGTTTCTAATTTTTTTAGAAACCAGGTTTTTAATCAAAGCTATGGATAAACTTTTAAATATACATGACACCACATTTTGCAAAAGTTTACTTTTGATTCCTCAGTGTTAGAGGAATTACGTAGAGGAATTACACTATTGTATAAATCAGAATTCAGTTCCATCACAAATTGAAATTTGTATGTATCTATGAGGTTATCATGACTCTGTTGGCAGAGTCACACCATCAAGCTCACTTTTCAGTGGGGGTGTTACATTTATGCACATGACATACAGCTTATTATACATTTAACTTCTTTGCATTATAAGGGATTTTCCTAGAATTTCCATCCTTTTTTGAGTTAGTGATGTTTGCTGTGCTATAGCAAATCAAAGTAACTCATCTTTAGTTTCAAACAAGAAATGGATTTTGTGGATCCCACTGATCTTCCTATCCACATCATTAAATGATTTTATAAAGAAAGGAAAATATCTGTACATATCACATAACCTTCTGTTCTTTTCCCTTCTTGTCCCCTAGCATTCCTTAGTTTTATTCTGATTAAGCATCATCTGAATTCATAAGTCAGAGGATTCCCACATGGTAATCATGGTTCATTTTATCCGTACATTAAGGGAAATGCAGAGAAGCTTCTGGCACAGTGAGCAATTGCTGCATCTCCTTCTGTGTTAGCTGGGATGCACAATGCCAGAGACAGACAGAGAGGGAGAGCAGGAAACTCTGGCCTGCCCCTGGAGCTGGGAAAAGCAGGCTGAGGGGACAAAAACTGAAGCTCTTTTGCTGATGGCAAAATATTTCATTAATGCAAATACTATTCTTGATGGAAAAGAATATGGGATGCTCAGACATGGATTCTCTTGCTGTATAGTTCTTCCATCCCTTAAAAAGCCCTCTTCTCTGTAATCTGTGGATTTTCTTCTTTCCATGCATTTAAAATTACTGAAGATTAGTTATTCTGAGGGAAGAGTGCTGATAGAATGTATGAATACCCAGCTGTAGGAGTTTATGGTCCAAGAATGCTTCCTCATCCATTTAAAGTCACTTAACAAAGGAGAGTTGGAAAAAAAATCTGAATTTGTTCTATGTTTTTTGTGTTTAGTATTCTGGTGTTATTGGTTCTGGACAGTATGCTTCAATTGGATGTTGTCTACAGAGCACGTAGCTTTTGGTCAGGTTCAATTACAGTGAGAAGTGTATAGTTAAAATCCTTCATGGCTTGGTGGAAAGAATCACTGAATCATAGGATGTCCTGAGTTTGAAGGGACCCACAAGGATCCTTGAAGTTCAGCTTCTGGCCCTGCACAAGGACACCCCAGGAGTCACACCCTGTGCCCAAGAGCATTGTCCAAATGCTTCCTGAGCTCTGCCAGGCTGGTGCTGTGACCCCTTCCCGGGGGAGCCTGTCCCAGGGCCCAGCCACCCTCTGGGTGAAGAACATTTTCCTTCTCTCTGACCTAAACCTTGCCAGACACAGCTCAATGCCTTTCTGTCTGACCCTGCCACCTGTCTCTGGTCACCCCAGAGAAGTGATTGATGTCTGTCCCTTTTTGTCCCTTTTCTTTGCCTCTTGAGGAAGTTGTAACTGCAATGAGGTGTCCCTTTAGTCTCTACTCCAGGCTGAAGTGATGAAGTAACCTCAGCCACCCCTCATATGGTTTTCTCTTGTAGCTTTGTTTGACAGACTTTTCTGGCTGTGACCAATGACTGCATTGTCTTGCCATTTTTTTCAATAACTGCAAGAATAATCTTTATAATAAATTTGCCCATAATTTTACCATTCAAGAAAGGGCAAACAACTCCATAGCAAACAACTCCAAAAGTGAGGTGCTACAGTCAGTAAATTGCTGTCCAAAATAAATTTGAAATAACCAAAATACTCTCCATTCAAGTATTTTGGATATATGATGTATATGTGCAGCTGAGCATATCCCATATGATGGAAGAGCCACAGGTGTCCTTCTCAGCCAGACCTGTTGGATAAAAGTGCTGGGAATTCACAGCAGAGAGTCCTTGGCTGGCACAACTGATGCACACTCTGGTACAACTTCACATCACAATGAAATAAGTCACAAGACCTGAAAACTGTTACACTGCCCCAAAAAGAGACACAGAAGAATATTATATGGTACTGTAAAATAATTAATCTGATTTAATGCACAACCACATAGGACAAAAGGGGTTAAAAATACTTGCTTGCTAATAATCCTGTGTATAACACCCTTATCCTACCTTTTCCTTGAAAAATTGCTACTGACACTGTTTCTGAAGGGTTGGATTAGAAGTTTTTATAAACTTCAGCCTGGAAATTAATTTTCTCTATATATGGAGATAAAAAAATAGCATTTTTTCACTTAGAATGTATTTTAATATTTAAAATGTTTTAAAACATTTGCATAAATATGTTATGTTTTAGGCACTTAAATAACTTGTCTTGTAACTGTACTAATTCTTTTATACATTTTTTTAGATGCCTTCTCATTAAAATAGACTGCCTGCTGAGTTCTCTGAAAAATACCCTAATGAAAATGTTCACACAATATCTGGAGAGAAAAGTTCTTCATTTCCTGTATAGGAATGTTCTGTTATAAAGTTAGACCCTTTGCACTTTTTCCATATAACTGAATATGATGATGGAGAAGTTCATTTCATGTTCACATAGCTAAGTGTGGCTAGCTTCCTTCTCAGCTACCTCCCCCCAGTAGTAAAATAGATAATACTTTTAACTGGAATAATGGACACACAATCTTGTCTTGAGGGCCTTTAACAAAACCTGCAAACTTCAGTGTAAGTACAGTTTCATATTTTCCTTCTGCCTTATGAAGGAAGAAATATAATAACACATTTTCCTTTCAGTCTTACTGCCAGCAATTTCTATCTGAAGTAACCTCTTAAAGAGTCTGGAGTTACTTTAAGCTGTATAGGAAATAAAATCAGAAGCTATGCTGTTCTTTACAAACTGTATGAATCAAAAATGAAGTTCCTGGATTTGAGGGAAAAAAGATTCCTAGGGCCTGTGTTCATACTCCTTGAAAAGCTTTCCAAAAGCAATTGATCTATTTAAAGGCTGGACAACAAGCCTTCCAAGTAAGAATCACAGAGTTTGATTGCCTGGAGTCAACAACAAAGCTTTTTCAAGAAGTTCCATATAAAAAATCAGCCTATAGATCCTGCTGATGCAAGAGTGACTTAAGAGGCTCAAAACAAATTTATACACCCATTATTATTACTATTATTGCTTAAGTATTTGGCTGTTTTCCCCTACTGCCATTGCTCAAGGTTCTGCATTCTCCACCTACTTCCTTCACTTGAAGGTATGTGTGATTTTTATTGGTGGGAGAGAAACAGCTGCAGGCCTGTCTGTGTGCATACACACTCCTTGCATTACACTGCAGGATCTGGTACTTCCCCACTGAAGGTGAAGAGTCACATTGCTTCCTGTCATTCCTCCTCTTGAGCCAGTTTTCCCCCTATGGCACAAGAAAGCAGAGCAATAACCCATCTACTTCTATTGCCTTTGTTGCTTACCCTACAATTTTCACTATTTTACTTCAAATATTTCCTGCAAATTATTTCAGTTACACCTTAAACTTATATCCCATTCTTTGCCTTTGCCAAGCTAATCTAATTCACTGACAAACTTCTCTAGTTTAGAAAATTCCAAAAATCTCTTCCAAGAGTCTATTGCTCTCCCATCTCTTTCCCATCTATTCATATGCCTAATTAGAAAGACTTCATTGTAAGTGTGAAAGTGCCACATTTTTTTCACCAAATATTTATGAATGTCCTGCTTTAGTGAACTGATATGAAGAAGTATGTGTGATGAGAACTAGGAGTGCATAGAAAGATTTAAGAATTTGTTGCATTTCTTCACTTTATTTCAGTAGACTTGTGGTGGTTTAAAAAGAAAATGAGTTTTTTGGAATTCAGTGGTCAAACCAATGAGTGCTCAGGTTTGAATATTGGCACCTGGTGTGGCCACTGAGGACAAGGATCCGCCTCTGAGAACACAGGGGGTTAAAAGCAGAGGGCTCCCAGGAGAACTCTCTCTTGGTTCTGGTCCCTGAGGACGGGCGGATCTCCCCTGCCCAGCTGGGCGGGGAGGGGAAGCCATGCGGCCTGGGCGAGGTAGGCTGGAGCCTTGGGCAGAGAGGGGGAGAGGAAGATCCTGCAGGATGGAAGGGTGGAGAGAATACAAGAACCTGGAGAGGCATCAGGCAGCCTCCTTCCCCCGTCCGGAGGGAGAGAGATAGATAGATAGATAGAAGAGAGAGATAGAGAGAGAGAGAGAGAGAGAGAGAGAGAGAGAGAGAGAGAGAGTCTGTGTCTGTTCCACCTTGAAATTTGATATCAGCAGCCAGGCAGCACGGCCGAAGGAGTATGGAGGGGGTAGCGCGAGAAAAGTGCCCAGCAGCAAAGATACTGTGGGAGTTTTGGGCAGACACAGTCCAAGGTTTTAACCCTTTTTTGTAAATGATGGAAACTTTATAAATGCTAATCCTCCTAAATCTGAAGAAGGAAGATAGAGAAAACTAAGCAGAGATGAAAGTTCGTGCAAGTGGAAGATTGTCAGAGAATACTAAAAAGAATCCTAGGTGGGAGGAGATGATGGAGTGGCCTTTGGCTGGACTTTTCTTGTAAAGCCATGGACGGACTTATTTCTTTTCTGTGATGCAGAGACTGCATCTGGGGAGAGGCATTGGTTTGGAGCCAAGAGTGGACAGTAGTGTGAACAGAGATGAGAGGAAGATCTCTGTTCTCAAGGCCCCTCGGCCCCAGGGGGTGAAATTGGGGGGGACTGGTGTCCCAAAATTTGAGAGGCTGTCGTTTTTTGGAACTGAGCAAAGCATCTTTAAAAAAAGAGAAACCCTAGAAACAGTTCTGGTCCATGCACAGTGGTGAAAGCACTGGACATGGAAGAAGAAGTCACGAGATGGTGCAAGAAGGACTCCTATCTCTCCTTAATAAACTGAGTACTAATTATCAAAAAGGTAGTAATGAACTAAAGATTAATTATCTGAAAGGTGGTAACTTGATTGGGAATTTTTAGTTTTGTTTCACTGTGTTGAGAACTAGGGTGGGGGGAAGAGGAAGAGTGTTTTTTTTAAGTTTTCATCTTTTTCTGTATGTATCTTCTTTATATATTTTAAGTAATAAAGTTCTTCTTTCCTTTTGCTTTCTAAATTAGAAACTGTTTTACTCTGTTTTTGGTCACATCTCACAGCAAACACCAGAGACAGTATATCTTCATAGAGGCACTGGCCTTGTGCCAGCATCAAACCATGACAAGACTGAAAACCAACATCTGAAATCCATGCTCTGTTGTGTGGAAAGCATGAAGAACTGGAAATCTGAAAGAAATAAGAAGCAGTCACTGAAATTTTTGTCTTTTGCAACTGTGCAGAAGAGAGAGAAATGTCAGAGCCATGAGCACATGCTCCCTCCAGGAGTTTCAGGGCAGACCTAAACAATGGTGTGGTAGTCCCATTTTGTGAAAAGTACTCTTCAAGAAAATTCTGCTGGTAAGGTCTCAGCAGGAGCTGTCCACTTAGGAACTGCTTTTAAGCACTGGCTCTTCCCCCAGTTCCTACTAGAGCTGCATTCCATCTGTGATGCAGCTATGCCGCTCAGCCACGTATGTCGTTGGTTTGGTCTGTAGAGGTGACCTGCAGATGAGCCATGGTGGCCTGACCTGGCACACACTGTGGACTTGCTCTGGGCTTTGGGCTGGCCCCAGCAGCCCCAATCTCTGCTGTCTTTACTGAGCATTGGTGGGTGGGAAGTGAGGCCAGTGCATCTGCTCTTCTCCCTGCTCCCATGCTCTCTTCCCCTCCAAGGCAGGCTGCTGCCCCTATGGCTCCCTGTCAGTAGGAGTAAGTTGAAAAGTTAATTCCCACCACAGATGGAAACAATCTGCGTATTCTGGACATGATTAAATGTCCAATATCAAATGCAACATTTTCTTTAATAAAAGCCTAAAACCAGCATAGCAATTGTACTGTGTGGTACATGATAGCATGCAGTTCCCTAGGTATCAGGCATGCAGAACTCCAGCTCTTTACTGTGTATGGCCACTTGTCTTTTAGACTGCAGCAAAATGTTGGTCTCTTCTAAATGTTTTTGGATGCTATTTTTTGTATTATTGTGTTACAGCTCGGTAGGATTTCTACTTGTTCTAAGGAAAACTGAGTATGTGCATATTATAAAAGTAAATAGGTAGTAATGGAGTAAGATAAAAGAGTAAACATGCAGAGTAGTATAAATTTATCAGCTTCTCAGTTTGATAGTGTCAGGGACCCTACTGCCACATCAAGCTGATAGTAATATGCTGCTAGAGATATTAAGATTCAGGAGTTACAACAATATGTTTTTCTTCCTTTTTTAAAAAAATAATTATTATAGATGTCATGAGTGGGTAGATGAAGAAATAATTTTGTTTTCAAGTGCATAACTAACTTTATAGACTTGCTTCTGATAAGACTATGACTCTGTTAGCATGAATTTTGAAGTAGTATTAAAATATCATAAAGACAGAGAATTCACAAAATAAGTAAATTAAATTTGTTTTAGAAATGAGGGAAGGTGTGATTGAACTTATTCATACATAGATCCTGAACTGCACACTGGTAATGTATGGGAAAGAGAGGTAATGTTTTAAGCACACATGTAATTAAAGCAATAGGAGGTCTGCAGAGTATAAATAGGCAGCGACCTTACTGTTTGTAAGTCAGCTATAGTCTGTATCAGTGGAGAGACAGGCCAGGAATGGATCTCCTGAGCCATGGATTCTGGCTCTCTGACAGAACACCACAAGCAAAAGAATCTCGTTACTAATCTTATGAGGACAGAGTGCAAAAGAAATTATGCTTTTAATGAACCTTATTACTATCTTTGTATGTAAAATTAACTCGTCTCTCAATAAGAAGAAATGACATCATGGTGCATATCTCTTGGCATCAGAAACAAATTTTTCAAGTTATGATCTTGGTCAGAGGGAGAAGTTCCAGCATCCAAATATCTCCTATCTTGTTTATCAAGATTAAGTAAATTTAGACACCATCCTGACTTCTGTGTCTGTCAAAGAGACCTCACAGACAGTTTAGGAGGAAGGAGGGATACAAATCACCAGAATACAACTTCAGCCCAGATTTAAATTCTGTGCTTTTGCAGCATACCTGGCCTGGCAGAAGGAAGGGTTTCTACCTTACACAGGTGGGGAAGCTCTGAAGCAATCCAAAGTACACATAGCATAGAATGTGGTTTGTCTTCCAACTATTCATTAGACTTGCATTGCCAGTGACCTACTTATTTTATCTAGAATAAACTTAAAAATTCCTTATTCTCATGATTTTAACAAATTATTTATTAACTGCTGAAAAAGAAGCTGAAATTTATTTTATGCAAGGCTCAAAACTATAAAAAAACAGTTAATGGACATTTAAAAAGTTGTGATTAATAAAATTCTAGCTATGAAACTTTAAGGACATAAGAAGAAACTGTACACTATTTTGAGATTTCATAATTTTAAATTCTTGATAGGCTCCTAAAAATAAGAGATCCTGTAACTTCTGAGCTTCCATAAAAAGAGAATTATATACCAGTATGGAGTTTAGAATAGGGCTAGGAAAGGCTGAGAGTATGAGCACAGAAATAATGGCAGAAAAATAATTCAATGAATACTATTTTACAAAATATAATTATTATTTTGACAAATTCATAAATAAGATGACATGATTTAAAATTAACTATGGCTAGATGAAAACTATAGCATATCCCATGTAGTAATTATGCCTGCTAGATGTATAATTCAGGTGCCTATAAGTGGCATTCAAAATGAAATGTCAGTGTCTTTGAAGTATGTGGAAAAGGTTGTCGTGGATTTAAAATTTCCCCTAGACTTGCCATCCTGTTAGGAGCAAATACTCTCTGCTGTTGCCTTTCCCATGTTAGGCTGATGTGAATATCTGTGATGTGCAGCACTCATTAAGGTTCATGTCATTGACTGCCTCAGTGTTGTGACAGGCTGGCAATAGTTTTCACAGCCACGTAACAGGCAACAGGGACAATTTTTTGATAACATCTTAATAATTACATAATCCTTCAAGTGCTGTTGTGCAGAATACAAAGACAAGCCCCTGGTTTGGGCACAAGCCCTGCCTCCTTTTTGACTGGCACATTGCCATGAGTTATGGGTGACAGCATAGCAAAGAAATAGAAAAGGGAGAGAATGTGAACTAAGTTTTATTCTGAATAGACTCAAGGGTAGGATTAAACAATTTAAATCTGGGAACTCACAGATATATTTTTACAACAGGTGTGCTTAAATATTTGCATAGCATCTTCATCCAGATGCAGCCAGTTTTGCACTGTTGATTAAAATAAACCCAAGCACATTAAACAAGTGAGTATCTTATCTGGATGTGTTTTCCTGTGGGTATTGCTGAAAACTATGCCACTGCTGGGAACATTTCAATTCTAAGGGTTTGCATGTGTCCAAAACATGAGAAAGAAGAGAGAGACACAGAGATCACCGAATTTTGACATGCCAGCAGAGTTAGAAGTACATCACTGTGAGCTCATGCATCCTTTGGTGATGTCAGAAACATGCACACTGTTTTGCAGTACTCTGTGAGAAGACCAACATTCTTATTTGTACAGCTCACTTAGTGGTTTACATGTGTGATTTTCTAAATGATGGATCACATGATAATTCCATATTTCTAGATTGTTTCTCACTGTTGGTTAGAATTTAATTTTGTCGCTAACTATAATTTGATTAGAACTTAGTATTTTACAAATAAAACAGGTACATTATTAAATCAGTAATAAAGAACTCATCCAAATAAGTGAAAAAAAATTGATCCTTCTTTTAACAGTCTTATAAACCAATAAAGAAAAAAATCTTTTTCTTTGAGTAGTTTTGTGATATGGGAGAAATTGTCAAAGTGTCTGGCTTTTGACTAAAATTTGTATTTCAATAGTTTGTTAAAAAACCACTCAATCCCCTCCAAAACATCAAACTTTAACTTGTATTTACTAAGACTGTTTGCTTGTTTGTCCTCTCTATGAATTGATGAAAGCATTTGTTGATTTGCTATGGGACAGTAAGGCACTAAGAAGCAAAAACAGAAAATAAAATTTTGTTCTTTGCTAAGTAGTATGAATCATAAATATGATCTATATTTTTTCAAGTGGCAGTATCCATTGAAAAATTAATACATTTTGTGTATATTTTCTTCTCAGCTAATTCACAGGTTCTAAAATTTGTCAGAGTGTGTATGTCTGGACTTATGAATCCTCATGGATAATCCCAATTCATTTTCATATACCACTCTAAAAATTGGTAGGAGTAATATTGAGATGTTAGAACCTTTTGGGACTCACAACCGCAGCCAAAAGTTTCCCTGGAAACTATAGGCCTGTCAGTGTCACTTCTGTGCCCAGTAAAATCATGAAAAAGATTACTCTGGGAAGTATTGAAAATCACCTGGAGGAAAATGCAGTTTCAGACACAGCCAGTAATACTTCATGAGAGGAAAGTCCCACTTGTCCAATTGATACCCTTCTCCAGCAGGGTAACCCACCTAGGTGATCTCAGAAGGCCAGAAGATGTGATCTTTTTGTACTTCAGGAAAGCTGTTGGTAGTGTCTCTCACAGGATCCTTCTTGACGAAACGCCCAGCACACAGCTGGATACCGCTGGTATGTGATGGCTGAACAGCTGGCTCATGGATCAGGCACAGGGAGTGACAGTGAATGACATCAGGATGGTGCCTGGGCACTTGTGGGGCTCTGCAGCGCTCCATCCCTGGCTCTTCAACATCTTCATAAATGATTTGGACACAGGACTCAAAGGAATACTAAGTTTGCCAACAACACTAAACTGGGAGGAGCTGTTGGCTCCCTCAAGAGCAGAGGCCCTGCAGAGAGACCTTGACAATTCAGAGAGGTGGGCAATGACCCACCGTGTGAAGTTTAGCAAGGGGAAGCCACATGAGCACAGACACATTCAGTGTTGTATTTAGGAATTTTAGTTCTTAAAGGTCTATCTTTTAAGTACTTTAAAAAATATTTTATCTGTATTTCTGTGGCTTTAATGATTGTAGTGTTTCTGAAATTTTTGGAAAGTCATATCCTTGAAAATTCAGCCTCTAAATTTCTGCAGAATATAACTCATCCTTCTATGCTTATATTGTGACCTTTGTAGATCTTCTCCTTCAGCTGTTAAATGCTTGAAGATCTCCCTGGACAAATTCAAGCTTCTGAGGAAGCACAGGTTTCCAGATGAATAACATCTTTCATTCTTTTGAATACAGGAAATGTAGTAAACCTCTGGGGATGCCATCATATCTGGATCACAACTAAACATCATATTGGTATAGCCCAATGAAAGGAATCTGTCAGGCTTTGTACTGCTCTACAATTAACAATGTTTAATAAGAGCTACTATGAACGTTGTGTATTGTCTATAAAACCCAAGCACAAATATTTATCATGATATTTTTTTTTTTTGAGAAAAACACTTAGCTAGTTCAGTGAAGACTGAATTCCTGTATTAGAGAAAGAATTTCTAAATAAAGACCAGGAAATCTGATATTGGGCAGAAACACAGTCAATGAATCTGAATAAATAAATTAAAAAGCAATTAAAATAAAAATATTTATGTGAAGTGTCATACTTCTATGTCAGTCTGCACCCATTTTTGATTTGGACAAATATTGATTCTGAGTACATGGAAGGAATACAGACATGGTGTTTCCTTAGCTGGAAAAAGGGTTTTGAAAATGGAATTTGAAAAGAAACTTAATGAACACTGAGAAATAAATATTGCTGAAATTGGCCTCTTGACCAATTGGTTATTTGGACAGTTGAAAACATAAAAAAACCCAAAAAAATATTTGCAGAGATTATAAACTTTCATGAGGAAATAGATGGCTTATGTGATATAATTTGCTACTGAAACCAAAAGTTTTCGCTTTTATTGACTTTATTGTACTAATATACCATATGAGATCTGCCCCTTTTTTAGGCTTTCATGCCATCCACCCTTCATTTCATTTTTTCGTGATGCTGAAGAGACTGGAGGGGAAGCTGTAAGAGGAGCTGCTGAGATCCCTTGGTCTTGTCAGCCTGGAGGAGACTGAGGGGAGCCCTCACTGCAGGTACAGCTTCCTCCTGAGGAGAAGAGCAGGGGCAGGCACCGATCTCTGCTCTGTGGTGACAGGGACAGGACCCGAGGGAATGGCCTGAAGCTGTGTCAGGGGAGGTTTAGGTTGGATGTCAGGTTCTTCACCGGTGGGTGGCTGGGTGCTGGAACAGGCTCAGCAGGCAAGGAGCCAGGCATATGGTGGAATTATTGAGGATCATGTGTAGGGCCAGGACTTGAACTTCAGTGATCCTTGTGGATCTCTTCCTACTCAGAATATTCTGTGATTGTGTGATTCTGGATGGTGGGATAATTAAATTCAATGTCTACTTGCCTTTCCTCCAATAAACCATTGGCATGCTGGACTTGCTGCTGTAGAATCTAATGTTCATTATCATGATTTCCCAGTCAAACAAAATTTTCTATTTTGAAAGGGAGATTTTAATTTTGATGACAATATTAGGCTACTGTTTTTTGTGGAAAAGACTAGGCTCAAGGAGTCATGTTGAAATTATTGTTAGACTCACCTCATTTCTTCAGAACAGGGAGATACCTTTTCATTGGCATATTAATAAAATTCAGTGCATGTAGCTCGCTATCAGAGAAGCAGCTGATTATCTCAACCATTGCTGGCAGATTGTTCAGCTTTACAGCATGAAAGTATAAATTCTTCATCTTCAGGACTAGATAGGAGCGCATTTGATAAAAGTGGATGTGTGTATCTGCACTGTTTTGAAGAAATCTGTATTTAGAAATAGCAGTTTACAAAGGTTTATAACTTCACATATAAACTTACTGTGCAAATGCAGTCTGGATGGCAAAGGTCTACATGAACGAGCAAGTCAATTGACAAAAGAACAAAATGTCGTGGGTACAGAGTTGGTGAAAATTACTTTCAGCAAATGAGGTGTGACAGTTTACAACTGTTTGCTTACTACACCTGGAGACTTGAAAACAGATTAACAACTGGTTTTAAGCATATATCAGTGTTCTGCTCCCATTTAAGTAAAACATTCACTTCTCTCAGGTCTTCAAATTTATATTTTAGGTTCCTGTTTCTGGCAGTGCCACATTTAAATGCAGTGAAGTCACTTGTTGGCTGTATTACCACAGCAGTTCTAAAATCTGATTGTTCAATTGTACACAGATTTATATACATTCTTTGCTAATATCTTCTGATGAGATTTATGAAACATAGCTCTCCCTAACTGAGAATTCAAGAAGCTGAACTTCCATTTTTCTTAATCAATTTTTGCACTTTGCAAAGGAGGTGATTGGACTTTTGCCAGTTCTCCCTCTGTGAGATTATGTTGCCTTCGTGTATTGCTGTAACAACTGATTGCCATGGGAATGAATGTAATGTCAAGGATTAGTATCAATAGTATCTGTACAGAAAATAACCAATGATTTTAAATACCCTATTTTCTAAATATTAATAGTTCTTTTTGCATTATAAAATGTATGACAAGCAAACACTAATTATTCTATTTACAAGCATAAGGCTATTCAAATACAGAAGATAAAGAATATCTCCTTAGCTTTCTCTTTCTTTTCATTGAATACAAGACATTGGAAGAAAGGAAGTAAACAAGGTACAGCAGCTAAAAGCAATAAGGATGTATGGCATTCAACCATTCTAAATAATCCCAGTTAATAGTCCATGCAGGTACATTTACTCGGCCTTCTACTGATGAATACCAAGAAGAAGAAAACCAGAATATCTGAAAAATTACTTTTGTTAAGAGCATTATTTTTCACTTTTGAGATTTGTTTCTCATCTATCATATAAAAAATTAGTATCAAAGTAATCCTTCTGATATTAGCGTTGTTGGTCCTTGCTTGCACTGAGGCTGCTACTTAGGGACAGGCTTCCTTTGGTTTCCTTTGATTTCTAGCTGGAACACTGTAAGTGCAGACAATTTAAAACATCTTCCTTTGGCAATGGCATGACCTTTTCCAACACTTCGTTTTAAAAGCTATAAGAATCCCTTCTTTTCCCCTTTCCTTTCTTGATTTATATTCTGTGTTGTAGATGATTGTGGATGTCTTATGTTTTCCAGATACTAAATCAGAGTTGAAAAAATTATTTTATAAACTAAGAAAAATCTTTAAAAAAGAAATAAAAATATGGAAAATTATATTTTTGTTTTCAGGATCTCTTGATCTTTCAGGATCAGAGTATGTTCTACATACTCTGGATATAAGATTGATACTATAAAAAAATATCAGAATTAGTATATGGAGGGAGGTAAAATAAAATTGGAAAAAATATAATATCCATATCATCTTTGCTATTTTTTAAGACTATTGTCATTGAGTAATATGTGCAGTTCATCTTCATGGTCAGTTATCATCCTATGGATAAGTAATGCACATGCTGTGTTTTCAAATAAGATCTCATACTGGGTAATTTTGGTGTCTGCTCTGAAGGGAGGCATGTCTCACATGTCTGTATGTGGAAACATGAACTGGAAGCCCGTGTGCAGTCACAGGGTTATGATGTGACAGGTGCCATGGGGACTCCGGTGGCTACAGGGTTTCTGAAAGGCATCAGCAATAAAAATAGGAAGGAAAGTTGTGCTCTGTGGAGAGGCAGGGCTTGACTGCACTGAGCTCTAGTGACAAACAGGAGACAGGGAGGTCAAGATCTGACCAAGATTAGAAGGAAACAATTTCAGTGGTGTCATCGTTAGGATATGCTGCAAGCTGCCTGAAGTGGGTTTGGGTTTCTGCCGACAGTCAGTGGAAGGGTCTTCGTGGGAGATGACACCCACTCTGCCACCTTCCAAGAGAGCAGCGTGGCTCTGTGCAGCAATCTAAGAGGCTCCTGAATTATACTGGTGGCATTTCCTAATGAGAAAGGGGTTAAGGGGCTGAACAGGAGCAACACTCTGTTAGTGCTCACAACCAGGGAAGGATGAGGAGTATACACCACAGATGGGGCAGATTGCAGCTGCCAGAAAATGGTGGTGTCTAGGTCCCAGAGAAAAAGTGGGCAGGTAAATAGCAGAGTTAGGGCTCTGAGCTGTGGGATATTGGACTCTGTGCTATTCTGGAGGCTGATAGACAAAATACCTGCAGGGAAAGTGACCAAGGGGAAAAGTACATAGGAAATCTGTTTGTTTTTTTAAGAAAAACTAATTTGAAGGTTAGGAAAAAATTATCCTGTTGTGGAGGAACACTGGGAATTTTTCAGAGGATTCTGAATTCAAGAGGAAAGTGGGAGCACATATTAGGTGGGAACAAGCACCAGCAAAAGTTGTATGCATACACTGTTCTGATACTTTGGGTAAAATCAGAAAGGACAGTCAGCATCACCTAAGTTTCTGGAAAGATCATAAAGCACATTTTCACAGAATTAATTTCCAAATTTATGTGTGGCAGAGAGATAACTAATAACAGACAGCTGATATTTACCAATGGAAATTCCTTTTCATACAACGTGGTGAACTACTAAGGAAAAAATTGTGTGGATGTGACAGTAGAAATGGCTGTGATATGCTTCATGCTCCTTAAAACTAACAATATGTTCCTGTTCAAATGAAGACTGTCTGACACAATAAATAATTTAAAATATTTAAATATTTTACCCAAATGTTTCTCATTAATGGCATATTCTTACAAACTGTCAAAGTGACAAGATTAATAAATAAGGAAATAATTACCTAAAATTGTCAATAATATTTTTCCCCAATCATATTTAACTTTCTTCTTCTCCAGTGATTCCAGCAGCTTCTTAGCTCTGATTCTGAGGTATTTTCCTTCTTGCTATAGCTGAGAAAATTAGATCAGTTTGAGCATAGAGTTCCATCATGACAAGTCAGATCAAATACAAGCTTCCTTATCCTCTGTAGGACTAAAAGCTTTTCCTCTAGCTTTGATCATTTGGGTAGTGATATAAAAACGAGTAAGCTTTAACTGGAAAGACACAGAATGGACTCCACATGTGCCAGAGGGAGATTCATAAAATTGAATTATTATCTAAGCTGCCAAATATGGGATATTTTTCAGCATTTACCTTTGGAATAGGCTTTAAACCTGACAAATATGTTTATTGACAGATGCTTCAGCAAGGCACCACAGTTACTGTGCTTACAGACTTGAGTTATACTCATGCTTATATTTATGATTCCTATTACTTATATTGACTTTGAAGAACAATGAAGAATAAGCTGTTGTCGTGCTTGGCACAAGAAACTTCTGCAAAATTAGAAAGAATAAAAAAAGAGAGCTTTATAGGCAGCTCTCAGGAACAGCTGGCTTTCAAGTCAATTCTGCAATACTAACCAGAGACTGAAGAACAGAAAATGTAAATCTGCGACAAAAAGTTTTCTCAGATCTGTACTGTAGATTTCATAATGTAGAGTGGCTTATATAGAGAAAACATTTTGTAATGAGTAAAGCCAGTTGTCACAAAAGGAAGTTCTCATCTGTTTCAAATTTGTCCCCTTTTTTCTCCTTAAATAGCAGTGCTCCACTAATATGAATGTAAAGAACTGTAATCTATTATGTGAATCAAACCCATTAGTGGGCAAATGGAGACAGCACATTTTCACAGACAAGAAATCCCAGTCCAAAAAATTTGCTATTTTTTTCCTGCATTTTTATATGCATGTGTGCAGTTGTGTACATGTTAAGTCTGAACTTGCACTGAGTGCTTAAAATGACATAAATGCAATTTTCAGGAATTCCACTAATTAATTCAGGTGTTTGTGAATCTGTCTCATTCCATCGTGCTAGTGCATATGTACCAGAAATCAGGGGAAACCACTTTATTTTCTGGGTTAGGTTTATTTTTCTTAATAAAAGAGTAAGAAGATATTATAACAAAAAAAAAAAAATAAAAAGATGTTGACTTGCTTCATAATTTGATGCCTTATTATGTGAGTGTTTCTTTGTACAGTGTCTTGCACTGTAGCATTTTGATACATTTTCAGTTTTTAAGACATGTTTTTATTCCTTTTTTTTTTTTTTTTTGCAGTTTTGTCCTGATGTTATGCAGGTTTGTATGGGTTTCTAATGGCTGGCTGAAGATGCCTGGGCAGGTTGATGATTTCTTTGGTTTTGCAAGTTTATTGGCAAATGAACAGCAAACAAGAACAAACCCACAAATACTCTAAGATGGTAATAACAAGAAAAATTTGGCAGGTGGTACTCTAAATTCTCATGCTGTCTTGACCCACCTCATGCATCCAACTTACAGAAAGTCTGAGGCTGCTTTAAAATATATGGAACAACAGGTTCCCTGAGGATAAATCAAGAGATTTTGCTCTAGGTTTAAATTTTAACATTTGCTTTAGACTTGCTCTACAGTGCTTCCTGATTTCCCCCAGTTATCCAGACTAGGGAGCTGGCTAGTGTTGCAGTCCAGAATGCAGAGAATATTTCTCTTCATGTTTTGAAGGATCTGAACCCCCTGACAAACACTATTTTTAACCTTCATCCATGGAAAGGGCTTTCTAGGCTTTGGGATAAAACAGAGTTCTCGAGAGTCTAGATTAGACAGTATCATAGTATGTCACTTATCACAGGGTGAGAAATTTAGATTTTTGGGCTTGTTAGTATGGTAAGTAGATGACACAAGATGGAGGATCCTTGTTGTTTTTAGGCTTTTTCCTTCTTTTTCACCTCATCCATGTTCTGCAGTGTTTGGGACACAGGACAATTGGCCATAATTTGCCGCAGTATAGATTTACGTGAATAGAAGTTTAGTTAGTAATTGGAAGAAAAGTAAAAATAATGTACATTCTTAGTGATAATTGGCTAAATTATCTTTAAAAGAACCTTGATCCCGTGTGTTCGGGGGTTTTTTGGTGTCTGTTCTCCTGCACACTTGGCTGGTGTAAAGCCCAGTGCGCTGAAATTACTGATAAGAGAATAATAAACAACTTGAAGAATGAGAACAACCAAGAGTCCATTCTGCCTACTTTCATAACAAGAACTTCTGCAAAAAAGCCTCCCTTATCAGGGGGGAGACTTGTGGTAGAAAAGGACTCTAACAGCTAATCTGTGTGACAGATTTACCTTAAATCAGGCTGTGGATGAGCAGAGAGGTCAATGTGTGCCCAGGACTCATCTTGCAGGAGGCAGGGAACAGTTAAATCATGTAATCATGGCTCTTTTTTGAATGCAACCTTTATGGTACCCCCAAAAATGCTGTTTTGCATTCTTTTGCAAAGCCTGAAACATTATTAAATCATGTTATATAGAATTTAAATTTTGTATGGAATTCAAATTTTTCTAATGAGAAAATTTTAGCAAATTAGCTAACTGGAGAAATAGCTCCATTGGAGCAGTGCTGGTTCACACCAGCAGGCAGTCTGCAAGTCCTGCAAGTCAGATTGGCTTAGGGGCAACATCCTCACTACAAGGCACCGTCTGGTTTACTGACAAACTGGGCAGGTTCTCTGCTGCAAAAAGCCCACAGGTTGAAACCCAGACTACAAGAAAAAAGCAAAAGAAAGTGTTATGGCATTTGGCCACTTTTCTTCCTCTCACCCATCAGACTCAGATCCATAGTGATTCCTTACTCTGAATCTTTCACCATGTTTCCTTATCTTTAGTTTTTTCCCTACTTGAGCTCTTTATAAAAAGAGTTGCAAAGATATACTCTATGATGTGATAAAAAGATATTGGTCATAAAAGAGGAACTTACATTTAGGAGATAAAGAGTGTCTACTAAAATGAGAAAACTGGGAACATGAAGATAAACACTTGTTTTCTTAATATCTAACAGCATCTTGAACTATACTCAGAAGAGAAAAAAATTATATGGACAAGAACTGCCCAAAGTCAAGGCTCTACATTGCTTTTCATTCTTCTGACTCCTTTGTTTAATAAATGCTCTGCTCTGAATACAGAAATTAATAAAAAGCTCAAGACAGAGATTAACATTTTGTTCAATATTCATTGTTTCACATTATATAAAATGGAAATTTGAAGCACTTTGTTAAATGGACTGAAAATTTGAGAGGTTGTGTAATTTCATTATACATTCTGTAAGTGACTCTTAAACATTGATCTGAAAGGCTGTTTTGTATTTGCCAAAAGCACTTTTTCCTCATGGATGCCTGTGGACCTTCCAGTCCAACAATATGATATGGTGGATTTATCTTACCCTTCCTCCTCCCTCTCCTCTCCTCTCTCTCCTCTCCTCTCCTCTCCTCTCCTCTCCCTCTCCTCTCCTCTCCTCTCCTCTCCTCTCCTCTCCTCTCCTCTCCTCTCCTCTCCTCTCCTCTCCTCTCCTCTCCTCTCCTCTCCTCTCCTCTCCTCTCCTCTCCTCTCCTCTCCTCTCCTCATCTTTCATTTGCAGTGATTTATAGTTTTAGAGGCACAATCCTGTCACACTGACAGCAAGTGCTGCATGGAGAGAAGGGAGGAAGGACCACATGGGAGCACAGAACCTGCATGAAGAGAATGTTTACACATAGAGAATTCTGGGTTTACAATGACCATGTACAGAAATATCTGGAATGAAAAAGATACTAATATGAAAAAGACAAGAAAATATAGGCATGCTGAAAAAGAATGGTATAAAATATTTTCTACTGACAGTAATACTTTTGGAATTTCTGACTTCATCCTTGTAGCATCTAAATCCAGTTGCTCCAACATTATTAGGATGGTCAATACAGTCTTACTTTTGACTCACTTTGTTAAAGTGTCTTTCGGTGATGTAGTGAAAAGTCAAACTTCCTATCTGCTATTTACAACTGGAAATATTCCATGTAGAAAGGCTTGGTCTAAAAGGTACTGTGTTTTGTATAGTCTTCATTCTTTCAAACAATTTTATTCCAAGTGTTACTAGGACATTGATGTCTTGCTGTAGATTCTTCAAAGGGTATTTCCTTTTTCTGTATGTAGTGGACAGGTAGTAGCTGATGTAAATAAGATTAAAAGATGTATGACATGTTTTGATATGTCAACTATGTCAAATACAAAATTAATTTTTCATGAGGTTTTTTCTTTAAAGTTCTGTAAAGGTCAGCTTTATCTTAAGTCTCTACTGGTGTCTTGAAAAATCTCACAATTTTCACAAGGTGATAATGTCTTTTAGAGATGCTGTTGGCATTGCTTCAGGGTCACAGAACAGGACTCTATATTGTTGTCCTAGAATTCTTTTTTTTTTTTCTTTTTCTTTTAGCTGAACATATACCCAGTTCAAATAATGATGTACAATGATTTTCAGCAAGTCTTAAACCAAGACAGCATCTCACATCAATTTCATGCAAACATTTTAGGAGTTTATTTCCCTGAACAGCCTCATAGCTGTCTATCACACTCACCCCGTAGCTAGTAGGGAAGCTCATTGCAGGGAGCAGTTGCTCCAGTTTTGCATATTGTTCTTATCAGGATGTGAATCTTTGCTCTGCTGAGATGAACTTCTTACGTCCTTCTGAGCAAGCCAATCTATACATTCCCACTGCCTTATTGAGATCTTTGCTGTTGAAATGATTTTAAGTGTCTGGGGAATAGCAACCAGCTACAGGCCTGTATGTTTTGTATTCACTTTGATAACCAAGGAATGTTAAATTATATTTTTTTTCACTCTCAGAGTTCTCCGTGGAGGAGGAGAGTAAAAGTACACAATCAGAAAACTATAGCAGCTGCACTCTCTCCTGTGTGATCTGCCTCTGGAAAGAGACAGTGGGTTCAAGAGATGTACATTAAATGCATCCTTCAGGTATGGGGTTCTGAGGAGTGGGCCAAGACTGAAAAGTGACTTACCAAGCAGATTAACCTATGTTGGCCCCTGAAAACCTCACCCCAGATTTGACAAAGAAAATGGCCGAGAGAAAATCTATATGTTGGAATTTTGGTACACTAGTGGCATTAATTTTTTTATTACAGATTATCCTCTATAACCACTACCCCTCCCTGTTCAGCAGAGTTCTGTTCTTCAAAGAACAATAGCAAGTGGGTTATTTTATCTCAGCAGCAGCATGCTTTCACCCCAGCAGCTGCATCTGAATTCATTAATGTGGAGCACTGGGAAAGTTGCAGGTTGTATCAGTCCAATGAGGAACTCTACTGCTCTCCTTCTACCACCAACAATGCTGACAGCACTCATTTCCTGAATGACACTACTGCTCTTCCAAAGGGGAAACAGCAGCTTCTCTCTCTTCCTTCTGTTCTTTCCAGCTGTCCGTGTGTCTTCTACTGCCAGGTATTCATTTGAAATGACCAAATTGCACAAACTGTGGAGGGACAGAAAAACATATGCCTCTCACCTGCCACTTTTGGAAGCAAGGTTTGCTCTTGTTGACATCTCTGCTCTGCGTTTTTGTATTATGCTCAGTATGGTATTGCTTCTCCAGGTGTCACTCCTTGTCCTTGCCAGAGCTGTACAAGCTCATCTTTCATGTTTTAGGTAGCTTTTACCCATTAGGTATGTTTCTACAACTTCCTCTGACAGGATTTTGCTGATACCATATTTATAGATCTTTCCCTCCCTTCCCTCAACTTCCCTATTCCTTCCTGCAGCAGACTTTCCAAGGTCTGTCCTGCACTGGCTACTGCTTTCCACTTTGCCAAGAGGGTGAACAATTTCTTCTTTGTTTTTACATACTGTCTCTAGCTGTTAACTTCACATTCCACTCACCATGCTGAAGGTCTCACAAAATGCTGTACCAAACTGCCTTTTGTGACTGAATAGGTCTTGGCAAGCTGTGCCCAAACTTGCTCCTGAACCTATGAATTAGGAGCTCCACACTTTAATCATAGAAAAATATTTTAAATCTGCAGAAAATCATGGGAATTTATGATTCAGACTTTGAAATTTGCTGTGGATGTGAAGTTCTTCACAGATTCTGTGCCAAATTTAATAGAGTTTGAATTCAGCTTAGTGATGAAAGATGCAAGAGTTTTTGTCTAATCTCTTCCAAGCTCTTCTACTTTCATCTCTCAAGACACAGGAAAAATTCCACTATGTTGCAGTGAGAGCTTTCTTGAGAGCTTTTCTTGAAAGCTTTTTTAATACATCACAGCAAATTCTGTGTTTGTGGTACTACTATTGCTAGCTATATCTCACAGTAAATATTCATGGGATATTTGAAGACACTTAGTCATGAGTCATAAAGCTTTCTTGTCACTCAGACAGAAAGATAGGTATTTTATAGACAGCACTCTTTGAAATGTCCATATTGTCTTGCTGTATCCCATAAAACTTGTATGTTAAACATAAAAAAGATCAATTGTGGATGCTTATTTAAAAAAAAATGATGGTGATAAATCAAACAAATTAAAGCTGTGATTTTTCCAGTAAAATAATCAGTGAACATTAACAGTATAAGCATTCTGTAAATGATGAAGCATCATTAAATTTCTTAACAGTTAAGAGTTTTTGGTTTGAAAAGAGTCACAGAAGTGAGCATTAATTATAAAGCTATAGGAAACAAGCTTCTGTGTTTGATTTCACACTACACTTAGATTTAGAATTTATGTACTTATTTAGTTTCAATTTAACTTGCCATGAATAAGTTGTATTATACAGACTTTACATCTAAAGGACATGAAGAGCTATTTGCTTTCTGAAAAATATATGATTACTATAAAATAAAGATATTTAATTGAAGGGAATAAATTAAAACTCTGGATGACAAGGTATTGTAACAGATATGAACTGACTTGCATGGCCCCTCCACTTTGTTTAATGCCAAGCAAAACATAAATTCTTGAATCAAAGTAGCTGTATTTGAGTGTGTGTTTATTATCAGAAAAACTCTGATATAATGACAGAACTGTCAAGCCAGCAAATAAACATTCCAGATTTAAAATATTTCTCTGCAAAGGGCAACATAGAATTTCTACATCTTTTTACGTTTAAAAAAAATTCTAGAGACCTGAATGCTGAAATGCTTTCTCTTGTCATCATGTGACTGCATAATTCTGCTGAGAGATGAAAAATGCAGAAGCTCATATTCATGGTATACTTGCCCAGTTCCTCTTGGTTGCAGAGTGTGTTTTAGGGATATCAAGTTTCCCTTAAGTGTGAACCTTTGAGTGAATGTGTATGTTCCTGAAATCCTGAGTTTCATCCTGCTGAGGCACACAGTGAGGCTCAGGATGTGCCAGAGGCTTTAACAGGTTTCTCCATACAAATGGTCTGCAACCTGTTTAGAAGAACATTTTTAGATTTCCAAATACAAGAAACTCATCTCATCTAGTCTCTCCTCTCCAGGAGATGATCAGTGATGTGACCATTTTGGACCAAATGAAACAGTTCAAATATTCATTCTCTCAATGCATGGAAATAATGCTTTTTGCTGGTCTGATAACTTCCAGAAGGCTAATAAACATCTGTGTTCTTTGGTTTTGTCTTCCTCCCTTATTCTCTCTCATTTGTTTTTAATCATCCATAAAGGCTGACCTTGTCTGGTATGCCAGCTAAAATAAAACACCAATCTAAGTGTGGACTAGTCCTGGGTGTTTATTTCAAAGTGGGATGCCATCTTTGAAATATAATTACTGATCTGAAAATGTTCCTAACAGAAATGGGTATCCTCCTAGTTCTGTTGCTAAGCCAGAATACTGAAACTCCATAGAGAACACTGCCAAACAAGAGTTATCCACAAGTACTAGTAATAAAAGCTATAGATATTCAGTAATATTCATTCATTTATACCAACAAACAGGACGTCCAAAACCTGCAACTAAGCTGAAACTTCCAAATCAGTCTGAAAAATCCTTTGTCAGCTGCTGCACAGATGCTGATCTGTAAGGGAAGATTCATTACTATTGACCACTGGGTAATGTCTTCTATTCTGAGTCCAAAATGTTTCCTAGGGGATCATTTGTGTGTACCAGGCTGTATACACTTCCAAGAACAAGGCAGAATAGAATAAAAAACGGAGCGATAAAGCTTTCTCAAGACACAACAGCTTTAAGGTGAAAGGCAGACACTATTCATGGCTTTCCTACAGACTGGAAGGCACAGTTATCCTGTGAAAGGCCAGAAGATGGAGGAGATGACTGCAACCTGTAGTCAGATTGGTAGAAATTAAAGTGGAGCAGGGAAGAGAGAGCTTAGAGAAACAGGATTTGAATGCTCATCTTCAGAAACAAAATACTGAGTTTGGAAATATTCCACCTGAATATGAGGAAGAACTTATTTACTGTGTGGGTGACCATGCACTGGAAAAGATTGCCCAGAGAGGCTGTGCAGACCCCCTCACTGGAGATGTTCAAGGATTTTGTGGACACAGCCCTGTGCCGTGTGCTCTGGGATGGCCCTGCATGGGCAGAGAGGTTGCACCCATTGTGGTTCCCTCCAACCTCACCCTTTCTGTGATTCTCTGATTGCTTAAGACAATACTATCTTTGAAGTCATGCCCCCTGTAATAATCTTCCATCTGTTACACTGTTGTTGCTAGAGGTAGACAGAGATTCTGAATCAAACAGCAGGCAATTTTACTTTAGCTCCAAGGAAGTGACAGGGAATAAAGGCATCCTCTGAGAAAGTAATAAATGACAACACAGTTACATCTCTTCAGACCAGTTAAAGAAGTGAAATAAAATGAATAACAGCATGTTTCCAAATTCTAGGTGTTCTTTCATTATCCACACATGGACTAAAGTTATGTTCACTTTAACCACAGGGGTCCAAATATTTTCTCTTACATACTTTTGCTGTACTGTCAACATGATCTCTATGTCAAGGCCAATGTTTTGAGTCCAGAAAAGAATGACACGAAGAAAGGCTAAACCTAAGGTGATTGGTAAAGTAATGTTATGGTATTTTCTTCTTCTAACAGAGAAAATAAGAAAGGGGGATGGCTGAAGAAACATCAGTGTCAAACTTGTTTAGTGGCTGGTGTTCTTGACAGCCTAGTATAACTTAATAAAGCTCATAACTCACATGGAAACAGAAGTGTAATGAAATAAAGTTCTCATTTTGTCCTTTTTAATAACATCTGCATTTTACCCCACTGTGTAATAGCAAGCCTGTCAGGTTCTTTAGGAACCATCTCTCTTTAAATTCTCCTCTTAAACATCTCTCTTCCTCAGATGTATTGCAGAAATTACAGTATGGTATTTCCGTTTATGAAAACACAGGTTTTTTTCAGTCAGGGCACTGGAAAACCCTTTGTATCCATTGGATTCAGTCTCAAGATGTGTCTTTGTGGACAAGATTTTTTTTACAGGGACATTGGTAGGTGATTTAGGGTAAGCCGGGTAGGCAGGTGAGCCCAGCCCCACATAACCACTCGCTCATCTCACAGTGACGGAGGAAAATGAACTGGAAGTGTAAGACTGCAAAACTCATGGGTTGAGATAACACAGTTTAGTAATAAACTGCAAAAACATCAACAACAATGTCAAAAGAAAACAACAAAGGCAAAACCCCCACCAATTATCCAAAACAATTAAAAGAAAAACAAGAGATGATGAAAATAAAAAAAATCCCAACTTCCCATCACTGACGAATGTCCAGCTAAAGCTACTACAACAGGACAGTGTAAATGCCGCCTTCAAGTATTGAAAATTCTAGAAGAATTTGAACTACCACATTGCAGGCTGCCTTTGGGAACTGAAACTCTCAAAGAAGCTCTCTGAGAGTTAAAAAAATAAAAAGAAAATGCAATCTCTCTTAATCAGCTAAGCCATTGGCAATTGCTCTTAGGATTTTTTACTTTGTTGAATTCCCAAGTGCTGCTGCTAGACCTTCTCAGATAAAGGAGGGTAGAAATTATGTGTAATTTGGCATTTATATGAGTTAAAAATACTAATTCTGCAGGATCAAAGAGACTTGTTCAAACAAACACACAAGCAGAGAAAAAAATTCTTCAGGCTTCCCAGAATATTTACAGAGTAGGGAGGATTTTACTTCTCAGAGCAAAGGTGAAATTTATACTCTCTCTGAAGTGAAAAGACTACTTTATTATAATAGAATATTCATAAAACTTACTTTAACCAGAAGAAATTATTACAACAGCTATCAAAGAATAATGATAAAAGTAGAATAGTAAAATTCACACCCACAACAGTCAGCTTACCTTCATTCCTCAAAACCAACAAAATCCTCAAATAAAACAAAACAAAACAACCCCCCAAAAAAACCCCAAACCAAATCAAACCAAACAAAAAACCCCAAACAAAGCACCAAAACCATATAAAGAAATATTCAAGCTGTATTTCTTACAAGCCAACTACAGAGATTAAAATTAAAGTACAGTTTTATAGAATTTATAGCTACTTATGTCTATTTGGGTGAACTCAGAAGAAAATTGCAGAAGACACAATTTATCTATCAGCTTATTCAGATGTCTCTACACTATGACAATTAGAAGAAATCTTTGTCTGAATTCATTCTTTGTTTCTGAAAGACTAGGAATCATACTGAGACCTTACAGGAAGACTTGGCACAGACCTCTCTGGGGAACAGCACATGAGATGTTTGAGTGGAGACTCTTTCTGTGAGGTTATCCATGCTTTTGAGCATGGTCAGAGACTCAGGACTCCTGGGCATACAAAACCTCTTCCCACACCTGCTACTGCTTTTTCAGCCTACAATGGGACAAATTCTAGCTTGTGAATCTGCTGTTTTCTGAGACCTCAACTTCTTCACATCCAGCTGCTGCTCCAGAACTCAGTTTAACTGCAGCCTCACATCATCTTAGTCTCCTTCCCAGCGCTGTTTAGCTCTCCATGTTACTTTAATGCTCATTTTCCCATTGAACCACCCTTTACAATTCTGCTGCATCCCCTCAGCTGCAGCTCAGGTAGACCCAGTCCATCCTGGGTGGCTCCTGCTCTGCCACTCTGTGCCAGTCCTGGCTCACACAGAGCTAGGGTAACACTGGCCACGGGGGCACCTGCCCCATCACAGGCACTTTGGCAAGTCAGATCCTTGGAGGGGTTGGTTGTATCTTGGCCAGACCCTTGTGAAGGACTTGGCAACCTTTTGGAGGAATAGATTTGGGCAAAGGGATGATGTTTTCTGTAGAGGAGAGGAGGGTCCCATGATATATTTGTGCACAATTTTAAATGTATATAGAGAGTCATAACCCTGCAGTACTCACACTCCCAATTTAAACCATGATGAAACCCTGATGGGTTAATTATTTTGATGGACACACACTATACAATTTTGCTTCCAGCTCACTCATTTAGGGTCAGTATCATTATATGTGCATGTCAAAGCAGAGGCACATTTTTGACCTTGGCAGTAGCTTGTCAGTTTTAATTTATCACTCTCACATTTACACAAATGAATAATCTCTACCTCCCTCACACAAATTTTTAGGAAATATTTTAATAAAATATTATGTTGTGGAGTGATAATTTCACCTAGTAAATTTAATAAATTCATTTATCAAAACAAATCCTACTACTGTACATTAAAAGTCTTTAAGAACCAGCCACAACATTGTTCTGTTTCCTGTATTCTTGCTTCTAATGATTACTCCTTCAAATTTGCAGGTCAAGATATTTCATGCTTTTTAGATCTTTCCAAAAGGTGCATGGAAGGTATTATATTTGAATAATATGAGGAAGAGAAATTGGTATTTTCAATAATACTCTAATATTTTCATATAGGCGTGTTGATTGTGAAATTAGCCTTTTAATTTACAGCATCTCCTATTGTTTGAGGGAATGTGACTGAAAAAAAGCAAAATACAAGTCTTTACCAAGTTTACAGAGTTAATTAAATATTTTATAACGTTGGGGGATTTTTTGTCCATTTTGCAAGTAAAGTAGTTTTCACTTTTATATACTTCTGGTTTTGTCATACTGGTACACAAAAAAATTTAAAAAACAAACCAAAACCAAACAACTCATTGAAAATGAAATGCTATATCAGGGATCTGATATATTGCTATGGCAAAATATGCTGCCCTCATGCAGCCCATGGAGCACCAAGGCATAAACTTTTATACCTAAAGCTTTACAAATCTGAGATTCTTGTTAGAGGAATTTTAAAATGCATGGTTAGTCATCAATTCCTGCTGATACTCGGAGTCCCTCTCCAAGGTAATATATTTGAGATTAAAGTTTTGATTCATGGTGTTTCTAGGGTTAGAACAACTCTACACGAAATTGGGAATTTTCCTAAATAAGAAAGAGGATCTTGCACAGATGTTTGGATGAAAGACCTATCACAAACAAATGAGCAATTGTTTATGTTTGGTTAATTTTCCCATGTATCTTTTAAATGACAGCAATGCTCCAAGCAAAAACTCATGACAGAAATTGGCATTTAATTATTTTTCCCTCTAAACAGAAATATGAGGACTGTATAGGGTCAAGGATACCTAAGGTATATTCCTTTACCACAGGAAAGACTGAAATATTGCAGTTTGATTTTCAACCCTGAAGTTTTTCATCTCTGAATTACACATAATTGCTTCCTCAATGTAATACCCAGTTCTTACCCTGTCAACAGCTTCCATTAATCTCCAAGACCCCATTTCCTCACCAGCGTCTTATTAGAAGTGTCCACAAGACAGCTTCAGTCCTACATAACACTCAGAGGTCAAGAGAAGAAAAACACCCCAGATCATGAATGTGCTTTGTCTAAATTTCACTCTCTTAATTTTGATTCTGCACTCTGTGAGCACAGAAAGTTTTTTTAATTGGCTAAAGGAAGAGATTAAACTCCTGGAGACAGGAGAAGGGTAAAAGGAGGGACATGTATTTTGCGTAAGCCTCTCTACATGCTCATTGGAAAGAGGTGAGCTGAGCTGGGACTGTTGCTAGTCAAAGTAAGTGGGATCAACACTGATGTCCCATTTAAGTATGTCATAATTTCCTTCCCACTCTATTTTGGACCTGCAATAGCAATATTATGTTATTAATGTCTCTGGTCTGAACTGTCTCTCTAGAAAGAACTTTTCCCAGAAGGCAACTTGCAGCAGGAGCTTAATCAATTTGAAATTGTTCACCTGAGAAGATTATTTCCCTATTGCTGTACAGAGACCTAGTGAGACTAGCTGGGAAATTTGGGAGGCTATGTTAATGCTGAAGTTGTGTTGTCTCAAGACCCCACCACTACTTCACCCAGATCCAGCAGTTAGACTCAAAGTCTTACCTTACCCATACTAGCAAGACCTGGTATTTTTTTCTGGTACTATTTTGAGACTCCAAAAAATACCAGACTTGCCTCCATTCAGGCATCTGTATCCTGATGGATGGCCTGAGGGAAACAATGATAAAGAAATAAACCAGATTAAAATAATATCAATGGAAATCTACGTTTACTTTACTGCAGAAGCAATATATTAATAACAGCATATTTGAGTTGGTCTCTACCCATGAGACTTGGCTCTGTGGTGGATAGGTAATGGAAAACAGCAGGAGAGATGCTCTCCAAGAATGACAAAAATTTCTGATCATATAGGGCCACAGTTATCATCGTTATTTTTTTCTTTCTTATAAAAATTCAAAAGATATATTAAAGACATGTTAACAGAATGTGAAGCACAAAATTTTGTCCACAGGTGGGCATGTGGGCTCAGACACTCAATTTTTCCTCTGTGCAATTTCTGTTCTTCAGAAGACTACTGTATCTGCATCCATTTATTTGTCAGAAAACAATGGAAAGGGTTCGTTTAGAGTTTTCTAAGGTCACTCAGTTTAATTTCAGTAAACTACCTGATGAGGAACCTTTGGTCTATTTAACTATACTTAAGTACTGCATACTGCAGCTAACACAAAATATTGAATATACAGCAAATGTAGTCTGTCTTTATAGAACAAATGACAGATCTAATACTGCAAAAGCAGTAACTTGTACAATGCCTGTTACACTGTCTAGCATCTGAAAAAATGATTTTATTGCTTGAAGCTTTACAGGATAAAAAGTTTTCTGATCTCTAGTTGAAATGGTAAATCACCTTGAGACTGGAAAGGGAAAGAGATTTCTTGTGTGTATTTTAATGATCAGTGGAAATTAGAATGGCAAAATATGCCTTAGCTGCAGAAACTTTCAACCTGGAATTCTTCTGATGACCTTCTCAGGATTACTGTAACTTTTAAAGGAAACAGAATTTGCTGATAATAAGAAAATTAGATTTAAATCCTTATGTGCTGCTGGTTTCCTTTACATAAAAGAATTCCATTAAATTGAAACAACTTGTGTATGAGAAATTCCATAAATGTAACTTACTGACTATAACTGGAGAAGAAAACACTTTAATTAAATTTTGTAAACCTTCCTCTATAATTATTCAACAAAGTATGCAGATTAATGCACTGCACTAGAGTATGGCATATTATTCAGCATTCCTGAAGACAGGGACATTAGAAATAAATTTCAGGACTATGTACAAGGAGTGCTGTAGTTAGTGCAAATGTTAGATGGGGTGGTTGGGCCGAGAATAGCTTGTTCTGCATACTTGCCTAGGTGTAAATAGAAAATTACTGTTGTAATTAAAATTGCAATTTATTTTATTACTATAACCGTTTTTATTGCTGACAGTAAAATTTACACATTCTTATGTTTAATTAAAGTACCAAATACTAATTTACTTCAATAAGACTTTTTTGCAGCTCAGTAAATCATTCAAATCAATATTTCTCTGAGATACCTTCATTAGTTTTTAGAACTGTTGCTTCTCTATTTCCACAGCTAGCAATTCATTAAATATCTTGCTGTGAACTGAAGGGAATGGCTTTTGTTTCCTCCTTTTCAACTGAATGTTTCAATAAAAACCACACTTGGTTCCTTCCCCATAAGTTAATTTTGGGGCATTTCATCCCAGTTACTTTGAAAAGTGTCAGCGAGACAGATTTTGTATGTGGAGTAGAGACTTAAATTTCAAAACAATCCCACTCGAATCAGGTTACTGTTGCAGTTTTAGACCTGTTGCAAAAATATTTCAAACGTATCGCAGCATAATTCCACAAAAGAAGATACCTTCCATTTGTGCTACCCACTCTTTCTATGAAAGATTTCACATTTTCAAAATTCCTTTTTTCCCCATTTGCTGCCTATAAGTATTAAAAATAGGTTGTGTATCTTCCTTTTTAACACAGTGTTTCAGGAAAACAACAAATAGCAGGCAAGTCAAAGAGATACTTCTGCTTTGCTTTAATTTACTGATTTTGAGAAGTGTGAATTTCAAAGTCCAGTTAAAGCAGTCTCTGGGAAATTGTTATACTTGCTTTGCTTTGCCTCAAACCCAAAAATGCTAAAGTAATGAAAAAGTAACTTACCACAAAGATGCATAGAGAAAAAGGCTTCATGACTAGTGAAGAATGGAATTAACGTGTCTGTAGTGCTGGGTCCTGGAGGGCTCTCTAGAGTCTCTTATTTCTAACAGAGATGCACTTCCACAATGAGGGCTTTTCTACAGAGGGGCATGAACAGCAGCTCCCTCTTCTATCTTGCTATAGATAATGTCTGATATCCTTTTAGCCTTTATCTCTTTCAAGTCTGCCTGACATTGCCCTGGGTGTTGAAACAGCGTTAGGGAAGAAAGAATAACGCATTCACATGTATGCACAGAGTGTAACCTCATCACCTCCTTTGCCAAGACCTAAACTGGAAAGAGAATTTCTTTCATTTGTGATTTACTTTGTATTCATGGTCTTTCAACAAAATATCTTAACAAGAAGCATTAAAGAAAATGCTCAGAGTCAGGAGGGTTAAACACGCCTTTCTACAGGAGTTTCAGGTATAGTTTACTGTCATTATGCTTTCAAGAGCCTGGACCAGTCTTGAGCAATATGTGGCCTCCACCCCACATGTTCTTTCATTTATGGGCTACATTCTTCAGTAAAAACTTGAGTAGTTCTGATCTTATCTGTCAGTTGCTTTCTCAAGCTTCTCTGCAGATCCATTCTACAGTGCCAGCCATCAAAGTGGCACGTGCAGGAAAACTGAATCATTTTTTGTAGCAGTCAGTAGAGAAAGGTGGAAGAGAGAGCTTTACTTTGGTAGGTGGAGATAGAGGGTGTAAATATTTTTATCTGAAATTCACTGCTGATAAACTAAAGAGCCTGACAGTCTATCCAGAAATTTGATTGGACCTCTGTGGTTTAGAAAATTTCATTAAACACTGTAAGTACATGCAGGAACACAGAGATGTTCCCATATGCTCTCACATACACACACTGGAAGTACTACATGCAAATGTTAGAATTTTAGGATTGAATTTTCTCATTTCCACCTATAGAGCTACTGTTGCCATAATATTTCTCTGCTTTTAATAAGCTATGTGGATACAAAAAAGAGTAGGCTAAACCCTGCTTAAATTCTATTGAAGTCACTGGAGTTAAAGCAGATATCAATTTTATTTATTGGTTTCAGTAATTCAATCTAACTCTCGTGTAAGGAATAATTAATACAGTGTGCAGATAAAATAATTATACATATTTGGTTAATTATTAAAATATTTTAATTTTCTCTTTATTATGATGTAATATAAGAAAATAGCTAATATACTAACTTATTCCTACTTTTTATTCAGCAGACACAGAACATGTTGAGAAAATGCTGTAATAGCCCACTAAAAGCTCTGAAAAGAAAATGCATTCAGAATAAATTACATCAGCAGTATTTGTCCTGATCAGATGAGTGTAAATTCAGCTTTAAAAAAAAGTATCGATCCCATGCCTCCTCTTTCTATTGGAAGTGTGATGGAATTATGCCAAAAATGAAAGTAGCAGTTAGTACAAATAAAAGCTTCTATAAGCAATGAAGAACTTTACAGTGGCTACATAGCCTGGAAGTAAATCATCTATAGAGATATATTTAATTTACTAGTGTGTGTAATGACATCAGGTAAAACCTGAAAATTAATACACCTGAGTCTGGGTTCTGTGACTGATTTGCATAAAGTTGATTTTATCATCTGCTTTTATGTCTAATAATACAGCAGAAGTTTATAATGTCTTAATTGGTTTAGGTTATTGGTTCTTAAGTATACACTGTGTAATCTTTCCTTGATATCAAAACCCACAGTTGACTGGAACATAATTTGCCCTTCATCTTCCATTTCAGTGACTGTTAATTCCATTCTATCATTCCTATCAATGACACTAAATGAGCATACAAAGTAATTTGCCTTGAATTATTTGCTTTGTGACTTATATCCTATTTTTGTGTTGATTGGCAGTATGGGAGAAACAACTGTTGTTGGAAACTGTTCTCTTTACTTCAGAATTGCCTCACTAAAGAATAGATGTGATAATTAATTTTCTTGCTTCCTTCTCTCTTGTCGTATTTTAGCCACTCTTGTTTGAGCACTTCGAAATTCTGACTTCCTCAGCTTTCCAGAAAAACTGCATTTTTACAGGATAGAAGGATGCAAAATTCATTAGTGTCATATCAGACAATGGACCACCACTGACAAAATACCATGCAGATTCCCTTGGTGGTTTGAACTAAGTTTTTTCCTCAAACTGTGTGTTTGGTCTTTAATGGAAGTTTTATGTCAGGAAATTCAGCAAATGGATGAATGAGAACAGAGAAGACTGAGAGGGTTTCTTATGTAAGGACATTCAGCCCACAAATAGCTCTTTGAATGATTAGGTTTACATACTAAGAGAGAAGAGTGAGATTTAAGGAAAAGTTATTGGATATGTGTGTTGAAGGACTTTAATAACTGGGAATTCATATTTCTTGGGGTCAGACACTGGAATCAATATGAAGACTCACTGTTTTCTCTATTAAAAAGATAATGAGAGGAGGGGAAAAAAGATTTGCAGGCAGTATCAATTTGAAAACATGAAGAAAATTTACATGTGAAAACAGTAAAACACTGTAGGATACACCCATTGTTTGTGTTTAACCTGTTCTGTATTTGGCCTTTTCCCTAGTTTGTTTGAAGTCAATGTAAATTTTTTCCATCTAATGGTGATCCGTGCTTGACAGCTGATAGCTCTGTTTCAGTGTATCATTAGTACTGTAAAAATGCAGTGAGACTTTTTAAATTAAAATATGCATAAAAAAAATATCAAAATTATTGTATGTAAAAGGGTGTTCAGTTATAGCTTGAGAAGACACAAATATTTGAATATATGGAAAAAAATTATTTCAGTGCTTAATTACACTGTGCAGTGTAAGTCTTGAAGGCTTGAACAATGGCAGTTTGGTCTTGAAAGTCACAAAATGGGGTGATGTCATCTGATTTTATTAAAAACATCTCAGATGATTTTGAAATTAATATGTTGACCTGAAATCTGTAGAATCATGAGTAGATGCCTGATATTTTAAGGATTGCATTAAAATTAATCTAGATTCATGCCTGGCAATGCTAATAAGGCAATGGAAATGTGATAGTGGGGATTCTGATCTCAGCTGATTGGGGCAGAATTCACATCTCAGCGTTCTCACCAATTAGGCCTCTAGTAGGAGAATAAATGAAAGAATACACTTCTAGCACATTAGAGTTCTGCAGTACAATTAAATAGTGTTGAAATGTTATAACACTCTTCTAACAACGGGCAGAAGTCCTTGAAATTGCTCCAGTGCAATAACATGCTACAAGATGTGCAGCTAATGAGAGCTGGATATGGAGAATAATTTAGGATGAAAGTTCTGCCCCTGTGGCCCAGACATGTCAGGTTTTTTTCTGCTCGCCGATTGTGTATTTGTAATGTGCTGCCTTGATTAATGTTGGTGTTGAAGCTTCTGTGTCTATGGAAAACACGTGGGTGGGCTTCTGTGCCAGCCAGGTACAGCTTAAACAAACACATCTGTGCTAACAGTTGTTGAAGGGAGAATAAGAAAAACCCAGCCCTGAGGGAATTCAATAAACTGAATTTAATGGGAATTGAAAGTTCTTAGTATCACTTTAGGACTTTAAATAAATCAGTTTTGCGCCAAAGTGATTGTTGTATTAAATGAATTCTTCTACTTTGAATTCAGTGGTGTTCCACAGCATACTGAAAACCTTCATCAGTTTTGCTCAAAAACAAGGAAGAAAAATACAGCATCTGATTTTAAAAAAATTCTGTTTGATATAAGTAGATGAGTTATGATACAGTCTCTTTTTACTTGAGGATCTGAGAGTCTTAACTGGTGAGCAGACCAAAGAGATACCTGTTAACTAGGAATCTGTAAAGGAGATACATAGTGACAATTTTGTGTATTTGGTGCTGCAAATGCAAATAAGTGATTTTGCAGTCAGGGAGAATTTGATACCTAAATTTATTAATTTAGTAGTGTTTTGAAAATGCTTGGAAATGAAGAAAAAAAGTGAGGTAGAAATACTACTTTTAAGGCTGTTTCCTTGGAACAATATTTGCTGCTCATCAAAATTTTTAGTTTGCTACATATATACAAATATATGTATACATTATTTTCTGATGGAACTCTAATTTTAATGTTGAACACTAACATTTATTTTATATTTTGTCTTGTGAGTGTGTGATTCTTAATATTCCAGTGTGACTGGGAAGATATTAACCCTGCAAGTAAGTTGCTGCTGGAGTAATAAAGGATTAATTAGACCATGTAGTCTGATAATCATGAAGAATAAAAGTTTGATTTAAAAAATTGGATTGCAGAATACAGAAATCTTGTTCTAGATGTAAGCATTCCTAAATATCCTTTCTTATCTTCTTATACATTACACGCAGTTTTCAATAATTGCTGTGCACTGTGTTATTTGACTAGAACTTATGTTAAAAACAAAGCAATCTTTAATTAATTATCATGTTATTAAGTGTTATGAGACAGTGAGTTTAAATATTGCTTGAGTTACTTGATACAGCATTGAGTGGAAACCATATTTGAATTTACAGATATAAAATTTACATTACATGTTAGTATAGTAGATACTATTGTACTAATATTTTCTGTTTCAGGGATGGAAATCAAGCCACAACCCACTCATGAAAATCTGTAAGTCCTTCCCTATTTTCTGGGTGACAGAATTGTTTCTCTGTGCAGAAACAGGTCAATATTGAGCATGCTACCTAAGGCTGAGCTTCCTTAAATTTTCACTGAAGGATAGGTAATGGCATATTATTAAATATTAAACGCTTTGATGAAGGAGAAAAGAAGAAATTATATTTTTGGAAAGTAATAACAATTTCATAGAAAGTATACAGAAATTAATTTTACCATGGATTAATAAATGTTAGCTCGCATCCTTTGCATTTAGGAGCTCTGTGGGGAGCTGTTATTCACCTACATTTTGGGCCTTGGCAGTCTGTCAGAGAGAGGAACTCAGAAATATGCAGCATCATCTGACCAGCTGCAGAACCCAGGCAGCTGGGAGAACTCAGATACAGCCCTACAGAATCTGCAGTCATTCCCAATATAAATTCACTGAACTTCACCTGTGGATGGAACAGAAGATCAAAAGCACAGTGCCAATAAATATGTAAGATGATATACACTGGCTGAGCTAGAAGTTTGCTTCTTAATGTAAGGCTAAGGCTAAGTAGTTCTTCTCAGAGGCTTTTAGAAAACATGAAAACATCTCATGCAAACTGAAAGACATTAACAGTTTTCCACCCCAGCTGCAGAGAGTTCTCCCACATCTCTTGAATTCTTTCCTCTGTGGCTCATTAGTTCACCTCTGGTTACATTATTCAAGGCTAGGTTGTATGGGGCACTGAGCAACCTCGCGTGGCAAAAATAGTCTCTGCCAAAGGCAGGGGGATTGGGTGATCTTTGATGTCCCTTCCACCCCAAGCCATTCCATGATTCTATGAATCTAAGGAAAATGAATGCCAGCTCCTGACTTGCAGTTCTGATTTGCTATGCCTTGACTCAAAAACACACTGCTGATAAAACTCTGACATGGAAGTCATCTTCTATGAAAGAGCTCATATCCTTAAGCTGTCACCTTCCAAAATACGACAGTCATTTCCATTCCACACACTGGGAATACTCCCTGACACAATTCCCATTGGTAGGAGTTTCTGGGAGAGACAAGACAACTTCAAGGGAACATTTTCTCAAGTTAACAGCAGAGATAATTGAGGTTCCAGTGCCCAGGAAAATTTGGACCCTAGAGGGAAGAGGGATCCAAGAAAACCAGTCTAAGGACATCTTACTACAGCCTCAGGGACAGTTCATCCTGACAAGAAGGAAGTCAGGCAAAATTGGATGAACGAGGATATCCTAGCAAATCTGAAATAACCAAAAAAGCAAGTGTGCAAAAGGTGGAAGCAGGAATACATATCCCAGAAAGGATGTAGAGACACTGCCTGAGCATGCAAAGATGAGGTTAGGAAAGTCAAAGGCTGCCTGGAATGGAACCTGGGGAGGCATGTCAAGACATCAGAAGAGCTTCATCAAGTCCACAAGCAGAAAAAGGAAGAGTGCAGAAATGTATCGCCACTGTTTAATTAGGAAGGGGCCCCAGTGTCACAGGGCACACAAAAAATATGTGGTGAGTGCCTTCTTCACTTTAGTCTTTACTAGTAAGACCAACCTTCTGGAATCCCAGGCCATGGAGACCAGGCTGGAATGTCTGAAGCAAGTTAAAACTACCAGTGATGGAAGATAATCAGATCAGATAATACTTAAGCAAACTGGTCATACAGCAGTCCATGGGCCATGAGAGCTGGGGGAGCTGGCAGATGTCACTGGGAGGCGATTCTTAAATATCGTCAAATGATCTGGTGGCTGGGAGACAATTCTGAGGGCTGGAGGGAGAAGAAAGTCACTTTTGTCTTCAAGACTGGCAACATAAAAGACACAGTCTGATCCGCTAATCCTGTAGACCATTTACAAAGACATGAAGGACAAGAAGGTGATTTGGATTCAGCATGGATTCAAAAAGGGAAAACCATGCTTAATGATCCCAGTCACTCTCTAAAGTAACGTGACTAGCTGGGTGAATGAGGAAAGAGAAAGGGATATTACCTCCTTGATGCGTCAGAGGGTCATGCTGCCATCCAGAGGGATCTTGGCAGGCTGGAAAACTCAGCTGGGGGGAACCTCTTACAGTTCAACTGAGGAAAATGCAAAGTTATGCTGGAGAGGAGCAACCCAATGCATCAGTGAGTGCTGGAGACCACCTAGTGATGCTCTGCAGAAAAGGAGCCATGGGGGTCCTGGTGGACACCAAGATGAACATGAGCCAGGAAAGTATTCTTATCAGATATGAGAAATAAAAACTGTTAACAAGTCTTATTACAAACTCTTACTCTGAAATATGAAAAGGTGTTTTCCAGAATCCTGAATTTCAAAGAAAAATCAAGAGGTTTTGTTTCCTGCTTTGAGACTATGTATGTTCTCTTTATTTCACTTTGTTTCCAAGCTGTTTCTATTTTTGTCTCTTTAGTGTTATAAATGAGGTGTTTCAGCTACTTTATATTCTCTATAAAGTATTAATCAGTCTAAACATTATTAATACTCACAAAACCTGTTGGTCTTACAACCATTTAATAAAAATCATTGCAGACCTTGATTTTTTGACACTAAGTTTTTATTTTTATAAAGGAAAACCATCTACTATACTCCTCAGGACTCTCAATGATTTTTCAGTCATATAACTAAAGCTCCAAGGTCTACCAAGATAAATTAGTGAGCTATGGGTCATTAGCAAACTGTGAATTAATGTAAAATGCACAATAGGCTGCACATTTTATCCTTTCTCCAGATGGTTAATTAAATATTTGAAGGCACAATATGACAAAAGTATGACAATATTATTACTTAATGGCACTGAATATGAAAGGGGTTTAATTGTTCTATTTTTCTCTTTCATTATTGATTAAAATAATGTATTTCAATGAAATTTGGCACTGATCAGCATCTCAGTATTTCCTCCTAGTTGAAAATTAGATGATCTTTCCTTAAAAGGAATGAAAATTATAATTTGCTGAACAAATTGGAATGTCACATTAAAACTGCAGTCTTACAATATTTAACTTCTTTAAGGTCGAAATTACAAATCCCATATATATGCAAATTTTTAATTCCTAGGTATGATGTTATAAAAATCCACATTAGAACTCCTTCATTATTTATTAATAAAAAACTTTATAAATTAACTTTATTATCTTGAAGTCTTTTCCAGAACATTTCACAAAATTTGAGATTATAGCTGTTTATTTGATGTGATATAAAAAGAAATGCTATTTTAAGAGTTCATTCAAACATTACAATTTCAGGTTTTTAATTTATATTTCACTTATAATAGTTTTAAAATTAAGACCTATTATTAATATTATTTGAATATAAATTTATTAAATTATTAAAATCTGATTATTTGATTAGAGTAAGAACCACCAGACCCTGGTCACTTGGTTTTCCAAACACCTCAGTCTGAGATGCAGACCATGTGGCTCTGCAGCAAGTCTCCTTGCAGGCTCTTCCTGCATGTGATAGAATACCTTGTAGACCAATATTTCTTAGACTGTAGCATTACCTTATAAATGAGACAAGTTTTAGGATTGCAGAATTACCTCAAATGCAAGGAAAAACTCTCTTTTGAATTGTGGTGAATGATGTCATTGATTGCTTAAGTTCACTAAATGGACAGGACCAGGAAGACACAGGGATTGTGAAGTCTCTGTGAAGTCTGCAGGGAATTCCAGGAAAAAAGATAAAGTGATCGAGTCTGGGAAGGAAGATGAATTTTATAAATCAGAGCTTGCTAAAAAATATCGGTAATCTGTGTGTGTTCCATCCTTTAGCAGTATTTCATTCAGGAGCTCAGAAACTGCTTTAGTGATTAACACCCTGCATGTTTGTACTGCAGAACCATGGCCGTATTCTGAAGACTTGTTATGTGACTTACAAGCACTATAAATTTAGAAGCCATCTGAAGCTTACAAAGGTTTTTAAAGTATTGGTTGAAAGAGTCATCCAGAACCAAATAATTCACTTAAACTTAATGTTCCTTAGAGAAAGCATGCTTTGCTGTTGAAATCTTTTGAGTGGCATAATTCTGAAAATCCCCTCACAGTGTCTTTTTGACACATTCATTGTTTAAAGAGAGCATAAAAGTTTATAGAGATAAGAGATACTGGATATTAAGGCTGAAGAATATAAGTGTTTTGAAAAAAAGAAATAAAGCCTAAACCCTATCTAAAAGTAGTATTTCTCTATTAACTTGGTAAAGCATTATTAATTACATTCCATATTTCCCTCCATCAATATCCATAAATAAGGGGAAAACAAAAGGAAAATACCAGAGACCAGAACCTCTAAAACCACAGAAACAGCAACCAGAGATTTCACTTGTGAAGAAATGTTCACAGCCTTACTGAGATACTACAGGTCTTAAGTTACAGAAGTGAGTTTACTAGTGAGTACAGTAATAGGCCTTAGGAAACTGCTTTTAAATGTACATATTCTTTAACTCTTAATGAAGATTTTGCAGTAACCTAGCTCTGTTTATGAACAACCAACATAGACTGTTCAGGACAGGACAACACTTTCCTTCTGTGCAGAATTTGTTTCTCTCTAGTTTCTCCCAGAGAGCAAGAACATTGTTCAAAACTCAACCAGTTTTGTGATAGGTGCAGCTGAGCTAGGAAACCTCAGGACTGGTACAGGCTTCTAAAATGTAGGACTCAAAACTGTGCTGGAAAAAAGGTATTCACCCTTCTGCCTCCTCAGCCCCATCTCATCATGGGAAACAACTTCCCCGCCTTGCCAGTGGGTCTGGAGTCACTTGCAGTGCACAGTGTACAAGCTCTACCAGAGATTTCCTTAAAAATAGCCTGCCCACTTGTAACTCTCGAGCAGCATTGAGGATTTATGATAAAATCCCAAGTACAAAAGTGCAGATTTCAAGGTGTGCAGAGCAGGATCCGTTCCAAGAGTCCAGGGAATGACCACGATCTACCTGTGATCAGTTCTGGAAGAGCACTGGCATTCTGCACCTCAGTTCTGAACTGGGAATAGTTGCTGGAAGGAGCTGAAGTCTGAGAAGAAAAATAATTACAAGGTAATTAAAAAAAAAAAAAAAAAAACCAACTAAAATTTAAATTACTAAAAACTTAGTAATTTAAAAAGATGTCTTGACTCTATTAAATTTTATTATTTTCTTTAATTCTCTAGTGTGGTAAGTGACCCACTTGTATTCACTGCAGCTGAATTTAAAGATTTGTGTAAAAAATCTATTGAAAAATTTTATCTTATTTTCCTTTTCTGGTTTAGAGTCTTTTAAAAAGAATTAAATGTCAAGTACTACAGTTCATAATAATCTGTCGAGTAGGGTTCAGATTTACAGGTGAATCAGATATTCATAGAATTCTTGCATTTAGTAATTGGAATTTAATTAATGTAAATGTACATAAACATATATATGTATAAAATATGTATATTATACACATATATATATATATATATATACACAAATACACACATACCCACACTTTTTATCTATGCAACTGCATCTTAATAATACAGTAGAATTTTTAGAATTTACCAATACCACAAGCCCACAGAATAACTGTGGCACCCATGGAGATCACCTGGTCCAAGGCCTTGCTCAGGGCAGCATCAGCTACAGCAGGTTGCTCAGACCTGTAATCACTCAATTATTAATACATGCAAAAATGGAGATTTGAAAGTTTTCCATTTTTTCATTTCTTTTAAATACTTTTGAGATTGAGAAATATATGATTTTTGAAAATGGTGATATCAAGTTTACCTTCTCACTCAGATGGGAAAAAAGAACTGAAATAAAGAGTAAACTGAAATGAAGAGTACTGTAAAGACTCAATATTCTTTTTGGTTAAGATAACATGATAATGACTTGTTGGCATTAAAATTTAATTTGTGCTGATCTAACTTGAATAATTAATGTTATTCTCATATTAAAATGCAGAAGCTGTATACTTCCTATTTTCTAGCCTGAGTATGTTAGGAGCTTAGCTGTCTAATGACTTGACAGAGAGCCAAAAATTTGCAGATACTACTACCTGAGATCACATTTGAAAGGGGAAAAACACTGTTATTATAGCAAAGTCCAAATACTTATAGCATATGAAACAAAAGGTCAAGCCAAGGTGTTCTCTCACTGAAGAAACTCTTGGTTTTACAAGAAAGAAAATCACATTTGGTGAACCCTTTTGACGACTGATTGTTAAATCTAAAGCTCATCAGGGACCTGTTGGCCCATTTCAAGAGAAAACGTAGTGAAGTACATTTAGATATTTCTTTAAAACTACTTTCTTCTCTCATTTGTCTTTCTGCACTTTGTCAGAAGCTGAAGAGAGGTAAATAACTTGTGATGGTCTAAAACAGGATCAGTTCCTTAAGGGACTCAAAGTATATATGGAATCATTATTTTATGGGATAATTTGACTTAAAATGGACTACAAGAAAACCACCATCTTTGTTTTATCAGAGGAGTGAAACTGCTTCCTACATCCTAAGCGTGTGTTTTGACAGTGGTATGATTTTATATCCCCTAAGTTTATGACCAATATCAGCATATGGGCAAGAACACACTCCCAGGAAGACCAAAAGTGAATAATTCCAGTTACTAGATTTGAGTGACAGTCAATCCTATAGTAAAGAGCTTTCACAGCCATAAAACATTTTCTTCATAATTTGAAATATTTTCAACAATTATTATTTCTATGTGATATTTTTGATTGAATAACATTTCTTTATGTGAACAAGAAGGAATATATGAAGAAATCATGGTTGATAGCACAATTGTTGCATGTTAGTTACACATTAAAAAATACTAAAACACCTTTTTTCTAGACCATAATGGAAAATAGAATAGAAAAAGTAATATATAATATATATATTATATATTATATATATTTTAATATATATTAGTATAGATTACTATAGATTATAATACATAATATACTGGTTCTGTTAAAGACAGAAGAAATTTTAATAAAATGCCAAAAAGTATGTACTTTCACATAGAATCTTTAATGTTGGAAAAGACGTCTAAGTTAATCAGGTCCAACCTTTTACCAAACACAACCATGTCAACTAAACCATGGCACTGAGTTCCACATGCAGTTGTTTCTTGTACACTTCCAGGGATGGTGACTCCACCACCTCCCTGGACAGCCTGTTGCAATGCTTAACCATCCTTTCAGTGAAAAAATTACTCCTGATGTCCAGCCTGAATCCCACCCTGACACAGCTTGGGGTCATTTTTTGTTCTGTCACTGACTGCCTGGGAGAAGAGCCCTACCCCCACCTGGCTACACCCTGTATTCAGGGAGTTGTGGAGGGTGATAAGATCTCCTCTCGGCCTCCTTTTCTCCTGGCTTTACATCCCCACCTCCCTTAGCTGCTCCTCATGGGACTCTCCAGACCCTTCCCCAGCTCCTTTACCCTTCTCTGGACTCACTCCAGCCCCTCGATGCCTTTCTTGTAGTGAGGGGCCCAAAACTGGGCACAGGATTGGAGGGGTGGCCTCCCCAGTGCCCAGCACAGGGCACCTGGACATACACACATCTATGTATATCATGCACAAACAGAAAAATGGGAATTAGTGATCTATTCCTCTGTCCTTTTTGGAAAATAATTTTTCAAATCTCAAGAGTAAATTCCTCACAGAAGATTGTTGTGAATACAGGAGTATATGCAAATTACTGCAGAAGGCAACCGTTAAAAAGCAGATTTTCCAGAATAAACAGGCAGAGATATCATATCTACTATAGAACCTGACAGTTTGACAGCTGAAATAATAAACACATTCATGTGAACCTACACAGGAAACAAACCAAACAAAAAATGCCCAAAGAACAAGAGATGGAACAAGTAGTAATTAAAATGTATATTATATTGGCACTGCTTAAATACTTTACTTCAGGTGGTCAAACCTACATAATCCAGCTTTTAATCAGGAAGTACCTAGGCTGCTTTCCAGAGTTGAGTTTTACAGGTCAGGCAGACATTTTCAATTATTCAGAACTTTGATAACCATCTTTTAAGAAACAAGGCATGGAAGCAGAGGCTTTGGATAGATAAGCTAGCATTATCAGAAAGAAGGTTTTGGATAATTAACCCGTGTGATCCAAGAGGCTGAGAATGTTACTGTAATCTAAAATGACAGTTTGCTGTTTTCTCAACAAATGATTATAAACCTACTTTAGTTCACCCAATTACACATTTTGTGCCTACACTGGCTTAGCTGATTTAGGTTAATTGTAATTTTTACTGCTAAGCAGGACAAGAGAACTGTTTGAGAGTTCAAAAAGCCTCCAAAACCCAGCACAGTTATAAATTCAGCTACAAAACCCAGCACAGTTATAAATTCAGAAGCATCAATAATTTTGAAAGACCATATCACAGATCAGTTTTCAAAATCTAACCTATTAGATCTACTTGGATTCTTTATGATGAATAAATTTTACCTAAGTGCAACTTGTTTGTTTTTTGCTTTTTTTTTCTGAAGTTATTTTTCTTACTTTTACCTTGTATCCACATATATAGACTTGCTTTAAGATGTCGCCAAGACTTAATTAGTTAAAAAAGAGCACTGGGGAATTTCTACATGCCTTTTTTAAAGGAGTGTTTTACCAAAAAGTAGACTGTGATGCACTAAGAAATGAATCTATATCTGATTGTTGGCAATAGAGTAGAGGCTGTATAAACTGGCATTTTTATTATAATTAGTGAAGAGTCATGCAAAGTTTTCTTTAACCTGAATTAATTTTTAGCTGTGTAGCCTAACAGTAAGAAATTGTGTGGCATATCATGCTGGCAGTGCAGCAAATTAATCTGTAAAATTTCATTTATATCTGCACAAGCCAATCATTTTCTGCAGTGTTAGAGGATTATAAAATGAATTCTCAGAAAAGTATCATGATGTTTATATACAGTTCTGGGTATTTCACCTCTTCTGCTATCCTTCATGCAGAAGCATAAGAGGATATTGTTCTTCACCTAGTTCTTTATTATAATGTAGAACAGAAAGGAAAAAAAAATTTCTAAGAATGACCTGTGGATAGTTTACTGGATTTGCTGTTTCAAAGACATCTGTCATTTAATACTTTAACTAAAATTAATGCTACTCCTCTATAAGCAGAGAATAAGAAGTCAGACATACAATCTCCACTCTTCAGTTTCATTTAATATTTTTTATAATTTTTAATAATTTATTCAATATTATTAAAGGTAAAATTGCAAAGACAATTCTAGCATTATTTGATGCTTTTCCATCATAGAAAAAAAATCCACAGAACCAGCTGTTGAGAAGAAGTTATTTTTTTGTTTGAAATGATTTTGATACATTTTCTATTAAATAACCAATCTTATATAAACTTCCTTTGCACTTCATTAATGACAAAGATCCAATCTTGTCTATGTACATTTACTTATGGGTAAAATGTCTAGAATAAACCTGCAAACAATGTGATAAAGTTACAGTAATGACATTTTTAACATATTATAAAAAACATCCAAAACAATCTCATTACTACTTGTTAATTAACATTTAAACAATCTTCATTCTTGCTGCAGTTCAAAAATACTGATTAAATATGAACATAATGAGAACATAAGCACTTCTAAGGAAGTAAGCGAGGCCACTCTCACAATGTTCTAACTTGGGCCCAAGTATTACTGAGTTAGAGTCCAATAGAGTATTTTGAGGAATATTCATTATTTAAATATCAGGCTACAAATAATACCACTCCCTGGGAACACCACCTATTAAAAAGGCTAGAGAAGATTTTAACTGCAGCCAGCATGAAAAACAACAAAAAAATAGTAAAGATGTTAGAAGCAAGAAGAGATTTTCTAGAAAAAATAAATCTGTCTAAATGCAGGCTAGAGAGACAATCGTAAATTTCTGAATGTGGACAGCAAAAGCAATGAGACAGTCTAAAAGAGAGTCTGAGAATTAAATAGAAAAATGACTAAAAATGAATAATTAATCTTTTAAAAACACACCCAGAGTAAAAAACCTGCCAGAGAATCTTTTATCAGTGTGTAAAAGCAGTCTAAATCAATTCCTTTGAGCACTGTTCATTTCAGGAGATACCAGCAAAGGATCTGTCTGAAACTGAAACAGCTGTAGAAGATGTTAAACAAAGCTGACACTAAAAAATTCCTAAGGCCAAATGTCATTAGTCCAAGAGGTCTGCAGGACCTGAGAGGTGGATAGCTGAAGCACTAAAACACACTCTTTTAAGATGCCTTGATACTTCCGACTAAATGTTGGATATATGATTCTCTCGTTTAAAGACTTGCTTATGGATTTCTCCTGGAACTGCAGTTCTCTGATCCTGTTCTAAGTGGAAATCAGTAGAAACCTTAAGGAAAGAAAAAAATTAGTAGATACTGGTTTAAAAATAATCAGTATGAAAGGTTCGAAATTACTTTTACAAAAGTAAATCCTGTTTTATGAGAGTAGTGATATTTATAGTTCTTGAGCAGTTGAACAGGGGTGATTTTGTTTCTACAATCTTGAATTCCTGGAAGGCTTCTGACATTTCAAGACCAAAGGCTTTTAAAGAAATTAAATGATCATGGCTCAGGTAGTAAAGGAAGAATTTTCACTATATTGGGAACACTGGAATTCTACAGGCATCTTTGTTGGGACTTATGCTGTATTCATGAACTATCTTAGAAAAGAATTTGTAAGAGAGTCAAAACATCTTGCTGATTACATTACTTTCTTGTTCTAAGGACAAGGACAATTCTAAATAGCTGGAGAAGAATCTTATGGTACTCCCTGAATAATTAATATATCACAAAGAAATTCATCATTGAGAAATGCATTTGCCAATGACAAACAAAGCTCATTCTACAGATAAATAATGTGCTCACAGAATACCTTTGAGCTGATATTATCACTCAGGTATGACTTGAGTTTTATCTGGATGATTCCTACGATATGCTTTCTTTAATTTACTGCTGCTCAGAATTTAGTTGATGTCATGAAATTGATAGGTGGGGAATACACCACTTAAAGCATATCTTCAGTGGGGTCTACAAAATAATTAGTAGCATGCTGAACAAATTTTTGTTTGCATTCTCTTCCAGCACGACAATAAATGATAAACCTGAAAATGCTTCTAGTAGCCAGTTTTAAAGCCAAAGGATCTGATCTTGCTAATAGAAGAACTGTGGCACTTTTGTCAGAGTGCTGTGGCTGCTAAGTTTGGGACTTGAAGTAAAACTGGGCAAATGCTACAAAATGATTTAGTGATGATTACCTAATGTGTAAATTTGCACTGAGAATATTACTACAGTAAGAGACAATATGCCGTACATGTGAAGCCAAGAACTTAATGATAGCCTAATTAAAATTTAACAATATCAAAAATGCAACAAAAAGTTTGTTGTTCAGTTAAAATAATTCTGAGACTGAGAGAGCAAATTAATACAGAATAGCTGCATTACTACTAATACATCTAAAACTATTACACAAGAAAATTTACTAATGTTTATCCATTTCCTTCTTCATTTTGATCATTCTGCAAAAATCCCTGTGGATCTTCAAGCTGACAGCAAAAGCTTTCCTGTGGCATAGCAGCAGGGAAAAGGGTATCAGTGACATTCCCAGTTCTTTGGTGCAAGGAACAATGTGCTGGTGGCAAGAGTAATTTCTCCTCACTCTTAGACCTGTTTTTATGTTTAGCGAAGTCTGCTTCCATTTCACAGGTTCCCAAGAAAAGCATTTTACAATCATTACTAAAAGAAAGTGCTATTGTTTGTTATGTAGTGATAAGACATAGTTTTCAGACCTCATACAGATATGGTGTGTGTAGGGATTAGGGAAACACACTGTGGAAACAAATTAAAAATAGCTTACATGTAGGCAAGCTCAGAACAGTACTGAGACCCTGCACTATCAGGTCAACAAAAGACTTATAGCCTTTGTCTAGTAATAAAGGCTGTGTTCATTGCTGCAAAAGAAAACATATCCATCTTTGTTCTTGGAATTAAAATAGCCAAAGGAAAAAAAAAAAAAAAAAAAGAGAAAATACAGACAAAATGTGTACAAATGTCTACACTTGTGGGGTTTCTTTTCTTATGAGTTCCGTTAGAAACCAAATTCTGGTGCTTTGGTCTCACATAGTATGATTATTATTATTATCATTTCTAAATAGATTAATACATTGCTTAACTACAGCAAACTCAGTTTTTCTCAGACTTAACCAAGAGGGTAAAATTGAGGGCTTCACTTCTACCTTTGTGATATTTACCTTTGGGTTTTCCCTCATGACTTCTCCATCCTGTACTTTTTTTTGGTTGAAAGCTATCAAGGGTCTCCTCTCAGGAACAGCTTGACAGAGTTCTGAGGGTGTTTCTGGAGGAGTCAGGATTTGCCCCTCAGACAAAATGCAAGTACTTTTTAATGAAAAGTTATTTTTTGCAATTACCTTAAAGAATCTTGCCTGATTTCCTGACAGGAAATTACCCTTCTGTCTTTTGAGAAACATTGTAGGTTTGCTCTTCTCATCTGCTCACAGAAGAGGGTAAATACAGAACAATGATCCTGAATCTCTTTATTTATTGTCACATTCTTCCATATTATCAGGACCTTAGAAACATGGGTGAACACTGTTGATCAGTATATTTGTCATTTTTCATCATACCCTTCTAAAAAGTAACATCAAAGGCTTTGTCATCTTACTGCTAAACCTCATCAACCCTTGTTCCTGGCTGAACAGTAGCATCCAACAGAGGCCAACAGTGGACACCTGTAGGAGTTAGGTTGCTCTTAGCAGTGGGGGGACTTTTCACACTTCATAGCAGTCTGTGACAGTGAAAAATGGAGTTCTTGGGAATTGACATATAATTTTGGAATTAAATTGTTACCTGCTTCAAGAAAGCATACAGAAAACTTTAAACTCAGAAGAAAAAAAGAAAACGGCCCTCCATAGACAAACAAATAAACAGACAAACACACACAAATCAGAAACACAACCAAACAACTCACCAACAAATAAACAAACAAACAAACAAAAAAACCCTACCCCTAAAATATTCCTGCAAGGTCTCCATGCTGAGTTTTGTTTCCTTCTATAATAGGAAAACTCCCACCCACCCACCCAACCAAAAACCCAACCAGAAACCATTCAGAAAAATAAAATGTACTAAATTTTATTTTCTAGTAAGAAAGGAAACACATGGATAATTGCAGTAATTGCTGTGCTAGCAAAGATGTTCGACTTACAAGCAGGTACCATGAAAAAAACCCCAAATTCCTTAACTCTCCTTTCAGCCAGAAGGAATTCTAGCACTTTTCTATTATTGTCAAAATCATAAATAACAATTTATAGTGTAGTAAGTAGACATTGGGAGTTCTCTATTCAGATTCTTCTTGAGTAAAAGTACATTTCATGCTGAATATTAAGAAGGTAGTTTGAAGAACTAACCCAATATTTTTTGTTACCTTCTTAAGAAAAGTAACATTTCTGCTTTAAATAAGACTCATGTTCAAAAACACCCACTATCATAAAAAATTGTTTTCAGTATGGGAAAAATTTATGTCTTATACGTTATATTACAATTATATTACAATAATAGCATTACAAAATATAATTTAAAGTATAGTTTTAAAAACATGGTACTGAAAGCAGTGGTATCTTTGTAAACAGAACAAAAAACACATGTAAAATTATATAAGGATGGAAAAAACCCACCTGTTCAGCCACCTTATTCATTTCTTGCTAGTGAAAGGCTGTTTCCTAAGGTGCACACCTAGTGCTTATCAGCCCTTTTCAAAGCATCAGTAGAGAACCTGCATTCTATTCCCATGGGAGATTATTCAGTGATTTCAGAGATCTTACTGTCAGGAAGATTATCAGTATGCTATTTAACCTCAATTTTCCTTATCCTAATTTAGTGTCATTACTCTCAGTTACCTCATCATAACATGTTTTGAGATGTAATATGAACAAATAGATACTTAACAACAAGATAAACATCCCATCAGCCTTGCATAAGGAGGATTATTTTTAGATTCTCTTTAAAGTCAGAGGGTCTAGTCTGATGTCTCAGCTGAGGAAATAAAAATAGAAGAAAAAATATGTTAATGTCAAACTACACATTTTCATAGATAGCTACCATATAACAATTACCTCAGGAGGTCTGGTTTTGCAACTCTTCCTTTTTCTTGCTAGTGGTTATCCCTGGGTAACAATGCTTATAATCATTTTGCTAACTCAGATTTTGCTAAAAAATAAACTCTGTGCTACAATAATAGATGTACCAAAAAAACCCCCAAAACCTAGCCTCAGGATGAACAAAATAATGTGCAGAAAAAAAAAGTCAGAATACTCCCTTAGCAAAAAGAACAGCAGATTCTTGTTTTCTTTATTGGTATTTTGCTTTAGACTCTTGAGTTTAGAACGCTGAAAAGCTAAATCTGATGATATAGCTAATGGTTTTTTTTTTCCAGCCAAAAAAAAGATTAAATCCACAGTGTTGTAATACTACAAGAAGGACTCAACTAATGCTATTGATAAGTTCGCCTACTAAAAGAGCTCATACCTGTGTAGTTTGGAGGGATACTATTTAATTGACAAAGCTGAGTGATGTGTGCCACAAAGAGAGGGATATGACTGAACTTGCCCTAGATGTCATCATTATGAATGCTAAAAAAGCACTGGTTACCTTTTTAATGATCTAAAAATTCTAAAGTTTTCCAGGCATACTCACACAGCACAAGTTATTGAACTTCATTCCACCCCAAACCTCTCCTGTGGCAGTGTGTTTTCTGAGTTTTAAAATTTTTATAATGTTATATGGTTCATTCCATGTACCCGCTATGTTCTTTCCCTGTTCGATTCATCCCGGTTACTGTCTGTCAATCCTGAGTTCTGCAACTCCCAGACCCTGTCTGTCACTCTGTGGCCTCGCCTGCAGCCTGGAAAGTTCTGACAGGTTCACAGAGAGATTGGACAGAGTCTCGGGTCCCTCACCCCTGCTGTATCCCGGTTTGTTTCCCTACCTGTCATTTGGTTAGAGAGCCATCCCCCGCTTGTCCCTAATTGGTCCCGAGTCAGACCCCTCCCCTGATTCCTCCCCCCTGGATAAGGTGCTGCACTCCGGTGCTCGGGGGATTTACCTGGGGCTTTTGACGTTGCCGTGGCTGAGTTTGTCCCCACTGTGGGACAAATAAAGTCTGTTGTTTGACTCCAAGCTGAGGGTCCCTCTCGCTGTTTCTGCCGTCGTTGTCTACTGCCTGTAGACTAGCCAGGACCCACGGGATCGGGATTCGTCCTGCTACAGAGCCGTACCCTTGCTGATGTGGTGCCAGGGCTGGCCGAGGCAAAGAACGAGCAGACACCTCTGCACTCTCCCAAAAATATTAATTGGAGTATATTGTTTTCATTAGCAATTACATCTACGAAAACTTTTAAGACAGGGCTTCACACATTCTATTACAAATCAGGTTTCAGCTACCTTTTTATCTTGTCTTTCCTAAAGCATTCCTCATCCATGCCCAAGGCACGTTCATCTGAATGGCTGTGCTAAACTTGTATGCTCACATTCTAGTTTCCCAAATTCCAGCCTTGTCAGTTTTTCTAGCCACGTCCCAGACATCACAGTCTGTACAAGAACAACAGGAGGAAAGAAACAAGAGACATTGCTGCCTTATAAGATCGGGCTTCTCTTCTGTCACAAGAATCCCTCAATTATTCAGATATAAGAGCTTGAAGATACGAAACTGAGTAAATCCAAGCAGGCAGTTTAAGGGTAGCAGTCCAGTATAAAATCATATCAGATTTCTTTATGTATGTGTGTTTATATATAATATATATATATATATATATATATATATATATATATATATGAAATTTGCATTTAGTGATTATTTTGTTAACATAAAACTATTATTACAAGAAATGTTCAAATTCCGTGTTACCGGATTCAAAGCTCTGCATTTTGGAATCAATCTGATTTTACTGCTTACCTTATAGCTTTTTAAAAATACATATACAGAGACATGCAATTTTCTTTCACTTGGAAATCTCCGTAATTACTGAAGGCACTTAACTTCAGTTACTTCGAAGAGCTCATCTTTGACCAGGAATCAATATGGAAATTTTCAGTCCAAAAAGAAAACTATCAAGAAGGTACCACTGTCAGAAAACTGGGCATGATTATAAAATATATTTTACAAACCAAATCATAGACTTTCCTGCTTAGTGACAGCTATAACAATGATTTGCAGTAAGATCACATCACAATTTTCAATAACCTTTCCATTCTCAGCCTTTGGACACTGGAAGGAAAGATCGTGTAATTTAGGGGAAGAGAAAGAGAGGGTGTCATCCGTTTATGTCTTCACTTTTTGCGATCCAATTTATGCAACAGATTTTAAAACCAATAGTTTAAAATCGGTTTACAATTCACAGAGTGAACAGATGGCACAGCAGCATTGAAAATGACAGTGTATACACACTGAATGAACTGGTGTTCTGCTCTAATTAAGAAGCTGTTAACATTTGTATTACAAACCTCAGATTTCAAGGGTTTGTAAGTTGTCTGTTTTAGATAACATCTGGAAATATTGGCTTACAAGACTCATGCCATTAACAAGGTTTTTTACCTTGTTAAAAAAAAATAAATAAAAGCAGCATGTTTTTTACTTTCATATCCTTTACGCTCATTTAATAATATTGTAAATGTTACCTGTGACTTAAATTGCTGAGAGAGTGCCTTTGTTTTCCAGAGGGATTTGAACGGGCAGGTGGGTGTGTGAGTGGCTGTGCTGGCTGGGCACAGGAGAGTGTGGCTCTCCCAGATCTCCTCCTTTCCACGGGAGGCTTTAGGTGTGACTGCTGATGCCTGCCCAAGCATCCAAATACTCCATTCCTGGGATGTCACTTTCTTTTGGGGCATTTCCAGACCCTATGTGAAACTATTCCCAGGAACAAAACTGATCAAGATGCCAAACACAAAAGATAAACCATTTTAAGTAGTGCTGTGCCCAAAGTAGCTTAATGTTTGGGTTAAATACTACTTTGGGGGTTAGAAAGATTGCAAGCTGGGCTGAAACAGTCAGTTTTTTACACTTAGTCTCCAGAAGTGGTTTGCATAGGGACAGGAGCAGCTATGCATTGCGTGAAAATCCTGCTTATACAAGGTGTCAGTTTGGCCACAAAATAAAATCAGAAGATTGTAACATTTTGCCTTGAAAAAATGTAATGGCAGCTCAGGAGGGATTTCAGGATTTGGCTCACCAACCAAACAATTTTAAATTATATGCTGCTAAGCACTAAACTACTTACAGGATTAGTATCAACATATTGTGCCCACTAGCTGTACCATGATCTCTGTGGCTGGCAATAATCTTGCATTGAACATAAAGCCAAACTTTGGTCTTACTTGATAAATGGATCTACAGTGTTTAGTTTTGAAGTAAAAGTGAGAAATCAGAAAATATTGTAGTAATAGAGTCACTGAAGCTATTCTGTGAAGGGGTGTTTTACACTGTGAAAGAATATATAGAAAAAGCAAATAGTTAAATATACGTACTAGAAGTAATAATGTGATTTTCAACTTGGATAACGGTGACCTCATTCTTTCAGGAAGAAACATCAGGAAATGAGTAAACTAACCAACCAGTGAAATTGGAAATTACGTTTTTAGTGCCATTTAGGGGAGAAGAAATACAGCACAATCAATCTGAGTTGCACCCACTGAGACATCCATATGTCAAAGAAATTCTTTCAATGGAATTACGAGTCATTCCCTAAAAGTCCTAAATTAGGATTTGCACAGGTGTTTGTATCCAAATGCACCTAGAATTCCATGACTACTACATGCCCCAGGCACATTTGAAATTCCACTCTTGGGTGGAATATGCATTGCAAAACCTCTTCAGTTTCAGGACATTGTAAACAAAAACTTGAGGCATTTAAGAAAAACAAAATATAGATAAAAGTCTAGGAGAGAGTGTAAATTAATGTAAAAAATAATGAATGTCAGTAGCTTTGATTAGTATTGAGAGAGTAAGTAGTGAGGGAATATATTTGCTGGCATACCCAATTATATTCCACTATGTGGCCAGCATACAAGTAAGAATGGGATAAATAACTAAAAATGTCTGATTTGTATGATGTGACTTTAAACAAGTAACTAGATTCTGAAAACGGAAAATTAAGAGTAACGACTTAAAATATGAAAGAGTGATGATAAATACCTAGGGAGGAGAGAAAAGAACCACTAGGACTTTAAATGAAGGTCTCATTGTCTTTTAGCAGAACCTCAACTTCTGCTCCTCACAGAACTAAATGGGAGCTGAAAACTGAAAGTCGTGTCTTTCAACAAATGCAGCAGCAATGTCCTTGTTTTCATTTCTCTTTTATTTTCTGAAATGGCAGTACTTGCTGTTCCCTGCCTCAGAGTGCATGTACCTGTCTCCCTGTTCCCAGCAAGAACCCATGTCCTATAGCTCTCTCACCTTGATCAGATATTTCATTTTAACACATGGTTTGATCTCTTACCACACAGATGCTGTACTCACTGTGCCCAGGCTATGCCTCTCACCAGGCTCTATCCACAACCTCAAGTACATCCGGGGCTGTGTGTCCTCCAGCTGTGTCCTTTGCTCCCTGAATTTGGAGTCTGTGATGTACTGGCTGCCATTCCCTGTTGGCTACTTCGCTGATACCTTGAACTTGTATTTTGAAATTAATGCATTTTGGTTTCTGAGGAAAAGCTAATTAAAATATGGAATGTTGATTCTTTTCATCCTTTTTGAAGAATCCTGAGATTCAAATATCTCAGTATAATGTTAAGATAAATACCATGTTTCCCATGCTTTCTCTAGAGATTGTAGGGACTAAATTACCCGATTTCTGTGTATCAGAAAATACCTTTTGAAATATTATTTGGAATTTAAAATATTAATAATTGACATATTTCACTGGAATCACAAGTTAAAAATGGCTATCTGCTAAAGCAAAATATTATTAAGAAGTTTATTTCATCCAAGCAAAAAATAAGTTCTACAGTTTAGATTTAGCCTTCCATGTAATAAGATTTTCAGGAAAATCAAAACTGGAAATCTGTGATTACTGTCTGTGATGTAATCCAGGAATGTTCTCAAAGGCTAATGTTAAAATACTCTGGAAAAACTGGAATATTATGACCTTTATTGATAAAATATTATAGAAGACATGAAATTACGTTTGTTATCTAAAGATTTTTTTAAAAAATATAACTGTCTTCAAACATCATGTCCAACAGACATAATCCAGAAAATGAGCTACTTTCTCTCTCCTTGCTTAAAAAGTGGAACAAACATACATGATGGACTGGAAGTTTCAGGTCCTGTACATTTGTTAAAGTCTGAGAGGAAAAGAGATCTTATTTTGAGAGGCTGCAAGGTAATCTGAGGTGTCAATGTATGCAAACATGACCTGAACTCTAGACTGAAATTCTCTGTGCCACCACCTTCCCAACTTTTGTGACATATGTGTATGTCTGCAGTACAGATCAGTGTTTACTGCTGATTTTCTCTGCTAATAATGGGGGTTGGGTTCATCTGTTAATGTGTTTTCTTCCAGGTATCTGCAAGCATGGGTATATCTAAATGAGGCTAATAAATGCACATCTGCACTGCACTAAAGGCTGCCATCCAGCTTCTCTAGGACTTTGCTGATTCCTGTGCCAAGATAATGAATAAAAATATCAACAAATATTTGCTGAATTGGAGAGTAACATTATTAGTAACTTAATTTCAACCTAATATTTTTTCTTTCAGTACTCTTCAGTACTGAGCTTTTTGTCAGGCCCTTTCCTGCCTCATAATACTTTTATTGTTTCTTATATTTTCCATCTTAGTTAACAAGTTTTCTAATCTGAGATTTTATAAAATTCTACCATTGTTTCAATAATAATATTTACCATATACACAAAACAACAGTTATAAAAATTAAACATACTAAATATAGCTGTTAGCATCTCTTTCTGTTTCCTTTTATTTCTTTCATTTCCTCACTCTATTAGCACTGGCTGACATGGAAAATGCTTCTGGACATCACATGCATTGTGGTTGCACAGATGCTCAGCCCTTCATTCAGGTCAGGGCTGCATTCGTCCCTGCATGGAGCTGTATATTACAGATGTCAGAATAATGAGCCTGGAAGAACCGAGATTACTTCACTGTCTTTTTAAAGCATAAATGCTCCTGAGACTGCAATTTCATGCACCAATTGTTTCAGATTTCTGAAATGAAGATTACCTGGTCCCTTCCCTCACTCAAGAGGACTATAGTCTTTGAGTTTCCTACTATCTCTTTTATGATAATTTCTGTTTCCATATTATTATTGCTTCTTTCTAATACTAGATTCAACAATCATTTTTCTTTCTTGAGATTTTCTTCAATAACAATAAAGAGGTTACTGAATCTGAGCCAAGTTCTCATTTTATAGTGAACTTTTAGCTCTGCTTTAAACCTTAGACTGTTGAGAGCATACTTTTAGTGTTTTCTTAGCTTTCTGGCCAGTGACATCTTCAACATTTTTTGTTTTACTGTCCTTTCTGATTTCTAATTATTTTATGAACAATAAATATACTGTTGGTCCATATATATAGTTAGAGATATGCAATATACAGAGTTACATGGTTAAACATGGTGCAGACATTCTTTGGAGTGTTGCGCTGTCCACATATTCTTTCTCACCAACTCCTGTATTTAAACATTGCATTTTTGACACTAAGTACATAAAATTAACTTTTTATTATGTAATCCAATGAACTTCTAGTATGGGATTTCTCACATTTTCCTGAATGTGATATCCAGGAAATGCTCCTATTTCTTTCACTTCCCTGGTCATCTTTGTCTGCTGCTGTCCAAATTCCTGAAGCAGTTTTCCAAAGTTATGGCATCATGGCAATACTTCATTCCCTAGTGGAAAAGGTGGAGGTTTTCACTGTGTTTAAACATATAGCTATACCGTCTGTTAAAACGAGTGCTCCCACCATCTTACTTTCCAGACTCCTGTTCATTCTTTTATTCAAATATTTTAGTTTCAACCACTGTCAAGGTTTAAGACAACCATTTTCCCCTCTTTTAAACCTATGGAGTAAATTGATTTTCTACTAACATTCTTGTTTAATGTTTTAGTTCTAATGGTAACATCTTCATATTTTGATTCAATTGTAGAGCCACATGAAAACCCTTTAGCTATTAACAACTGGCTTCTGACGAGGTATTTTTACCTCTCACCTAGGAAAGTATGCCTGTTGCAAAGTGTGACAAGACACTGGAGACTGGCTGTGATGAAAAATAAATCCCAGGAATTATCTGAAAGCTGCATTGGAATACATATGCTAAGTTTCACCATAATTATTTTTACCTGTTTGTCCCCAGCACTGACTGAGGAATCCAGTGGCTTTTGTGTGTTCTGAGTTTTTCCAAATGCTTCAGTGAGAAATAAAAAAAACTTTCCTTCCCATAAAAAAGATAAATCTGTGCTTAGGACTGCACAGAAGAGGTGAATACAGCATATCTTATCTCCCTTTCCCTCCCCCTTTTACTAGTTTGTAATGACCAGTTTCATGAAGCAGACCTGAGCCTCATCTGGTTTCTCACTATAGTGAAGAGTGTTTGATATTTGTGAACCATTTTGCTGCCCATGGATTGTTACTGTAAACATACATTTCTTCAAACAATTGAGGCATTTTACAGGAACCCCATGTTGCATCAGCTATCAGTTTTGTAGCTGCAGACATTTAAATAAAATTGTCAAAGAACTCAGTTCAGCTCTTCCTAGAGTGAACATTTTTCGCTCTTTAGTCACTGTTAGTTTGAGGATTGGAGGTGATGCAAAGATGAAAGAAAATCCTGGTACTGCTGTTGGCTGTCCAAGACAACCAACTGCAAATCCTAACAATGGAGAAAGGGAAAAAAACCTTATTGCTGCTCAGATACATTGCAAAAACTTGCTGAATGTTTACATCATTATCTATGCAGCATATTCATATCCACCTTCTCTGAAGAGCTCACAAGATAGGTAGATCCCAAAGGTGGCTCACGAGAAAGGCAACATTTTTATGCTCAATTTTATAAGAAAATTGAACATAGAAATCGTAGCATTTTGGTATATGGGTGTTTTAATTGCTATAATTATTAGTAAAGATATTACATAGCTTAAAATGCAGAATCTATTGGGCATATATTTAGCTTCTTTGTTCAATGATAAATTAAGGACAAGAGTAGTATCTATTTCATGTGTTAGTTGCATTTTCATGCCTTTTTTATTTTAAATGCTTATTATAAATGTGTGTTTTGGACTGTAGTGGGATAAACAAAACGCGTAACATTACTAGCAACACGAAGCATCGATTAAGTTAAACGTCTGTGCACATTTTTAAAGTCATCATTCACACATGGCAATATTTTTTAAGCATCTTTTGCTACCCAGATTAAGAAAATCAGAAAGTTATTATAATACACAATTCAGGTTAGAAAAGCTTAAATCAGGTTAGAAGGACAACTATAAAACAAGATAGGTAACTTTTAGTTTCAAAGTTTAGTCATAGATATTTGAGAAATAAATCTTGTTTACAAACCTTGTCAGAATAGTGGAACACTATTGTTGCTGGTTTACTCTCAATTTGCTCTATTCATAATATTTTTTATGTCAAATCCCATATTTTTCTAAAACTATAACAGAACATCCTTTATCAGATTTTCTTAAAGAATAAAAACTGAATCTTTTTTCCTAGATAAAATTGTTGCATCCATTAAATACGCAGGAATACATACATTAATACCGGAGTGTTCTTGTGTATTGTGCAAAATGCAGGAGAAATATTTCTGTTTAAAATGAGATTTTAAGTCCCATTTGACCTCTCAGCTTGGTTTGTTTAAGATTGATTGACATTTTCTACTTGCTTGGAAGTGGTGTCCTCCTCTTTGACTGTAGGTGGTCTCAGTTTAGCAAACAGAAGGACCATCCTGCAGCTTTTTTTTCTGTTTATTCATCTCTACTGAGCGGCATAGATTCTTGACATAATGCTTCTGCAGCTCTAAACATCCATATTTCAGTCAAATCCAGTTGACAATCAGATTTAAACTTTCCAGAGTTAAAAGTTAAAAGAGTGTTCATGTGTCAACAGAAATGGAACAGATATGTTCTGATAATCCCAATTACTTAACTTTGGCTGTCAGATTGGAGTGCACGTATCTAAAGTCAAATTGAAGCTGCATCCTGAGGCTTTGCTCTTTCCCAGCAAAACACCTGAAGAAAGCAACTTTAAAGCTGGGTCAAAATGGAAGATCAACACAGTATCAAACAATTTTATCTCTGTTACACTATGAGAGGAGTGCTCTTATCTGACCTGACACTCAAGATAAAGAGTTTGCTGATATTGCAAGCTGCATTTCTTTCGATTAATACAATAACTGTGCCTGAATTCAACTTCACCTCTCCACTGTGTGTATGAGAATGCCCAGTCTAAGCAAATTGCACCATACTCTGCATCTTTCTCCATAGTGTTACGCAGAGTAGCAAAAGATATTTTGCTGCTAATGAAGAGAAGTACTTAGAGGAGGATTCATGGTTATAGCCTGCAGGCAAGAAAACAACATTAAGAGTAAAGAGTGTCATTTAAACGCTAAAGGTTATTTAAGACTGCTGAAGTAAAATTACTTTAAAGGGATGAGTTAACAGCTTCAGCTATAAAGATGTATCTTAGAGATATTTTTCTTGAAGTGATTGCATTCTTATTTCTGTCGTATTTCCCAGTCCATTTCTCTTTACTTCCTAAGACTTTATAACTTATTCTTACAATTCAGTAAGCTGAGGATAAGCACTATTCTACATGAAGGAGGGGAAATGAGAGCCATTGTCTGTGGAGGATGTCCACACTGTTTCTCTTGTTACTTAGTGTATGTAGGTTCTGGTGTCCTGGTTACATTAATGTTCCATTGTTTTGTCACATGCACAAACTTCGCATTGTGATTTGTACTGCTATGAATGCTTGACAGCCTGTGCCTTTTCTGCTTCCTCAGGGCAGAAATGGTCTCCAGATTCCCTGATACCCAGAAGAAAGAACTTAGAAATTAAGTTAAAACAAAAGATGCTGAAGCTCCCTGTTCTACCAAAGCAGGAGGGTATCACTGGGTAGATCTGTGGGTAGACAAGCACAAAGCCGGCAGAGGCAGAGAAGAAAGAAGTGACATAAACCAGAATTGCCACACGTACCAGACAGTGAGAGCTGTGACCTCCTGCGGCAGAAGTGGGGAGAAGCCAGCATCGGCAGAACCTAAAGAGGAAGGGAGGGAAACCAGGGGAGCCAGGGTTGGGCAAGCGCCGTGGAGCAGAGACCTGAGGTACTGCCCAGCTGCAGATGTGGTCAGACGGTGGTTTAGGACCTCCCACAGAAGCTGAGCTGCTGTTTTGTCTCATGCCCTGAAGAAAGGAAAATAAAGTATTTTTTGTGAATCAAATCAGTGGGAGGAATTCACAAGCTAAAATGTAGCATGCCTGTGATAGGGAAGGATAAAGAAAGCAAGGGGTTCCAGAGCACTGCCAGAGACAGAGCAGGCAGGATGGAGCCTGCTGGCTCTTGGACTTCAAAAAAGGCATGCATTAGTTTTTAAGCAGGCAGAAACAGAAGTGATTAACACTCCAGAGTAATCAGGCGGAGCTGTTATAAAACAATGTCTGTAAAGCAAGCATTTTGGCAGTGCTGGTCATGAAATTTTTCCTCTAAAATAGCCAAAGCATAAAGCATTGGCTGTTGTTTTCTAAAATCCTATCTCCCGCTCAATGTCTTTTTACTGCAGGCAGAAGTATGGCAGACATACACAGACTGAAGACATTTCCAGAAATGTATTTACTATTTGGATTAAAAATAAAACCAGAAGTATTATAAATCCTGACCTGGACATAGTACCAGAAGTTTGAGGACAAGGTGACTTTGTTACACCCTGCCATGTTTCTGTGGAAATGACCAAAGGATTCACTTTATCAAAAATGCAGTGCTTCTTAGGGACAAGTATATCTGCCTATGTAAATAAGAACTCTTTGCCTCAAAACAAGTACCTTACCAGTGCAGAGGACTACAGTGCACAGTAGTATGTACTGCATTTTTCTCATCATAACCACTTCATATAAAAATAGATGCATCAAAATATTTGCCCCAAAATTCCCCCTCAACTGTTAGCTAATGTATATTTATCAACCAGTTATAAGTTAAAACAAAGGGCTATGACAAGCAATAACTTCTGTACATATTTTATCAGTCTTTCTAATGGATTATTCCATTAAATATTATGAATTTGTCATCTGAAACTGTATTTTCATAATCCTAAGATAATATCAATTTTCAAGACCAGAATTGAGAGATAAAGAGATCAGATAACTTCCCATGCCAATCTCCTAATGTGAATGAAGCACAATGTTTTTTCAGCTAAGTATTCAAACTCAATATTTCACCTGCAGTAAGTTTCTGAAAAATTATCAGTGCCAGTAGATCCTGGCTGATGTATTCCTACAAGTAAAAACTGCCGGGACATACATAAGGTTTGCTGTGTTCTTGAAATGTCTTGCTTTACAACAGAAAATGGACAGTGCATTTGAGTGAACTATGGAGAATTGTTTTATAAACCACTTTATAAATAATTGTTGCTGCATCTATATTATGGATTAGTTAGAGCTGAGTTCCTAAACTGAATATTGATTAGGTTATACACTGTGGTTGCTCTTTTGTGGCTGTATTTGTCTCAATTAACTTGGCTTGTATCTGTCTTTTTTTTCTTTCAGCGCCCCTTAAACCAGAGTAATCTTAGCTGTACTCTGAGTCTGGTCTCAGATGCATGCTATGAGGTACAGAAGGGCTAAACTACACACAAACAGATGTTACAAGGCTGGGAATTTGCTATGGCAAGACTCACTGGGATGGAGTAATTGCATTCTGGCAGCAGGAGCTCTCCAGAAAAGCTGTGCCATAGTAATTCCAGTGGATTACAGTGATTACCAATGACAAAACACCTTCCTGTGGATTTGTGATTTTTTTCCAAAGAGACTAAATCACTGGAGTTCAGTTCTAGGGCAACAATATAGAAAAGCAAAATAATGTTTTATTACTAGGTTTAAACAGGTAACATAAAGTACTAGTTTTATTTTCGAGCAGCTGAAGCCTTGGCAACACAGATGTTCAATCTATTCTTTATTTTATATTCATACATAGGTTTTGCTTTGATTCAGGCTGGTAGCTCAAACATTTATTACTCTTAGAATGGAAAAATAAAAATTAAAAAAAAAAAAGAAAAATCTGAAAGGAAAATAGCAGGCATATTTGGCGAATTGCATGCACTGCAGCAAGCTGAAGTGCCCTATACTTTACAAAGCAATTTAGAAATGCCTCTATTAATTCCTTGTAAATAATGTTTTTTAGTTATTAAATTTTCAAAGGTAAACAAAATATATATTCTGAACCTTGCTTTAACCTTCTCTTCAGTGTAAATGTACATGTTACACACCTGTAGCAATTGACCTGAAAAAAGTCTAAAGGATCTGGTATTACCTAATTTACTGATATAGTCTGGCCAATCACACTTATTCTGTCAATTCTCTCTTTTATTTTTTTTTTGGTCATTCTCATTTGTCTTTATGTTTGACATTGAAGTAAGAAACCACCCAAGGTCTTATGCAACTGTTGTGCCTTCCAAATTTCAGATGAAGCATATTGTTTTTTGTTACTCTTACTGGTCAAGTTCATTTTTTTGCCACAGTAGGAAAAATAATAAGCCCAAATCAAATCTAGGAAAAACCTATTGACATTAATATTTTTTCAGCTTGATAGTAATTTGGGAATGTTACAAAGACGTTGTTAAAAAATTTAATAAATTAAGTATCCTTTGCAATTTTATTATACAGGAAAATTTGAGATAAATATTGCAGAAGTGTCACTGATACAGAAAAGATCCATTTGCTGATGACATCAGTATCATAGCTCATCTTCCTTACAAAATGTATTGTCTTCCAAAAACTAAGATTGAGTTAGGCAATTATTAGACATTTTTTACTTTAATTATTTTTAATAGAGTCTGGACTGTATGCTACAGAATTCTTTGTACTTCTCTAATATTCCTTTTCCACCCTTTGGATACTTTTTTTTTCTCTATTTACAGTTTCATTTTGTTGTCTTCTCTTCCCAAGATGGATATTTACTTTGTATTTTGACCATGAAGACTTAAAGAATTGAGTATAACATAAAATATAATTGTTTGCTGAAAATCTATAGACATCCCATCCCATGGTGACAAATCTATAAAATAATGCAGTGTGGGTCCACCATTTGAGTATATTGAAGCTACACAAAATAATTAATTTCCTCTAGTGTATTAGAGGAAAATAATTACAAGATCCAGCACTGAGTTACTGCTACAGTCTTAAACATCTCACATTGATCATAAGGTAATCTTGTCCCATTTATAGATCCAGCTGGAAATGGATTTAAAGTTAGATAGCTCTTCAGGTTTTCTTGGCCAAGTGTAGGAATAGAAATGTCTTGACAGTGTATTTAATAGAACCACCACTAACATTAAAATGCAGACTATGTAACACTCCATGTGCCAGGTGCAATGCTGTGTCTTTTTGACTTAATGCTTAAATTTGAAGCAGATATTAAATGCTTTTATGTTATTCTGAGTAAGACTGAGAATTAAATTTCTTATTTAAAACAGGAGTAATTTAGTGGTTTAAGGTTAATCTAGTTAAAATGTAATGTTATACTGGAGATTCCTCAGAGATTTTTTAAAAGTCAAAGTATTCTGCAAACTTGAAGCATTTGAAGTTCTCAATATTGGTGTTTTCTAAGACATCTTTTGTGAAATATAAAATGTTCCTGAACTGCTTTTCCAGTAAATTCTCTGTTTCCACATTTGAGCATAGTCAGAAAGTTCCTAGGATGTCTTGCAGTTCTTTTTGTAATGAAAAAGCATGTCACCTACCCATAATACTCCTTCCTGAAAAGTTGTAATAGTAAGTTTCCATTAAGTTAATTATTGTACTTCAGTCTCACTTAGAAAAATTATTTCATCCTGGTAATTCAATCAGACTTCTGCTACTCAAAACCTACCTGTCTTCCATTTTGTCTCATACCTTTACAGTAGCTGGGACAAGATTTATTTTCTAACCTTTCAAAAGTTTGTTTCCAGACTTAGAGACCTTGTAGCACACCCTTGGTCATGGTGCCTTTCATTTTCTCTTTTCTTGATGCTCTTCTGACTCTTAAGACCTGATATTTCTTCTTTGTCTTCATTTCTCTTTCACATTTTTTAAATAGGCAGAAAAGCCAGCTCAACTAATACATCCAATGGTTTTAATATTTTAGTTTGTAGTAAATACTCAAAAGCCAAAGTCATTTCAAAGTCATGACGTTTGACTGTTAAGTCTTCAGTTCCACAACCAGATGTCTACTACATTTTCTCTGAGACACCTCTGTCATTCCCTTGGGCAGGCTGCCTGGAACTCATCTTTTGTAGCAATAATGGAGCACCTTCATCCGCTTTTTAATTTTTTGTTTGCTTGCCTAATTTCAGTTATGCATTAAATTCTTTCAACATTGTTCTTTGTTCAGGAATGCACACGGTGTAAAAATTAGGTACCTTTGAAACAATTCCTTTATCTGTGCAGAATGTTTGTTAGGTTGGCCAAAGCTCATTCTTGCTGGTAGCATGTGCAAGGTGGAGTGAGCTCAGTGCTGCTATGGGCGGCTACAATTTGGAGGCTTAGGTTAGAGTAGTTTCATATTAAACCTATTTTGTGTGTTCAAGCTTGGCTGTATCATGAGTGCCTGGCTTTTAGGAAATATCTTTACAGGTTTCAAACTGGATCTTCAGACCAGAAAGGTCTGGTCAACACTGACTACTTCGAGTGTCTGATTTCTGGTCTGGGGTGACTGCAGCATAGTGTGAAGTAGGTTATTTTTCAGGGAGCCAGCCTATCTCTGGGTATCCATCTACTACAACAGCAGGAAGTGCAGTTTGGCATCATCATGTCGTTAGGACTGATTCCAAATCTTTGACCTCTGAAAAGCTGACAAAATACTAACAACCTGCATTGGAAAGGAGTGAGCCATATGTTTAATAAGCCTGTTTTCATAAAATTTACTAACAAAAAAAAAATCTCACAAATGTTTGGCTCTGCAAAGAAGTGATTTATCAGGGATGACACTTGGAGTTGTTAAGATTACCTGGGGGTAGGATCAGGATGGATAATCTTTTTGCACTAATTTTCCTGCTATTCCCACCTCCATTGGTCAATGGTAGGCATTCCTTCTTCTTCACCCAGTCTTGATTTGCTCCAATTTACTTCTCTTACCTCAGCTCCCTTTACTCTAGAGTAGAAGTTGATGATTTCTGGGTAGTTTTATCCTTTTCCTCCTTATCCTGGTCTTCTTTTCCAAAGAAGGAACTCTGTGAAGGAGGTTTATTTTGTTTTAAGGAGAATTGAAACCATGCCTTTTAACAAACTTTGAAGTTTTCCAGGCAGTTCAAAAACTAATCCTTTTTTATAAAAGTCTTTGCACCTTTTCAATAAATCATCATTTATTTTTTCTTTATATTATTGCTGTGAAAATGCTGGCAAAATTAAACTGACTGAACTCAGAACCTTATAACATCAAGCATGATGCAGCCTGGGCATCTTAGAGCTGCAGGATAAGCAGCATTATTGATTGGGAGGTGCTAAATGCAGCTTAGCTGTCAGCCAGCTGCCTCACATACAGGCAACAACCTAAATATAGGATCAGAGAGCTCAAATCAGGGTCACCACGCTATATATGACAGCCTTAGCTGACTAACTGCTGGTGAGCAGAATAAAGTCTGAGAAAGCTTCCAGGCTGGCCACAGCCCCTTTCAGCAAGTGGCAGGTCACACAGAATGATCAGCAGTTCCACGTGTACGTACATCTGGGCAACCTGGGGGACAGGGGCTTGATTCTGTGCTTAAGGAAATCAGTTTATCACTTGTAAAGCTAATCCTTTGGTATGTACAGAAATATAATAGAAATAATAACAAAACAGCAGAAATTAATCTGAAAAGATGATGGTATAACGCACAAATTTTCTCCACTTATGGAGGTTTTAAAATGCATGTCTACTAATCTGGATCTACTTGCAACTTTTCAAGACACTCACAATTGTTAAAATGTAAAAGTCATTAATCTTAATACAGTTTACTAAGACATTTCATTTGTGCAATTGAATTTAGAAAAAATTAACTATTGTGATAAGAATTTTTACGGTGATGAGATGAAAAAGCAAGCTATAAAAATGCTGAAAAGAAGACATTGAAAATTATTTGCTTTCTGTTTCCTGTTTTCTAAATAATTGGAGAAGTATTCTAAATAAAGAAAAAGAAATCCCTCTTTACTAATCCCTTAACAAATTAAGGATTCGAACTCCTCCCAAACTTCCAAGTTTTACTTAAAATGACATTTGGGTTTTTTTTTTTTAGCACAGTTTACCAATCATAAAATGATGATGGAAGATTTTTTTCCCCTGCTGTATGCTGTTCCTTCTTACTGCATTTCTTCTTCCTTCACTTTCTTGTCTTGTGCTTCTCTGGTATTAGGGCCATTCACACAACCCTGGGTGAGCAGCACAGGCTGTGCAGGGGAGAGATTTCTCAGCAGGGGTAAGGAAGGGTTGTTAACACAGGACAGTGCATGTGTGTGTGTCTCCAAGTATGGACAGGCTTCAGGCTACAGCTACAAGAAGAACCAGACACTTTGAAGTGTTCATGCGTCTGCAGAGAATTTGGTTCAGAGAATTTGTTCCAGTCTGTGTGATACTTTAGGCAGACAACTAGCAATAATCTAAAATACTTCTTTTCTATTGATAACTGAAATCTGGCATCTGAAAGTGAGGAGTCCTTCTCCTTTTAATCTTCACACACTAGAAATGTTTGTCTTTATAAATCTTGGAATGATTAATTTCTATATTAAGTTGTCAAGGACTGGGTGCATATTCCACTTGGTTGGTAGTTTAATTGCATTCTTTACCTATAGCATGAAAAATAGTTTTTGTCATGGGTTTAAATAATTCCTTTCCCTTATATTTTTCTATAACATCATTTCCAAGGTATCAGAATACTTATGAGCTTTAAGTTGTTATAATTTTTTTTGAGATAAGAATTGCACCATATAGTATGTATTGTCCTCTGTTTTAACAAATATGTATATAAATACTTACTAAAAAACCACCAAAACAACCCCTATGCTAAATAACTGAAAAGACCTTGTTTTCTAGAGTAATTCTAGACCTCATCTTATGATGGACCATAAGAAATCGTGTTCACAGTCTTTCAAGAGAGCTTTAAACTCGTTGTAGGGAGTTTTATTGTGCCTACAGATTTATCCTTCAGGTCATGGTTTTCAACCTAGACCTTTTGGAAAGTTTTCATTAATTGCAAAACAACCCAAAGACAAACACCTTGGACAAAAACCTCTCTAAGCTGAGTAATCAAAAAGAGATACAGACAAGTATTTTTTTAAAATTTCGTAGGGCGGTGATCAGATTATCTCTGTAACTCATGGGAATTGTGAATTAAACCTTGAATCCACTAGCACTGCTGAGAAAATCTTACTATGTATCTCCACTTGCTATTCAATGACTAAATAAATTTGGAAACCTGTCCTTTAAGCCTGGAGATCATCTCAAATATCTGGGGATAAACAGCATAAAGAGTTCAGACCTCTTTCAGTAAATTTGAAAAATCACTGATAGAATACAAGAAAAAGAGTGGAGTTATAGTACTTCTTTTGAGAAATTTAATGGTCCAGAGACATAAAAGGAAGATGGGATGCTAGAAAAGTCATTTGACATAACAAAACAAATACTATACTTTTTTTTTTTAATCGATCACCTGGATTTTTTATCAGTCTTTTCATTACTCAACAACACTCACAACACAGTGTTGTGGGGAGATTTTCAACTAGAAACAGAGGAGTGGAATCAAAAAGTATAAATCAGAAAGGTATGATAGTGCAGCTGTACTTATTTGCTACTCAGAGGTGAATGTTTTCTCAGCATTTTAAGATCCATTCTACTCTTAACAAACTCAATATTTTTGTAACGAGGCCCTACTAACTAAGTAACAAAAATGTTCTTTTATTTCAAGTAGCATTGAATTTAAGTGGAATATTACAAAATATCATTGTTAGTACGTTTTTGGTACTAAAATCAGTTCATTATACCAGTGCTATCAACCAAATTAAATATTTTCCTTAGGCCACAGAGCCAAATGCTTTTAGTAATGTGACTTTACTGCATTTAGTTACAATGCCTGTCTTAGAAAAGCTAATTTACACAAACAAGTGTCTGTGCACTGATCAAGATTGTGTACGAAACTGTCTGGCATGAGAAAAGGGAGAGATCTTTACCCCAGAATGTCTAATGTTGCCTCTCTGTGCTGTGTCCACAGACATGGGGGCTGCCAAGCTGTGAATCTGGAGTAACACAGTGAAATCAATGGAATTACTCTGGATTTTCTCCAACTCAAGGGCATGCAGCTTTTGGCAGTGAGTACTCAGCAGCTCATAGAAACCTGACCCTCACTTTATGTATTGGAACAGATCTCTTAGTTCATTTCTGACAGTTTTATTAAGTAAAATCCACTTAAATAAACTGGCACATGATTTAGCATCAGTTAGTTCAGAAAACTCCATTGCTGGAGTTACTGTCTTGAAGGCCCACAAAAAGCCAAAATTTTACACACAGTAATATAAATATCTATAAACTATATGTCTCCCTCTATATAAACATCTGCTTAATTAAGGCTTGAAAATAGTCAAATGTACAAAAATATGAGCAATGTTTGAAATTAATCCAGTTGCATGTCAGGAATACACTGTGTCTACAGGACAAAAAAATGCTTTTTTTTTTTTTTTTTTTTTTTTTTTGAGATGTTTGTTGATGTTTTTCCACCTGTCTACGTCTGCACATTGTCAGAGCACTTTCCAAGTGTGCTTCAAATTGTTAGTGTTAGCAGCAAACAGACTTGAACAGTACAATTTGCTACACGTGCACTAGTCAGTAAAGAGATGACGATGACTGATTTTCTTAATGACAACAATTTGCCTTAAAATTTGCTCTCAATTTCTTCTTCTTAATCTTAGTTTAAATTATTTTAGGAGAGCTTTATTTTCTAACAAGTGGTAAGACATTTAATCTAAAATTCCTTAGTATCTACGAATGTAGAGAAACTGGAAAAAAGTGCTTGGGGCTGATTGGCGTCCTTCTTTTGGGCCATGAAACAGATAAAACGGAAATGCATATCTGTATTTCCTCTGGATTCAGTCATCAGAAAACAGTGAAAGATACTGATGATCAGTCTGCCTATTAATCAGTACAAAAGAGGAGATCACAACCTTGCATGTACATACTTTCAGGAAGCCCTCAAACAGCTAACACTTGATGGATAGTTTCTGCAGTGGTGTCCTTCCCACTGCCTTAGGAAACCTGCAGACTCTGCTTAGAGTGAAAGGGATTCAACAAATCCCTGTCCCTTGAACAAACTTGTCCCTCTCTACATGGGACAGACGAGGCCAGCAGTAAGGGTGTGCAGGTAAGCCTGTGCTGGCTGAGGTTGGGTGCTGATGGCTGCAAAGGAATTTGACAGACAAGGTGGAGCAAAGAGGATTAGACAGTCAGAGCAGCACCTTGAAAAATTATTCTTCACGTGTTTACCAGGAGGCAATGCCCTCAGCCATGAACAAGCAGCAAAGGCACAGGAGTCAAACTTGGTGGACAAATTAGTAGAAAGGACAGCTATTATCAAAGAAACTAATCAAATTTTGCTCAAAAAGCCAGACTGAGCCTTGTTTACCTCATCAGTCTGAAGATTTTATAATACCCGATATTACTGTGGTGTTTGATCAAGCCAGGCTAAGATGTACAGATTAGGAACCATGAGATATTTCCCCTCACGTGTGCAGAAAAGATCCTGTTACTCTCAACAATGAAGTCAAAAGTAACTGAATGAGTAAGAATAAATGAGGTGAGTTAATAAATGGGTTTTATTTTATTGAAACCTCGAAGGGAAGCCAATTTATAAGAGGGAGAGGGAGTGCCCTTGTTCATTTCTTTATTAGGTCCTTTTCGGCTGAAGGAAATTCAAGTTTGTTAGTACATTCAAAAGAAGAACATCTTTTTAATAGAGAACTATATAATTGCAATATATTGCACAGTAGTAGAAATTGTCTGGAATTATCAACAATATGTGAGTCCAGATTTATTATTTTTTCTTTAAGAAAGATCATAAAAGGTCAAATATGAGCCTTTTCTTCTTGGACTAGTCTCAAATATCTAGCCAAATAAGTCTTGGTGTAGGCAGAAATTATCTGACTCTAAGGTGTTTATAAGGGGGAAAGCATCATTCACTCAATTACTGCCTAGCTAGGATATGGCCTTTAAAATCAACTGTAAAACTCAGATCAGCTTTAAAGCAAGTGGAACATCAGCCTTACCATTAGTTTCAGAAGAGGATCAGTTCTGAAGAATAAAAAGTCTTTGATTTTACTTCATGGCAAAATCCTGTTGGGACTATAAACCTTTGGAAAATGGTAAAAATTCCTTTATATGGAAATCGTTGTGATTTTTTTGAGTATTTTGCTTGATGAATATTTGCAGCTGGAACTGGAGTAGTGCATTGCAGATGGTGTGCAAGGCCTCACTCTAAAAATTGTCAACTCTAGGGCAAGTGTTTCCTTTGACAGCATTTGTTAGAGGATTATTATTTATAATATCTCTGTCAGTATCATTCTATTTATGTCTTTTCACAAGCACATTACTTTAAACCTTAGGAACTGCACAGTGATTTATATTACCTAGAGTCAATATTCTTGATTGACTTTGATTTTAGCTTTTAATAACTGGTTCTACACTATAAACATTTTAGCTATAGAATCCTAGAATATTCTGAGTTGGAGGGAACCCACAGGGATCATCAAGTCCAAGTCCTGACACTGTACAGAATTCCCCCTAAACCACGTCATGTTTTTTCCATAGTGGTAGTGATACTAATAATGTGTTTTGCCTAAAGTGGTGCAAATTCTGCAGTAGAGGCAGTCCAGAATCTTTAATGGACTTTCTCAGCTGAGAGAGCCTCTCTTGGATTGATATTGTTCCGGTTTATATGCGGCAGTAATATGTGTTCTTCTCCACAATGAATTTGTGCATCAGAGCCTGAGAGCCATTTTGATTCAGTGTCATTCTTGCTCTTCAGTTCAGTTTATATACCTTATGAAATTTTTAAAGAGATGTATCAATGTTCAGTTCCTTCTTGTTAAGAAAAGCTTCCACATTGCCTCTGAGAATTTATTCTTACCTGACACTTTAGTTTAACTGGTGGCCTTTTTCAATATACTTTTCCAAAGAATGCCTTTTTATATGAGATGTTTTTTTTTCTTCAAGGTAACCTTTTCTTTCTAACACCTGATGACTTGCTGATTCATGAATGTGCAAGAGATGCCTTTCATAACTTTTCTCAACTATCTCAGGAAATAAAAAGTACCCTAATGCAGCCAGTTTCTATGATATTCCCAAATCTCTAATCACAGGTCAGTCTTACCTTTATATTAAATATTTCACATGACTTCTTGTTTTGTGTGTGGATTGTGCAGGCTCAGTGCTTTGAACTTGAGAAATATTTCACTGTAAAAAAAAAAAAAAAAAAAAAAAAAATATAAAGGATAAAAGAAAAGAAAACAGCCCCAGCTACAATATTTAAAGCTCAGAGCTGTGTATGTCTTTTCCTTACTGACTTGCCTTTCTACCTCGGCTCTCTTCAGCTGCCTTGAGTAATCCAAACAATCAACATATTAATAAATAGGCTCTGACTTCTTAAGTTAAAAACCATCAAATACAGCTGATTTTCAAATGAAAGGAGTTTGAAGAAGATAATATTAAGGCCTTAGAGGTGCCTAACCAGTGTTCCCCAGTTCACTCTTGTCACATTAATTAACATGTCCTGCTATATGATGATTTCCTTTCACAAACCTCAAAGTTACCCTACATGGAATTTCTTCACTTTTGATTTTAAGAAAGTAAAACACTTTTGTGTTCAGTTTTGATGCATTATTCATCTTTATCAGAGGGTGTTTTTCAATGCCATTTCAGCAGTACTGAACTTTTTGCCATATTACTCAATCTGTCTATTTTTCAGTTTCTCTGCTACTAGTCTCTATTCCTCTACCTGCAATCCTACAGGCTCTGCATGTGTGAAAATCTGGAACAAGTCAAGTAAACAAAACTTGATTAATTAAATACAGCTGTTAACTAACAGCATTTGGGGAAGAAAAAAGGAAATGTCTGGATCTATGGAAGATATATCTTCCTGTCTGAATTAGATGAGTATGTTCAGTGCAGATATCACCTCTTGCTAATTTTTCAACTGAAAAATGCAATCTATATTCAGAATCTCAGCACTGACTTCTGTTAACAACTTGTTCTTAATAGAAGCAATAATTGAACACCACTTCTTATAAATGAAAACATAATTACATTCTCATTATTACACTGGCATCATTTTCTTGGATAACAAGTTTCCTGAAGGTGCAATTTTAACTTCTAATTTAAATTTTAATAAAATACTTAATGCATTGAAACCAGCCGTTGTTTTGAAGGAAAAAAAATAACAAGGAACATTCAGAATTCCCATATTTTTGTCCTTTCTTGGAAATGATAATTGCATTTGTAAGACAGTATAAAAATATGTTAGGGTAAGGTACCCAAAAGACACAGTCTTCACACCTGACATATGTTTACAGTCCCTCTCAGGAGAACATGTGTTAGACTTCATGATGCCTCTGGAGTTTAGAGCAACTGGGATGTTTTCAGATATTAATTTATGGGTGAGACTGATTTTTAAAAATGCTCTAAGGCTGTGTCAGGTAACTGGGGTCAAAGGAGTGTCCAGTGAGGCGGTGTCCAGTGAGGTTACTGGCTGGACAGATGAGGAGAGAGCTGCAGATGCTGTCTACCTGGACTTCAGCAAAGCCTCTGACACTGTCTCCTATGATATCCTCCAACAGACAAGTTCAGAAACTGCAGACTGGATGAGTGGACAGCAAGGTGGATTGAGAACTGGCTGAATGGCTGATCTCAGGGAATCATAATCAATGGCACAGGGTCTAGTTGGAGGCCTGTCACTGATGGTGCCTGTCAAGGTTCAATACCAGGAGCAGAACTGTTTAACTTATCCATGAGTGACCTGGAGAAGGGGCAGAGGCCTCCTCAGTGAGTTCTCTGCTGGCTCAGAGCTGGGAGGAGAGGCTGAAACCCCCGAGAGCTGTGAGCCCTTCAGAAGGGCCTTGGCAGGCTGGAGAGATGGGCAGAGGGATGGTCTGAAATTCAGCAAAGGCAAGTGCAGGGTCCTGACTGGGGCAGGACAACCCCAGGCCCCAGCACAGGCTGGGGACCGACCTGCTGGACAGCAGCTCTGCAGAGAAGGGCCTGGGGTGCTGCTGGGCAATGAGCTGTCCCTGAGCCAGCAGCACCCGGGGGGACAATGGGATCCTGGGGTGCATTAGGGAGAGCATTCCAGCAGGGCAGGGGGGGATCCTGCCCTGCACTCAGCCCCAGTGAGGCCTGTCTGGAGTGCTGGGCCCGGTTCTCGGCTCCTCAGGACAAGAGAGACAGAGAATTCCTGGAGCAGGTCCAGTGGAGGCCAGCAGCAATGATGAAGGGACTGGAACATCTCTCCTACAAGAAAAGGCTGAGGGAGTTGAGTCTGTTCAGTCTCAAGAAGAGAAAACTGAGGGGAGTCCTAATCAATATCTGTCAGTATCTGAAGGGAGAGCGCCAAGAGGATGGAGCCAGGCTGTTCTTGGTGGCTCTGAGCAAGAGGACAAGAGGCTGAAACTGGAAAAGAGGAAGTTCTGCCTGAATATGAGGAAGAATTTCATTGCTGTGCAGTTGATGGAGCACTGGAGCAGGTTGCCCAGAGAGGTTGCAGAGTCTCCCTCACTGGAGATATTCAAGAAACGTATAGACACAACCCTGTGCCATGTGCTCTGGGATGGCCCTTCTCAAACATTAAGGTTGGGCCAGATGACCTTGCTAGCTGTCCCTTCCTACTTCAGTCATTCTGTGACTCTGTGAATGTATAAAGTTCACTTCTGAAGCCAGGTTTGGGTTTCATGCTAACATATTACTTTGCTATAGCTTTGATAAAATCAGTCTTATTACCCCCCCACTTTTAAAGCATAGGTTTGACAAGCACAGTCGATATAGGAAGACCATAACAGGTCAGCATTCCCTTTGATGTCTCTGGCACAAGCACTGAAATATATCTGTGTCTGGAGGAAAATAGAAGATCCTTACATGAATCAGAAATACATGAACTCTTCCCAAGAGACAAAGCACCTCAAACCCCACATATATTAACCAATATAATAATTTCTGATGTCACCAAAGCAGGATTTTATTGCCATGCAGAAAGCTAATGCAGAGATAGACTGGGAAGCTTTCAGATCTCAAGCACCCACATATGGAGCTATACAATAACAGGACAGCATCCAGCATCCACAGGCGTGTTCACAGTCTGTCAGTATGGGACTCCATTCTAGCAAACATCTCACAAAGGCTGTCATTGTGTGACACACCAGAATGAGGTCTCTGGCTGGAGAGAGAAATGCTTCTCTCACTGGAAGCATTTTTCTGGCTTCTGTATCTCAGCTCCTCTCAGCCAGTTTTTTTCTCATAAAAAAGATCCTCTTTTCTCTGTTCCCCAGCCATGTTCAGGCTAGAATTTATTTTTTCCGGTTTGTCCTGGTACTGTCCCTGAGAGACTATTTGTTTTTTCAAGTGGAGATGAAGGAATCTTTCTTTCATTTCCAAATCCTATGATCTTTGCTGCAACTCCAGGAAAGCTGCACTTGACAAATTCACAGGTTTCTGAGGGGGAAAAGAAGGAATTCAACCTAAGTAGAGAAATACAGAGGCACAAAATATATTTTACACTAAAAGAGACATTAGGGTGACTAATTAAAAGAAATACTTTCTTTAGCTTCTTTAATGTAAGGCCATAAAGATTTTTTTTTAAAAAATCTAAATATTCCCCAAATGTTCTTTTATATAATAATCTCCAAATATAATGGAAATATCCTCCAGATATAAATTTTTTATAATATTTTTTTTCAAATCATACAAACAAAAAAATCCACTACATTTGGGGGAGAAAAAGGAAGTCTAAGAAAATAAATTGAAGGTATACAGGGCTACATATATGAATTTTTCAACATTTCTCAGACTCTTATAATCGAGCCTATTTAATTTGGAAAATGCAGGCAGAAACAGATTATATGAAAGTTTGCCATGAGAAAACTGATTGTTTCCTGAAAGGCTGATTGCCCATATGAGAAAGAAGACTCCTTTCTTAGTGTGGACTTGGAAAATGCATTGACTGAGATTTGAATCATGACAAAATAAAATAAACAGTGAGCACAAGTGTTCAGAAAATTTTTAGTTACATATATATTTGTTCCTGAGGCTTCATTTCTCAAACCTTACAAGATTTCTTATATCTGTAATAGACCCAGCCTGAAACTGGTGTCAACTCAGTTTTTTCAGCTGGAAAGTTAGCTTTTTCTTTAAATTCTGAATTAGCATCCATTTTATTAAACAAGTGTGTAAGAAATCAAATTAAGAAAAGAAAGGAGGAGAGGAAACAGACACTCAGAAGTATTTAATAAAATAGTGATTTGATCCTCTAAGAAAGAAGATCTTAAGGTATTGAGTTAAACTTTTAGGTGTGGCTTATGAAACAGTATAATAACTAAGGGATTTTTGCTGTGTATTTTTGTTTGTATCAAGTTGTTTTATGCTTCAAGAAATAAGAACCTTATGTTGAATTTTATTAGAATGCCATTAGGTTTATGACCTGCAGACATTTGCCCATCTGTTGGGTAAATTAGCTTTCAGTAAATGAAACAAGATCAATGCAGGCATAAATTAGTGCATTTTAATTAACCTACTTTTTGTACCCTGAACTTATCTTACTCTTGTAGCACTTGTGTACGATTATGCTTTTATGCATACTAGTGAAAAAACTAAACTTTTTAAAGCTAAAAGTCTCTTGAGGAAAGCGGTAATAATTTTTCAAGATAATTATTATTATTTTAACAGCTAAAGAGTTAATAGGTGCTAAGGAATGTGAATTTCAATACAGGTTAACCTACAAAATGCTGGACATACAGGAAGTAAAGAGGATCATGATCAGAAAGTTCTTAATTTGCCATCTTTACCTTGAAGTAGATGATGCTGAGCAGTCACAGATTAAGAGCCAAGAGCTGATACCTAAATCATAGTGAATATACTCTACTTGTATGAATATGGGTCTCTATTGAAGTAGAATTGGAGCTATCTGAATTTCCTTATCTTCCTCAGAGTTGCAAAACTCAGTCTCTGGGGTTAGTGCAATTTTCCATCCTGTTGCCAGAGACTTTCAATTCTTAATGCTTTTAAGATGAGTGGGTGATAAGCTGAATGTGAATTACACTGAAATTATGAGCAAACTGCCTATTTCTTTATCCAGTGTGAACACTGGTATACCCAAGGTATATGAGATTCTTCTTTCACCATTACTGTAAAGTTTTCTCATTTTCCTCTTCTATAATAGAGGTCATTCTACATCCCAGGTCATTCTTTATTCCCAGAATTGCTCTTCAACAATTCACACAAAAAATGGGGTAGTTAGTTTCAAATAAGCAGGTGTTGCGCTTATGATCCAGATAAAAAATTGAACTTCCCTTCCTCCCAAATAATTTTATAGAAGACTGACCTTCACCCATTGACTTGTGTCATAAGTTTCAAGCATGCCTCATGCATATGCATTCCAACCAGGAGCTAAGGTCTATGATGGCACAAACAAGATGAATCTCCCAGAGAGGCTCCACTGAAAACAGCATCTTACATGTACTTGTGCCCCTTGTTGAAAGGGTTTAAAAGTGACTTAGGAAAATTCAGCTTTTGTCAGATTGAGGCACAGTACAGATGACTCTACATGGACTGTCTTCAAGCACTGAAATTTCTTAGTCTGGAGTAAAGAAAAATCTTGGATTGGACATCAAAATAGCCACACTTAAAAAAACCTTGAAATGGTCAGTGAGTATCTCTTTCTTAGTTTTCTTAGAGCATGACCACCCACCATCCAGCCAGTCTCTGAGGCTGCCACATAGTTTCTTTGAGCTTCTGTGTTTGATTTCTGTTAGCCTACTATTTTAAAATGTACTAAAGGTTGAGATTGATATTTTAAATTTTATTTTTAAAACCAAATATTTTGATAATGTCTGATTCAGAAATTCATATTTGGAAGAACAAAGAAATTCTCATTTAAAAAGAAAAATCCTTTCAGAGACAAGTTTCCTTGTCACAAATTACAATTTATTAAGGTTTTGCCTGAGTGGATAGCTCAGCCCCACACAGACACTTGCTCACTTCCCCCTGGTGGGATGGGGGACAAAATTGGAAGGGCAAAAGTGAGAAGTCCCAAGGGTTGAACTCAGAATAGTATAAGTAAAGCAAAAGCTGCCAATGCAAGCAAAGGGAAGTAGGAATTAATTCACTTCTCTTCATGGGCAGGCAAATGTTCTGCCATTACCAGGAAAGTAAGACTCCATTGTGTGTAACGATGAATTGGGCAGACAAATGTCATCACTCCAAATGTGTGTCTTCTCCTTCCCCAGTTCTGTGTGCTGATCATGGTCTGGGATATCCCTTTGGTCTGTTGGGGTCAGCAGTCCCAGCTCTGCCCCTTCACAAATTCCCTGTCTGGGCAGCATAAGAGACAGATAAGGCCTTGATTCTGTGAAAGCACTGCTCAGCAACAGCTAAAATTCCCCCCTATAACCAAGGCTGTTTTCATCACAGGTCCAAAACATACCAACATGAAAGCTACTGTGAAGAAAGTTAACTCTATCACAACTATAACCAGTGTAATAAAAGACAGTATTTTTTCATAAATACATGCTAATAAGTACAGAAAGTTATTTATAATTCTGAGTGAAAAATGTGCAGGGTATATTTATTGTCAATGATCTCAACTAAGCGATTTTACAGAAAATAGAACAGTTTTTCTCTGGTGCTTAAAGAAATAATATTCTGTGTCTTCTCTACTGACAATGTACTGTACAAATGAAAAAGACAAACCTGGAAGTATTACTGAGCATTGTCAAGAATATCATCAGTTTGGTACAGATGTGGCTGTTTTTCAACTCCTCCTCCTATTTTTACTCTAAGCTCAATTTCTTTTAATGTTACTTACTTTCAAATACTGTAAAGAATCATTCAGTAGTTCCACCATTGTTATTTGGGTAAGAGACAAAGAGAGAAATTGTTCTGCTGCAGAACTGGTAAGGAATTAGGAATTAGAACTAGACTCATTGCCTCCAAATACTAAGAGGAAATGTTACAGTGTCTCACTGGACCATTGATAATACACAATTAGAGCTGAAATAAAGTCCTTAGAAGCTGAAAAGAAAGATCTGTCATTTGGAATGACCTTTATTTGCTTTCATTCACAATGTTGGGATGTCAATCAAGACAGAAAACATTTTCACTTTCTGTCTTCAAAGACAATTATTAATGCTCCAAGTTTACTTTTATAATGCAGCTCTCTATTTCTAACCCACCTCAAAATGTGTCCTTTTCTCCTCTTCTATTTATTTTACTGTTAGTGGCTTGTGCAATTAAGATTAATAATCAAATTAAAAAGTGTCCCAGTGGGTGACTTAAGTTAAATACTCGTACTACACCAGTAATGTCTTTTTATATCTAATAAATAAATCTAGAAAGGTCAGTTAAACTTTTACTCGAAGAAGGCTACTGAAGTTTTCCCCAGGTTCTTTATAAGACTGACTTAAACCAGAGGAATACTACTTTAAGTGAAACCTTTTTTCCACATAATTCCCACCTGTCCTGATGAAGCTTATTAGATGTTTGGACAGCTAATTATTCTAAAATTAATATTCCACTGACCTTAGTGAAGATTTAATATCATCAAATTTGGGAACAGAAAGGTTTTTAAAATATTGATGAAAATCTGCTTGTTTATTACTCAGGAATGCTTCCAAGGTGGGCAATGTTGTGTAAATACACATTTCTTTTAGTTTGAATGGCAATCAGCACCCTGAGATCTGAACTAAGACCATAGGTCAGCTTTTGTTAATACTGCATAGCATGATACTTGCAGAAATCTAAAGAGATCTAGCAAGTATCACCTATTAATGAGTTTGGTAAGCCTAAAGCATTTTTTGGTCCCTAAGAGTAAATTGCTGGGGAAAATTAGTTATGTTAGATTAGTTAATTTTTACAAATACGAGTGGGCAAAATTTTCAGTTCTTTTAAAGGACTGTATATGAAAGTAAATTTTAAATGTATCTGGTTTTAAATGTTGCAGGGAATATGAGGGACTCTATACATGTCCCTTAGGCTTAGAGGTAGGATTGGTTATATTTTAGATATGTTTTTTTTCTTAAGACGAAGATTTATTGAAACCAGGTTTTGTGCTTTATCCTCTTTAAGATCACATCAGCCACAGATACTTTCACACAGAATCGCAGAATCACTAGGTTGCCAGAGACCTTCAAGATTATGGAGTCCAACCCTTGCCCTAACACCTCAACTAAACCATGTCACAAAGTGCCATATACACTCTTTTTTAAACACATCCAGGGATGATGACTCCACCACCTCCCTCAGCAGACAATTTATCACTCTATAATTTATTATTTTATCACTCTTTCTGTGAAAAACTTTTCCCTAAAATCCAACCTATATTTCCCTTGGCATAAGGTAAGACTGTGTCCTCTGGTTCTGTCAGTTGCTGCCTGGAGAAAGAGACCAACCCCTACCTGACCACAGCCACCTTTTAGGAAGTTGTAGGGAGTGAGTGATAAGGTCACCTCTGACTCTCCTTTTCTCCAGGCTAAACACCCCCTGTTCCCTCAGCCGTTCCTCACAGGGTTTGTGTTCCCAGCCCCTCTCCAGCCTCGGTGCCCCCTCTGGACCATCTCCAGCATCTCCACGTCCTTCCCAAACTGGGGGCCCAGAACTGGACACAGCACTCGAGGTGTGCCCTCACCAGTGCCCAGTGCAGGGGCATAGTGACCCCCCTGCTCCTGCTGGCCACACTGTTCCTGATCCAGGCCAGGGGCCATTGGCCTTCCTGGCCACCAGGGCATGGAGCTGGCTCATGTTCAGCCGGCTGTGGACCAGCACCCCCAGGGCCCTTTCCCTGGGCACTGTCCAGCCACACCGTCCCTGTAACACTGCAGGGGGTTATTGTGGCCAAAGTACAGGACCAGGCTCTTGGACTTATTAAATCTCATCCTATTGGACTCTGCCCATCCAGCCAGCCATTCCAGGTCCCTGTGCAGGGCCCTCCCACCTTCCAACAGATGGACACACACTCACAGCTTAGTCTCATCTGCAGTTTACTGATGAAAGACCCAATACCCTCATCCATGTCATCAATAAAAATATTGAACAGAACTGGCCCCAGTAGAGGCCCCTGGGGGACACCACTGGTGCCTGGCCACCAGCTGGATGCAGCACCGCTCAGCACCACTCTGGGCCTGGCCATCCCAGGCTAACCCAGCAGAGAGTGTTCCTGTCCAAGCCACGGGCTGCAGCTTTCCAGGAGTGTGCTGTGGGAGACAGTGTCAAAGGCCGTGCTGAAGTCCAGGTACACAACATCCACAGCCCTTCCCCCCATCCACCTGGGTCACCTGGGAGACCAGGTTGGTCAAACACGACCTACCCCTCCTAAACCCACGCTGGCTGGGTCTGATACCCTGGCCATCCTGTAAGTGCTGCGTGATGACACTCAATATAAACTGATCCTCACTGGGTACTGAGGTCAGGCTGTCTGGCCTACAATTATCAGGATCCTCCTTCTCACCTTTTTTGTGAATGGGTGTCACATTGGCCAGCTTCCAGCCATCTGGAACCTCCCAGTGAGCCAGGAGTGTTGGTAAATGATGGCGAGAAGCTTCACAAGCTCATCTGCCAGCTCCCTCATCACCCTGGGATAGATCCCAGCTGGTCCCATAGATTTATGAATATCCAAGAATCTCGGCAGTTCTCTGCTTGCTTCCTCCTGGCTAACTGGGGACCATTCTGCTTTCTGACACCATCTGACATCCCAGGGAGACAGTTACCCTGAGGACAAGCCATCTTCCCACTAAGGACTGAGGCAAAGAAGGCGTTGAGTACTTCTACCTTCTTCTCATCTGCAGTTACTAAGTTCCCTCCCTTGTCCAGTAGAGAATAAAGGTTGGTCTTACCCTTCCTTTTACCATTAATATATTTGTAAAAACGTTTTTTATTAGCCTTTACAAAAGTTGCCAAATTAAGTTTGAACTGAGCTTTGGCCTCTCTAATTTTTTTCCTACATGCCCTAGTAATTCCCTTAAATACTTCCTGAGAGACCTGACCCTCCTTCCAGAAAGGATACATTCTCTTTTTATTCCTAAGTTCCTTCAAAACCTCGTTGCCCATGCAGGCTGGATGTTTGCCTCGTCGACTCATCTTTAAGCACACAGGGACAGCCTGCTCCTGTGCCCTCAATATCTGTTTTGAAGCAAGCCCACCTTTCCAGGACTCCTTTGTTTTTAAGGGCTGCTTCTCAAGAAACTCTCTGAATAAGTCTCCTAAATACACCAAAGTCTGTCCTCTGAAAGTCCAGTGTAAGAGTCTTTTTGATGTTCCTCCTGATTTCACCAAATATTGAGAACTCTATAGTTTCATGATCACTGTGCCCCAAGCAGCCTCCAACCACCACAAACATCAACAACATGAGTAAGATGAGAGATGCCAAAGATTTTATGCACTCATGCTAACCTGAAGGACTTGTATATATAGTAATAGTAATTTTTTTCATACCATAGATGAAGGAGAGGGAGAGAACTTAATAAATAATTGAATTTGTTCCAAAAAATTCAGTGGCACAAAGTAAGAAATACACATGAAAGGAGGTGAAGAGAATGGATTTGCCAGAGCTAAGGAGTATAGGAGAAGATGAAAGTAGAGATGTGGCTTTGAAAGAAAGCTTTGAAAGAAGGAAGAAGCATGGATAAGGGAGATTTGAGCAGATACACTGAGAGAGGAGCCATAGAGAGCTGAGTTTCAAGTGCAGCTGAGCTGGAAGCATTGAGAATGAGACTGTATTACAGAAAATAGGAAATTAAGCTGAATATTAACAGGGAGGATGACAACGAAGAGCACAGCTGGAGATATGGACAGTAAGGAAACTTCAGGGTTTGGATATGAGGATTTTGCAAGTGAAAACTGTTACTGTGATGCAGATAGCAACACACAGCAACACACACAACAGGTGTTCAGGTAGAGAAGAAGAAAGAAAGTTTATTGTTGACCTTGTATATATAAGCTCCTGGACAGTGATCAGAGATTGGACAGAGTAGTTCCACCTCTCCATCTTCACTGGTCACTTGAGAAGTCCATCAGGTGATATCTTTTACAAAGGAATTCAAGCATGATTCTTGTTTATCTTACAATTCATGAGAACTGACTCCACTATACTAAAACAAATCAGAAGGCTTATTTTCAGGGACAACAGGAAAACAATGGGGACACCAGCAGTAAAAAGGTTGATGTCATCAAACTAGTAATAAGGGAAAGAAATGTGATGTTATTCATATTGAGTCATATTATCTGTGACTTAAATGGCCTTCACCAAACCAAAACAGAGTTAAACTACCAGGTGCACTGTTAAGAGATCTCGAGGAACAATGATATCAGAAAAATGTAGACATTTTAGGTGTAACATGATCTGTAGAAGATGGGAGACAAACTTTCAGAGTATGGCTCAGAAAATCACATTAGAGACTGAAAGAAGTAATTAGTGTGGGGGATCTTATCTGAGAGAAAGGCAAACGAAAAGTTTCAGAATGTAACCTGAGAAATCTCACTGTTTTTTATCAGTTCTGTCTTTCCTAAAGATTTTTAAAATCAATTTATTGCACCAAGGAATTGCTACTATGCTAGTGGACTACAGATACAGGAGCAGAAAGTTTGGTGCTTAAAACAAATGAAATTGCCTCTTGGGAGAAATGCATCTGCATTTTTAATTTAGTTTTTAACTATTGATTAAATCTATTTGCTTTCTAAGTGGAAACAAGCTGAATCCTAATCTCATTTTTCAATGCTCTAGGATTTTGGGAAAAAATAAATACTCCCAACTCTACATTGAAGAAAGAATTAGCATGAATTTTGAGAAACCTCATATTGAGACACACAGAATTGCATCTTTGGATTTTTTTTACAAAGTGTATCTACAGTAAATATGTTCAATTTGTTTTTTAAACCACTACACTTCAGGAAGTGATCTAGTACTTAGTCCATAGTTGTTATTCTCTGCATTTTATCAATAGGAAACTAATTTTTATTTCTTGTGAAAAGAATGCATTGATTTCCTAAAAATGACTAAAGAGTAAAGACACTTGAAAGACAGGTTGGTGTTTGGTACCTTTTGGCATTCTTGGAGTGTCCTGTGCAAGACCTGACATTAGACCTGGTGATCCTGATGAATCCTTTCCAGCTCTGTATATTCTATTCTGTGATATTGCACAGATTAACAAACTGGGCTCCTTGTTTGATTGTTTAAATAGAGAATATGCTTCTGGCTAGTTTTTCATGATCACTCCTTGAAAATCAAGGTACCTAGTGAGTCTTTAAATTTCTTTGAGAAGAATAGCCCTTGACCAAGGATGCTGTGGGGCAAATCAGTTAGCTGTACTCCTCTTCACTCCTGGGAAGTAGAATCATTGTGGCAAAGAGGTGTTAGTGGTCAAGGGTGTAAACTAAAGTCAAATATGTATCTGAGTTCAAAAAAGGGAAAAATGATACATATATCTGAACAGGAAGAACTTTTGAAGGCAGAAGACTTAAAAAAGAGCAAAGGTTTCAACAACAGAAATACAGAAGATCAGTTAGAAAATTAAGGGCACCTTCTGAACATATTTGGAAAGGATTTATATTAAAAACATAAATGTTAAATTGATCTAAACAGGATATTGGAATTTTGCCTTGGACAAGAAAGGAAAGTGTTTTTTCTTCAACTGTAAGATAGCACTATAGTATGTGATATGCTAATTTGACATATTAAGATGAGTTGGGAAAATAAGGAAGATACCTCAATTTTTGAGATTTCTGAGGCTGAGATTTTTTACACTAAGAATGTTTGGTATTTGAAAGTGATTCTCTTGTTTACTAATGCAAGGAAGAAAAAGGACAAAAAGTATTACAGAATATACTTAAATGGATAAATAAAGGCTTGAATTAAAAGGAATGATTCTTTATGGCTATTCTCCTTATCATGCCTTTTAAAATCTTTTTTCACCATGTTTTGGTAAGGTGAGCAGAGAGAGAGGCAATGACATAAGAATACCAAGATCATAACAGATACACAAGTTTTGTGTTTCAGTGTTTTGTATTTTCAGGCAATAGAAAATATCTTAATAACTCTGTTGCTACAATAGCTTAAATATTGTTGGCTGAAGCCAAATCTTAGAGAAGCAGAAAATGTTAATTGGGCATTACACAGCCTGATTATAAAACGATGGACAACAAAATATACTCCTTTGGTTTGATGACCATATTAGATTAAATACTAGATGTGCGTTTAAGGTAAATTGCAATGCATAATTTAATGGCAGAATAGAAAATTTTTTCTTTGGCTGCTTTTTCTTTATAAGTATTTGAGAAGACACCAAGTGTCATGGCAAGGGTGCTTTGGAAGTAATTTCAAAGTTATAGCCAGATTTGAATGTGAAGTAACATATAGTTCAGAAAAATAAAATCTCATTTGTAAGTACCTCTTCTTTAATATTACTATATCTAACATCTCTGTCTGCTGTCCTCAGGTTTGTCCTTGGCAAAATGCTGTCCAAATGCAGAGGACATATGTAGAAATTAACTCTTGAGGCAATCAATTTAAGATACACCAAAAGCCATGAGAATAAATTGAGTGCTTTAAACATGAGCATTACCGATATTTATAGTTTATGGAACAGTGGCGGGATGAGTCTACGTTAGAGATTTCATACTTTGCTCCTCAGTTTAAAATACTTCCATGGACTTCAGCTGGTTTTTTGAGAGAAATGGGAGAAGCAATAAAAGATAAACAGGCAAAATTATAACAGTAAAGTATTTATCAAGTCTCTCAGGACACAGAAGGGACAATCCCTCAGGAAAAGACAAAGTTACATTAGCACTTCTTCTTTTGAAATATATGTAGGTGCTTTTGATTGCATAGTATTGCAAACCATTCCTTTGTCATAGAAATTCAGGCATCTTATTATTCCCTGCTTCTACAGTGACAGGTTACTCTGCAGGTGAATAAAGAACCATCAAGTCTCTTTGAAATGTGTGGGGAAAAAAGAAACTTTTCGTTGAAAATATCAGTAAGTAATACTGTGCTAACAACAAAATCACCAATAACTTCTGCTGAACATATGTAATCATAGGGCTTTATTTGAAAATTAATAGTCAGATGGAGTGATATAATAAAAACTGGAGAAAGGGACACTGACACTGGGAATACACTTGTCCAGAAATACATTTCTTCAAAAGTATCATAAGTTTATAAATAGATAGACAAATAAAATAAGAACATAACAAAAGCAGAATAGAGTTTCAGTTTATAGAAATAAATTTACTTGAATTCCCCAATCTAAATGCTTCTGTCTTGCTGTGAGTTTGTATTCTCATCTGTACTAGAATGCTTCCACCAAAGACGCAGAAATCAATGTGGAGCCAACTCTGATTTATGATTAGTTAACTCTTATGCCTCTTTCAAATCTCTGCAGCCTAAGCTATCTTTTTAACTGTAAAGACATGACATTCATAATAAAAAAACCTAAGCACTCAGGAATCAAAAATGTCCTTTCTATCATTTATGGTTCTTCATTTGTGGTATTATAGTATTACTTTGGCAACCTATTGATAAGCATTGATTTCCTCCAAATACTTGGAATGGATTATAGTAACTCTAAAAGTCTTCTGTGGTTAGACAGAAGCCTTATTAAATCCGCATATGCTGCATGGTATCCATAAGCTTCATTTTCAATGTAGTCCTTGTGACATATTGTAAGAGATGCGTTACTGTTTTCTGTATTGTTTCCATATCAAGTGAAATGTGAAGAGACAGTGAACAGCAGTGAATTATAGTCCAATCCTAAATTTCACTTACTAAAACTATTACTCCCTCCAGGCTGCCTGTAAACATTCAGTCAAGTATTTTTGCTATGTTTGGAGCTGTAAAACTAAAATACCCAAGTTGGAGTGATATTTTAGCTCAGGTGAAATCTGAACAGAAAGAGTGTTTGATGTTCAATACATTTCTCTAGTGCTTTTGACAAGAGTAACCAGAAAGTTTATTTATTTAAACAAATGTTAATCAAACTCATATAAATTTGAGTCAACACAAATCACAATATATTCAAAGAGGATGGGAGAATTATTTGTTTTATACCAATGATGAGATATTTATTCAATCACATATTTAACAGGAATTGCTCAAGAAGTGTTTTAAAAATGTATTTGGAATTTGGGGGTGCTAGTATCAATTTTATCCTTAAAAAAGATTCACTCATTTAAGCAAACTGAGCCACAAAATTTTTGCCAAGAGCCACAGCACTCATTTTTTCCCATATTTTCTTCTGAAGTCACACAGCATGCAATGTTTGTTGCAAGTGCTGGAGTCACCCCCTGACACAGAGGATTCCCTAGGATAATGCTGGGAGCACCAGGGTTTAAGGAAGCAGCAGTTCAACTACTTCAGTAAAGCTGCCACTCTTAGGCCACAGACAGCAATTTCCTCACAGGAATTAATAATTTTGTACATGTAGATAGCTTCTGTAAAAGCAAAAGCAGATAATTTCATCATGAAGGAACTTGAAGGAAATGTGAAAACAGTGTTTGAGTTTTTGTGAAAAAGTGCAGTTTTTTTGCTCAGATCTGTTTAGGGAGTGCTACCATGATACTCTGGGCATTACCAACTAGGCACCTGGGAGTGTAATTACAAATATGGGTTTGCATTATACCTCCTGTGAACAGAGGAAAAATTGTCAAATCCATACCAAATCTGTATTAGTGTTTTTATTTTCTTTGCCAAGCTGAAATAATTAAGATAGAAAGTATTTTGCACCTCATTAATTCCTAATCATTCCCTAGAGCTGCTGTTTACTTTGGATTTGGACTTTTAAAATTGTTGTTATTTTATTGAGTTTTCATTTCATTATCCTAGACATCGTATTTTGACAAGATAGATCTAAGTTAAGGTGTAATATAAATCAAATTCATTTTCCTTCATTGAATTATTCAAAGTACTGACCTAAATAGCTGAAATTACTCTTAAATATTTTCAGTCTTGAAACAATAGCATACATCTTGTCCACTGGGTATGTGCCTGTGGTTGTCCATCAAGAACATTGAATTACTGCTTGTTTCCACAAAAAAACCCAAACTAGACCAAAACAAATAACTCCCCCCAACAACAAAAACAACAAAACCCACCAAATAACTCTTATAGGATGAATTAGTTAAATAAATTATTTATGAAAAACATTATAGGTATTGGAATAACGTTCATATTTAAAGTTTGTCCCTGAAATCCACCTTGAAGATTCTTATACCTACTTGTGTGCAGACTTATAAAAGTTCTTTTATCTAAAGTATCAAAAGTAATTTTTGATATGCAGGAGACAGTGTATTTCAATGTATTTTAACAATACCTTATTTATTTAAGTCTGATTTCCTTGATCTATTCTGAATTTATAAAGGGAATACCTAATGGAACAAGAAACAAAATATTTTTGAAACCAAACTTGTTTGAAATTGTTCTAGAGCAGGGAATGTGTTGCTCTTGAGTTTTCTTAGTCTCAGAAAGTCAGAGATGATTACTATAGTTTTTTCCATGTAGAAAGAACAGTGAAAATTCCAAAATTCCAAAATTCCAAAATTTCAATGCCAAAAATTCCTAACCGTCATAAATTTTTTGTTTGTAGAACCACACACGTTGGAAAGATGAGCCTTAAGAGCTGATTGCCAATTGACTGCCTATTTTTGGCAGATGCATACTCAAATCCATTTCAGTTTTCCTGAATTTGCCCAGTGTATTGCTATGAAATCATCACATCACTGCACTCCCTCACAGGACCTGGAGCCAGCTCGAGTGTGTAATAGTTCTGTGTAACAGCCTGGGCAGGCTCTTCGACCAGGAGCAAAGCAACCAATGTGTAATCACTGCTGCATGAGGAAATCACACCACATAAAAAAGCAGAGACTAAGAAGCTGAGGTGAACAAACCTGAGTAAACTAATAAGAAATCAGGTATTTTGCTCTACTATGTTTATCCTTGTTCTTTGTAAAATATTCAGGATAAAAGTTAAAAAGCCAGATACATATATATGTTGCTCATATAGTTTAGTTTAGAACTGTATAAAACTTTCACTTTGCCTACCAAAGTCACACTCAAGTGAGCTGATTGTGACATTCCAGCTGTGCCTTTGCTCATGTGAAACTCACCAGCCGTGGTACACAGTGTGTGACCATAGTTCTAATTCAATAAACATTGCCCTGTTTACATGAGTATATGATGTTTGAAGCACCTAGATATAAAACAACTCTTAATTCTCCTTAAAAAATTCCAGAGATGGAATGAAATCCTTGAAATACCTCATATCTTCTGTGTTTAGTAGGACATCTGTGGCAAATAATATTAAGTCAATTATAAGTTGAAAAATTGTACCATTTTATCATAATAATATCAAGTGTATTTATTAAGGAAAATGTAATAATTGTGAATTGCAAGTCCCCCTCTCTACTATGTCATCTAAATTGTTACTGTCTAAGCCATTCTAGATCAATGCATGTTCAAGTCTGGAAAATAAATTCAGAATAATTAAACTTGATGTTCATTCACCGTCATTCTTTTTTACCAGATATTTTTGATGGCAGCTTTGCAAGTCTTGGAATTCTTTCTTCATAGAAAAGAAATATATATATGTATATTTTTTAAGAATTCTTGACCCCGGAAATTTCTTTCAAAGTATATTTAAATTGCTGTATTTCCCCTTGCTGATACATGTGGAAGAGGGAAGAGAAGGGAAAGGAAGAATGCTAATATGAAAAGGGAAGTTTTCTCAATTTTTATAAAACAGAGTAACACTTCTGGATTCACTGTCATCCTTGGGGACTCATAAACTATCTAGTAGGTGTGAATCTCTGCCTGTTTTCTGAAATCTGAATTCAATGGTTCCTCTGGGGACAAGAGAAGGAATATTCTGAATTTTTTGTTACACTATGTATTTTACCTGTCATTCCAATGGCAAATACCACCAGATTCCACAATACAGCAGTTTTCCCAACTGATTTAAACAGCCCAATACCAGCTGACATCTGATTAAAACCCAGCTATTAGTCTCATCAAGGGAATTAATTGGAGGTGTATATTTTGATAAATTATGTTGAAGTGGTAAAATGAGTAAAAATTTAACTTGGCTATGAAGTGGAAGCCTCAGGTCCATTTCAACAATCAGATTTTGTTTTTAATGGCATAGTTAAATAAATTATGTGGGAGAGAGAGAATCAAGGAAACAGAGGGAAGTAATGAAAGGAGAGTGAGTAGGGTAAGGAAAAGTGCATGCATCAAGCAGAGACCAGGCTAAGAAATCAAGTGGTACTTTCTTTTGCAGATGGGAGAAGTGCATTAGCTATGCACTTTCATAAAACAGACAAGACTGGCATTTGTTCCAATGAGCTCCTTAGATCTGGTAACTAAGGACTGCTGGCTCACAGAAGAAAAACCCAAACTCCAAACTACCCAGGACACTTGTCTTAAAGGACATATTGCTACCATAGAGATAAAATGCAGAAACACTGAGGGAGGAAATCTCATCTATCTTTGGGATTTTTAGCACTAAAAATTCCTGTATACTTCAAATACTATTAAACAGCGCTTCCTTGTGCCATTTAATACATGCTTCCTTAGACAAATAGTAGAGGTCCTCTCAGGTGAAAAAGCTTTATTTTTGGATTGCATGCTCAGATTTTTTGCTATTGTTTAATTCAAAAGCAATAGCTTGTAATGCCATAGTGTCAGTTACAAAACTATAATGCAGCTATGATCAGTAATCTTCAGAGTCCTTTGTGTGCAAGGAAGTAGGAAACAGTTACCAAGGATAATTAATGAGTCTGTGAGACCTCAACTTTACTTCCATTTGCCTTTTCTTGGCTTTTAGAGTTGCCAGTACTTTTGTAAGGGAGTAAATTTAAAAAGATGTAAATTAGTTTTACTTTAAACAAGTAAAATATAATTTCTTTTCTTATTTTTTTCCCTTGACAGACCGTTCAGATCTCACCTGATTTGGCAGTGCCTAGAATGACCTAGTTAATATAACACCAGTAGGCAGTGTGTTTTAGCTTTGTTTGCAAACCTGCACACTGGAAGTCAAGGCTTAAAAACTGTATAGCTTTAGGTACTCATGAACTTCTCATCTGGAAGTCACCAATATTTCCTGTTGCCTTATTCTATACAGCAGAGACTACTGTTTGTTTTAGGTGCACTTCCAAATGTGTGAGGTTTATACTTCTTGAATTATGTAGTTATGGTTCCAGTCTATTTTTCTAGATTTTACAAATGGATTTTTCTTCCTTTCTGCTCTGGAACTAGAAAAGAAATATTCTTAACTATCTTTCTGTTTTTTTGTTGCTTTGGGTTTTTTTAAAAAACAAACCTACATAGTGCTTAGTCAATTGAATTATATTGCTCGTTTTTAATTTTGAATGTTTTTTCTTATCCCTTTGCAGAAGGTTTTAAAAAATAATCTATGAAAAATTAAAGAGTAATATAACAATTTTATGTTTTTCCAATAGAAATGGTTGTTTTCTAAACTTAAAAAAATGGATTTTGAAATTGATTTATTATCACATCCCTATCTTCATGTTTGTGCATATGTATGGGTATATTTGTGCATGTGACTCCTGTCAAATAAGGTCAATTGATTAAACACATAAATTAATGGCAGTGGATATTAATACATCTTTGTAATTCATGTTGTTCAAGGCAGCATATGGAAATTGACTCTGTTCCCTTATGTGTTGTTAACCACTCCATCAAAATAGAGTTAACGGTCAACATTCTCCTCCTCTTATTCCCAGACGAAGAAATCAAAACCCTGCCTAGCAACAGAGCTCAGAGTGCAGACTGCCACACAAGCTACTCACCAGTTTGGGGTAATCAAGCCCTTATGTACAGGCTAATATTGATTAACTTATGATGGCCACTTCTCTTCTGAGAAAAGATGTGTTATGCCATATAAAGCTCTGGAACTTGATCTGCTCATAAATGCCTGGATCAATCTCTATTTCTAAAGGCAACAATGCCTACCTGCTCCAGTTTCATGGTTGCTAACACTTTAAAAATATAAAAACTTATAGTCTCTAACATATTATACAAAAATAATTGGAATTTACCATACATTTCTTTCAATCTTTTTATTTATGGATGGAAATATCTCTTCAGTGTCTGTGTACTATTCCAGAATATCATCATGTTCAATAGGCTAGGCTCTGTCTTCATCAAGACTATGTTATATGAAGACAGATTTAAGACAGGGAATATTTATTTAATAGTGTAGAGGGGTAGAAGGACTTGTTCTACATCACTAATAAATTTGTATGTTCATTGGCAGATAGTTCATGGTTCTATGGAAACTAGTTCTTTGGAGAAGTGTCCTGCCGTGACAAACAGAGGCACACAGAGGTCGTGGCATGTGGACAGGACAGAAGAGCAATCTTGTCCTCCTGATGAAAAAGCAGTGGCAAATGAGCAAATGGAAGTGCTGAACCAGCATGACTTGTCTGCCTGCCAGGAACAGCTATTTTGGTGCATTGCCAGGTGGACAAGTGCTGAATTGCTCCTGCCTGTGAAGGTGGAGGAAAGTAATCCAAGTGTAGGTTAGCAAAGTTGGCATGGCTCAGAAATAAGAGAGGAAAAGCCTGGCTCATATCCAGGTGAAGGAATAGCAGGGTGGATCAAGGTGGTAAAGAAATGCAGTTTGTAAATTCATACACGAACCTTTTCCCTCAGAACCAGTGGTGAAGCCACATCACAGTATGAGCTCTAGAGAAGAAATAATGACAGGCTGGTTTTGAGAGATACAGGAAGAATCATCATTCTTTACGTTCATGTAGTTATAGTCCCCATAATGCATCCTTAGAGTGAAGAGGTTTGATCCCTCTCTTTCCTTCCTGCAATGATATTAAAGTGTATTAAATTTGACTCTGCCTGCCTCCCCACACAACCTTTCTGCTGTTTTACAACTGTCTTTTGCTTGGGAACACTGAAATGCTGTGCATTGTTGGTGCAGGCTGTGTGTAGATGCTGCCAGGCTCTGCACACGTGGCAAACAATGCAATTCCCATGAAGTTAACCCTTGCCAGCTCACATACGTGTTGTGAACCTCAGTTACAGAACTACCTTAAAAGCAGTCTAGAAGTCTCCAGATGAATGCAAACCTAGAGTAATGAAATTATGATTTCCAAGGCAAAGTGGTGAGAATATGGGTTGTTTAACAGGGACAAGAGGAAACACTCTCAAGTAGCATCAAAGGAGGTTTAGCTTGGATCTTAGAAAAAAAAGAATCTTCACCAAAAGGGTTGCCAGGCACTGGAAAATGGTCCCCAGGGAGTGGTGAAGGAGGTATTCAAAAGATATTTAGTCGTGGCATTTAAGGATATGCTTTAGTGGTGGACTTGGCAGTGCTATGTTAACTGTTGGACTTTGTCGTAGTTTGGAAAAAATGAGTTTTTTCTGAACTTCAGTGGTCAAACCAATGAGTGCTCAGGTTTAAAGACTGGCACCTGGTGTGGCCACTGAGGACAAGGATCCGCCTCTGAGAACACAAGGGGTTCAAAGCAGAGGGCTCCCCGGAAAGCTCTCTCTTGGTTCCGGTCCCTGAGGACGGAGGGATCTCCCCTGCCCAGCGGCTGGCTGGGCGGGGGAGGGGAAGCCATGCGGCCTGGGTGAGGTAGGCCTGGAACCTCGGGCACAGAGGGGGAGAGGAAAAATCCTGCAGGATGGAAGGGTGGAGAAAGTACAAGAACCTGGAAAAACGTCAGACATCCTTCTTTTCCCTTTCCCCCCCCCCTCCCCCCCCGGAGAGAGAGACTGAGAAAACCGTGTCTGTGATCTCCGTCACCTTGAAATTTGATATCAACAACTAGACAGCACGGCCGAAGGAGTATGGGGGGTGGCGTGAGAAGAGTGCCCAACAGCAAAGATACCGTGAGAGTTCTGGGGAAACAAAGCCCAAGATTTTAACCCTTTTCGTAAATGATGGAAACTTTATAAATGCTAATCCTCCTGAATTTGAAGAAGAAAGATAGAAAGAACTAAGCAAAGATTATGAAAGTTTGTGTAAGTAGAAGATTGTCAGAGAACGCTGAAAAGAATCCTAGGTGGGAGGAGATGATGGAGTGGCTTTGGCTGGACTCTTTTGTATAGCCATGGACGGACTCATTTTTTTCCTATAACATAGAAACTGTATCTGGGGAGAGGCATTAGCTTGGAGCCAAGAGTGGACAGTAGTGTGAACAGAGATGAGAAGTGTCCCAAAATTGAGAAGCTGTCGTTTCTTAGAACTAACCAAAGCATCTTTAAAAAGAGAAACCCTAGAAGCAGCTCTGGTCCATGCACAGTAGTGAGAGCACTAGACATGGAGGAAGAGGCCACGATGTGGTACAAGAAGGACTCCTATCTCTCCTCAATGAACTGAGTACTGATTATCGGAAGGGTGGTAATAGACTGAAGATTAATTATCTAAAAGGTGGTAACGTGATGGGGAATTTTCAGTTTGTTTTGTTAGGTTGAGAACTGGTGGGGGGGGGGGAAGAAGAGTGTTTTTTTAAAAGTTTCCATGTTCTTCTGTATGTGTCTTCTTTACCTATTATTAGTAATAAAGTTTTTTTCTCTTGCTTTCTAAATTAAAAACTGTTTTGCTCTGTTTTTAGTCACATCTCACAACAGATACCAGGGACAGTATATCGTTATAGGAGCACTGGCCTTGTGCCAACGTCAAACCTTTAACAGACTTGATGATAGAGGTCTTTTGCAACCTAAAAATTCTCTTATTCTATGATTTTGGTCACGTAATAACACCTTGTAGCTTTCAAATTAGTTTACTTACTGTAGTTTGCAAGACACCCTTTTTTTTTTTTTTTTTTTTTTTTTTTTTTCCCTGTTTGGAAATTATCTGTTTTCCTAAGGTGAGAACAGAATTTAAACTGGAAAAGTATATACACACTGGCATGCTGTAGTCACAAAAGAACATGCAAGAAGTAACACCTGTAGGAGTTCCTCCATTTTACTATGTGAAAATGACTTGGGAGATCCAAATTCAAATTGTTCCTGCCCATGGTAGGGTGAGTTGCGATTAGCTGATCTTTAAGCTCTATCCCAAACTTTTAATATTGTATTGTTCTGGAAATTTCCTTTCTCTGCTTGATGGATTTTCAGTCTGTTTTTCAAGTTTCTGATTAGGGCTCAAGCCACTGTAATTGCAGCAGTTGACATAGGCTTCTCTCTATTAATGACACGTTCTCTTCTGAATGAATATTTCATAGTAGAGGGACTGAATCTCTGTCATCTCCTGAGTTTTACAGTAAGTGCGGAGTAGCATTTTTATGTTTTGGGTGCTAGGGTTCTTTTGCTTGAGGGTGAGGGGTGAAAAGCAGGGAATATTAATTTAGCAATTATTAATTTAAAATTTTGTATATTTGTATATTCTTCATGAGCTGTTCTACTTACTATTAAAAAAAAAATGTAAGTATTGATTAGTGGTTTTCTGGGAAATGCAGCACCTGAGTATAACATCTGTTCTGGAATACATTTAGTCTTTTGTAGAAGTGGAAAAGCATCAAGAGAATACAATGAATTAGCTTATCATTAGGTGATTATAGCTCAGTGAGTCTCTAGAAGTCAGGAGGTGGTAGGTTCAAATTAACTGAGAGAGAGTAAAAAATTTGAATGGTCCCCCTCCCATGGTGATTGGTTGCCCAACCACCCTGTTACTCAACCATAAACTCTGCTGCTTGTGATAGTTTTGTGAAATCAGCCCTTTATTCTCTTCACTTTGCACATCTCTGAAACGCAGTATTTTATTTCAGCTCAGAGAAAAGCAATTTCATCTAAGTTCTGTTTTGGAAAGAAAAAAGTCCAAACAATTCAGGTTTATTCAATTAGTGTTTTCTAAGTGGGCTTCATCAGTCAATGAAGTAGACATGGGGGAGGAGAGGTGGGGGCATCATTTATCTGTGTGTCCCAGTCTAATTCTCCTAAAAGGAATTTTTTCCCCTATAGACCAAGGGGGGAAAAAGAAAAAAAAAAAAAAAATTGTGTATTTATTCAGAACATGAACAAGGATGAAAATCTACACACAGGAAAAATTGCTGTTTGGATAAAGAGAGTTCTGTTTACTTCCCCACAAGTAGTACTGTCTAAATCCTTTCCCACAGTATACCTGAAATTCTTACAGTTCTTTGCAGGGCTCTATTTCTGAATTGTAAATACACAAGGAAGAAGAAAAGCAGCAGTAACAGACTAAGACAGCAGCAATGAACTGTGGAGTCAAACCACTGATAACAACAGGAGTTTAATATCGGCCATTAACCTCTGCAACATCCCCGCATTCAACTTGGAACCAGCTCTCACAAAATATTACCTTCCCTATTGATATGCAACCGAGAGAAATATTCACTTCTGAAGTACATGCAGTTACAAAATCTACTGTTGGTTAAGAGTGTTGAGAACAAAAGAGCTGAAGTAACAGTGAAGCTTGAAATGTAGGTATGCTCAAAATATTGCAAGCAATTTTTTTTTTTGTTGAAGTGTTTGTCACTTCTGTGAAGATAAATGATTTCTCCTGCAGAGACTGCAGGTTATCTTCAATAGTTAAAGATGGATTTCTGAACTGCAGGCGGCAGGAAAGTGCATGTCTAGCTGAAACTTCAAGCAAATACTCAGAGTTAACTGAGTAACTATAAGAGTTTATGTGCAAGTACAAACACACTACAGGAAAAAGACATTTCTGAGTGTGGTAGGGGAAAGAAAGTGAGGGATACTAAAAATTTCCTTCAGTATCATGTTTTAAGCAGCTCATTTCTTTGAAAAGTCTGCTGCTAGCTCATATGATGGCTAGAGTTTTCATGATAAGAAGTGGCCAAATTTGTCAGGAAGAGATGATGTATTTTATTGACTAGAGTTCACCTTCTTCCAGCTTTGTCAGACAAGCCTCTGGGAACACAGTCTGAAATACATGCCAGTGGCTCTAATTCAACAAGGGTAACAAAAATAGTATAGCTCCCTGGCAAACACTACCTTGAATTTATTTGTAGGTTGCTGTGGATACAAATAATTTTATTGCTATGAAAATAATACCAAAAAGTGGGGAATTTTTTCAGTTTCAAAACTTCTCATAGGTCTAATTTATTGCTCTGGACACATTTAACTCTTTGAACCATTATTATACTTACTGCTCAGTAAACTTTGATTCCCTACACTCAATTCTTCTGGAAATATAAATGGACTTACCTATTAAAGTATATGAAACATTCAATTTAAGTTCCTTTTGTTCCTAAATTTTACATTCAGTATGTAAAACCAGAGTAATCTGTGATTATTTCATACTATGAATATTTGAAAGCTTTTCTTCAACACCGTTGGTCTTTGAGAGGGTTTCACATTATCTTATAACTTTGCCATCTTAAAACACCACAGTATTTTAATCATGAAATGCAAACAAAGCAACAACAACAAAATCCCACAAAAATTATCCCCTGGAAGTGCTGCAGTGATTTCGTGATGTGATGAATTTATAATTAATTGGTAAAGTAAACATTACTCTTAGCCTGTCATCTTAATGGTATTATTTTCAAAATAGATCACAATAGGAAAGGAAAACTAATGATGACCTTTCAACATGGCTAAACTTGTCTACATAATATTTCTTCTTCTCCAGCTAGTTTCTTTCCTTCAGGGGGAAGGTGAAGACAATTATTTGAAATGCTGAAATAGTAGGAAAAATCCTCAGGATGTTTTGTCGGAAGCAGAGAGAAACGAAAATTAAAAAATAAATAACCAACCCCCCAAGAAAACAGACATCTATGAGCTTAACAACATATCTATATTTTTCCATCTAATGGATTTAAGTAAAATGTGTGTTTTGAGTTTAGATACAGAAAAAGAAAACCTTAAATTTCCACAACAAAACCCCAGGCCAAACAACTCCTGTAAGAGTTTTAATACCAAAGCAGAAAAAACTCTTAAAATTCTGAAACATTAATGGTCTTCACCATATTAAATGTGGTTTTTCATCACTGTCTCATCTCAACATCAGCTTTTTTCAGCTCTTTTGTCCCATCAAAAGAAAAAAGTCTTATTTCAGAGGCTAGTCCTTAGCACTTGGTAGACTCCATCTTCTAAATCACACTTTATCATTTTTTGATAGAAGTTCCTTTCTGTTAAGTTTTGCCTATCTAATGGATTTTATTGATAACCACAAGGGTCTACTACAAGCATCTCTTTTAGTCTTTCCATCTTGTAGATTTATAAACACATTATTTTTAACTGATTCAAACTATAATGATGCTGTCTATATATTAAGGCTGTTCCAAAAAGAAAACAAGACTTAAACCAAGAAAAGTGCTGTGAAACTTCTTACATTACTTCACCTTTTTCACCCTTAAAAATTCTCAAATTTTGTAGTTTTTCTTGCAGAGTGAATAGGGCATTAACTCCAAAATCAAAAGTAGCATACTGTGACTTTCAGAATCACAGCAGTCAAGGAATTGAAGTTTTAAAAAAATGTCCAATATTTAAAGTATTGAGATAAACCGAGTTTGCACTATTATAAACATGATGTCTACCAACTTTTCAGTACAATTTTGCCATTGGGTGTAATGGTTGATGCATTAATGCCAATTATTCAGTTTCTTTATAAAGAGTGAAAAAAAAGGACTACCATTCTCTTGGGCAAAAACTAAACCAACACAAGACACTATTCAGGATAATGAAAATTTGTTAGTTGACATGCTTATGGTATGAAACCCCTAATGCACGCCTGGACAATATGACCAAAAGTCAAGGAAATGTATGACTAGGTTCCTTTCATATGCCCATCTCCCACTGAAAAATGGAAAGAGTATAACTTATCAGTTTCCTATAAATATTTCAGAAGAAAAGGCTAATGTAACCGGCAGGGTTTTCAATACTATACACACTGTCTTTTTGCTGCTTCTTTCACCCAATACTGTCTCTCCCATTCCAGAATATTTTTTTTATTAGCTATCCTTTCCAGAAGCTAATAGCAATAAAAGTATCTTGTGTCAGAAGACAAGAAACTGCTTGGAATATATAACAATATTTTTTTTTTAATATGGGCCACAACCATATCCTAATTATTTGGTGTTGTTCTAATTTGATCAAAAGACATTAACATGCAATTAATTTTTTTGAAAGCTTGAGGATGAAGATTATTGACATGAGCAGACCAGTGCCATTGGGGTGATGAACTATGTAGGTATTTGAAAAGAGAGGTCACTACAAAGAATATAATGTATCAAAGGTTATTAAACTTCAAATCAATACTGTTAAAAAGAGACTCCTTTTTTCCTCTCAGCCTACCTCTTTTTCCTTTTTCTTTTATATATTTGTCTTTTGTTTTAATCCTCCTTTTAGTGGAGATCTACATCTTTGCCTTCTCACACTGCTTTTATTCTCTCCTTCGTTTTAGCATCATTTTCCTTGTTCTCTTTTTATACCTCTACTTAGTAAAGGACAGGGACTGTAAACTTTTCCTGCAAGTCACTACTACCTTTCAGCAGATGGCACTGTTATTTAGTCTAACTAGCAGGGCAAGATAATTAACTTAAACCCCTTTCTTAAGCAATGAAATAAAGACACCTTTTTGATTGCATTTCCATCTTATAAACAAAACCAGTGGCAAAATTTCTGATAAAATGCTGTAACGTTATATTAACCATGCATGTAATAAAAATATGTTGCTAGATGCCAGACCTCCTTTAAAGGGGCTCTGGAACCATTTTGAAAGACTGCTTCTCTTAGCAAACAAGTCTAGGGGGGTGGAATTTATGGTGTGCACATAACCTCATCGCCCTGGAGCGCTGCTGTGGTTGGTGTGGTACCTCTGTGTATGTGTGTGAGGAGGGCTGGAGGCAGGAGTGCAGATCCCTGCTCGTGTGTGGCACCCGCCTGGCTCCGCACGGCAGGCTCCCACAGGCGCCGGGGAGCGCGGTGGAGAACGAGCGAGTGCTCTGCCAATACTGTCAGAAAAACATGCAACTTCTGTCAGCTCCAATTACAAGGAGAAGATGAATCACATCTCTTAATTCTGTCCCTGGTGGCACTCTGGCTGCTGGAAGGCAGCTGTAAGCAGGAGTTTCTCCAGTCTGCTGCCAGCCCCACTGCTTTTCCAGCAGCTCCATTTTGAGGTTCCCTGAGGTGGAAAACCATATTCTACCAGTTTGCTCCGACTGAACCATGAGCTTCTACTTGCAGTTTGCTTCCACAATGCTTCTCTTACAGTTAGCACTGGCTATTTAACCTCTCATACCTCCTGTGGCCTTTCAGGTTCAGCTGCCTTTCGTGTTCTTGCCAGAGCAAACTCCGAATGGTAGAGTTGTGACTATTAGCCCCTGTTGTGCTTCCACCATTTGGGTAAGAGCAGGAAAAATAGACTGGGATGGGAAAAAAGTTTGATGTGAACTGGGGACTCCTTGTGATCAGCAATACTGGGCTGAAAGGATCCACCTGCAGTATAGGCACGTAAATAAGAGATAGCCTACAGGACATGGTCATGGGCAAAGCTGGGTGCTTCTCTGAAACTCATGAACAACAGGATGCACTGGAGGTTTGTGTGAAGTTACAGGACTGCTACCTCACTCAGATGACATGGGCAGAGTGGGACAGATCACACAGCTGTAGCACTGTGGTGGACAGATAGACTCTAGGAAGCGTGGCTGTGCAGGTAGGGAGGGCGAGTTGCCTTTCATGTGAGCTAGAGGAACGCATAAAGCTCTGCCTAGACATGGACAATGAGCAAGTCATCAACTGGGCCAAGAAGAGGCTGACAAATATTGGTGATTTTGTGGTCGGTGTCTGCTATACATCACTTGATCAGGATGTAATAGTAGATGAAGCCTTTTTCAGGCAACTGGGAGCATCTTTATTTTTGCCTGATCTGGTCCTCATGGGTAACCTAAACCACTGATATCTGCTGGGGGGGCAACACAGATTTGAATAAAGTAGTGACAACAACTTCCAAACACAGATGATCAAGGAATCAACAAGGAGAGGACATTCTGATAGGTCTGATTCTTCCGAGAACTGATTAGGGAAGTGAGGGTGTGAAGCAGCAGGGAACATGAGATGGTGAAGTGCAGGATGCTCAGATGAGAAAACAAGGCTAAAAGCACAATCACATCCCTGGTATTCATAAAAGCAGAGTTTAGCCCTTTCAGGGGACTGCTTTAAAATATCTGATGTAATACAATCTGGGGAAAGAAAAGTAAAAGCAGACTCCAGGAAATCAGGTTGACTTTCAGGAGGCACCTGCAATGGTTCATTCCAACACACAGGAAATCAAGAAAACAGAACAGGAGGCCTTCGTGGATGAACCAGGACCTCATGACTGGCTCAGCTATTGAAAAGGAAGTAGATAAAAGATGGAGGCAGCATTGGACAATCCAGAAGGAACATAGAGATACTGTCCAAGTATGTGGGGATAGTATTATGAAAGCCAAAATCCACTTGAGTTTACATTTAACAAGGGACGTAGAGAAAGACTTCTATAGGCACAGTGCCAGTGAAGTTAAGAGCCTTTTCTGCCTTTTCCTTTCACTCTCACTTCAACCCTCCCAAACATTACTGTTACTCTCAACAGCAGGCTCCTTTTCTAATTTACCTTACTCCAACCACCACCATGCAAGATGCACAGTTCCTTAAATATCATGTATTTTCCAATTTGACATCTTAGTTGTATTTTTTTCTATACGCCTAGTCTCTGCTTCTCATTCCTTTCATGGTCCTGCCTTTTTCCTTTTATTATCAAGCCACTTTCTAGAGAAAGTCATAGTCCACCTCCCAGACATATACATAATTAAGGCACATTAAATTGCCAGGTTTCCTACAGCATTTGTCTATGATTCATAAGCTGAGAATGGAGGTACAGAATCAAAGCCTTTTAGATGCTTTACTTTTATTCCTGCAAGTGTTCCTGCTGCTTTTCCCATGCCCTCCATTGCTCTTACACAGCTTCCTTCTGTATTTCATGCTTCTTGGTGCATGTCCATGTCCCATCCTGTCAGTGTATTTCCATTGTCCATTTGTCATTCACTGAACAATAACCAAAGTGTTTCATCCTTCAATCCTGTTTCTCTAAGTTTCTCTGAAAGCCTTTTAGATTTCTTCACATTTTTGTCTCTCTGCTTAATAATTAGAAAACTTACAAATTCTTTAACTTCAGATGTGACTTTCCTACTCATGCATTAATTTTAGCTATGATTCTGCAAATCTTTTTTAGAATAAGTAGCTCATCACAAGTTCCTTTCATCATGACTTAATCCTTACTCCAAATGTTATGTTGCAATTGCTTTCCAGTCTTGTTAAACGGAGAAAGTTAATGTTGGAAAGGTTCCAAGTGCATCAAAGTGAGGAAAGGGTGCTAAACAATAATGAATCTGGGAGCAGATGGTGTGGCTGTGGAAAATATTTAGATATTAATAAAAACACAAATATTAGGAGAGAAAAAATAATTTCAATTTTGCTAATTTTTATTTAAACATATTTTTCTTGGAAACGTGGTAATACAAAAACTGTTTTCACAAGATTGTCATTTAATGCCATTAACAAATAAGAGTATCACAACAGATGAAGTTGTTTTTCAAATTACATCATTGCATACTTATTAGAATAATTTTATGGCATGTAAACATAATTTACATATGAATTGTGGTGTATCCTATTATGATTTTTGCTGAAATAACTCTTCTCAAAAGAATTTTAGGTTTCTGGATTAAAACGAACAAAAATAATTTGGACACTGATAGATGAATGAGTTTACTACACATTTAATATAATCTAACTTGATGGTTGCAAAAAGCCCTTTATCTCTTGGACTACAGATGAACAGAAACTGCCCTCGTATTAGGCCAGCAAGGTAGTGGACCCATAAAATGTGACTGCTGTTTTCTAAAGAAGCCAGAATATAACAGAATATTTTTTATTAACTGTTATTGTGTTTTTTTGACATGAAGTGTGTAAGATTTTAAAAAATTTAGTATTTGAAAAACTAACTTCAGCAATATTGTGGAGAAATCTGATCTGTGTTCTTTGTTTAAATAAATAATGTAGAATTGGATAAGAGTTATTAAACTTTTGACCAAGGACTTTAATTTATACTTTATGAATTTTCCATTCTTACATTGTCATGTTTTTTCAGTAAAAATACTGTCTTACAGCCCAAATATTTGCTGTCAGAAAACAAAACAGAATTTAGTATAAAACCCCTAAAACTCAACATTTTTGAAACAGTTTGTTGTAAATCTCAAAAGCACACATTCAAACATACGGAAAAATGATACCCCTCCCGTTTCCCTTTCACCATGCAAAGCTGACATAAATTGCTTAATTACAAGTAAGAGTTTCAATATTTAGCATTCTTTGATTCAGAAACATCCCTGCATCCTCCTCTGACTCAGACCAGAATAAAACCTGCTCCAAGAGGAAGTGTCAAATATAAATGAAGACTTTATTTTTGTACTTAAGTAGCACAAAATGTATTTTCTAGTATTTGGTAACAAACTAATTTATGGAATAAAAAACTATTTAAACTACTTAAGTATATCATGAGTATTGATATATCAGCAATATTACACATCTTCACTATAGATTTTATTTGATTTAATTCTGTAATAATGTTGGAGCTCTCATTTTTATCCATGTTCTTATCCTTTGACTTAGTCTTGCCATTGATGAGAAGAAAAATGCTGTTTATCTTAGTCAAAGAGGAAAATTTTTTAGCAGCAACATTCTTTAAAATTTTGAGTCCTCTGAAGTATCAGAGTAATTTTTTAATATCCTGAAAATTCTTCTATATATTTCTTCCTTACACCTTTCTTTGCAAAAATATTGCTGAAACTTTGTTGCAGTTTTTTAAGACAAGATGTTATTTTAAGAATTTTTGGTGGTTTTAAATACCAATTTTTAAAAAGACCAATTTTGTCCTTTTACAAAATCAGGGAGAATTATATGTTGTTTTTATTCATCCTTGACTGGTATTACTTTGCAAGGAAGTGAAACTTTAAATTAGTTTTCTGTTGATTCTTTTTCTTGCTTTGTTTTTAATATCACAGTTTATTTTCTTTAACAATTTTCTTATAATTTTTGATGGAGCAAAAATATCCCTACCTACTCTAGAACATCTGACATGAAATGAATTATTACGTAATGGTAAACTATCTACCCTAACAAGATGTGCCTCTTGCTTTGGAAAGTAGGACTCTCCGCACATCTGGAATAAATGTTTTCTAAATGTTTTTGCATTTAGCTAGGAGAAAAATAAGGTTTAAAGGCAGGGGTCTAGGTTAAATAAGACACTGGGTTTTGCATACAACTAGGAAAAAAATGTACATATTTGAAAATCCCCCAACTTTGTTTTTCCTTATCAGAATGTATTTACCTATCAGAGTTTCTTTTGAGAAAATGTATGGCTAAAGCCTAGGTAAGAGAATACCATATTTCAGAAGCACTGAAGACCACTGAAGCACTTTTATTTTCATTGTAAAAACTAATTGCAATACGAAAGTTAATTTTTAATTAGATGCAACCCATTTGCTGATGATATAAAATTACTTCCCAGCTATAATAATGTAGTTAGATAAGGTATATTTTAATTAGTTCAGATATCTTAAATTGAAAGTAAGGGAAAGCATCGATTTGGACAAATGCACAGTTAGGTGCATTTCAAGTAGGAGGAATGCAATTTATTCACATGACCAAACACAAAAGTAAAAGCCTTTTCAGAAATATTAATAACCACTGAGGAACCTGGTTCTAAAAAATCCTGAAGGAAGCATACGGTAAGGAGTCTGTTACAGTAATTATAGTGGCATCAATTAAATCCTTACTGCATTAGAATAATAGCTATGCAGAATATTTTGAACCAGAGCAAAGTATATGCTTATATCTGTATCAACTATATTTTATAATGAGCTTTCTCAATGGCAATATGGGAATTTCAAAGCTTGCTCCCACTTTCTTTTTCAGTTCAACTCTCTGCAAGGAGACTGTCGTAACTTCAGATCAAGAAGTAAAATGCCAGAGGAGATTTATAGGGGGCTGACAATCTTCAGTGCAATTTGGAAGATTGTAGAGGAATTTTATTATTAGATACATATCCAAAGCCAGTAGGATTCTTTGTGATGCTGATGAATTGCTTCAGTGTGACAGGACTAGTAAGCCTGTAACTGTTCATGCAATTCACAGGGAAGAAACACAAGAGCTTTTAGGAAGCCATTGCAAAAGCACTTGGTGTCCAAACACAGTCAAGGATTTCACATCTCAGGACAAGTTGGTAATAGAACTTCCTGGATGAGTGCACATCGATAAATTTAACTCTAAAATTCAAATGGACAATGAGCAGTTTATTGAGACACATTTCCTATGGCTAAGTCTGGTAGTCTTAGAAAGTACACTTTTAATCTGCTCCATCATCTTTCTTGATGCTGAGACCTGTAATTCCTTGGATTGTCTTTCCAATCCTTCTTGTAGCTGGGTGTTACATTTGCTAATTTCCAGTCAACAGGGACTTCCTCAGTTAACCAGAAGTGCTGGTAAATAAATGATTGAAAGCAGCTTGGCAAGCTCTTTTGCCAGCCCATAGACTTGTGGGTGTCTATTTGGCACAGCAGGTCTCTAACCATTTCTCCTGGATTATTCACCCAGCTCCCCATCACTAACTTCTCCTCTGAGTGGTACCAAGTAAAACTTGTTTTGTTACTAAAGACTGAAGCAAAGAAGGCATAAAGTATTTCATGCTTTTCCTCATCCCTGGCAGTATGCTACACTCTGCATTCAGTCAAGGATGGAGACTCTCCTTAACCTTCCTTTTGATGCTAATCTGTCTACAGAAACTGATATCCATGGTCAATGATTTTGACATGTCCATGGTTTTTCCTCTTCCCTACATCCTTAGTTTGCAGGGTTTTCCTTATAAAGCATCCTGCTTCCTGAGTGTAGTTTCTGCAGCTGAAAGACAATGCAGAGCTGCTCTCTGTCCTGGAATTCCTAAACCCTCTTCCTGCAGCAGCCCAAAGACTCCCCTTATCAGGGAGAGGTGAGGGGACCAGGACAGCAGCACCCTGTGGCAGTGCTTCACTGCAAGGATATTCCAGCATGAGGACCAGGGTGTGCCTGAGATAAAACATATTTAGAAGCTTTTCTGTCTGCTCCTTCCCTTTCTTTCTCAATTTTTTGTCTAAAATCATTTGGTGTGAAGATTAACAACTCTCCCTCATTTGCACACATGACAAGCTTTCCTAACTCATGGCAGGTAAGGTAGAAAAAGATGAAAAGGGAAAAAAGTTCTGCATCCAGCTTAGGTGTGTAAAGTAGCAATGATAATTACAGAGTCATCTGTAGCCTGAGACAATCGTTGCTTCTCCAGTCAGAAGAACTTGGATTATACTACATATCTTCATGGGAGTTTCTCCTAACTTTACCCCCCTGATCACTGGTTACCATTGTAGCTTACTTTGTACAGCTTTCATTCCCTGTGGGAAAGTGTACATATTCCTTTCTGGGAAAGGGAAGGAACTCTGTGCTACCTCAGAAAGGCTATGGGGCTGAGCACCAAGCCAAACCTCAACTTCCTCTCTTCATCTGTAAATAACTGCAGTGCAACTAATGCAGAGGAGGAAAGAGCAGTCCTTCATCAGCAAAAGAGAAAAGACTTCTCTAAAGTAGAGTTTCAGGAGAGTCAGGACATAGTAATTAATAAATTTGCATTCTCTGTCCTTTCAAATAAAAAATGAGATTCCACAGATATTTAGGCAAATGGTAGAGGCCATTCTTTCTGTTATTGTGTTTTCCTTTGCCATAAAAATGCACAAGGATGTCTCTGGTTATGTCTCAGTTTAAAGTTGAGTAATTTGCACTGAAAAATTTTGATTGTCAAATTAAAAATTCATCTGGTCTAGCTGCCAGTCATCTGCTTCTGAGCAATCATGGGACTTCCTTGCCTGCTTGTCTCATCCCTGCTACGGGTGCAGCCCTTTGGCTGTTTAGCATCTGCTGTGAAATACTGTTCTGCAGCAGTTCCCAGCTCACCCAAATTCAGTGTTCCATGGAAATCTAGAATTCACTGATGGAGAACATGATAATCACATCCTGTGCAAAAATGAGTAGGGTTATCCTCACAACTGGAAGGAGATGCAGCCTAAATGACGAAACTGCTGTACTGAGGTGGCAAACAACACACCAAAAGCTTCTCTGCCCACTCAAAAGTCATGGCAGTTGATCTATTCTAACACCCTGACCCTGATTTTTGTTAAAGTGTGCAGGACAAAAATTTTTATTCTCTGTGGTTATATGTGTATTTTTATGTTGTCTCATGCTCTGTGCCTTTCCAGGCAGCCCTCCTTGTCCTCCTGCATACATCAGTCAGGCTCAGTTACACAAACCCTGATAGTTCACATCAAAGAGCAAACCTACACATCAGTCTGCACAATTCTCTCTGGCAACACAAGAAATATCAAAATATAACCCTTCACAGTTAACAATTTCTAAAATCAACACTCCTTGTTTTACATTTAAAACTTTTTAAAAGTAAGTTGTCTTTAATCTAGAGATCGTATAATTTTTCAAACATTATACTTTTTCCAGGTATAAACACAATTTGTGTGGACATATGTGTATGTATACATACAAGAAATGCTCTTGTTCCAGAAATGCTGTGGTCTCCAAGTCAATTTTAAAGACACAGCAAAGCAAAAACATGGGATAAAAGCAGAGATTTTGAGATTTTTGCAACTAAGGATTGACAAGTGCAGCATGATGAATAAATTAATTTTATATTATTCCTAAAATCTGGAAATGAATGCATTAACAAATTAAACTGCAAGAGAGACATAATTTATTGTCTCAATTCACAGTCAGATTAATGAATCATGCAAAGAGTAATAGAACTAAACAGTTTCAAATTACTTCATTTATGTCAGTGGCAGATGCAAAAGTTTGCATCTAGAAGTTTTAATAGCTGTTGTTAGGGGATAGTATTACAGAAATAAAAAAAATTTCACCAAAAATTATACATGTATTTATGGTGGCAAAGTATATAAAGGGATTTGTTACTTGAATCTTGAAAGGAATTTGATACTCCCATTAGGAAGGCTGGTTTTGTGGTTTGTGGGTAGGTTTTTTATTTTAAATTTATTTTTAGGGGAAAGGACTGGACTCTCATTTGTCATTGCAGAACCTCTCTCTCCAGCCTCAAAAGTTGCAATCTTGCTTTCAAAGTCTTCTAAATTCTCTTGCAGTTAGCATATTTCCAACTCTGTACCTTCTCTGCCCTTTTCCTTACATTATTTTCTATAACATCAAACACCAACTACTTATTTTTACATAAGTGCCTTACAGCCTTTGGTTGTCTCTCTCTTTATCTTATTATAAGCAGGTAAACTCACAAGACTTACTGTGGTTTGAGCAAAATGTTCTTGGGTATTTTTTCTTATTTTTTTACCTTCCTTGTTTTCACTCTTGACAATTTTTTTCTGTCAAAATCCATTCAGTGATTCCATTCTTTTTTTTTCAAGTCCATGAGACTCTATTGATAATTTTCTTTTTTCTAAAAAGTTTAGTCTTTCTATTCTTCATAAACATGGGATTAGCAACCTGATTTATTGAATGTAGACCATGGCAGAGGGGTTGGAACTAATGATCTTTAAGGTCCCTTCTAGCCCTATGCTTTCTATGATTCTATGACTTTTAGTGAAATTATATTGGGTTTTTCTTCATTGCCCATGTTATTTTCAGCTACAATCTGTGGTCTGCTGTATTGTATCTGACAAAAAATATCTTCCTCAACTACATTTTCTCATTCAATATCTATTATTCCTTCCTTCAGGTGCATTAAGGTACCAACCTATATTATCGGTGGATTGGGAGAATTAATTTTGTAAGGATTTTCCCGTTTCAATTTATATGACTGGCTTTTCTATTAAATCAAGGGGAAATATCTGTTGACTTGACAAAAATACCACATTTTTTTCAGTAAAGAACAGTTAGCATTTCTAAAGGACTGTAAGCAGAATTCATGTTTACATTTCTCAAATCTGTTTTTCTATCAGAATTTTTATTATAAGGAAGCCATAAACTTCACTGTTCTACGTAATGTGAATGACATTTTTACATTTTTTTTTTCCTTAGCTAAAATAATAATACAGGTTTAAACAGGGAACTGGTTCAACTGTTTGTGCTTATGTAAGGCACTGTTAGTGCAGAAGGTTCTCTCAGGTGCTTTCTTAGCAGTTAAAAGTTATTTCATGATAATTTTCTGATTAATGAAAGAAGCGCTGTCCTAGTTTGACCAGCCCAAGGAAGTGAGCTGGCTGGGTTTGAGATTGGCATTTTATTGGACCAATTGGAAAGCATTTTCTACAAAGGAGCCGGCAGAACCTGCAGAGCTTTTGTTCCAGTCAAACCAGCAAACCACGCTGGCCTGAGGCTGTGTCGGCATCGGGAGCGGCTGAGCATGGGGACAGCACCTGGATGGGCACCAAAGGAGCTGAGCATGGGGACAGCACCTGTATGGGCACCCAAGGAGCTGAGCATGGGGACAGCACCTGTACGGGCACCAAAGGAGCTGAGCATGGGGACAGCACCTGGATGGGCACCAAAGGAGCTGAGCATGGGGACAGCACCTGTACGGGCACCAAAGGAGCTGAGCATGGGGACAGCACCTGTACGGGCACCAAAGGAGCTGTGCATGGGGACAGCACCTGTACGGGCACCAGAGGAGCTGAGCATGGGGACAGCACCTGTATGGGCACCAAAGGAGCTGAGCATGGGGACAGCACCTGTATGGGCACCAAAGGAGCTGAGCATGGCACCAGTACCTGTGGCCCCTGTGGTTTGTGCTAAAGGCAGCCCCGAAGCCAGGAGCAGCCTGAGCCCCGTTCCAGACTGGGAGCAGCCTGCACAGCTCACATGGAGTCGGCAAAAGAGCACGTGGCCAGCAGAAAGTCACAAAGCTTGTTTCTGATACAAGACTTGGACGAAATTGACTTTTTTTTTTTCTCAGCGTTACAAAACTTTGTACTAGAAGAACACTAATTCTCTCTAGGCTGAGAAAAAATGGAGGTGAAGCTTTGTAAGAACAAATACGTAAAATTGAAGTCGGTAAGAAAAGAGTTAGATTTTAGATTGAAAGGATTTTGAAAAGTTTATCTTAAGCTTAGGCTGTAAAATTCTTTTGTGAGGCTATAGTACAGATATACTTGTTATATCAGACTTTGGTTCTCCCCAGTAAGTTCATGGAATGCTTTGGGGTTGGTAGCGTTCCAGCCACAATCCTGAGCAGAGGCACCAGTGTTAGAAGTTTGATGAGAAACCTCGGCCCCGGGATAAAGGGCAGACCTCTGTTCCAGAGATGAGTGAAAGGATGCTGGAATGGCTCATCCTTAAAAAATCCACCCAATAAGCTGATATGGACCAAAAACAGTAATGAAGAAAAACTGTTAAAGATGGGAAAGACTTCACAAAGGCAGATCTCAGGCACCTTGCGGTTTGTGAGAAAAATGAAGCCACAAGAGTTCTTTTCTTGTAAGAAGCTTTCCATAGCATTAGCAAAAAATACTTTTCTCTCTAAATGAACCAAAGAAAGACTATTTGTAGAGGTGAAAAACTGACTGAGATTTCTGAGTGTTGTTGTCTTTATATTGTTGGTTAAGAGGAAAACAAGGGTTGTGGGGAGGGAGGAAGAGTGTTTTGAAGGTTCCATCCTCATTCTTATTGTTTTTCTTTCTTTTAGTGTTAGTTAATAAAGTCTTACTACTTTTAAGCTTAAGCCTGCTTTTCTCTTGATTAGAACCTTTGAAATTGGCAAAATTAAACCAGAACAAAAATTGGCGTTTCCACCCGGTTTCGAATTGAAACCACGACAAGGGCAAAAATTCTTGCAGGAGGATTGAACTCAGAAGGTACCAGATGTCACCCAGAGCCACTTCTGTCCTGGTCTGAACATCCATAACCTACCAGTGAAACAAAGACATGAAGCTGCTCTTTAATATCCCAAACCAATTAATTCAACAAAGCAAGACATTACAACTAGAAAAATGATTAAAAGTTTATTCTGCTTTCCATATTGATTAAATAATTATTCTGCTTTCCATGTTAATTAATTTCAATGTAGTCAATCCATGTGAAGAAGTGGTTTGTTCATAAGAAGTATCAGCTCTACCTTTCTACTTCCAACTCAGTTCCTTTAAAAAATGTACTTCACAGCTAAGACTCCACACATCATTATTCATTTGCACATGAGAAAAGATTTTTTGTTGTTATAACTCCAATTAAAAGTAGTTGATGGTAAACAGCAAGCCTTACTGCTTAAAAACACCTATTTATGCCTTTCTGCATGTACATCTTTGCAAAGTCACTCTCACAGTTCAAACTGACTGGGAAGTTGTTCAACTCAAAGTCCAAAATACCTGGTTGAAGAGGAAGATCATCACTGGGCTTAGAGCAAGTGCTGCCAGCCAATCTGCAAGTATGCAAACCTGCTGTCCTTTTTTTACTTTCTTTTCTCTTAATCTCTGACAGGGTGAGAGGAAAAAAATATGCTGATTGTGAGGAACTAAAGCAAAGTTTTTAGCATTATTCAGTTTAGAGAAGACCAGTTCTGTTGACTTTAGGTGACCCCTCTAGGTCTGCTTCTTCTCTTAGGCTTTTCCTGAGGAAAACACAAACTCTTAAAAGAGGTTTGGTACAGCTGGGAGCTATGTCAAGAAGAGTTCAGGCTTCAGAGAAAGCCAGCTTGTTGGCTGCCAAGTCTAATTATTATTACTTTACTGGATGTGCATATGTCTGGAACAAGGAATATACACATTTTTATTAATATGTTTAAAAAATTAAAATGATAGCTAAATCATTAAGTTATGTATTTTGACTTCAACTTATTGTTTGGCAAGTACTTCTTTATATTTATTGCTATTTCCCATAATACTTGGAAAAATTATAAACATTCACTTTTGCTTGTTTTATAACACTAATTGAAAATGTTTACCATAGACATAAAACAGCTTGGTATATGTTAAAGCACTTACACCAAAAACTGCTGATTCTCCTGAACCTTACTTTGCAAAAAAAGTAGCAGAAGGTTTTTTTCAAAAATCAAACAAAAAAACCCTCAAAAAGCCAACTAAAGTTTTTTTAAAAAAACCTTTGAACATTTTGTTATAGTTTTAGAGTATATTTTTTTTTCCTGAAAGCATTGAAAATTTCTAGATTTCTTAAAACTGTGTATTCTTAATATACACCATTATAATATACTTCTTAGAGAGCTTTTTCAACTTAAAAATAATATATTATCAATTGATTACTGGAATCTTTGTCATTAGAATTCTAGCTTTAATTTTTGTACCAATTTATGAGATCACAGCAAATATTAAGTTGCATTTTGGATTTTAGTTTTTAAGTTTGTTATGGTTTTTTGCTTGTTTGTTTTGTTGTTGTTGTTGTTCTGAGTTGGGCTTTACATATTGACCATCCACATAAACTTAACCCACAAGGAAGCACTCATCACAGTACCCCATTTTAAGATTAAAATCCCAAACAGAATACATATATCTATGTGTGTATATATATATAATATATATATATATATATGTATATACTATGTGAATTGTTCACATACAATATATATAAACCTGGATGAAAAGCAGATTGAAAGCCATATGCATTTTAGCTTCATCAAGCTTAAGAATTCCTGTGTAAACCTCATACATTGCTATGCTGCAATCAGCATATCTGACTGCTGCAAATTCCACTTGAAGTTATTCTCCATCAGTAATGTTGCAGAGCTGTGCTCTGAGACTGTGCACAGCCTTTGTTTGGGTGAAGTGGTGGCCCCACAGAGCACAGGGCACGCTCTCTGTGGGACTGCATTTATACTGAGGTACAAAAGAACTCACAGAATTTTCCATTTGACTTTTTATTTCGAACAGATATAACCATACTGGATTTAGAGTAGCAAGAAACTCCTGGGTTTGGTAATGAAAATACAAGCGTAGATTTAATCTACCAACAAGTCAAAGCTTTGACAAATGGCCATAATCAGTGTCTCTTTCCAGCAGGTGTGTAATACCCTCTGTCTAGAATGGAAACCCTAAGAAATGTCATTCTACTCCAGTGCTTGTATCCTTTCTAATAATGGTTCAGGAGCAAGCTTAAATTCATGGGTTAGACAGCTTGAGGGTTTCTAATTATCATTATCGATAGCTTTTTTTGCCATAATAAGGATATATTCCTCTTTGTAAATCTTTACTTTCTGGTTTGTTTCAGTGGTACTGCAAGGCCACAGAGTGGTAAAGCATGGCTGAACTATTTTGCTGGAACTTGGAAATCCCTAACACCCCAGCCCAGGAATCAAAATTTTTTAGAAGTTTAAACAGACATCTCTATTCCGCTGCTTTCCGGTCACCAGAGGAATATAAAGACTCCTAACTACACTAAGAAATTCTTTTTTTCAGTGAAGAAAGCCAGAAATACAACAAAAGAATTAGGTGAGGTGAAATTAAAGTAATTTTTATATATGAGAAAGCTCTTAACTTGCAAAAATCAAATGAAAATAAAGTTCACAATGAGTTTTTTATATGATGCAATGTGAGCTACCTCTTTTTAAAAATAAAATAATAATTTTCTTGTATAAACAATCTGGATTTCTTTGCATTATAGCCATGACAAAAGTTCATTTAAAAATATATCAGACCAAGACATTTATGAAAGAAAAATGGTCACAGCCCTTGAAGCTCAACTCAGTAGCTGTGGGAGAAGTTGAAACACACCTTTGTCTAATAGTTTGGCACCTTCTTATTATTTGTGAATGTGGAGGGCTTCCATTGTTTTGGGGAAAATGCAGAAATGGAAAAAATTCTTGACTAGAATTTTACAAATTTTTTTCTAAATCCCCTCACATAGCTCTTAAATTCTTGGGTGTCATGAAATTAGGAGCTGAGTACTGCCTTGAAAATACTGAAAAGCTGTGATTCTTCATGTCTATGCATGCACCTTATCAGGCCTCCCAAATTTAAAACTACGCTGTATCACTATCATGGAAGACACCAGGAAACACACGGAGAACAAGAAGCAGCACATCTTGCAAAGGAGATAAATTATACCATAAAACGTGTTTGGCTTTCATAGCACACATTTGCATTCATGCCTGGGGGAGGAGGGGCCGTGGTGGGGAAGGCTTAGATCCACTTTCTAACAACAGGAATACCAAATAAATCATTATATTCACCCGACACCAGTACCTGCTTCCTGGCCCACAGGCTGTTTCCAGGCAACTCACGCATGCTTACCTCGTTCCCATTATTCATACACTGCAAACTTTCCAGTGCATTAACCTGCAATCTTTCATCTCTCTGTAAAACCTGCCTCACAGTCCTTGCATGCTTGCCACAATCTTGTGTGCTTTTCCCAGCATACACAAAATCAAAAAGTCATCCTTTTAGGAATTTAGCTAGGTTGTCAAACTCATACTTTTAATTAGTTTATCACTTGCTATATCCAAGCACACTTTCCTTCCGTACAGCTACTAGTCACAAGGCTATCTTAATTATGTTAATCAGCCTTTCCCAGCTAATACAATTAGCTATAATTAGCTGATCTCTTTCCTCCTACACTTTGTTCCCCCAGGGGGATTAGGAGTTATTAAACTAGAGGAATACCCAATCCCTCTTGCATGACTATCTCCCAGAAGAGCCCCAGTGCCAAAAGGCAGGAGCTGCACTGCCCATGCTCTTGCCTGACCCAGTCTGAACGAGCAGTAGAAGACCCTTGAAGAGGTGTTGACTGAAAATGTGCCTTCCATTATAATCACTTTACATGGAAAATGGAAATCACGGCAAGGCATTCTGCTTAATCATTAAAACCTATTTTAAACCTACTGTGGATTTTCCTGCAGTACTGAGCTGGTGATTGTCATCAGCTCTGCTGCAGAGGTACACACTCCAGTTACTGCTGCACAGTCCTTTCTTTTCTTATTCATGCTGCAGATAAAGCTCCCCTTACAGGTATATAGCTGATTGTCTACTGCCTGGCATGCAGAGTAGTGCTGTACAGTTAGACAAGTCACAAAACTGCATTTACAGTAAATGAGTTGCAAAGGAATCATGTCCTATCTGGCATTATCGTTCTGTCACTGTTTTGCCACAAGTGATCCCCACATTGCTAAGCAATCTTCAGAGATCTCATATGATATTTCTCTATATTTCACCACCTGTTGCACACACACATTGCTCACCAGCTAGAGGTTCCAAATGCTTTGTACAGGTTTATGATGCAGAAGTCATATGTAAGACCTACAAAGGATGCAAATATATTTTAAAAAGTATGTTGAAGAGGTAATTTGGCTACTCTGGATGACCTGAAAATACATGATCCAACAACACAATAAAGCTTTTGAAAGCCTGGTATAATGGAATAGCAAAAAGAGGTGCGCATTTCTCAAAAACATACTTATCACCACCAAACAGAAGTACCTGCTACTTACTGACAAATAAAAAAAATTTGGAAATTATTATTAAAAAAAGGAAATATAAATGCATAAAAGTAAAATAACGTGTGCCAGGAGCAGTCCTTAATTAGCAGGGATAATGGTAGATGACAGAATAACCTATTCAAGCCTAAGCTCAGCCTTTTACTGACACCATTCCTCACTTCCTACCTTTTATATGCTCAGTGTGCGTACAAATTATCACAGTAGATACGGTGACACAGTGCAAGATTTGAAAGTGTATATCTGCTTGCATCATCCTGACTCATTCTTTGCATACTTTATAATTCCTATAATTTTTACCATTGTGACTGCAAGTTCAGGCTGCCGACAGTGAAATTGTAAATGGCCATGCTCCAGGGAAAGAGAGCCCACTCATACATCTAAGCCTCAGGGAGGAATTTCAAATGGAAATCACAGACTGATTTGAATACCTCCTGCCATAATTCATTTATGTATTTAATGACAATAAAATGATGTCTGTGACCTCTGTGAAAATGACAGTTTCAGGTTCAGAGTCTACATGTTCCAAGGCATGTGTACTGCAAATTTAAAAGCTTCTTTTGAACAGCTTTACAGTATTGCAGGGGGAGGATTGAAGGGAAGTGTGTCAAATGAGACTGCAGCAAGAACAGAAAAGATCAGCAGATCTTGCAGTGGTAGGGATGAGTTAAGCACAGTTATACCTTGAGATTGTCTAGAGATTAATAAAGAGCCTAGAATATTTGCTGAATGTATATCTCTCTGCCTACATTTCTGTGCTGTGTTCAAGATCTCATTTCTTGGCAAAGTGGAAAGACACTTTATATATGAAGCAAACAATTTATTGTTGATAAAACTGATACTTAAACAATCTAATCCAAGAATCATTAATAGTCCAGACATATATATTATATAAAAAAAGAAAGAACCTTCTATATGGAAAAGTCTCAATGATACAGTTAAAATGCTATATGTACACTTAGTTTCTATCCCTTGGTGTAATGCTTACCCTTTTCCCAGGTTCTCTGGGCCCTAATGTGGTGGCTTCACTCTTGTGGCTGGCAGGGGGGTATTTCAGGGGGTTGTTGGCATCTGGAGTCCTCTGCTTGTAGGAATTTGATGGTCATTGTGATGGTTTCTTCATTCTCATGTTAGAGAGCTATGTGTAGTCATATGTATGTGTTTATGTTAAACTAACATACTTTAACATCTTCCTCTTTCTTATTTGCCTGTGTATCCACATTATATTCAGTTTCATTATATGGTACATTTTACCTATGGGTTTAAAGATGTTTATTATTGCTTTTACAGGGTGTGTGTAGATATATGTAAGCCTTTATGTTTCTACAGTTCTCTTTCTGCACTCATATATGGAAATTAACACTGTTTTCTACACTGCATTTTTGCAGACTTGCAAGTGAATGCTTTTGGAAGATTGAGACACAAAGTTTTACATTCAGACGTTTCACATGGTTTCTGTGTGGCAAGCATATTCCAGAAAATAATTCCTTCCACTTTTGTCTGGGAAATTACCCTGTGTTCCAAATTTTTCACATGTAAGTTATAACTGCTGGAGTTTCATTCACTATTGGTTGAATTGTCACAAGCAGATCTAATGGAATCCAAATTAGCATTAATGGATTTTACCTTATCACATGTGATACACACTTCTGAATCAGGCTAAAAGTATTTTTATCTGATCTGTAAACTTAATTTATCCTGAAGAGCAGATTACATTAATTTTAACTTACTGGGAAAACATACATAAACAGATGAACTTTAGAAACAAATCTCTAATTCACATTTTACCTGTTTAATATCTGTGTGAGGAATGAATCTATTGCAAGGGACAGTGTAGTTTCAAGACAAGTTACTGTTTCCATCCACACCCATAAACACTGTGACACAATGAAAACAGAATTTGACATTAAAGCACGGCATTGTTGTAGAGCAGAGTACACTGAAAGTGTCAAAGCCTTTGAGTGTCACCATGATTAGTGATAAAGAGTAGAACAGTAATAAGATGTGTCGTAAATGGGACACCTGTGAGATGGTGGAAGTCGCTTACAGATTAGAAGCACAGAAGACACAGCAGGAAAAAAGAAATACTACTGTGGAAGAAAGGTAGAAACAGTTTAATTTAAAGAAGAAAATCTGGAAGTAGGGGGAGTCAATACCAAACAGAACTGCAAGGGAATCTGGGAGAAATTACAATAGATGCGCCAGAACAGAAGGAGAATATGGAGGAGGCACCTGTCCTCTAAGACAAAGTTACAGACATACCTTTTCCCTTTACATTTGTCCCCTATAAGGAAATGATTTTGCTCTCAGGTTTGTTTGCAGTGATATGAACTCTCCTAAGCCTTATTTCAGATGGAAGGAGCCAGTTTAGCAAAGAGTACTCATTAAAATGTCTAAAGCTAATCTTCCTTCTTTGAACTGAAATACATTATAAAACTATATTCATACGAATATATTCTATATTCATTTATAGAAGTAGTGGAGGCAGCTGACTGTAGGGGGTAATGGGGACCAGCAACAGGCTGGGAGCTGCTAGAAGCTCATAGCCAGCATCAGAAGAGGATGTATTTGTCTATTACTCTCCTGCAGAAAGCTGCCCTGGTACCCAGGGTAGAACAGACTTCTGGAATGCTGTGTGTCCTCTTGGTAATTAACTGAATGACCACCCCTAGACAACAAGAACTATACAAAAATCAATGTTGAATAAAAGTAAGTTGTAGAAAGCAAGAAGAGACCAATAAAAAAAAGCCCACCCAATGAATAAAATCCCAAACTGAAACAAAAAAATCAAAGAAACCAGCAGAAAAATACAAACTGTATTGGGAGGAAGGAATTAAAACTGAAGGATTTGGGGAGGAGAATGATAAGTTTGCTCAAGTGACCTTGCAGCTGGGAATGTCAAGGCTTGGAGAATGGGAACACTATGGGAAACCATCTACTTTGCCTTCTGCTGATTATCCTTTGTCTGTTTTGAGAAGTAGAATTTCTGTGTAGAGATAGGTGTTTACAGAGACCTGGAGGCCCTCTCCCAGATGTGCTTGACCTCCCTGTCTTAGGAGAGAGATCAAAGCAGAGAGCATAAAAGCAGAAGAGGAAATTCACAATCATGGTAAAGATTGCACACGTGCCAGGCCTTTTTGATATGTGAGGCTGGGAATGGCCTGGACACTTTTTTTGCCCCTTGCTGCCATGGAATAAACGTGGCAGTGTGTGTCTGTTTCACTCAGAGTGGTGATGGAATAAATCTACTCCTTACACTTCAGCTGTGGATTTTGGCCGTTTTCATGACCTGCTGATACTCGGTTCACACTGAATTCACAATTCTGCTGTTCAGAAATCTGACCACCAGCAGGAGGTTTGGAAAATCCTGCTCTGCACATTAGGAATGTACATGACTTCACTAGTGGAGATGGAATATTTTATTAACAATGAAAATAGGGATGGCTGCAATGGATTGTAATGTGGATTTCCTGTCCTACAGAAAATTTTAATTGTAGGCTGTTGCTTTTCCATCAATACAGGTGTTTGTATGACTCCACCTCTTTTGTCAATTATTTGAAATTGGAGACCAAAGGGGAAAAGCTCACTAAAGGACACATTGTAATTCTCTGTAAAGGCTTGCATTCACTGGAAAAATCAGACTATGATAGCAGTAGGAATATTTTTAGATATTGACCATGAGTATAGCATATATATGTTTATAGTTACCAGTATAGATATATGTATATGTACATATATGAATATCCAAAAATAGTCATATATAAATGCATCTTTATTAATCTTTCTTACTCTTTCCCTCTTTGGGATTCTGGAGACATATCTTTCTGTTCAGCTTGCTTTGTGCTATGTAGTTTGTAAATAAAATTTGGAAGAATCTATGACTTGTAACATTTTTTTTAAGGCAGATGTGAGTATTGTATCTAATTCTAAAGGATTACAACTAATATGGATGTTTTATTTTTCTGTATTTTGTTTCTTGTTGACTGAGTTATTATAATTTTAATTCGGTGTATTAGACCAGTTTTGTATTTCTTTTCAGCTTAAAAAATCAGTGTGGTGATTTCAACTCATATAAGCAGATTTTTGTTTTTTGACTTCTGGTATTCTAAGACATTCTCTTCTCCTACTCATTATTAGAACTGAGGGCAAGATTATGTATTTTGAAATATCTTCCAGGTGCAAGCATTTGCAGCTGGAGATGAAATAGGGACTGTGGGATTGTTTACCCCCTAAAATTATCTCTCCATTCACAGGAGATAGTGATGGTGTCTCCCATTCTCCAGGACACAGTTCAAGTATTTTGAGTTGTGTCTCTAATTTTGGATTGAGCAGAATATAATTTTAACTAGTCTAATTTTTATTTGCATTACCTAGCTACATTCTGCTTTATCCTAACTACTAATAATATTATCCCTTCTATATTGTGGCAGCTGATTACAGGCAAACAAATTAATTTCAAATTGAGCATGAATATATTACACATATTCATTACTTTAATATATACTTCCATAATTAATAATGATAATTACAAACAATAATTTAAAATCCTAAATAATATATGACAACTTCTTTACATTTAAACACATTATGCAGTGTTTCTTCATCATTTCTGTGTGTAAATTAATCATCAAGCTGAAACTTTAGCATGCAGTTTGCTAAATATCAGGTTTTGAACATGCTCAGCTCTCTCTTTTCCTTTTCTCTTTTTCATCAATACACATGAAGCAGGATCTCATCAAAGAAATATAAGAAGACCATGTGAAAAAACCTTGCACATAGTCAAATTTGCTAGAAGACACAAAATTACTTCATGGTGAAATGCAGGCCTTGCTACCACTTTAAAAAGAAGTGCCTAGGTGCTACCACCTAATAATTCCCTGCATTGTCTAATTTGGGGATTTTGGTTTCAAGTGTCAGAAATTTGATATTATTATTAAAGTCATTAAAAAAATAAAAAGCTGGTAATGGTCTTGACAGCAGAGACAGGTAGTATATTCTTGTATTATTTACAGTGGTTTGGAATATTGATGTAGCATATGTGTTCTGGAAATTAGATATAGGACTGTACTTAAGGTTAATTGAAGAGTCTTATACTGTTAATCCATTCATTATTTTGATGAAGAAACATACTGATGCAGGTTAATTTGCAGAAGCAATGTTACTTGCAGATTAGAAGCTGACTGAAGAAGAGTTTATAAGCATCAATATATTTAATTAAATTCCATGTACAAGTGAAATTCTGTAATATATATTTGCATGTTTGGGTTATTGATCCAGTAAAATATAACTTGGAAAGCAAAAATGCTCTGGCACTGGCTATCTGAATTATTGTCATATACATTTAGTTGAACCAGGTCTCAGAATCTGAATAGAACGTGTCTAAATGATCTGAACCACGCTCTTTAGCCCTCAGTGCTAGAGTGCAGGAAGAACTTTATGCATTACAACACAAGTAGCTTTGTCCTAGGCACTGGTTTCAGGAATCAAAACAAATATTTTTCTTGCTGTACTGTTGAAGTTTCAGATGAGTCAGCAGCCATGCACTAATTAGAACTCACCATCAAGGAATGCAAAGGTCATGGCTGGAGCAACATCAGTGCCCACTTTATCTCCATTATCGAACTTTCCTATACAGGTAAATGTGTCCTTTGCATCTTTGCTTAAAAAAAAAAAAAATTGGTTATACACTGCAGAAACAAAAAAAGGCTCCTCTGAGCTGTTCTAGGAGAACAGTTGAAGGACATTGCACCAGAATGACTTCTCAGAAATTTCTAAAATTCACACCATCAAAATAAATTTTTAAATACTTTAAATACTGAAGTAACAATACTTACTCTAAATATTTATATTAAAGAGAATGTCCTGTTTTCAGGGGACATTTACTGTCCTATTTACTAATCAATGTCAGAATCTATATATGGCAAAATTTTTCTTGATCCTGGGTATGTAAAAACCCTGCAAAATAATGAAGATCTGACTTTTCTGTGTTCTGCTATTTGATTTGCTAATATTAAAACATATTACATATTAAATCCTATGTTTACTGTTTCTTCAGTTACAGAAGAGATACTGTACAATTAATTCCATAAAATTTCCTAAAATTTAACATTTGAAGTCTCTTAGACTCTTCACACAAGTTTGATCCTAAATGCAGCTGGACACTGACAAAAGATCCTTAGTGCCCTGGGTGCCTCTGCACGGGGAGGGGACCCAGGAGCAGAGGGTGACAACGCCACAGGCACACCAGCAAGGACTGACATCTTACAGGACCTGAGCAAGATAGAGTCCAGGGATGGCAACCAGTGCCAGTCAGGAGTTCAGTGACTGACACCCAAGTCCATACTGAGGAAAAGCCAGAAAGTCACATCAGCAGAGTAAGATCCTGATCACCAAGACCAAACAAAGTTGCAAAACACCTCAGGCAGTGAACAAGAACTGGACTGTTAAATCATACTAATACTTATGACTCACTTTCTCTGTATGTTTTTAATTCTGGAAAATGTTGAAGCAGAAAATAATAAATTAGTAATATGAAATTATAATTATTATTTGTTTTATTTCTAATATAATATTAGAAATAAAACAATAGAGAATAAGGTTCCTCAAACTGGGAATTCCATATGATTTTCAAAGTAACTTGCTATATTCAACTTTATTGTCATTTAGGAAAACTGATCTCAAGTTTTGGTTCCAGTATATTTAATACTCACAAGCAGGTTTTTGTAGTGACTTTAATTTCTCATAACCATGAACCACCATTTATGCAAGCAAGTTTTTAAGCTTGTAGTTCCTTTTGGCACTTTTTGTAGTTTTGTCCAAGAAGTCACAATTTCTGAGAATTCATAATTCAAAACTTTATGACTGCCATATTTTTATTTCTGTAGCCACACTTTAGTCTGATGACCTAATAAGATAAATTTAACAAACCAATATGCAGTCATGAAAAACATGCCATTTTTGTGTTTTGATGATGATATTCCTTCCAAGGTTATGTGAAAAAATTGTTTTAGAGATAACCACAGAAAACTAAAAAGATCAAAGATTTTTGAAAAAGATGTGTGCTATATGAGTTGGTGATTTTAGTCCTTTTGCTTGGCCTTCCTTTTCTCCTTCACGTAAAGGCAAAATGGTTTGATTGTGTTGTTCATATTAGTACATATTGATGCAATTTTAGTTCTCAATATACTCTGGTGTGTACCTGATTTCTGTGGCCAAAAGTCTTTAGTGGTGTAGCTGGACTATTTCTGTAGCCTGAAGTGTTGATGTTTCTGCTACTAATTGGTTTTCATATTTACTTCCCCTGAAGTCCTTAAGAAAGGATTTGTATCATCCATCACTAAGTAGAGAGGAAATGCTTCAGCATTAAGCTTTATTACATTTCTGGCTCCTTCCTTAGTATTTCCTCTTTACCACCTGCTTGGCTTCATACTGTTTGTTCTCTTTGCCTCTTAATTTAAGCTTGCTAATCAGCTGTTAATGCAGCTTCAATGAAACATCCCTTGCATGAAACCTCATCAGCTACCTCATTACCAGATCTTATTGAAGTCTCTCCACCTATTATCACCTGGCCAAACTTTCATTATGTTTTAACATTGAGAATGGGGGCAAGGAGATATTCAGTTATGTGAGCACTAATAGGAAATTTAAAAAAAAAAATAATTTGACTTATCCTTGGTACGATGAATAAATGTTTCACCACTTGAAAAAATAGACTCCAGCTTAAATTACAGTTATAGGCATCTGTTTGCTTGCCAGTTTAGCTGGATATGACATTCAGGTACTATAAATGCATGCAACAGCCAAATCAAGTACATGCAATGAAGTATTCAGAAAGACTAACCATTCCAAATAATCTCTGGCATTAGAAGATACAAGGCAAATATGCAATTTAGTAATATTGCCACTTATTTGCATTTTAATTCTTGGGTCAATGGTTATTTTTTTATTCTCATCTTACACTGAGACAAGAAATAAAAAAAGTTATAAAAAAGTCAGAGGTTATGATGTCAACTAATACTCACATGGACAAACTCTACAAGAAATGCAACAGCAACACTAAGTAAAAAGGGTAGCTATGTGACTCCAAGAATTTAGTCATTACAATTTAACCCATGTATTGCAGGAGAGAACTAAAGTTATGATAAGATTTAATCTCTAAACAACATCTTGATCACAAAGACTGTTGACTGATTGCTGAGACGACTGGACCTGTTTGTTTGATCCCTCTGCAGAAGCTGAGTAAATGTTCAGCTCTGTGCCTTGCCAGTGTATTTTTCACACTCCAGAAATGTGAACCATTCAATTTCCACGGTGGCAGCAGTTTTGGCCCTTTCTTTGAAGGATACTGACAAGTGTAAAATCTCTGTGAGGTTTTAATATCAGAATTGAGACTCAACAAATTTCTCAAAATGCCAATAAAAGAAATAAATATTTATTTTGATATCTGATGAGATAAGCAAGTTTTTCTTTGAGAAAGACCAGTGTGGAAAATTTTCACAAATGAAAAGTAGCGAAATATATTCTTACCTAAATTTCAAAGTGTTTCCTTATTTTATGTACCATAATTGAACTTCAAATTATTCTAATCTGATATCATATATAATTCAGACTGTCAAATGTTTTTACTATTCTTATATGAAATCCAGCATCCTCTAAGTGCAAAGACTTTAACTCTACATGTTCAGATTTCATATAAAATATTAAATTCTTTGAGTTCTGCATAAGATTGATTTGTAAAATTTTTGTCATGATGTCTAGTTATTATGCATATCTTTACTCTAATGGGGATCTACAGTATCATCTTCCATCAAAACAAATAGTCTTGACTTACAAGTCAGATAATTTTTCTCTTCATTCTAGTTAATTCTGATGGCTAATCACACTCTCAATTAAATTTTTTTTCCCTAATTTGGGTATGCCTTTCAGACAGTAATTTTTTTATGGTTTTCTCTACTAGATCAACAAATTCTTTGGGAAAAAAAAAATCATGAATTGAAGAAGACTTGATTCATCATGTTGAAGACCTTCCAGCCAAATGAGTAGAGTTGCTAAAATCTATCTTAAAATAAGACTTTTTACTAGCCCTTCAATTTGTGGTTCTCTTCTTATTATTGTCCATCATTTTTAAAATATGATTCTCACAACTGAATTTCATTCTTCATTTACGTACCATCTTCTTTTGTGTTTGTTTTTTAATTAAAGACGATTTTTCCTTCTTTAATATGGTTCTGTTTATACTTCATAATACCATATATTCTTGACAGGTCTGTGTTCTTGCTGCACAATGTCCACTTTGCAGATCAGTATTATGTCTTCCTTTATGAGTTAGATCTGAGGGAGTTTTTAAAATTTACTTTTGCATCAGTAATTCAGAATTTAAAATCATGTCAAAATTAATGTTAATTTAGCTGCTTAGATAGATCCAGTGTATTGATTCCTACCTAAAAATTCTTCTTGCTGTCTTCCACTTGGTCAATCCTTAATCCCTTTTTTCAAGGGACTGTGAAAACTATGTACTAATTATTTAAGTCTCTGCAACTGTAAATCATGCTTTTGTAACATGTAAGTATATTACATCTGTAGCTGCCTCTGTCAATCCAAATTGTAATCTCATAAAGTGAAATCAGTTTTATTGGATAATACTTGTTCTTCATCATGTGTTATTAATTGCATTTATATTCCTCTTAATTTATTTATATATTGATTGAATCATGTCGGCTTTTCATTCTTTTGTTCAAGGATGAAAACCTAGCAATCATGTATGTATATATTTTATATATATATATATATATATATATATATATATATATATGTATATGTATATGTATATATGTATATGTATATGTATATGTATATGTATATATGTATGTATGTATGTATGTATGTATGTATATGTATATATATGTATATATATGTGTATATATGTGTATATATGTGTATATATGTGTGTGTGTATGTGTATATATATATATATAATATATATATATATATATATATATATATATATTATTAGCTGGGTCAAACTACTGTCTCTTTTGGCACATTATTAAATCTCTTATCTTGAGAAATTACACTTCTATTCTAATATTGATTTTGTTTCTGTTAATAACTACTGATAAATAATAAATAGCAGGAAAATGGACAGAACCCCTGCCGAATGTTTATGAGTCTTGGGTACATTTATGTTACTTAAAGGTGCTAATTTAAGATGTCTTATTGAAGAAGGGAAACAAATGTGAAGAATGGCATTCATGTGATTGGTTTCATTTGTTTAAACATTGTATTTGGGACTTTGGTCAGGATTCTCTGTATCAAAGAAAACATCTGATTTATGCGTGAGGCATGATCACAAGATCTTTGTTACCTTGAGCACAGCAGACACACAACAATTATTTAGAGATTGTAGGCATGTTTTTCCAGCTGGTGTCAGATCTCCCTCCTATTTTCCTGTGAGTGACAAGAAATGCCTCTCTACAGTAAGTATTTCCTATTTCTGTTGCATAGAAATGCACTTGATTTCCATACAGTGTCCTGAACTCTCTTATTGGCAGCATTAATTGTTTTCCCTAGATCTTGCTCAGATTGTCCTGTAACCAGGGCTTTGAATGGGGCTTCCATTGCTCTGTTCACAGGCTCCATGGTGCAGCAAAACCTCTTCCTTCAGGCAGGTATGGAAGATTGCACACCTTTCCAGCTGCTCCTGATCTGGCATCACTGACACAGACAGAAAGAGAAATGGAGACAGACAGCTGGGTGGGTGGAGTTGATTCAGCCTGGAAGAGTTTAGATCAGCTTTCTTTTTTACAGACTCTACCCCCTCTTTTATCCTACCTACCTAGTGCACTTAAGATTCCTAATTAATACATTCTATCACTACAGTCACCTCCACAGTAAAAAGCTTTGTTGGTAATAGAACTTTTATGTCCTGAAGGAAGCTCAGTGTATTTGAGGAACAAAGGCTCAAATGTCAAGAGAATCAACAATGACACTTTAAAATATAGGTGCTTATGTATAAACCAAAATGCACCTAATGTTGCAATTATCTGAACCCATTAGAAATGCATCTATTCATAACTTGTTTTTCTTTATGTCACTCTAAGGACTGCTACTTCTATCATGGGAATGATAATAGATCACTTTTCCATCTGAAGAGTTCTTAGCAGATCACCTCTCAGCTGGAATAAGAAAAAAATAAAGTTCCTAGTAAAATAGCTAATAATTTATATGCAGTGAGCAGGCAAAAGGAGCACCCTAAAACCAGGGTAATGGAAGATCAGAAGTTTTGATTGGATAGTGATAGTGTTCAACTACCTAAACCATTTCAACTTACCAAGAAAAAAAATCCAGAATTTTCTTTATGAAATAATAGACACAAACAAACAAACAAAATTTTGTACCTAAAATTAATAGTGGACAATTAGTTGTTTGAAGATTCACTAGAAATAGATACATCAGTATTCTTCTAATTGCATTTTTACAGAGTTGTCACAATACTGTTGTGGTTGTCACAATACAGTAAGGCTAATATTGTATTTTCTGCTAAGTGTCTGTACCCATCAGAGTACAACTTCGCAGTGCTTATCCATTTAGCAATTTCATTGCTAATATTAAGAGAAAAAGAACCACTGAAACGTGCAGTGCTTCTCACAATGGATGTATTTTATCCTTAGGGGTACTCACACTTTGTAAGTTTCAACATTGCATTAGTCCTTCATTTCTATGAGACATTAAGAAATATTCACTTTATGTCTGCTTTTTTATAACCAGTTGGTGTAAAAGCTAAAATTTAAATACATGCCCCCAAATCATTGATTATACTCCAAATCTTGTTATTCTAGAAAGATATGCATGTATCACCTGAGAAAAATACTAAAATATAAAATACATGAATTAGTTTTCTATATTAAAAGGAAAGTGTGAGCCATGGAAATTAATTCTTCCATTGGAATTATTGTGAGGTTCACAGCTCTGAATACAAATAGACTTGAGATCATTAAGATTTTACCATTTATGGTGGTTAAAATCTATATCCTAATCTCAGGACCCAGTGTGTAATACCACAGAATAAAACTACTCAATGAGAAATATCCTGAGTTGGGGACTGTCTGCAGAGACCAGAGAAAGTAAATCAGCCCAGATTTCTGAGAATATAAGACTTAGAAAAATAAGAGTTCTATAGCTGTGATTGGAAAGAATTACACTGGGTCACTTTCAGAGGCGTTCTGATGAGCAAGGTGAATTTTGTTAATGTTTTACCTGCATTTTTTACTTGTATAGAGTGGTCTTGATGACTAGATGTGATCCTGCTCTGTTCTTGTCCCAGAAGCAACTGGTCCTGGAGCCCCACTCCCATTAAATTCATAATTCAGAGGAAACCCCCTCTTACTGAATTTTGCCATATGAGGAGCTCAAATCTCCTCAGTTCCTTTGGAACTCTGTGGGACCTGTGAGTTTCCTGCCCATAAAGACACCCTTGGCCACAGTCCTTGTATTTTGGAATCACAGCTTACAAGTCCCTTGTGAGCAAAGTCATGTGTTCATTTACACACTGATTGATAGTAAAGCTGATACAACTTAAATTAGAATAATACAAATAATCATTTCTCCAAAAGTAAACTCCTCAGAAGATGATTTCCTTCACACCTTCAAAACTAATTGTTTTCTGACTGAAATGCATTTTTGTCACATTAGCAGCCTCTCTTTAAAGTTTTAATTTTCAGATTATCCCTTTCATTTTAATTACAGGTGGCATATTGGGGGTTACAGGGGAAATATTTCTCATCCTTATTAGTCATTACACAAATTATTTGTCAAATGTTTAGAATAATATATATTTCCTGTGAAAGATGAATAAAAGCTAAATATATTTATTAACTGGTAAACTGCATTCAATAATGAGGTGCTTCCATCTGCTTCAGGCTTGGGTAGATTTACGATTGTCATCTGTGACAACTCAATTCTGTGTGCTGATTGCTTTAGAATTTTGGAGCAATATAGCTTCCTCCTTCTATTTTCTTTAACAAGGTTGGTAGCATTTGTAGTTACTGATGGGGTCTGTCTTCCTTATGTGCTGACATCATATAAAATATAAAAATAAAGAGAAACCCAAAATCATGTTTATAAACATTGCTCCCATAATAGTGATTAGTACATATGCTTGATTTAATATTTTTTCAGCTCTTTAAATCTGCAAGAATTCTGCCTCTTCTATGAATTAATATTTTGAAATGGATGACCCATGAATATGTGGGGAACAGCCTTTAACCCAACAGGAGAAAGCTGCTGTAATTAGATTAACAGGGGAAAAGAGAGGAAATTTGAATGAAACTCTCTCATTTTCTAATAGACATGGTTCAGGCAGGTTGTATCCTGTGGATTCCCACTGTCTGTGATTTGACAAGCTATGGCCCTTGTTGAAGAGACCTCTTCAAAGGAAGCAGCAAATTTCACATCTCAGGTGCAGAAGCAACATAAAACCAATTCTGGAACAAGAGGAAAAAATGTTAGATACAGAAATGAGGTCACTGAGCTGGTTCCAGCATTGCTTTACATCTCAGCAATGTGGCCACAGAAGATTAAGCACCAAATCTTACTGCATAATTCTTTACCGGTGTCACCTTATCATTCTATTAATTCATAGTATGAGAGATAATTTTAAACGAATTTCTGTTTCAGCCTTTGTGCAAATGCCAAAAAAAAATAAAAGATGACCTTGAAACTCACTGAAAGTCATGGTTAGAGACTCAGGCCAAATTAGAAAAAGTGCTTTCTCAGTACTTTTTCCATGAGACCTTATACACTGGGAATTATAGATTATTTTCTGAAAAAAATAGTTGTCAGAGGTTTGTTTTGTTTAGGTTTGATAAACACACATTCACTGGGCAGAATGTATTTAATATTTGGTTTCAAAATAACCACTATTGACTTAGGGAATTCCACAGGAAATTTAAATCAATTATAGAATTTTTTTTGTGTATTTGGCTTCTTTACAGTTTTCCCCCAAACCACCAAGAAGTCTTAATTGGGTTTTTCTGAGAGTAATCAAAAGGGGTACTTTCCAAAATACTTAGAGCTTTTCCTCTATTAAATCAAATGTTTTTTTCCCATGTGAAGTTTTTCAGTTTAGTTGCATTTTCTTAAGCTTATGGACAAAGACACAATGTATCATATAAAATTATCCTGGATAAGAAAATATAAGTGCTCTGATTGGATTAACTTTATGAAAGGTCCAAAATTTTTATCAATACAAATTTTCAAACTTGATAACTGCATTTATCCCTAGTGTCACTTGGATTTCAGGAAAATTTTCTTACTCATTGTAGATTTTTAACACATGCTCTACCTGTTCAAATCTTTATGCTTCCATTTATTCGAGTAGTGTTAACACTCCTCATAATTTCTAGTACACTGATTGTGCTACATAGCCCCAGTAGGCTGTAGAATACTTCTCTGACTTGACAGGGATAGGAGCTGGTCTTTGTAGCAGCAACATGTGCTGGCAGGACCAAAAAAAAAATAAATTTGCTTCTGTTCATGATATCCTTTTCTTAAAAGACCTATTTGTAACTTTCTTTTATTGCAAAAATGAGTTTAATTCCTACTAATCCCCATAAAACAACATAGCAACTATGTTTAATCTTTAGAGCTGACAAATACTTAAAATAAAAATGTCTGACAATCAAAGTGTAGAACATATCAATGTAAAATCCTGAACATTCTCAATGAGAAGTCAGCCCAAGTTGAATTAATGAAGCTCTCAATTTCTTGTCTTTGTCACATGTTTGTTTCAAAGTCTGTGTATACTCAAGGGCCTTATCTAAAAGAAAATACTGTGTTGTTGTTTTTTAAACTAAGTAAAGATAATACTAATTAAATCTGTCTGAAAACTAGAGTGGATGTTTGTTATTGCTTTGTGAGAATTTATTCTCAATGAAAAAGAATTTTTGATTTTCAATCAAAACAAGTTTGGATGTTAAATCTAATAACAATAGTGGAGAATCACTGGCTACTGTTGAAAATGCTCATGGGAATTTTGGCTTTTCCTTGTGATATAATTTTCAGATTAATATTTAGAATTTGTAAATGAATATTCTCCTTATACAGACACTGAGCTGACATATATGACAGGAGAAAAACTGATTTTTCATACATGGCACATGCAGCTGTAGAGTTAGTGCAATATTCTCATCCTACCAATAAAATATCTGTTAATAGGGGAGGATGCCTATAGCCGAGAGAGCAGCTGAGACAGACTCATTTGTTGCTTTCTCTTTCTGCTAAGACTAGCAGAACAGGTGACAACTAGTGTCATTTAAGTTTCCATTGGTATAGATGTTTATGATTGCATTTAAATAGTCACTTATACCATAATTTGAACCACATTTACAACTGTATACTTATATTATGCCAGGTGACTCCACTGTAGGGTGAATTGCAGTGGCAAGAAGAAAATAAAATGTGCATTTAATTCTGTACCTAGACAGACCTATGTGTGCATTGCAATTTGTTGCTCCATAGGCATGTTATAACATAATTTTAATGCATTTTTGAATACACTTAGAAGATATTATACAAACATATAGCATTTCAATTGAGAGAAGGGCTTTAAGTGACAAAAGCAGTAACACACAGTGTCTATGATGCAAAATGCACTGCTATGCAATGAGTACTTTGTTATTACAAGTTTGTGTCAAAAAACCTCAGCACAATATAATCTTGCCTTCTGAGAATCTTGATGGTTTGGGCTAGGATTGAGCTATTTTTCCTTGTAGTGTCTGGTATGGTACTATGTTTAGATTGTGTAACCAAAATGGTGTTGATAAGACAGAGACCTCTTAGCCATGGGTGAGCAGTGCCTACTCAGTGTCAGTTTTCCTGGACAGCCAGAGAGGACATTGAGGGATGTGCCATAGGTTAGGAGGGGACATGACCAGGCAGATGACCAGAACTAACCAGAGATATTTCACATCATAAAGAAAAATGGGGATATCTGGAGTTATGGCATTTCTATTTCAAAGTCACCCTTGTCTGGGATTGCAGTGCAAGATGTAGCCAGCAGCAAGTATTCTATCACCATCTGTTGAAACCTGGGCAGGGGATGTGGGCTGTGGTGGTCCTCTGTAAATGGGGCAGCTCTTAAAAACCAGCTGGGGCAGTTTTCTTTATGTCTTCCAGACCCATCCTCTGTCCACAGAGATATCTTCTGCTAATAGGCCATTGAGGCTCACTGCATAACTAATGAAATTGCATCATCCCATTGTGAGATGCTCCATCCAGGGGGGTTTTATTTACTTGAATAAAAATCTGAGATTTGGAACACCAAGGCAGCCTATTCTCCACTGGATTCTCAGAGGAAGACCAGGCCCATCTACAGCTCCACTGGACCTTCACAGGAAATCTACACCTTTCTACAGGATCATTGCTTCAACAGAACCTCATCTGTCACTCCAGAAGGACTGTAGCCTCTATTTAATGGGACTGCAACCAACACCCTGACCAACATAGTGTCAAGATGTATTCTAACTCTGTCAGTGGGTTTGGTTGTTGTATTAGACCATTTTTATTTTAATTCTCCTAATAAAGACCTGTTATTCTTATTCCCATATCTTTGCCTGAGAGCCCCCTTAATTTCAAAATTATAGTAATAATTTGGAGGGAGGGGATTTACATTCGCCATTCCAAGGGAGGCTCCTGCCTTCCTTAGCAGACACCTGTCGTTCAAACCAAGACACCATTATCCTTCATGGAGCCTGGCTTTCCTGGAGATGTGTCCAAGCAGCTGCATAGTCATGGGAAGTAGTGAATCAACTCCTTTTGCTTTGGTTGCGTGTGTAGCTTTGGCTTTGCCTATTATATCGCCTTTATCTCATCCCCTGAGTTGTCTTGCTTTACCCACCCTCCTTGCTCTCTTCCCCAGGAGCTGCAGGGAGCAGAGTGCTGCAGTGATGAGGGCTGTGTGGGGCAGAGATATGTACTGGGGTTAAACCACAACAGAAGCCAATATGCAGGGTCTTTCTCCACCATGCTAATCCTGAAAGGTGGGCCCTCAGGCCTTTATTGAGTCTGTTGAAGAGATTCTTTCCAAACCTGCGGATGACTCTGTGATCAGAGTGATGGAAGAAAGAAGCCTCTGTTTACACAAAGGATATCATTATGGCATGCTGTCCTTAGCATGCTGTTCAAGTTAGCACTTCAGAAACACAGCACCATATTTTTTAAACTGATTTAAATGCTGCTAAGCATTGTCAAAACTGTGCAACTTCTGCACCTTGACACCTTTTGCTTCTGTTGGGGCTGAAGTAAAGAGTCTCCCCAACCAATTTCCAGTTTTCTTAAAAGCATATGATTTTTTTAATCTCCACTTTTCTCAGGTTTTCTGCCCTTCCTTATCTCAATCATTCTGCATAATGAAAAGTTCATGTATTAAGAAAGCATGCTGAGGCTTTCTAGCCAAGTCAGCACTCCAGCTAACCAGTCTTTCAATTCTATTATGTACAGAAGGGAATATTGATTTCCCTGCTGTCAGTATAACGTTATTATATGACATGAGGATGAAACAGATTGTATCATTGACAGGTGCATATTATAAATGGAACTGCTGTGAATAGTGAGAGAAACTAGAAGAAAAATTGGAAATGTTTTTGCTTTATTTTTAGTTACCTAAACTGTGCCAATTTATTATATTTAGTAGCCAGATATCTTGTTAAAACAATCAATTAATATTCACAAGAATTCCAATTATACTTAATGAAAGAATAAGAAATCTAAGTATCTTGCAGAGATTGCTTTGGATACTGTGGCACATACTACTATGATTTTGTTTTTCAAATACTTTATTTACCTGCCCATGCTCTAAAAGTAAATTTCCATGAGTCCTTCTCAATCAACAAGTAGATTATCCTTCAACAAATTATTTCCCACTGGACTCAAAACCAGGGAGATTTCTTTCATCCACCTATGAATATTTATTACTCTACTAGGTTAGTCTAATAAGAGTCTGATTTAAAACCCATTCAACTCAAAGGAGCCTTTCAGATTATTTTAATGGGATTTGATGCTGCCCCTAAGACTTTATGTCAGTAGACATTACTGAGAGCTCTAAGCATCCTGAGATAGGGAATGAACACCAAGGAGCAAAGTCTGGTTTGCACTGGATGTTTCAGATTTCACTAAGAGTTTTTTGTTTAGCTGCTACATCAACTGAAGCTGGCTTTGCTATCTTACTCACAGGATGTCAGAACTCTGCTTATTTCTGTGTCTTTTATTAGCCTACATTCTGTTTGATACCCGCAAGAAAAATAAGACTGTACTGTGCTGCAAACAGTAGACTGATATTTGCTGGAGTAGCTGTCTAAGTTGTGGTTTGAAGATTGTTACCCAAAATAATGGGAGATATACCTAGTACAAGTTTAGGAAAAAATTCTAAAAAAATATCTCTTGAATAAAAGTATGTATTTTTAAAATATATATATATGTGCGTGTGCAAGCTGACAAGCACCAAAAGTTTAGTATTCATATATAATATAGGCATTTAAATATTCTCAGTGTCCAAATGAAAACCAGTAATGAGTGTTAGATCAGGTCCAGATGAAGCCCATAGAGATGACCAGAGGTCTGAAACACCTCTCCTGCAAAGAAAGCATGAGGGAGTTGATGTTTTGTCTGAAAAGGAGAAAGCTCCAGAAAGATCTTATTGTGTCCTTTCAGTACTTATAGAGGCTTATAAGGAACATAAAGAAATAATTTTTCCCAGGGCCCATAGGGTTCTGTGTTGTCTTTATAATATTCCCTGAACTATGGCTCTGTATATATGACAAAGTACGAATATAAGTAAAAATAGATTCAAAAAATATTTTAAGATACAAACCTTGCATTTGTTACTTGGTACAATTAAAAAGAAAAACCAAACAAACATAATTAGATTGGAATTTAGGATTGTCAAAGTTTTTTTTTACATTTTTGTTTACACTAATTATTTTTTTTTTTTATATTCAAGAATATTTTTTAAACATAAGAATTAGGAAGTTTGTCAAAATAAATTTAAGTACCATCAATAAATACATAGAATTAACACAAATAATTTGTTCTGCATTTTTGCATTTATTTCCTGTTAAATTCAAGATGTTTTAAATTAAATATTTCTTCCTTCTAGCGCCACTGAAAGATGAAGCTAAAGTGGCTTATGTGGCCTAAATATCTTATCATATCAAATGACAATATGGTGTATTATAAGCAATTAAAAAGCCTGAATGAAAATTAACAAAAAAAAAGTGTTAAAATGGGTGATTGTACAGTATCTCTGTAATATGAGTAGATTTCAAATTGCAGTGTGGATGTCACCTCCACCATGATACTCCGTGGGATAAAGGGGGCAGCTCAGTCAGGTTCAAGTGTCCTAAATCTGTCACTGAAAGGACTCTGCAGTTGTACAGGCTGGCCTTTGAAGTTCTACATCCTTGGGCCTAAGGCACAATAGCTACATTAAAAAAAAGTGCATGTTTAAAATTTTCTGTTTCAACGATCATTTCACAGACTGCTTTCAGACAAATTAGGGCAATGTGTAGTCCTTGACATGTCTTGGCCTGCAGGATTTTTGTATTAGGCAGTTGAACAGGTCATTTAGAGGTCACTTACAGTTCACACCTGGATTTCCTTTCCTCAAATGGGAAGCAATGGCTGTGTTTCCTATCTTAGTGTGGGGCACAGCATATACATGAGCCATTCATTTCCTCTAATTTAGGTGTTATCTTTGACCTAGGAAATGCCTCAGTGGATCATGCACTTAACATCTAGCAGCTGATACATTTTTTGCTTCAAGCAAGATGATTTAATGTTCCTGGACCTGAGCTCCGCTCCGTAATTTCCATTTTACTGCAAAGGTAGTGAAAGAGACTCACTACACAGTTTTCATGAATGAATCTTATGTTTCAAGGTAGCTTTTAAGGAAAAAAAAAAGTATCTTCAGATTCAAAAGGATGATTTCAACCTCCTAATAGTACTATGTCAACTGGCCTTGAATTCTACCCTTAGAAATGTGAGGTTTTGCAGGATGTTACAATCATTTTTTTAAGTATTTTTCATATGAGGGTAGCAGAGACTAACAATATTTTCTATATTAAAATAGACTATGAACAAGGTTCAAAGACACTGTTTTACAAATTTGTATTATACTTATTTATGTGTGTGTCTTTGTATTCCAGATGGGAACCTTTACCATAAAAATGGTCATTATTTTTCTTGGTAGGGCTAATTAGTGTTCTGCCATTTTATACCTTTGGAAAGATACCAAGTTTTGTTCAAGTTTTGTTAGGCCTGAAATAGTACACTATTATTAATTAAATATTCTCTTATTAACCACACAAGGACAGTAACTTAGCCTTTAGTTTCAGCTGAGTTCCTTGGGTTTTTTTAAAAGCTAAGGATGATGAGTTTATTTATGTTTACTTTGGAGTTCTGTTTCATTATTATAAAAAAATAGATATATGATTCACTATTTAAACTACTCTATATGCTGTTTTCCCCCCTGCATCTGACTCTTTCACTGAAAGAAGCTGAATATAGTACTAAACAATGCAATAAGTCACTTTGTGTACAATTAAAATATGTAATTTCTGACCAGATTTCCTTCTTTCACCAAAGGTATACATTAGGACTTTAACGATGCATGAAGATGAATCCCAGTTGCAAATGCACAAGCCTTCATAATATTTTAGGGAACCAATAATTAGCATTTTGGAATTGTGTGTGCATCTCACAAGCAATCTGGTTCTCCTCCTCCTTCCTGTTTTGAAGTCAATAGCCTGTGTTACACCAGCCATCTGCAGTTCCACAAACAGGTGCAGGGTCAGCATCACAGCTCCAAGCAAGGGGTTCAGACAGATGAAAAAATTGCTAAGCAACTAAGAAGAATTTCCAGCATAATTAAACCCCTCCACCAGCACTCATTTCTAAAAATATACATGTTTTTATTTGGTTTTTTTTATGTTTCTCTGGACATGGTTTGTTCAGAAAAAAACAGCACATGGACTTGCTTGCAAATTCAAACTGTGTAGGAATAATGAGAAATATATAAGGATAACCATAAAACGTAGGGAAAAAAAACCACACAGTTTGTTGAAGACTTGTGCCTTGGAGCTAATAAACTGTTCTACAGTATTGATTCCTTAGAAACATGATGCTGCTCTCTGATAGCTGTAGACACCAACGAGAATGCTGAGGTGGTGCAAGTGTCAGGTAAGTACAGCACAGGAGATCAGGCCAGTGAACTCTCCAAACTTTACACATGTTGCATCTGCTTGAATTTCAGGTTTTGTTTTTTTTTTTTTTTTTTCACCTTTCTATTGCTTTAGTGGACTGAACACTTCCTACAAACTCTTTCAATTTCTGCATATTCTTCTCCCTTTAATTTGGACCTATCAAAGGGGGTTTAGGCAGAGAATTTAAATAACACCATCCTCTATGTAAATAGTTATACATATAACAGTGCACCTTGGTTGAAATAAATTCTGTTCCCAGACCTGTCTTACAAGCAAGTTGTCCAGTGAAGTACACAACTGGAGACTTTATATGCATTGAAAAGCACTTCATCTGTGTCAGGCAAATAGAATTTTCATCCAATACCTTCTGAAAATACTGCTATTCGGTGAAATTATGGTAGAAATTGCAAAAAGATTTTTTTCCCTTTTTTTTTTTGTTTGTACTCACAGTGATTTCAGGATCAGAAAAGCTAACTAGCATTCACTGGTGAAAATTTCATATACAAAATATATTCTAGTTGATATTATTTATGAATCTAATGATGAAAACTTTGGTATTACTGCCTAGTGATCTCCATAATAGTTTTTCTTTGGTTTTAATGTCATATCAGGGCATTAGTGACACTCTAAATGATCTGAGATTTTAGCATATAAAAATAGCAACTTTAGTTAATTTTTCACTAGTAGAATCTCAAATGTGAATGGTATTATTAATGAAACATAGATCAATAATACTAAGAAAAGTATAAATTTCTTCAAAATATTGTGATTTATATGAAATGGAAATCCTATTTTTTTCTTAGACTAAAGCAAAAAAAATCGTACTTAAAGATCATTAAATTTGTATATACACATAATTAAATCATAGGTGACATTTCAAGTTAGCAATTAGAAAGGTTAAGCTAGGCATCAATATCTTTTCATTGAAAATCTTTGCTAAATGACACTGTTAGCAAAAAAAGAAATTTACTTCCTTAATTGTGTTTCAAACTTATTTTAACCTCAAAATGTGAATGGATTGTATAAATTTGTAATTATCTAGCTCTGGTTTTGGTTTTGGTTCTGTTAGTTTGATTGTTTTTTGTTTAATATAGTTACTTGCTCTGATATTTCTACTGCTATTACATAAGCAAAGCATGAATATATCTTATTTTCAAATGTAAGGCATACATTACCTTGATATTATTTCTTCATTTTCTCCTCTACGTTATCAAATGCATTTGCATTGTTTGATTTGCATTTATATGCTGATATTTCAGAAGAATGTTCATCCATTCCAGAAATTTAGATGCCTAGTCATACACAAATTTTGATCTGCTTCTCCTTCTGCCTAGAAAAAGCATCACTTTTCAATTCTAAATCTAATTTCCAAATTAAAATATCCTTTTAAAATGAGAATATGAAGGTCTTTCAAGAAGATGTACTGTTTAATAATTCATTTCTTATGTGCTCTGATGCTGAGCAGTAAGTGTTAAGAATGATTAATCCAGTCTGGCTAAAAAAAGGTACATTCTTAACTCATTCCAGCACACAAACATAAGTGAAATGCTTTTGAAGAGTGGGTACAATAAATGTACATAGGCTCATGTTAGGGCACAGCCTGGGGTTTAACTAACTGAACTCACCATGAGAAGCTGCTGGACATGGCAAGAGAAATTGCTGGGTAGGACAGATAACAGAGGGAGAAGCTGACAACTGTTATGGGTTGCACTGTGAATTATGGCCAGATTTAGTACCACAGTTACACAGCAGTGAGGTGAGAGAGGGCCAAATCTCATAAATAATTGAAGGGTCACCTGGGGATCTTTGAGAAGTGAGATAACAGCAAGGTCAGCAAACCCTCAGCAACCACAATCTGTGAGATACCAAACTGTATATAAAAAAAAAAAAGTGAGTCCAGTAGGGAAAGTGCAATTAACAATAGGGTGCTTATTTGGGATGAAACACAGGTGGAGAGAGGGAGGGATGCAGATGGATGGGGAAAACAAGCACGGGAGATGGAGAGGAGCTGGAACAGGAGAGGCTAATTGAGTGCAAGTAACTCACTAGTTGGAATTCTCCTCTGGTTGAGCTCTGTCCTTATTAAATTCTATTCCTAACCAGTTTGTGCATGAATACACTTCATCCCGTGTATGAGTGTGTGAACCACTCGTGACCTTCAGGAGGGATTAGTGAGTAAGTAGGATGAGAGATCTGAGTGCCAGGCACTGATGGAAGCCATATGTGAGGGTGTGGAGGACAATGACTAGTAGCTTTCATATTGGACTAGTGTGTAGTAACGGGCTCCCAGCACTTGAAAAGACTCAAGGCCTCAGGATCTGATGCAGGAACTGTGTGAGGCACCTGGGATAAGGACATCACAGGGGCTTGGAGTCTGGGATAATACACCAGGAGAGTGTATAGATGTGGTGTGTCTGCAGATCCAGAGGGGGAGGGTGTCCATACAGAACCAGTGGTGAGGTTCCATCCTGTGTGTGTGCCCCACAGCTGTGCTCTGCACCTCACTGCTGATGGGACATGGCCACAGGGAGCTTCTGCACCCATGAGTCTGGGATGGCAGACACCGCAAGGTCTGAGAGGGACAAAAGTCCTCTCTACATGGCCAGGAGGAAGAATTCCCTGACTCACAAAGTCTACCAGGTCCAGCTGACTTCTACCATAGGCTTCACATGTTAATCAGGATGAACACTGAGTTGTCCTCTAGTTTCTAATTCATCCTTAAAAGAGCCTTCAGCAGAATAATGAAAGAGAACATTCATGAGAAAAACAATGCATACTTGATGTAATGACTTTTACCATTTGTGCTAAGGCCCCTAAAATCATAGCAATTTAGCTAGGAACAAATTATACAAAATATACCCATATTATTTTCTAATATATCCACACTTGAAAGTTAATTCTGTACTAGGAAAAAAGCTAGGTTATGTAATTTCAACAGGCCTATTTCTAAACTTTATTATATTTTGCTGCTGGTTTCTGCTGCAAGCCAGAAATTAAGTGTGTGAAGTGTCTTAGGAGGCTGAAAATCAGAGGAAACATTAATACCTTTTTTTTATATGCAAATATTTTGACAAATATATTTGAAACTATATGACATAAAATTTATATGCATTTATTCTTCCTTGAAGGACAATTATTTTTGTATCATTTTACCATAAAATTTATCAGCATTGGTTTAGTTTCTCTGATTACGTAAACCAGTTTCCAAGCACACCCACCCTCTATCCTGCACCATTACCAACAGTATTAAGTAATTTGTAGATAAGTCATTAATCATTTCCTTTTATTTTTAGTGCAATAATATTAATCATGAGAGAACAAATTGAGTAATCACGTAACTTTAATACATGATTCCCTCAGGACTCCTGTTGTAATTTACTAATTACAACCATATGCAATATTGTAGACTCAATCAAAAATTGCAGTTGACTACTTTAATAATCCTTTAATTCCCTAGCTGCAGCAGCAATACCTGGCCATGAACACACCCCCTACTTCAATGGAACCTGCAAGGCTGACAGTGCCAGGAAGAAAAAGACAAAGTTACGGAAATGATTGAACCACCAGTAACTGTAGTGTGGATCTTTTCCTAAAGAATTAATGAAATTATTAACTTTTTTAGATAATTATTTCTTTACCAGGAAGGAAAAAAATATAGTTCTTGCTTATGATCTGATACACAGTAACTATAATATTGACTAAAACCCAAACAAAGTAAAGCAAAGATGCCATCATAATCTATGCCACTCTGATAACATGGATTCTTAAAAGTTTTACAACTATTCATTTTTCTTTCATCGGTAAAGACACTCTCATAAATGTGAGCACTATGAGGAACAGTAACCAAAGTGAGCAGCAAGTGCTGTAAAAGAAGTACAGTGTGATATGCACTTAGGTCTACAGTCAAAAAAATCACATTTTTGTCACATCACCTTAAACAAAGAGGTTTTTTGCTTCTACTTGATTGTTGTAGAGGTGTGCTAAACTTTGTATTCCAGCAGGGATACACGAAGTCTTACGTAATGCTTCAGAGGGGGCAGTTTTATTAGAAAAACGAGACCACAGTTCTTTGTGTGTAAATACACTAATGTAGGTTGAACATGGCAAACATTGCCAAGCATCTATTCTAAACGTTTTCAGCAGTCACATGTTGGAACATATGCTCTGCATCTGTGAGGAATTATCTACAAGTTATTGTAGTTATGATGCTGAAGAAGCATTAATAACATATATTTTGATATTTCATTTCTTAGCAGTCTTTAAATCCTCTGTTCCTTTTTAAAAGTCGTCTGTCATACAATCACAAAACTACCAAAAATCACTTGTTTTTCTTCAAAACATGCATGACTTATGTACATTTTCATTAAACTTTATTCAGTGCCTCATTATTCCCTCTTAATCCATAAACTCACCAGAAATTTTTGCAAGCAAGTATTGAAACAAATTTCTGTATCTCTCAGTTGTGATGAAATGTGTTGGAAGGCTTTGGGTTAGAAATGTTTCTGTACTATAACGAGTTGTCAATTCTGAAAGGATTTTCTTTTGTTTGTTTGTTTGAGTTGTTGTAATCAGCTGCCCTTATTATAAAAGGTATAAATTCCTTAAAGATACACGAAAAATAGAAGACCTTATCAAGTAGAGTCTCAGAATGAATTTTGCTATTTACATGTTATTCTAGCTTCATCATAATCCTACTGGAAACCCTTTCTTGGTTTCATGTTTGCATTGTCTCTTCTTCAGTCAGTGTTTTATTACAGAAGTCTTTAGTGCAAAATATTATATTCTTTTCATATTCTGTTAGTGAAAAGATATTTAATACAATAGTTTCAGTTATGAAGTCATTCAATGTTGGAACCCAGAACGTTCCTCTGACTACCCTGAGTGATCAGAGACCCTGGCACAGAGTCAAAAACACCTGTGCATTTGATTTGAGCACATGGAAAAAATTACCAATTTTGTATGGAGAATTACAAGACACTAGAGTTTGAGTAGAGTGATAGTTAACTTGTCACAGGGTGAAAATGTAGAATTTTAGGGGTTTTATAATGAGGTTTAAGGGACAAAGATGGAGGATTTTGGGCATATCCCTGGTCGTCTTCTTTGTCTTTTAGCCTCCATCTTCTGCAGTGATCATGGCACATTTTGATAGGTTTAGAGTAAAGGTACACTGTCTAATAAAGCTGATAGGAATTGGAAAATTATTGTAAATAACGAATACATAGATTTTAATATAAAAGATAAACACCACCCAGAGGGTGTCAGTCTGCTTCGTTTCGAAGTGCAAGATGGACCTTTGCAGGCCAGGACCACAATGTTCTAGATAATGAACAATAAACAAGTCCTCGAACATGAGAATGGAGAGATCTTGGGCTGTTCTTCAGCTCCAGGCTGGGAAAAACAGAGACTCTGAGCAATTCTCAGGTCACAGCAACAACACAAAACCTGAGAATTAATATAGCAGTATTTCAAAGAACTGTACTTGGGAAAATGATTAATGCGTTATCTCTTAAGAGAGAAACTTGTGTGCTGAAAGAATATTAGTGAGTTAAATTTCATCTGAATGCCTGACTTAACTATGGACCACTATATGATTGTGGCATCTCCAGCATGTTCTGGGTCACGGAGTGGGAAGACATTTGAACAACACACATCCATTCATTTGCTGTGCTACCCTGCAGTAGAAGCTTTGTTGCTGAGATCAGCAATGCCATTGACAATTAGGGTGTTAACATCTGACCACTGGCTCCCTGATGGCTTTGTTGTTGTTTTAAATTAAGATTAAAATTTAACATATACAGAGATTTGGCGAACCATAGGAGATTCATATAAACTGACCTCTTTTTACCAGTCAGTGATTGATGCTTAGCCCCCTTGAGAAAGCTGTTTCTTTTTTTTTTTGGTTTTTTTTTTTTTTTTTTTGTTTTTTTGTTTTTTTTGTTTTGTGGTAGAAATCAGCCTTCCCCACCCCCCCCCCCCACCCCCCACTGTTCACACTTCATTTTCACAAATAATAATTTTTTGAAACTTGTAAATTTGTGGAACAAAGACCAATGATGAATAGCTGTTATAACAACACCGAAGCAAGAGTTTTGTGAGTTCTTCCTGCTGTGTGTTCTATTGTGCTTTGGTATTCATCCTAGAAAAGTTTAGAGGAGTCAAAAGTATAAAACTAAGGATTTAGAGCAGAAAATATGGCAGTAGTCACAAAATATTGAATTTAGTGCATAATTGATATGGTGCACTGACAACTATCTGGGTGCTTGATAAATAGTAGCAGTAATAGTGGAGCAAGAGACTGGAAATTTGACTACAAACAGGAACAGTGAATTCTCTCAGGACATTGACACAGTTGGTTGATGCTTCCTCCCCTTCCTTAGGGGTTTTCTAGGCCCCTAGAACTGTGAGAGGGAGTCAGCTGCACATCCCAAACTGATACAACAGACAACCTCTGCAAGATGAAGAGCTGCCTCAGACTCTGAGTGTTAATCTTGTTACAAAATTCTTCTTGTAACCTGGTTAGCTTTTGTTTAATCCACACAAAAATAAGAACTGAGAGTTTCTCATGGGATCATAGCATGGTTTATGTTAGAAATGTCCTTAAAGATCATCTGCTTCCAGCACTCCCTGCTATGGGCAAGAACACTCCACTAGACCAGGTTGCTCAGAGCCTTATGACAATGTAAAAATGGTTAAATAGTTCCATATTCAACATAGGAATTGTTTAGGCCCTTTAAAATCTGGATCTAAATCCTTGATTCAAAAATGGCTGTTAGAAAGTACTTGTCTGGCTTCTTGAAAATTTGCTAAATGTAGCTAAGAAAAGTGAGTCTATGTATTTGATGCTAGGTGAGTTTATCTTTAACAGGTAGGGAAGAACTGCTTATTTTTTTTCTGGTCATTGATCCCACATATTATTTTGCATTCAAGAACACACAAAATGAGAGTGACTGATTGCCTGGGTGGGTGTTTTTTAGTGAGGGTTGACCTACCACAGATATCAAGCAGTCTTTCTTATTTTAAAGAAATCAGTGACTTTACATGCTTAATTTCACTACTCATATGCTGCATTTATATAAATACATCACTTTTACATGGGTGTTTGTAAATAAAATGTCAGAAATAACCTGAGTACATTTTTCAGAAAACAACACCACATGTTTTATTTCAATAGTTACAATTACTGGATGAATGTGTGTTAATCTGGAGATATAGATATAGAGAATTTGTTTTATATATACAGTGTATTTAGGCCGGCCATCCACACACAAAACCTTTTCTGTCTGTAAGACTGTTGTTGAAAACTTAGGTGGAATATTAGCAAGAGTAGCTAGGAAAATAAAATGTATTTGTTCAGGGTTCTCCAAGGAAACCATTCAATATAGAGAAGGGCAAAGCTTTGAAGTATCAAGCACAGGATTCCATTTGATCTCAATTCTCTGAGTATACCATGACAAAGGAAACATCCTTTTAGGACAACAGAATGGAAACATTGTTGTAAAAAGTTAATGAAAAGTTATATGTGCCCAAACTAATAATAATTGGGATTAAAGCATAAGGATCTGGTGAAAAGCCTATTTCTTCAACATTAATAATCTGCAGCAATTAGGTTGGTGTCCTACTAAATTCTTCTATTTGTTCCCTCAATACAATTTTTAGAGTGGTTTTCCCAGGGGGAAAACATCTGATTAGCTAAAAATATAGATGCCAAATGCAGAAGATAATCTAAGAAAATAACATGAATAAAACGCATCCCTGTCAGAATGCGCTGTGTGCTGCAGAACAGCAGCCCAGCTAATGTGGGGAGCTGTCTCATCGCTGTGTAAAACTTTCAGAGCCTTAATTAACAGTGCAAAGAAACAAATTGGCTGTTTTCTGTTCTGCCAGCCACAAACTGCAACCTTGTTGAGCATGCCAGCTTGAGACACATATGGAGAACTATCTATTATTTCACATCACAAATTTCAACAGAGGCTTCAAAACAATTATCAATATCTGCGAATTACTGATACCCCTGATGCAATGTAACATTATTGTCATCTGCAGGTATATTCCTGTTACTGTTTTTTCTTTTTCCCACTTGAATAACAGATGAGTTGTTAATTTCAAGATTAAGGCTGTCTGGATATATTAACTCTGTGCATGAATTCTTTTAAACGTGTCATTTGCCCATTGGGGGTTCCAATAGGCATCAAGGAAGAAAGAGGCTGCCTTGTATCCTACTGAAACAAGAAGGAGAATGACATATTTTTCAAATGTACCAAAGATTAATTTCTTAATCATTAAAAAAAATATAAAAAATTCTCTGCTACATGAACAAATTCACCTCATTAGGTGAAAAAGGATTCTATCTTTTCAGGTAAAATGTAGAGATGAGTTTTCTATTTCTCTCAGCTGCACATACAAAAGAGAGTGGTCTCAGAACCGTCTCCTTGGCTAAGAAGTAGCACATCAAAACTCTGAGCCCTAATTTTAAATGAACAAAATATAAAATCTGAGTTCTCTTTTTTTGGAATTTCAAAGAATTTCTGTTCTATGAAAGCCTTTAAGAGAAATTCTCCAATACCTTGGTACTTCCAGAATTTTTGTGATAACGGGAGATTCCCAAATGTCCTGCTAGAAATTTTAAAAGATATTTCAGTTTGATAGACTCAGGAAAATGAAATCTCTGAGCAGATCAGCAGAGGGCTCATATAGCTTTACTTACCAAGCTCTGATCCCATAAAAAGGAGACACAGAAAGGTATAAAAGAACCTAGCAAGCTGAGTGTCTTATAGAGCTCTGAAGGAGCTGGAACAAAGGCTTCACTTCAGTTATGGATAACATTTGTCTCATAACTGCCTTCATCCATCTCCAAATCTGTGATGAAAATGTTGTCATGAAAAGGCTGCTATCGGGGCAGGAAAATTCCACTATTGGTACAAATGAAAATATAAAAGCATTAATTCCTGCTGGCAGAATTCTGAGTCTTTTTCTTATATATTGTTTTATTTCTTGGTGAATGAGACAGATATTGTTACTTTCAACATAACTTGTTTGTTCCCTTTTGAGGCAATGTAATAACTCTCAATAGTAACTTACATAACACATAGATCATGATGGTATTCTATGCTATAAGTAACATTTAATTTATTAGTTAACTGCTCCTGATCTGAAGGGATATAAACTAAACTGGCGATCATAAAAATGAGCTTAGTGACTGATATAGAGTCAAAAATAAATATATATGCATACTTAAAAAAATGTTGATTTCCACATTATTATAAAACTGACAAGAACAATATATTTGGTATTTTTGTCAGCTTTGGCAGTCACACATATTTTTATTATAATTAGATATGTGTTATTATCTCTAAAACTCTTATTTGTGATCTGGATTGTACCAATGTGGATATTAGAATTTTTTTGTTGTAAAAATAATGTTTAATGGTTTGATATCTTAATCATAACATATTTTATGGTTTTTAAGTTAGGGTAACGCAACAAGTTTAGTTCATTTTGGTTCCTTTAAATGCTCTTAAGATAAAATTAATTTTATAATTAAAAATGTAGCTTGTCTATTCCTATTGAGACTGTTGCTTCTTGCAGCATTGCAGAACTGGTTAAATTCAGGCTACTCTATTTTGTACTCTTGATGGAAAGTTATTTTATCATATTTAGCTCCATGATCTGTAGCCTCACTGATGTTTTTTGAATGGAATCCAAAGTGCTGATTTAAGTTGCTTATCATAGCTTTTCTACATGAAAAGCTCTCTGCCTATTGTGGAGGCTAACAGGAATTCTCCAACTAGAAAAACTTCAGATTCCCGTTGATTTTCTATATGGTTGCAGGTTGAGAGTTTCAGTGCATGTTTTCCTTTTACTTCAAGAGGGAGAATGCTCATGATATTGGTTTTGTTCTGTTTTTATCTCTCCTACCAGGAAGCCCATCAACTATTAGAGAAAGGTTTGTCCAAAACTCTTGCTTATCATTAAACCAGGATAAGATTATTTCAGGATAGATATAATTATCTCTTACAAAGGGCCATAACTTTAAATAAATAGTCCCACTCGTTTGAGAAGGCATCCTGTGTGTTCAGACTTGTGTGTAGTGACATTCATGTAAGAAGGCTTTTAAATTATGTCATTGATAAGTACAGCTAAAACTATTACTTGATTAACACAATGCTGCTTGAATCAGCAGATATTTGTACTTCCAACATCTTTTTAGTCTGGATCCAAAATGTTTTGGGAAGTTGTCAAGGGAAAACTGCATCAGACAAAAGTACTGTGTAGATTAAGACACAAATCATCAGGAACGAGAAATTCTCTTAGTAAAAAATTATGCAAATCCCATGCATTGCTTAGATTACTTATAAATCTGCCGCTCTCATTGAAAAGAACTCATTCACTTTTCATCACCTCAGTGTGGTTCTTAAAAGAAAAAGTTTTCATATTTTAATGTCTCTATGAAATCTTCAAATATATATTTCTATGTTTTCATTCAGATGCACTGTTGCTCTGGTTTGGATAGGCTTGTTAAATAAAAAATGGATTCAAGAGCACCAGTAATGGATGACAGATTAAAATTAAAGAGAGGGCAATAGCCTCTAAAATAGTAAGCACACTTTTCTTAATCTTTGAAAATGAAGAAGAAGAATTATAATGTTGCAAACCCTCTTTTCACCGTAATTTGAAATTTTCAATTACATTTGAAGATGAAAAAAAAAATTGTCACAGATACTTCAGATTAAAATACCTGGCTGGCTCCTTGTCCAAGTTTAAGAGCCAAAAAAAAATTTCAGCTTTAGAAATCTTGGTTCTAATACACAGGTGAAAATGCAGGATGCAAGGCTATAAATTAGTGTTTCAAAGCAAACTGGAGCAAATGTTGCATATAATAGGTCATGATGACCTCTCCATATTAAATTGGAGATCAAAGCTTCTAGCTGCATCCTCAGGTCCCAGAGGTTATAAAATTTTATTGTCTATGAAAATATTTTTCATTATTTCCTTTATGGGGGGAACAACTGGAACACAGCTTCCATATCTGTATAGTTCGTGGCTGTTTAACTGTCACAAACTGGCAGTTTGTCTTAGACTCATTTTAAACTGTTGCCACTTTCATGATTACACCACGTGTTTTGTTTAATCAACTCCTTTTCATTACCCAGCATTAGCTATAACTGACATCTCTGAACCACAAAATGCTGTGTTTACAAAAGAGCAATAATATATTAGTTAAATGCCTGAAATGTTTAAAAAGTGGAATGGCATCATGGGAAGGGCAAAAGAATCATATAATTACCAAGAATAACATCATCTCTTGTCACTCTATCTGCATAGCAATAGGAAGATATAAGCTGGGTAACTCAAGGCTTGCTAGGACTGAATTATCTCTTGTGCTTTTAATCAAATAGCAGAGACAAATATCAGGTGCTCCATCCAGCGTCTGCCAGAAGCCAGGAAGAGGAGAAACAACCTCAACTTGGCTTATTTAGCCATGCCCAGTGGAACAAGGCGCATGAGTCTTGCACTAGACAAACTCAACAGTCAAACGGCATGTGAAGAAGTAACTTCTCCATGAAATAACTAAATTGAGGGACTCCCTCCCTGCTTGTTCCTCTGGCAGTTTGGTGCCACTCAGCTAACCAAAACTTTGTGATAATTCATGAAACAGAAAGGTAGGTAGCAATGGGAAAACACAACCAACTAGAAAGTTTTCACTCAGAACAAGATGTAAAATAGGATGCCTTGGAATTACTCTGTATTTGAAATTATGAAAATGCCTATTATGATTGGATGTGGTAATTTGTTTTCATACTTCAAATAACAAAAATGTAAGCTATTAGTATAAAGTTAATGTAATTAAAAATGAAACCATATTTTTATCAAACTAAGTATCATTTAATAGTCTATCTACTCACAATACTACAGAACACCAATGAAATTGAAATTTAAGTAGTAATTTTATTCTGGTAAATAATAAAAACTGTTAAAAGAGCATTTTGATTTCATTTTTCTATTTTTATTTGTCTACCACAATAGAACAGTGTTTAAAACTGTAAAACACTCAACTGTTCTTGGGAAATACAAGTTATTTTAGTTCAAGAAGTACAAGCTTTAAGTTAAATAGTATTTGAATGTTTCCCCAGGATACAGTGATATTCATCTTTTCCTCAGTACAGAATTGATTGAAGAAGTAATCATCATTGGCATGTAATTTCTATTCCATTATTAAATGTTATTACCTACCCTGCTCTGTTGATATAGGGGTTGAGGTAATCTACCTAGTAAATCAAAACAACGAAGTGATGCTGATTAAAAATAATTTACAAATATTTTATTTCTATTAAAATCATCCATCAAAAAGATTTGCTTCTATGAATGCATTGATTGTTTTTGCTAGTTAGTAATATTTCACAAATTTGCTTCCTATAATGAACTGTTCTGAAACTTTTCATTTTGTATATGGCATAGGTCACCTAAATCAAGTCAATGCCTTCTAAATTTTATCAAGATGATCAAAAATTGGAGGTAGGGACATTCTTCACATAAATGTAGAAGACTGAGTATTCTTCAATAAAGAGCTGCACTGTCATATCTTGAGAGCCGTTCTGATCGGTAGAAAATAACATAAATGTTTGCATAAAAATGAACAAGAGAGAGCTAAAGCTCTCAGAATTTTCTGTCTTGGCATAATTTTGCTGTAGTTTTAAAAGCAATTATAAAGTTTCTCGAGGTCAGTACTACAAATATAATGAATACACCCACAAACTGGTTCAAAGAGAAAGAGACAATATAACAGCACACTTATATCTCACTGCAATTAAATGGTTTCTTTTGCAACACTGAAAAACATAGCTTTATTTTTTCTCATAATGCTGCCTAAATTTTCCCAATTCAAAATTTCAAAATTTCAAATATTTGATTGCTATTTGAATAAATTGCATAGAATTATTTTGACTTTCAATTACCTAATAAAATAAAAACTGATTTTTTTTTTTATAAACAGTTGGAAGACTCCCCTGGGTTCAAATCAGTTTTGTAAAGGGCTTGTGGGTTTTGTTTTGTTTTAAGTACTTTTTCGAGCTGCCTTAAATTTATGGGTTCTTTTAATGCCCTTTAAACTCATATGCTCTTTTTAATCTGACAAAATTTTGGTTGTTTTCCATAAAATCAATAAACTGGAAGTTATTAAAATCCTCTTAGACTAGACTACATTACTAGCAAGTGTGTGTTGAGGAATACAACTCAGTGTGTTTTTAGCATTACACATATCCCTAAATACCATTGAGCTTGATGGGGTTTGTGGACTCACTTTAAAATCATCACATGCCTAAATTAATTTGTGCATAAGAAATGTCAAATAGGAGCTTAGTTAATTCCAGATACATAATGACATCCAGCAGCAGAACTATCCATATTTATGATACACCAGAGTAAATAATTATTTTCTTTGACGGTTTGAAATATTTTTATCATTAGAAATCACATCCATACCTCAATTAAAAATCTAATATTTTAAATATTTTTTCATGTAAATAGAATTTTATTAAGCAGTTAACATCTGAGCTGGTTTGTATCACATGCTCTGGGCCATCATTTTCTTCATTTATTTCATGGCTGCATTTGTAATTATGTCTTGTAAATTCCTCAGCTAGGAAATAAGAATTCAGTTCCAAAACATTCCATGTAAATTCCGTCTGCACAGAAACTGGTAGTAGGCTTAATAAAGTAGAGTTACACAGCTGTAGGAGCTCTGCCTTAAGATTCATCTTGCTGAAGGTTAACAACATTAAACACATTTTCTTTAATCAAACAAGAAACCAAAGACTGTTTATTTTCATCCACAACAAGTACAGTCTTATAAAGACAGTCATCTTTCATTCAAATTGGGAGGAAGTTTTTTAGGTACTTCATTTAAAACTGAATCATTTCTCAAAATATCCTGCACACACCAAGCAACTCCTGAAAGCATTCTCAGAGCCAGGCTCATATGCTGGCATCTTTGTGACACACTTGAACAACTTCTATTTGCTAGTGCTGCCTGAAAGAACTTGAGGTTGTTTCTGAATATTATTATGGGAGCTCAAAACTCATTATTCTCCCAGCCAAATGTAAGGTGATTTCTGAACAGAAAAAAATGAGTTGCTGTCGTAATTTACTGATATCAAAAGCTGCATTTATTAATTCAATAACACCATCTTAGATAAGTAGGCTTTCAGAAGAAATAAAAATGTCATGCTCCTGCATTCCATGTGTATGTTGTGGTATTTACAGGGTCATTTAAAATGTGTTACTACTAGTTCAGAAAGAGCTGTTTCACTCTGATCTTTCAGTGTATTAACTGTTAACATGTCCTCTTTTTGGTTTTTGCTCAGTAAGTAGAAAATATTCCACTGCTTCTCTTCTGTTTAAATTAATATTTAAATTTATCATTTTCCTTGTCCCATTGAAATAGCCACAAATTGCAATACTTCATAAAATATGTTTAATTTCTAAAATTCCAAACAATGAAGCATTTTTTCAGAGTTTGTTTTGCTAATATTTAATTTTAAGTCTTCCCTGGGATCAAGAAATATCTCTGAAATCTGACGATATTTTGATCTGAATCTGAATACGTAATAATATAGTAAATACATAAGAAGCCTGCATGAAAAAATGCTCAGTCAGTCAGCAGCGCAGGTCTAGATGATTCTTTTATTCTCTGACATCAGAATTGTACCTTAGTAGTACCTTTTCAACCTTACTTGCTAGAAAATATAAAAATAAAAGTTAGTAAAATCATTGCTTCATGCCAATTTATTTCACACGATTTTTTAGAAATCCTACATGTAAAAAATATTTCACAGTTTTATAAAAATATCCAATAGTAGTAGAAAGGTTTTCCTTCCTGAACCACTGAAAGGGTTTCAATCACAGTCCCAAATTTTGCATATATGGTCCTCAAATGTTTCATGTTGAAAAGGACCTTGGGACAACCTCCTGATCAAGGAAGGTCTGATCAAGGCTGCATACAGTGAGGTCTTGAAAACTGCTAAAGGCAACTGTACAAACTCTTGGGGCAGATTGTGCCAATGCTTAGTTATCCTCAGTGGTGGTTTGGAATTTGGATTTTGTCTTTTGTTTGTTTGTTTGTTTTTTCTTTTGTTTGCTTGTTTTTTTTTTTTTTTTTTTTTTTTTTTTTGTTTTGTTTTTTGTTTGGTTTTGTTTTTAGTTAAAATACTTATGTTTCATGAGCAAATTAAAAACTATGTAAAAATAAGACATGATAATCATTAGGGTGATTCTAATTGCTGCACCGTTCTTATGACTTGATACATCATTTCATACGCCTTCACATAATATGATTTATTTAACTTGGTTGACTTAGTATAGCACAGTTTCTCAGCAGGGGCTCATCCACAGGAGGTGTGCAGTATTAAAGATGTTTTTTTTTTTATGTGTTGAGAAAATTCATCTAAAAAGTCAGGCCTGATATTAGTAATATGACTTTATCAGTATATTAATATAAGGCATGTATTACCTGCAGTTTGGTGGGTGACTGAATGTTAGTAGGGAAGCTGAATGCAAGTTTTATATTTAATGGTTTCCAGTAATTTCACCCTACACTGATATTTGACAGTGACAAGAATGTTGTCATATGTCAGCATTAAATCCATGGCCCCATCTCCAAATCTCCTTCAAGACATGTAGCTCTGGAACAAACCCTTTGCCATTTAAAACATGACAGACATGAACCTTTGAACATCCTCGTGTCTGGCAATACTTTTCTATAGGTAAACATGTTTAATATATTATGGATAAGAAACCTTACTGTCAACAGTCAATATTTAAAAAATCTTCCAGTGAGGGAACTGAGGCTGGCCTGTCTTGTAACATCATCATAAATGTTATTTTGGATAACATTTGATGTTTCTGCTCATGAAGTATTTGCTCAGTTGATCCCCTTCAGTCCTCTTTTAGAAAGTGATATAGCTATCATATGGAAAAGTTTAGGCTAACTTATCACACAGCAAACAGTAGCTGCTATACATTAAGTGGAGAATATTTTGCAGATATTATAGTAAGACTCAATATTCATATATATTCACAGCAATGCATGAAAATAATCTGCATCCTTTTATAGATTTTATTACCTCAACCTCTCCTAAATTCTCTTTGTCTTCTGAACACTCATTGCTAAATTTATAATGAATCCTTGCAATAGGTGTAAGTCAGATGACTAAAAGACACTGAGTGATATAGGAAATAAAATTTATTTATGAGATCTACCCTTTTGGACTCTAGACAAAAATTTCTTGCTTTTCAAGTACGTTTCAAAGGACATTGAGGTGATGGACTTAGTCCAGAGAAGGGCAGTGAAGCTGGTGAAGAGTCTAGAAAACACATCCTGTAAGAAGAGACTGAGGCAACTGAGGTTGTTTAGTCTGGAGAAAAGGAGGCTTCTGAGGGATTTTATTGTTCTCTACAACTACCTGAAAGGAGATAGTTGGTATCTTCTGCAATTTCTTAAGTGAAAGGACAAGAGGAAATGGTCTTAAATTGTGTCAAGGGAGGCTCAGATCATATGCTAGAATTTTATTTTTCTTTGGAAGAGTGATCAGGCCCTGGAACAGATGTCCAGGGAGGTGGTGGAATATTGTCTCTGGAAGTGTTCAGGAGGTATCTGGATGTGGCACTGGTGATATGGTTTGGAGGTGGCTATGGTAGTGCTAAGTTGAGGAGTGTACTGGTTGATTTTCAATAGCTTTTCCAACCATGATGATTTTGTGATTATAACACAATCATGGCCAATGAACTGGCAGTACAGCACCTGTGTGTTTGTATCTCTCACTGAAAGAAGGCGATGCCTATGAAGTCCCATCCTCCCAGACTTCTCTCCTTTATTTGCTGTTTATATTTTTTGGACCTGAAGCTGCAATGGTGTCCTTGGTTCCCGGGCTGGAAAAGGATTGTTTTGTCTAACTAAACTGAAGAGAACTTGCTAACACTTTTCATGAAGTTCAGAATTATATACTAATGCATTACAGAATCTGGAAAATATGAAAGCTAAAACTTAAGGCATCAAAGGCACTTTCCTCTTTGCTGAGTACACTGGGGAGGCTTACACAAGATGACTCTAGAATCTGGACCTTACACAAATACTTTCCTTTGCTTTGGCTCATAGCTGTAGTAAATTAAACAAAACTCTGTTAGCTTGGCAGTTTCACACACCAGTAATTTACAACCACCTCTAGGGAACCTCATGCACACCCACAATGCGTTCAAGCACAGGGTCTGGGTAAATGAAAACACATTGTGCACAGGAGATAAATATATGCATGTATTACTCCACTGGGCCTGTACATGGTCAAGAGCACATGCTGGTCTTGAACAGATTTAAAGAGTAAGTTGGCCACAATACATAGAGTGGTCTAAAAAGTGGTAGCAATGAAATGAAAAATGCAATTTATTCCTCTGTAGTGTCTCTTAGATGCAAAGAGCTCATTGTTCTTCAAATGTTTATTTAGGGAGAGGAAGGAGGATGGTGATGATTTTTTAGAGCCTCGGAAGACTTAATTAGGAATGTGCATCTGAGAAATATGTACTTCTTTAGTTTGAGTCTTAAAATTATTTGTATTCCAGTGTTTATATAAGATTTTCTCTTGTCAGCTATTCTAACTATGTTAAATTTGAGTCTATGTGACATCAGAGGTTTATTTCATAATTCCCTGCTAGAAAATTTAAAACATTAGATAACATTCTGTTAATTTCAGAGGATTGTAAGCTGTTTTTCTTTTTATTTTGTTTTTTGAGGCACTAAATACAATCCCTAAATAAAGAAGAAAAAAAGTGTGTGTGTTTGTCTGTTTTTGTACAGTCTCTAGTATCAAACTGCACTGTTACAAATCTTTAAAGGTCTGAAAATCTGAGTGGAAAATTTTCAGTGTTGTGTAGTTTATTGTATTTATCTGTAATACATTTCTGGATTAATTGAAATATCCAGCTAAGGTCCTAACCTCATGGAAATCCTGGTAAAATATGAGAAGGCAACCTATTGGCTGTGTCAGAGCTGGGGCACTGCAGATCCCACAAAGAGCGTGACACCCTTGCCTCCTTAATGCTCAGAAGTGAGAAGGAAAGGTGAACTGAGCTCCTGTCCCTCAAAAATGGCAAAAAGATCCTTCTGTAGAAAGGCATCTCCTGAGGGCTCACACCTCTTGCAAAATTCAACAGTCTACCTCCAAAGCTGGGAGGGGCCCTCAGCATGTCCTTTCCTGCTCCAGGCACTAAAAAATACTTATCACTGCTCTTGGTAATACTAACTCAGGAAATAAGAACATTCAAATAGCCAGGAAAAAAAAAAAAAAATTGGAGTACTGGTGCAGACATAAAGAGGGGATTATATGCTGCTTGAGTTGATGTGAAGAAAGATATCCTTAACAGCTGCTGCCATAGACAGGGTGATAACAAGGATCATTCCTTTCTGGGAATCTCAAATCTGACAATTCACCTATAAAACACACCTAGCAAGCCATGTGCAGGAGGGAAGGTGTCCTGCCCCTTCCCAAACATGCAGGAGTCTCAGAAGCCAATACCCATTTTGTCCCAAATTACGGTGTCTACTGGAGGTGATCATCCAGCAGAATGGCTCAGTGCCAACCATTTTAACAGATAAATAGGCAAGCTGAGTTTGTAACTGGAAGAATTTATTTCTCAGGGGCTCAGTAATGGCCTCCTATAAATGTGGATCTTGATCTAGGCTTGTGTCAAATTTAAGAGCAGTCATGCTCATTCTAACCTGGGGAGTTAGAATCAGCTATTACACAGTTGCGGGTAGCGCCCTGACAACAGAATTTTATTAGATTTGCCTGATAGCTTACCTAGTGTGCTCCTAAAGAAATTGGATGATCTTTTAAATGGAAAACAAATTTTTTTTTTTTTTTTTTTTTTTTTTTTTACTCTACACAATTATAGGGTTTTCCTAACCTTTACACCACGTTGAAGAGAAGTGAAAAGAGTTTATTTTCAGGACCTTGTCTGTTCAGGTGCTCTTCTCTTTATGAGACAAAAAAAAGAAAGAAGGAAAAAGAAAACAGAGATGAATGAGAATGACATTACGAAAAATTATATATTTGTTACATTTTTAAAAGGTTATTAAAGATAGTTTGCAATAATAAAGAATGATAATTTTTAGGAAAATCACAATTTGTTTTCAAATTTACAGTACAAATAATTTTATTTTGCTTTCACATGAATAATACATGACTATTTGTTTTTTTTGAATTTTAAAATTAAAACAAAGAGTTGATTGAGATATTTTCTGTTTCACATCATCTCATGCATTATTCTGACTCTTACTAGGATTCTTTCAGTTTAGGAAAAAAAATTGACTAAATATCTAATTTGAGTCACTTTGTCAGGATGAAAATGGTGATTCATTAGGACCTTTACTTGTCTGTTTTATCTGTCCTTTCTCACTGGAAAACTAAAGTTGTGTCTAAAGAGTTGCAAATTATGAATTTAGTATTAATTGGTTTCCCTTTTTTTGAACTTGTTGTCTTTCTACAACCAAAATTCAATCAGAAATATCAGAGATACTTAACATAGTTCCCCGCACGTTCAGTGTGATATTTGTTAATATCTTTGAGTGTGACTTATAACAGATTTTTCAAGGAGGTTGTGGAGTCTCCATCACTGGATATATTAAAATGTTGTCTGGACATGGCCCTGAATAGCCAGCTCTGGGTGAAACTTCTTGAACGAGTGAAGCTGGACCAAGTGACAATCCGAGGTGCCTTCCAACCTCAACTCTTCTGTGATCATGAAAATATAGACTGGAATCAATGGAAATAAATGAATAATAATAATCCTTGTCCCACTCAGATCCACCTTCTCTCCATCAACACATTTCTGTTTATGCAAGTAATTAATCAAATAAGACAAAATAAAAAAATGGACACTCAAAATTTAGTCTGTTTTGGTAAAGGAGAAATAATTCCATGCTCTAACTTAAAAGAAAGCCTATGCTTACTGATATCCTACTGTGATCCACCCTCATACATCACTGTGACTCCCCTGAAAGAAGCAGAATTAAAGCAGAGAAAAACTGATACATTGCACTGATAAATAAAGCCTGTATGTATATAAGAGGAAATTTATTCATAGCTGATGCCTTTCATAATTGATCATTACTCAGAAAAAAATATCACACTGAAAACACTGTGGAGGGAATATGATCCTCTGGCTTTATGTTGGATTTTCTCTGTAACTAATAGATTTGAACTCTATCATCTTCTTTTTCTTCATTCTCCTTTTTTTTTTGTTTTACTTTTTTAGTTGCATTTGCGAGTTCTGCAGTACTGTTTATTAAAGAATTCTTATCCTTAGTGTAGTACTCTCACTGTATCCTACAGTACCTAAAACATCTCTGAAGGATTTATTGCTTTCTATGGATATACAGATAATTGAGCAGAATTATTTTTCTTTTGATTGTGGATGTATATAATGCAGTTCTTAGTTACATCTCTTCAGAGTAATGTTTCCTACAGAAGATAAGTAAATGTGTCATATTATTTTCACAGTTGTGTACAGTTGTAAAACTCAACATTTCCACAAGATACATTAGTGGTAAGGGACATGATTTTAAATAACATAAGTGTCTAAAAGCACAAATAAATGCTTAAGAGTATTAGCACTTTAACAGCTATAAAGAAGTAGAAAAGCTGCAAATTATATTGAAAAGTTTTAATCACTTCAAGGAAAGCTCCAATACTTATGAATATCAGAATACTTTCTAAAAATACTTAAGGTGAAATAACAGCTACCAGGAAACTTGAAACTTTTTTTTTTTTCTCTGTATCTTGCCATTTTGTCAATCCTTTTCACCTGTGAAATATACAGACCACAGCCTCTTAATCAGTTTGTTTAACATAACTCGATAGAAAAGCAGGCTTTTATTCTTAGGAATTCCTTTTTGAAAATACATGTATTGCTCGCTCATTAATTTCCATTTTAGTAAAAGGGTATGTTCACATATACAATAAAAGCATCAATTTAATTAATTTTTAATCTACCGAAAATTAATTACCCTTCATTGTCTGGAACTTCTGTCTTTATGACTGAATGAGCAAATTATATTTCATGTAAGCTATTAAAGAACACTTTATTTTGGCTGATCCAACCAGCCAGCAGAGTCCTTTAGCAGAGAGAGAACATTTCTTTCAGAGCTGAAGATAAAATGTGTAAACTCTACAAGCCTTAGAAAGGGTTATCAAGTACTAAATCCAAGGGTCTCTGATCCCTTGAAAGCTTGCAACCTGTGTGGCAAATAGTGCCTTACAAGTTAAATAAAGGGTGAAGGAAATTGATATCTGTACAGTAGCTTTATAGTACACCCTTCAGGAGAAAAGGACACTATTTGTTTTGACATGTTACATCAATTTTGATAGGAATCAGCAAAATTGTGTAACACTGAGATTTACTAATCTTTAAACTTAATTTAGGGTTTTCTCCAAGGAAATGGCAGGTGATGCAACAAGAAAAGTAATACTCTTGATATTAAAAACAATTATTGAATTTTATTAGAATGTAAGCTGAAGTATTTAAGAGTGTTCAAAGTGGTTTATCTTTCATCATATCAGAATTAATGATGAAACAGCAGATTTATCCATTGTGTCAACAGGCACACAGCAGTTACCTCTAAGCATAAGTGATGCCCCCTTTCAGTAATCAGTGTCAGACTTAGCTGAATCAAGATAATGATGTGCAGAGAGTTACTGAACACCTCTCCCAAGGGGTGCATTCTCACACACAGCTTTCAAAGATGATGTTGATCTGCTGCTGTCACAGATTGGTAGGAAAGTTCACTCAAGTTATAATCACAAAGGTTCTAAATATTCAGCTTTCTGCTGCCAGTAGATGGGAAATAAGGCAGCAGAATCTGTCCTCTCTTTGCACCAGTAGTGTGAGGCTAACTTTGGGGTTTAGTGGCTTCTGAAACCTGGGATTTTTTTTTTTTTTTTTTTTTTCTGAGTGTGGGAAAGCTTTCTGGAAGGCAGGACTAGCTGTACACTGCTCCTGAATGACAGAGCAAATATATGTACAAAATATATTTTGTGTAGAAAATACTCAGGCAATGTATCTCCAAAGATCATATCTTGGAAGGTCAAGTTGAAGATTTCCTTATAGCTCCAATTGCTGAAATAAATTGGTTTTGAAAAAAAAACAAAACCAAAACAAAAAACCCAGGTATCAGAAGTAAGAGAACAAGTCAATATCTTTCTGACTGAAGTGTTAAAAAGGACTCAAAAACCTTACTTTGCTTTTTGCTTCTATATATGTGTGGGTATCGTTTGTTCATATAAAGGAAGACTAAAATGTTTTGAACTGGAAAAGAAGAGAGTCTGAAGATGAATCAATTACTTCAACCCATATCTGCAGGAGTCATTTTAGTGGAGACCAATCAGCCCTCAGATGACAATTGTTTTGCCTAATACAAGGTAAGGGCAACACTGAGATGTCAGGACTGAAATTCAGATGTCTTGAATAAATTTTCAGTTATAGGAAATTCGAGGAAGAAACCCAAAGTTATTTCTGCTCTCTTATGTTATCTGGGAACAATTTTCACATGACATTTGGTAAATAATTTAGTTCAATGCAATTTTCCCAGAATTTTTTATTTAGGAAATAACTCAAAATTGCTCTAGACAAGGGAGCTGCATCCATTTTTTATTTACTAGATAATGCTTTAATGGGCATAGGAGATAAGTTTCATTTTCCCATTTACCTGAATGAGCTCACTTTTTTCATCAGACATTTTTGGCCATCACAGGACTCTGAGCCCTTTCTGTAACAGCTGTAAAATTGCAGACAATTTTAGATGATCCATTTGAGCCTGCCCTATATAATTTGTCTAATCAAGTGATAATCTAGACTAATTCATAATTGTAAACAAACACAATTACAATAGTGTAAGTGCCCAGTGTGGGAAAAAAACACTAAAAGAGGAATGTGGCATAAAAAATATTTTCTGAACACCTTAATTTCACATACAATCCTGCAGTTCAAGGCAACTGCCTTTGATAATCAGATCACAGAACTGCAGGCAGAAGACATCTAAATTGCAGTGTGCAGCTGTGCACTTCATTTATTATCTATTCTAGATCTGAGAGGGAGGTGACAATCCCCAAAATACCAAGGACTGTAATCACCGTGATCGTTATTAATCTTTACTCACCAGCTGCACACAAGTAGACACACACACAAAACTTTGTTTTTTGCACCTGGTTAAGCCCTCGTGCATGTCATGTTGATTCAGGAATTGGAGAGAAGGCTTATAAGCAAATAAATAGAATAGTTTCAGTTCTTCTAAATATGGAACATTTTGATTTACCTTAAGATGAAACCCAGACTTAATAGTTAGGGGGTTATTTTTATACAGTGGAAAATTTACTGGATGTTCTATCATACAGAAGGCATGAGATAAATTGCAAATTTATTCATTATAAATTTTATATTTTAAAATATACCTGCTTCAAGGTCAAAGTAAAAATCTCAGTGAAATATTGTTAACTGCAGGGAAATTATTTTTAGAAAATTTTAAGATTGGCCCAAAGAGGAAAGTTATAAGGTCTGTACAGAACAGCTACAAGATGGGAAGAAGTTGGCGTGTATTTGCTACTAGGCAAAAAAGCAAATTTAATTTGTAAAACTACTTAAATATAAGAAACTCCAAATTTTATTTTAATATATCCAAACAGAAAAGACAGTTTTTACCGATGTACAGAAATTCATGCTTTTCTGTGTAGGTAATTAGAAGGATGAAAAAACCCTAAAATCCTCCACAGGAAAGTTAACCTGCCCTTATCTTCTTGACACACATCTGCACAATCTGTATTTGTCTGATGAAATGTACTATTAAAAGGAACTCATAATTTTCACACGAAAGAAAATTCAAATCTTCTACTTTTTCCTCCCTTAAATGAAATAAAACAGCAAGGACCTATGGAAGAACCTCAGTTGTTTTTTTATTTTTTATTTGTATTGATCTTTGGAGAGAGGAGTCAATGATTTTTCTCTCTATGACAGCAGGTCCTTCCTTCCAAGGACATTAACTTGGAAGCTGAACTTAACTAGTGAGTTTATTTAGTGAAAAGGAAGACTGATGCAAAATTATCTCTGGAGTACATGAATACTGTGAGCAATACAGTCTACAGCAACAGACAAAAGTGGAACAGCTGCTGAGATTTTGTTCAGCAGTCATGCACTTTAGGTAGTTCAGTAGGGATTTATGAGTTTATAGTGACGAAAATGATTCTATTGATTTAAACTACTCAAATACCTCATTGTAATACCTGCGGAAATCAGGAAGATCCTGATGTATGCAGCTAAAACTTTTGGCTGTTCAGGGATCTCTGATTTATCTTTCTCTGTTTCTTTCTTGGAAAAGTTGAGGGGTTTACCTATAAAATGGGGAACACAGAAGAGGAAATTCCATTTTCTAATATTATGCTGCCTACCTGAATGAAATATAGGTGCCTGAGCTGGAACTCCATCAATACAAAAAAAAAAAAAAAATAAAAAAAAAAAGAAGTGCAACTGCAGCCTGAGCCTCTTTGATAACACAATCAATGACTTTGGGATGCAGAAGCAGAGTCTGGGAAATGTAACATTTGATTTAAGTGTCCTCTGCAAGGTTTACCAGGTCCATGCCTGAGCCAGCACTCCTTTGATTATGTGACTGTTCAGTACTGTGTCATGTCTGGGAAGAAGGCACTGAGGTGGTGATGAGTGGGTTTGGTGTAGGAGAATAAGATGGGGAGTTGATTGATGGAACTATGGTATTGATCTAGTTAGCATTTTTTATTATTATTACATATTTTTATTATTATTACCTTTTGTGATAGAAGTGCTGGCTGCTCCAGAGAGCTTGGCTTTGGTTCATTCTGCTGTGGTTACTTCTCACCTTTGGATGACTTTCACTGGCCTCTTGCTCTTCTCAATCTCTGGGAGTTATTTCTGTTTTTGAGCCTCCACTGTTTTGCTGTGGTTAGCTTTTTGTTCTCTCTGAGCAGTAGCAATCCTGGCTACATTATCTTGATTTCCTCTAAATTTATGACAAATTTCATCATCTTAGAAAGCCAGGGGAAATTTTCATATTACACAGAGTGTGGAAGGAACAGTCTGCTTCTCTACTTACCATAAATAACACAGTTTGATTTGAGAGCAGGATAATAGTGCCATCATTGCTATAATTTATTTACACCACTGTGAAAAACATAGATTCTGATCAAATTCATGGTGTGACTCTTCCAAAGAATAAATCTTCCATGAGAAGTGATCAGATATTTTCACCAAGGCATTTTTGGGGGTAAGCATTGCTAGTTTTAGCCACTGTTCGGTATGTTTGCAAGAGTATGCCCCTTCCAATAACTAGGATTTTACCTACATAATAGAATATCCTGGCCAAAATGAGAGACAACATCCCACAGCTTAAAGCACAGAATAACCAATAGCTTAGTGGTGGTGGTCTTCCAAAACACAAGTGACCTAAATTCCTGCTGGATACTGACTTGAAAAGAAACCTCATCACCTGACTAAGTGTCCTGTAAGATGTCCAGGTGTGTCTACATCAGGAAGATTAAAGATACCCACCTTTTCTCAGTCTAATGGGAGTTCAGAGGGACACTCAGTGCGCCTTTAGTGCAGTGTTCCAGCCCCTTCCTGCTTACTACCACGCTCCTTCCCAAATATACTTGGCAACTTCCTTGAGAAGAAATGTATCTTTCTATAAATGACAATTTATGACTCTATTTGCAGTGGAATATCTGCAATTTAGTGGTAGACCATTCTGTATATTCTTGGAAGCTTAGCTACCTGTAGGGTGACACACATTCAAGGAATTTGCCCTTGGAAAATGATTTTGCATTGCTTAGATGTGTGGTATGAGAGGTTATGTGTCAGAATATTTAGAGTCAGTTTTATCACTTCAAACATATAAGGGGAAAATATTTTAACATATTATATATAAGAAAGGAAAATATTTATGAAACATATTCTTCTGTCATTAAATCTATATATACTGCTCTTATCTATCTTATTTTCTTAAGGATGAATAAGCATCATTTACATTTAAAAAACCAGATTGTCTTCTTGCTTCTTCTTGGATTGTGTGACATCCCACAGTGAGAAAACATTCAGATTATTTTTTCTCTTCTCCTGCTAAATTTCTTTAAACATGTTTCTGTTTTGCACCCTAATTAGCAAATTCCTTGCATAAGACCTTAGCATGCATTCCCCATTTAAAAGAATTAAAAGGTTTATTTCAAAATAATTTTTATTAAAAGGTTAAATTTGAAATAACTTTACAGAGAGCCTACTAGGAAGTCTAAACACAACAGAAAACTGTTTTGAGGATAGGTTGCCAAGAATCCTCAAAATATTATTAGGGAAGCCACAAAAAGGCTATTTTTTTTTTTTTTTTTTTTTTTTTTTGCCTTTCGCTGATCAAACTACACAGAAACAGGGTGGCATTTAGACCTTCAACCTTATCAACAAAATAAAGAGAAAAAAAGTATCACAGAAAATATATTTGCAGGCTACCTCCCCATGGATAACAAAATAATTCAGGTATTATTCAGAGCCTTGTCATCCCAGCACAGCACAGGTAATTTCCACCATTTATCACCACTAAAGGCAGGCACCCCAGCAGCAGAATCACCAGTGTTCTCATTTGTTTTGGTAGTAGGTATCACCTTTGACTGTGCAGCCGAATTTCAAACTATCATTAAAAAATCATTACAACCCCAAATGGGACTTTGTGAACCTATGCTTCATCCAGAGTGGTTTTCCTGACCTCTCACAAAGATGAGAGCAGCAGTATCAGTAATGTAAATAAACTGCTGTGCCATACCATCAACATTTTTATTGTGGGTTTCTTCAACCCAGTGCTTCTTTTCAGCCTCTCTGTGAGCACAAAGTGAACTCCTTTTTACACTTTGAGAGACTGGGGAGACTGTAAAGCTGCACCAAAGATGCTTCTTTATGCAGATAATTATTGGTGCCATGCTATTCATTTTCCATAAGGCTCTTCATTTTGCTATGCCTTGATGCCCTGAACCTCAGTGCTTCCTTTGAGAACTCCAGTACCTGTAAAATCCATGAACCAGTTTTTCTCTGTTTTAAAATGTTTAAGCCACTTTTTATTGAAGCCGCACAGTGAATTATACAGCAGATTTCTCTTTGTGTAAGTGCTTTTATCACTCTTCAATTACATATACACTTTTAGCTAAAAATAGTTAACTTAAAACAAACTAAACCTGATTTAATGGATAGACAGTAAGATATGTTATTGACATCACAAGCCTCTGTGGAATATGTATTATGTATTTCACAGGAAAGAAATAATTTTCTTCTCTGAATCTGAAATTTTCATTTCCTGACCATACACAGTTCTTAGCCTCTTTTGCAGTCAGCTTCTTCTAAATGGCCTAATGTCAACCAGACTGAAAAAATAATGGTCTTTTTTTTTTACAGAAAACCTGAGATTTATATGTGTGTATCAAGCAGACAAAGCTAGCAAATGCATCGACATGTTTCTTATTCAAAGCACACAGAGCAGCACCACCCAAAGAAACATCACACCTGCTTGGCATAGTCTAACTCCTTTCTTATGAAAGTATGTTGATAGGATTGCAGTAAGAAACCTAAAATTTATATCACATTTCAAGGCCTACCTATATCGTCCTAAGGAATTGGGGCAGTTTGTCTGTTTGTCAGTGTACTTGCTTGAAGAGGGAAATCTCTGAAGAGCCTTTTTATAAATTAAAGATTATAGTTCTTCCAGGAAAATAAAATATCCAATTATACACCATGAATAAAAATTTATTTGGGGAAGATCTATCTGCATGGAAAGTCCTGATTCTTATAGCTGTGAACCCAGCCTCATGAGTTTTATGTTCAAATTCAAAATCACAGGTCAGGTAAGGATTTTGGCTGGGGAGTGCCTATCCATTTGATTCTGTGAGTGTCCTGGAGACAAAAGCATTGCCAGGACATACAATAGGCTGGACTCTTGTGCTTACCAGTATTGTCTACAACATCCGGGCACATACATGTGATGGAACGAGGCCATGCCTCCAAAGGACTGGTCCCTATAGATGACAAACAAATTTGCAGCTCTTGCTGACATGTAAGATCACTCCTCCCATGGCTAACATAATCCTGCAGTGTGACACAGCAGTTTTTTATGAAGTGTGTTTTCTATCCCTTCCTCAAGGAGAGACCCCTCATTTTGCACTGTTTTTCAAAGAGACTGTAAGGAATGTGTGACCCATTCCTCTCTGGTCCCTCCATAGGATGGTGTCCTGGTGTGTGTTCCCACTCACCTCACAGAATGAGAGCACCCATCAGAATGGGGTGATGAGGGTAGCAAAAGGCTTCACGAGGTTCTTCTGGAGGGATCTTGGAATATTTGTTTACATGGCTCCTGAAAATGATACTGTACTTTCTAGGTTTGGAAAAACTGTCACTAACCTTCTTGGAAGGTTCTGTCTTTTTATTCATTCTCTGTGTAGGATTTGATGAAATTGTTGTGTGTTTCAGCTATAACTATTTCCTCTTACTTTTGACTTCCAAAATATCTGCAAAACTTTCTGTCTCCTTAGTCAAAAACAACACAGGAAAACACTCAGAGAGAGAAGAGGGTTGGAAGCAGAAATGAAGTAAATATTGTTTCCATTGAAGGTGGTGATGTATACAACACAGGAGAAACAAGTCTTGTATCTGCAAGTTTGAAAAAAGTTCTATGAAAAGCAAGTTACCTTTTCCGTGAGAAAAATAAATGTTTTCTTGTTTGCTATTTTCTGGTTGTGCCAAATGCTGGAGAGAATTAAAAAGAGACAAGGTATTTACAATTCTGATGGAGGAGTAGGTGTTGAAAACATTACATGTGATGGCAAGCATGGCTAGAGACTGTCTGGTATACTGTGCAAAAAATTGGCAGAGAAGAGCACTGCTCACCAAGCTCTGCAAGGCTCAGCTCTGCTCCTGACTGGCAGTGATTAACCTGTGTGATGAGGCTCTGTGCTCTGCCTTGGGAGGGCTCAGTTATCCTGCTTGAAGAATATGATGAATATTTCTATCCTATTTCGCAAGGGGGGGAGGAGAAAAGGATGAGAATAGATATGCACTTATTTTCATCTTATTCAGAAAAACAAGATAAAGGAGGAAGGGTTCTGCTTTGGGAAAAATGCAGCAAGTTTACTGACGGACCTAAAATGAGATCAGAAGCTTTTAAGGTCATTGAAAAAAAGACATAAACTCTTTCCTGTTATGGTTCTTGTGTCACTCATGGCACTGCAGCAATAGCAAGAAACACAGGAACTGCACAGAGCCTCCAGTCCCAGCCTCTGCCAGATAAAATGTGTTAATTTATTTGAGGGTAGGATTTTGCTGTCTGTCATGTGCATGTAATCTATGATAAAGGTTCTGAATACTTAAGACTAAGTGTTTTAGGGACAGTGAATGACCAGAGCTCCTAATCTGATGAAAAATTCACTAGCAAAAGCCTATTTTAAAATGTTTGTAATATTTTCAGGTTTTTTGGTGCTGTATTTTGTGGTTGTTTCCAAGACCTAAGAATTGTGCTTTTCTAGAGAAGACCTATAAAGGACATTTTATCTTTTCTGTTTGTGACTCTTCCAACTACGCTGGAACCCAAGAATATTCTGCATTTTTGTCAAACAAATAAAGATAATTTGCATTAAAATAATCAATGTATATTTACACATACATTTCAATGTATACGTAAATAATTTTGAAAAATTGGTCCTGTTTTGTGGATATTTACCATAACATTGATAAATGTTTGCAAATGAGGTATCATGACAGGACCTGTGCAATTCAATGAAACTGTAAAAAAAAAGGTTAATTGCCCATTTTACTTCTCAAACTCCTTTCTCTTCTCTGCCCCCTTGTTCAGTTGAGTGCTTGCTATTTTTCACTGAAAGTCCTAGGAAAAAGAATCGATTTAATTTAAATAGAGAACTCTGGGTTTTTTACTGATATTTATAATCCTTGAAAGCAATATTGCCTAACTTCTGGAGTCAGCTGAAAGGATGCATGATATTACTATAAAAAATATATTTATCAGGAGCTTTCCATCAACTTTTACTTCATGGTAAAGTGGTAATCGTGGGAATAAAACATTATGTTAGACCTATTCTCTTGAAAATACATACACTCAAAATGGTGGGCTGGAGGAACTCACATAAATAATTTTTAATGTTACTTCAGTGGTCGAATCCAAGCATAGCTGCAAGAGTATCCACCGTAGAGAGAAAGATTCAGATTTGATTTACAATTCATCTTAAATCCCAGAAAAGCCATCTACATCTGGTTTTACCAGTGCTTGTCTTCCTCCAATGCTCTAGTACTGTTGACATAAATGTTAGATAGAGATTTTAGCAAAAGTTCAGATTTATCATATATGCATTTATTTCAGGGACATTATTGGTTTTAAATGTCTACTTTGCATAGAGTTTTTATGAGTTACTGAGGTAAATCTTTTTTGGTTCATTTCTGTTTTAATTTCAGGAATATTTTTAAGTGGATTAAACTGATCCTTTCTGTAACTCTACAGACATCACTGGAGTCACATTAGGGACATATTAAAACTGTTTTCTCATCAAGCATCAGGGAAATATGCTTGGAAAATGCTTTGAATTCAATGTCTTTTGATACTGCCTGAATATAAAATACAAAATCCTGCAAAAATTACCTAGTCTGGTCCCTTTCAGAATTTCTTTCCAGTAGATAATATGGAACCAAGAACTTAGAAAGATGCCAATGAAGGCAGAAATATTATATATAAAGAAACTAATGAAATAACAATTTTGAAAATAGTGTCTTTGTGAGTTACTGTAATTTGGAGGAATTTTTCTTCTTTTGATCCCATCCTAAAGTATTGTATTTAGATTTTTATAGAAGTTTAAAAAATATTCTTTAAAAAAAATCATAAAATTAAACACATGAGGCTCTTTTAGAATATCAGGAAATGTTTTTGCACTGTGTGGGTGGCAGAGCACTGACACAAGTTGCTCAGGATTGTTCTCTTCATCCTTGAGGATATTCAAAAGCTGTCTGGTCATGATCTGCGGCGACTGGCTTTAGAAGACCCTTCTTAAGTAGGATAGTCTAGATCAGATGATCCCCTGAGATACAACCCCATCTCAGCCATGCTGTGAATCTGTGATTGAAGCCAAAGATGATCCTAATGGGAAGACCTTTGCATAAATCTCTATTGCCTGAACATTTCCTTTCCAAGAAAAGTGAAAAGGAGTTGGGGTTAAAAAAGCCATGGGATTTTGCTTGTGGCCGTGGGAGCAAGCACCCTAGTTGTAATAAACCACAATCACTGCGGTTATGGTGAGCAAAAGTTCACTCCCATCACCTCCTGGGATTTAGTATGTTAATGTTTCTAGAAAGTTCTCTGTTTCCCTAGTTATTATTGGTCTATGTTTGCTGCAGTAATTTTAATATTCCTAATCCTCATTTCCCATTGGAACCCTTCCCTCAGATTCATCCCCTAACCTATCCTATATAAGTTACTGTTACCCCTCCTGGCCCTTGCCTTTTGTGGTGCACCCTATACAGAGATCACCTTCTGTAAGTTTGTTATTTTAACCATTAAATCTTCTTTGTTTTCGGGTCACTAAATCATGCCCGTCTCTCTTATTCATCACCTTGGGACTTTTCCTGATACTCCAAGGCAGTGGAAATAAACCATACATTCCTTTACTTTAAGATACTGTCTCCAAATCATCATTATACATATCTGCATTTCTTTTTCAACAGTTCTTATCATAAGACACAGCAAAACAAAAGATTTCATTAATTCTCTCATTATCTCACATTTCTCCTATGAACATTACATATGAACTTCATATATTTAAGAAAACAAGGTCCATTTACCCCAAAAAGTGATGTCACATTTGTTGGAAGTTTAGGACATTTTTTGTTTATTTTTTTATTTTCAAAATGCAAATTTATCCTGAAACTCTACTCATGATCAATTTTTTTTCTACTATTTTCCCTACACTTCTCTGCTTGCTTTGATGAATTGGAGTCCTGAAGGTATCTCTGGTGATGAGAAAAGGAAAGCTCTATTTCAATAGCTTTTACATTGAAGGTATTTCAACAGCAAATGCAATTGTTTACAAATAGAATTAGTAGAATAGAAAACTTTCCTAACATACAAAAATCTTCTGAAAAATGAGCATGTCTGCAATTGCTCTATCAAAACAATTTTAACTGGATAGGAGCTTGCTGAGCACATTATTGCTCATGTGGAGAAGAATTCAGTTGTACCATACTGTTACCACTACCTGCACCTCTATTTTGTAAAAATTTAGGAAGGGGAGTACCCGTTTTCTCAATTAATTGCAAACACAGCCAGCCCAGGGACAGCTGAGTCTTCCCCTTTGTACTTGGGTTATTTTCTGTCTGTTCAAGAACCCAGGAGAATTTCACAGATAATATTGCAGGGTAACCAATTTGGCACTCCAGGTCTGGTCACATTAGAGCTCTTGTGATCACAAATGCACAAACAGGGTGGTATTAACAAAAAGTCTGGGTGCATTTGCAGTTCCAGATGCACAAATAGCATGAGTTACACTATAAACCTGAACACATTCTTTAAGATTCCAGATTCACAAATACTGCAATTTATTGATTGGTGCAACAGGATTAGGTTCAGAAATCACCATTGATAAATTCACTGACATCAGAAATCATAAGCGATATTATTACTGCAGAATAAAGCTTAACCAATAAGCATTCTTGTGGGGGAGGAGATGGGTACATCCTTTTGACCTCCAATAAACTGAAGTAGACTCTCTGACCATCTCTCCCTTTGAATTAGATTTATATTGTTTTCAAGAGTGGAGAGATTTTTTAATTTGATATCATTTCATCATTAGATGGAGTTTGAGTGACTTTAGTAATACATGCAAAGCATGTGTAGGTTTTTACTTCATTAACATATCCAGGGCATAAAAATTCAAATGTATTTTCAAGTTGGTGAAACATAGCTCAGCTTTTGGTGGCTGTTTGGGTTATTCCTTTGGCTTAATTCCCATTACCTGTATTGATTTAAACACAACATGACTACAACTCCTCAGAGCCACACCATTCTTTGTTTCCTGCCTCTTCCAGGGTACTGCACCAAGTTCCCTCAAAGTCTCTGCTCATAAGATTTGCAGACAGTTTGTTTCTGGTGAACTATTGCTAACATGCCACTTGCTGAGTTCTGTCTTTCAGTATTTTTCTACAAACTCTCCCACTGAAATGTTTCTATTTTCATTTGTTTTTGTCTTTTTTTCCAGAAACCTAGAAGTTATTTCAGTCAGATTAGAGAAGAAAAGAGAATACATGATAGCATTGCCATTATAGCTCTTACTTGCCTATTAAGAAAAACCAATAAAAGTTCTATTTGTATCCTGATTTTTGCTTTATTCTTGTCATCTCTTATCATTCTGTAGTCACCGTTTGTTTCCACTTTAGTGGAGTCTGAATTAAGAAAATGCTTGAGACTCAAAGGTTGAAATTTTGGCAGTCGTCCTTCAGAGGATGAGGATTGGTCTGGTGCAGGGCCAGGAGCTGAATTCAATGATCTTTGTGAGTCTCTTCCAACTCAGCATATCCTGTGATTCTGTGATTCTGTGATTAAGGGCAAAGACAGCTGTAGTTTCCTGAAGTGCAAAATAAAACATTCATATCATACAGCTGGAATACAGGTTACTATATGAACAGCATGATTTCTTAGAAAACAGTTCTTTAAATGGTGACCTGATTAAATATTTGTTTTCAGTTTGATAGTGTGAGCAACAGCAGGTACACTTTCTCTGTGTTTCTAGTAAAGAGAGGCTCAGGGGAGAAAAGCTGATGCACTTGTTTGGTGTAGTCTTATATTTATAAGGTGTTGGGATACTGTGTCCAAACCTAGTGTTTAATTCCTGTCTTTGTAAAAGGAATCTGATTGTCAGCTTCCTGGATCTGAGCTTTGGATCTTCTCAGTTTTTGAAACTTATAATAACCTTTCAGATCAGGAGTTGTCTATGCTTAGTTAAATATTCAGTGTAATCAGACAAGGTCTAAGGTCCTTCCTATGTATTTTATAGATTTTCTTTTCCAAATAAGTTTTGGTTTTAGATATATAAGGTTTCAAGCATATTAATTTCTTAGATTTACTGTGGTTTTTTACTGCTTCACCTGTTGCCAACTCACAGCTCATATGTTTAAAAAATGTAAATATGAGATAAAGTTTTAAGTTACTTATCAAATGTTAGAAGGCAGCTGAAAAACAGCTTTTATCACATCTGCCTGTGATTTAAAAAAAAAATACAATGAGAATTAACATTTGACTGGCTGCTAAAACAAACAAACAAACAAACAAACAAACAAACAAACAAACAAACCAGAAATCCAAACCAAACAACCCCAGAAAAATAATCCACAAAAGCACTGTAAATACAGAACTGGTGGCATTCATTTAAATATCAATGTAATGCAATATAATGCAGTGTAAACTACAGATACTCCTCTCACCCTCTTTGGTGACTGTGAAAACATTTGCTAATTGCCTATACTCCCACCATCCTCCTTCCTTCTGCTGAGGCTCTCCATCAGAAGCTGCATAATCATCAGTCTTTGAAGTCAGCAGCATTCTGCTAACAGAGCAATTAGTTGAAGCACCATGAACCAAAGGTGGTAGATGGGTTCCTTTTTTTTGTGACATATAAACAGCATTTATCATAGACCTGAAAAAGATTAATAATACACACATGGATTTGCTACATGCTTTTTTTTTTTTTTTTTTTTTTTTTTTCCTGTTTTAACACGGTGATTGAATGCCAGCAATTATGTTTTGAAGTGAGGGTTTTCAGGCTGCAGAGTCTGGTGTGTCAGATCTCAGGGTCCTGACCTACAACAGATGTCACATGACATCAGGAATCCACATCTAACAGCTGAAATGACATTTATCTGACTGAATGTAGTCATTTTATATTGGAACCAGCTATCTGGACTTCCATTTTTGTCAGTGGGAAGAAATAGATTAATTGCTTCTTTAAAGTGCTTTATTTAAAATACGTACATCAAGGTTCATGGCCATTCTGAGACAGTTTTATGATGCTAATCAAAATGGACATAGTTATTGTATTAGTGGGACCTCAAACCAAAATGATCTTGCCTGGGCATCTGGATATAGGAACAATATTAAGGTTTTCTGGGTAATAGCAAAACCTGGTTAAAAGATAATTTCTCAGAATTTTTACTGTTATCTGTTGCATTGCAGAATCATAGAAACATTTCAACATTTTTGGAAGCCTTGAATATGATTTTCTTTGACTTTCAAATCCATAAATTTCAAAATAATCTCTACATAAACTCTTGTAACTACAGCAGTTATATGACAAGAGTTCTTCTAAGGCTGTTGCATTGATCTGCTGAACGAGCTCATCAAGACACCTTTACAGATACTTCCACAGTATGTGCTTCTCTTTTTTATGTTTAGTGAAGAAAAGGGAGATAAATAATAGCATTTAATAAAATAACACTTGCTTGTATTAAGAATTATCCATTTGAAGTTAATGACAAGAATAAAACATAACCAAAATATAACATAATTATGCCCTGATAATCCAGTCCTGTTTTATTAATAAAAAATTCTTTAAAAGAGTGAGCAATATAAAATCATGTTTCCACCTCCATCCATCTTTCATTCTTTCTCTTGTGTAAAGCTTAATATTTTTTTTCAAAGACTGCAGGCAGATCACAGAAAGCTGAAGAATCACCTTTGTCGTAGAGTAGAGTTAAAATGGAGAAAGGAAAAGAAAATAGTATGCATCTTGCTATTGCGTGATATTCGGTGCAAACAGAACTCTAGAGTGCTGCCCAAAGACAGCACCACTTTACTGAAATGATTTACTATATGCACACTCTGAGCCACAGATGCATAGTTAAAGTAACAAATCTGCCTTGTAAATGTGTTCTACTGCATTCACTACAGCTTGGACAATGCAAAATGAATTTGTTTCTGTAGACAGAAATGTTAATTAAAGTGCAGTTGTGTTACACAAACAGGCTAGAGACATATTATGTTCCATTTTATTGAACACAGAACATTTTCTGATGTAAATTTTATCTTGAATTTGCAATTAAAAACCTTGTCAGTGGATATATAGTATTAATAATCATGGACAGCTATTTTATCATGTGTGGACGAACCATGGTACTACTGTGTGAACTATGGTGTATTTTTTATAAACTAAAACTTCCTTTTTTTAGTAGACAATATAAAGGTATTGTCTTCCCATTAGGAGTTTTAAATACAATGAAGGTATGAAATTGCAGTACACAAGGGTATATCATTTGAGTTGTAGAATAAATGGACCCTCTGTCCCATGGAGAAAGTGAAGTAGAATGCAAGAGGCCATGGTACTAGGGCAGAGAGAAATGAGATCTGGGAGGAGTTTTGAGAGAAGGGATTCAGCTACATGCATTTGCTCTAAGAAAGACTGAAAATTGCCCCAAAGTACATACCCAGGAAAATAGATTTTGTCCTGAAATTTTACTTTTTATTGCAAAGTTGGATGTTTTGTTGTTTTTTCTCAAAGCAGAGGAATTGCTCTTCATGCAATTTATCTAAAGAATAAATGTTGTGCTTTATATGAAAGTTGCCTATGCGTATATTCAGGACATAAACTTTCCTCATATTATTCAAGCCTAGCAAACAGGTTGATTTAACAGAAAAGTTAAATCAAGCTTTATTCCAGAAATTTGTACAAGTATGATTTGTGTTCAGTCAAGTGAGAGAGTATGGCAAGATATTTAAGGCCATCATGACTTGTAGCATTCAGTCTACATAAAACAAAACAGAAATCTCTTGCCTAATCAAAGGTACATGTGCAATCACAGAGTAAGGAATCCCAGACATGGAAACAACAATCACTCTGTTAAACTAGGCAGCAAGCTCCTCGTCTCCAGGGTGTTGTTGGTAAGTGTAGTAACCCTACGCTGACTTTGTCGCAAACCTCCTGAGACACTTGGCTTGGCTTAGGCTCTTCTATTTGAGTGTGTGATTGCTCTTTTAATCTGTGCATCAACAATTATTTGGAGATATGAGAAATTTCAAGCTCGGGAACAAAAATTACTGGGGGAAGCAGGAGTAAGAAGGCTGTGAAAAGTCTGGCAAGGACCAATGCAGCAGCTTTCCTTTTGCCTCCCTGATGGAGGAAGGGCTGTGCTGTAATGCAACACCCACCCAAACTGCAGCTGCACTCCCACCCACCAAAGCTTTGCAAAGGGCAGTGGGGGGGACAAAACTGTCTCTGTCCAGTCAGGCTCTTTAAAATAAGAGAGTTTAAGTTGTTTTCTAAGGAAATGTATTTTAAGTCAATGAACTTGAATACATGTCTAGCTTTCTCAAAGATGCTGTTACCTACATAGGGGAAAACTTGTTTCTCAGATTAATTTCCCATTTTATTGATTCAGAAGGAAGAGGAAGGGAAAGGAAGAGAAAAGGTGTGTCTGCATTAGGATACAGCACAAAACAATTGATGTCCTGAGTGAAATAGGTGAAGCTGAGGATCCACTACCAACACTGTTTTGTGGGCAGAGCTGGTTACTTCAAAATCTCTTGTCTGGTCTCATAACAAAAACCTTTTCTAATCAATATAGTTTTTCTCCAGAATTTGGTGAATTTATTTATTTTTTTAATGACTAGTATAATATTGTGTCTTGATTATTTCATGAAGATTTGTTAAAAATCTTTCTGGTTTTACATAATGTTACTGATTGAAAACATCCTTTCCTATATATTTGAATTAATTGTCCTCGTGTACAACTGGTAGTGACTTATTTTTATGTCTACAGTTTCAAGGATCCTTTTAGTTGAGCATTTATTTGCAGAGTAATCCTAAAGGAGTTCCATCCCACTTCCATTTAGCAACAAGTGTGTGTGTATATATACATACATATCTGGCATTAGAGTAAGTAAAATGTATCTTTTGAAACTCCATCTGCTTATGTGGGAACAAACTAGAACATGTAGACATTTCTATGAAAAAGTATTTCTTTCAAAATGCAGTTAAGAATTTTTCTTAACAGTCTGAAGTATTGCATTGATCTATTTTGTCATATTTACATATGTTTTAGCAGACAAATTTATTGCCCAGTATTTGAAAAGCTGAAAAAGTACCTATTTTACCAGTGTGAAATCTATGGTTACTTTTACATCAAATAGTGGTTTAAAAATGGAGTGTACTTTCAAAAAAAATTCATTATTTTGTTATATTTTTTCTTATCATAGACCAGTTTCATAGCACACATAATGGATTCTTCCAGTGTAAAACTAAACCCACATACTTGTCCCAAAGATTTTGTTAAGGCAAGTAATCATAGGGAAATGATTGTTTCTACATTTGTGTTTCCAACCTAATTTAAGAGATGTTCAACTTAAGAATGGCTAAGATTTTCTGAAAGACAGGGATTTGGTGTTTGTAGCAGAGGGAGAGGACAGAGGAATGTTCATAAAGAGAGAGTCTAAATCTCCAAAGACATTGAATATAAACTTTTCATTATTATATATATTTCACAAGTATATTTATTTGTGTAAGAAATTTTTTTAAGCAAGGAATTGGGAGACAAGTTCAGATTGTCTGAAAATCAAAATAATTTACAGAATTTTCTTGAGCCTCGATTCTAGACACTCCTTAGCAACACTGAGACCAGATCCAGTGGAAATTTCCTGTGCTCAGCAACTGACAAACCACAGAGATAAATTATTCAAAATAATTTATCCAAAATAAATTATGTAGCCTACACAGTTTATTCCGACTTCTCTAAAATTCTAGGCAGCTTTTAAACAAGTTTATAGCTAATGTTTTTGTATTGCACATATAAATTGCCGCTAGAATTAATGTGTGAATGTGTTATATGTGTATATATTTATATATATACATTGTGATGGGCTAGAACACTACTGTTGTAGACAAGGCATGTCAGATTCTGCAGCGTGTGATTATGATGCAAGACAAAGTCTGAAAGGAGAGTATAAGAAAACCTTTTTCATCTCCTCTAAATTAGAGCCTTTTCTCTGAAAGACTAAGATGGTGTTTGAGGACAATTTGAAAAAGAAAGTGTTCTATTATGTTTCCAATGTGCATGCTTGCTATCAGGAAATAAACTGCTGGAACTCACAAAGAAAACAGACATGTTAGTTTCCCCATGTTGTCAAGCTAATTTCTGCTTCATTCAGTGATTGTATTTAGTGTATAAATCATAGTCTACTGTATTAATATCTGATCTTTGCTCCCCAGGTATCATAAATAGTGAGATTTGAGGCCAGACTCCCATTTGTATTTAAAAAAGTTAAATGTCATTTATCTCCTATTTTAGTTTCTTTCTGTTCAAAACTGTGTTCAATCCCCTTATTTAGATGGCATCTAACACTGCAAATGACCAGAAGTCATACATATGTCACAATTTTTGCCAATAAAATTCCTTCATGCTTAACAGGACCAAACAAACATCTTTCTCACTCCTGACAGTTCTATGCCTGTCCCTACCAGGATCTGCACCCTCCCTGTTCCTTGGTCTATCTGTCCTGAAAGTGTAATCAGTACTCAGCCTAAAGGTAACCTTTACTGAGCATTTGCAAGCACCAGATCCATGCCCTGGCTGAGGATTTAAAGGTCATCCAAAGCCTCCAGCTCCAACTCTTGCTGCCTACCAGGGCAACCTGGTTGAACCCTGTTGAAGTTGTTTCACTTTGCACAAAAATTCCAAATATCTTCTGGATAAGGAGGGAAATGGAAAGCTAATTCATGAAGGCAGCAGTACAGTGGAGAAAGCATTGTGTTCCACAGATTGAATTTACCTTTTATATATAAATTGCACTCATGTCCTAAAATAGAAATTGGAAGATTTAGGTTTTATGCAAGTTTGGCAGAATATTTATGTGAATGGAGGGATGAAAAAAAAATGTAGTGCACTAACTGGCATTCCAAGCTTCAATCCTGAGTAGTTTTTTAACTTACAGACCTTATAATGATGAGGGGCGATTTGAAACAAAAAGATAAAATGTATTTTTGCTAAGCAAATTCTTCCCAAATCTTTTTTTTTTTTTTAATTATGATTGTGCCAAAAAACAACTGTCAGGAAAAAAATTATGTAATTTAATTAACATTCACGAAGTCCTAGAAATACCTCTAGTTTTATGAGAGGTAAGTTTATTATATAAATTTAGGAAGTGGAAAAGAAAACCAAAGTACAGCTATATAAAGAGACAAAATATAAAGCAAAGATAGGTTATCTTCTTTAAACTGGTAAGTACTGACACAAGGATGGCAATCTTCATGAAATCTCAAGGGTTTGAGTTAGTTGTGATAAAGACTGAAGAACTTGAAAGGCAGTAGAATGTGTAGAAGGTATAATTTGAAAAATTCACACTGTGTATTTGATTTCTTTTTCAAAATTGCATTTTTTAAAACAGAACCTTGAACAATGCCCATCAAAAATCCATTTGTTCATAGATGTATCTACCAGTACCTCTTTGCTGATATCAACGTAATTATTCTAGGAGTTCACGTGGCATGCTGGAGAACATGTCTTATTTAAGAATGACTAGGAAGGACAGGTATGCCAGCAGATTCAAAATTGTCTGCAACTAACATAAAGGATGCATTTATCATCAATGAACTGCAGTTTTAGTTGTTCTCCCTACATTAATTGGCAAAACCAGAATGCTTTATTTGGCTTCCAAATAAATGTATGCACAGTTGTCTTAGAGATAGAAAGGATTATGCGTTAAGAGCTACCATATAACCATCCCCAGCGCCGGAGGGAGTGACAGCAGAGCCACCACCCCCAAGAGAGACTTGCTGAATTTGTCATCTTTGTCAGAGCGGTGAAAGAGTGTTGTCATCTGGTATTGTTCATTTTGTGTGCTGGGGGTGCTGTGCCTGTTAAATAAACAGGTTCTTTCCACTTCTCTCCGAGGAATCATTCTCAAACCAGTTGGGGAGAGGGGCCGTGTGGGTTTGCTCTCTGGAGGGGTCCCCGTATGGAGGTTTTTTCACAAATTTGCCCTAAACTAGGACACTAACATAACTGTTTATGTGTTTAATTTAGGACATGTATGTGCAGTTAATCATTTGGATATAGAAATATTCATGTTTATTAAAACAAATTTACACCTGCAATTTTTAAAGTTCTGTTTATTACAGCAGCAGTCCCAAGAACTCAGACATTTTTCTGAGGCAAAGCACTCTGATTTCTTACTTCTGAATCAGAATGACTCATATTTCTTTACTATTTGAAGATGAAGGTCCCCTGTCAGTAATGTCTGAGGAACATACTGTCAATATTTTCTCTCATATGTATGGGAAGCCTGAAATAAACTACTGGTTCCTGAGTGTCTATGCTTGTGGCAACTTGTCAACAAACCACAGAATATCACAAAACTGCATCAGTGGTTCTGCATATGGCTCACAATTTAACCAGCAAAGCAAGGGCCTGGGTATGCTGGCTCAGCTCACTATGAGGTCAAGCTGAATGGCTGAAAGTGACACAGGAAGGCAAGAAAGTGTAGAGACAACCAGGGGATACCCACCATACCAGGCAAGAGGTTTCTTTCATCCATACAACAACTTCAGTTAAGAAGGAAAACAGCAACTGGATCTAAGCCATTTCTCTTCCACTGTGAGAAGGGGATGGGAATCTTCATTGTGGATCCTTTGCGTTGTGTGTCTGAAATATGTATGATAATTCCCCTGGTCAGTAACCAGCGATGCAGACTATAGACTTTAGAAAAGAAAGGAGGAACTATGCTGGTATAATTCTGTTTATGTGTATTTTTATATGTTCCTTGCAAGCTCAGGACCATGGGCAGAATTTTGAGACATCTCCTGTGAACTCTAAGCTGCTGCAAGCACTTTCCCGTACAGCACAACAGAATATAATTTTGTGATTGACAGGAAGGAATTCTGACTCCCTGACCTTTATTGAAAAGATTGAAGAAGACTGAATGGGCTTTAGTGGACAAATGTCAGCGCCATGTACTGTCTAATCTCCCTTCAGAGGTGAGAAGTAGTGTAACCTTCCATTTTTTAAAGTGCATTGCATTTTGGACAGTGACATGTAGACTACCTGACAGCATGAGCTTGAAAGGATTCATTGATCCCTTTTACTTCTGTTTTAACTAGATGTAACTTCAACATCTCAATGTTCTCTGAATATTTTGCAGATTTCAAACATTAACAGAAGGAGTTCAAAAGGGCCCTGAAAAGAGAATCCAGCACACCAGTCCTGACTGCCAACCAAGTCCAGGTTCAGATTTACGCTAGGGATTTCTAGTTCAAGTTTCAGGAAAATTTATTTCTGCATATGCTCACAGGAGAATAGTTCCTCAGGATGCTGTCCAAAGAGAATATTGCATAAAATGCAACATAAATAATTTTCTCCTTCATCGTTTTCCTTTCAGAATGGTTCATATAGAAATTGTGAGATAAAATGTGTATACTAGTCTTAAAATGAATTCTTCAGCCCTAGATTTGTGATTAAAATACCTTTTTCATTTGATAGTTATGAATGTCAGGGCCACTAAGTTCAAACACATTTTATGCAATGCAATTGATAAAGACATGATTAATAGTCTATGTCTTGTTGGGGCAGTACCACCAAACTGGCTGTGAGAGGTTAATGTGCTGTGTCTCTGGTGGTAAGAAACCACATGGCACTTCTCTTACCTAAACAGTGAAATTTTCATCTCTGCTGTGAAGAGGTCAAAGAAAATGGCAAGAAATCAAATGTGCAGTGGATAATAATCAGAATTAGTACAGGAGTTGGAAGAAAAATTATAGGTTACTTGCCACTGTTAATTGTACGTTTTGAACCATTTGTTATAATTCCAGACATCTATGTAAGAAGAACCACTAATTAACCTCAGTCAGTACCAAGCCATGAACATGTGTATTACACACTGTTGATAATAGACCAGGCTGTGCTAAGAAAGGAACATGTTCCAGTAGAATGTCACTGAAAGGAAAGAAGGGGTGTATACATAAAGCATGGCACTCTTTTAGGAGATGGCCTGAACTGTTGCCTGTTTTTGCAAAAGCATGAATACACTTTTGATATTTAGTTTCTAATCAATTACTGTATTGATCAATGCACATTTTCTGGCTTGATAGATAATCATCATTATGTTTAAAATTGTTTATTTCAGCCTTGCAAAACTGTCACTCCTCTAGCCAAAGAATTTTATTTTTTTTCAGCTCTCAGACAAGAAACAGTGTGGGAACTCTGTGCCTGTGCTGAAAGCAGCTGCTCCCAAGCTGATGGGTGAAGGGCCCTTGGAAGCCATAGTCAGATGCCATGAAATTGCATCCAGCTCATCTCATGTTTTGCCATCGCCAGTAGGTAGGGATGACCTTTACAAGGCAGCAGATTTCACTGCAGTGTTAGGAAAACAAGGTATGTGTGCATGAAGTAACCCCTGACTGCAGTGAAAGTAGGGGACAAGATTTCCCATTCTGTAGACTCTCATTTGTTGAACTGCAGAGAATCACATATTTCTTTTGACTGTGTGGTTTTATTTGACATTTCTGAGCAATCAAAAAAAACCTAAAGCATGTGCAGACCTAGATTTATGAAAGCCTTACACATGCTCACAAAACCTAAAAATTAGATTACATTATTATTTAATTGCCTTGTACCTACTTATTAAATTTTAAGACTTCATATTATTATTTTAAAATTTATTAATATTATGTTAAGATAAATTTTATTAGGTAAAGCCTTAACTAGAATGAACAAAATATTTTATATTAAAATTAATTTATGGTAAAACTCAGTTATTTAACTTCATTTTAGTTTAAACATATTCAGAAATTTTTATCTTGCTTATGGGGTGTATAGGAAAGGGACTGAAAATACTATAACTTACCTGCTTTTAACAACAAAGCTTACAAAGACATTTTGGTTTTTTACTCATTTTCAATGCCTCATTGTTCACTGTTTATTACAGGAACTTTGAGATTTTTGAGAACTTCTTTGGATGTGACCTTTTTATTTTGTGTCTATTTAAATGCAGATAAACTCTCCAGGATGTTTTACAATTTCCTGTAGGTACCTCCAAAAGATGGACCAGTCCTACAAGGATTCACTATGAACGAGTGAGACACATACAATTAAAACAGCTAAATAAATATGACTAAAAAAGTAAAATCATAGACATAGATCACCAGCTGAAGTATCAGGGTGCAGTAGGGCAACTAACTAAACCAAGTATAATTTTGGGCTATTTTCATTTTAGGCTTAATTCTGAGTTCATTTGCTTTAGATATGTGCTTGAGTTAATTTTATAGGCCTAAAAATTATGTACTTAGAGAATCCCACTCAGAGGTATATCAAGGCAAGCATCAGCAATAGTATAAGGAAGAAAATTAATTTCTGTCTAGACAGCCGGCAACATGCACCCTGCTTGTCTTCTATATCTGCAAATTAATCCCTGATTCATTTGAAGTTATCTGTTCCTGCTGCAAATGACCTGGCTCATTTGAGTTACTAACTTGGTGCCACTAAAAGCTCTGGCTGTGGGCTGTGGTTTGTTGAAGAAATGTGTACAATTTCATAGTAGGCACCTCCTCAGGCAATAAAGGATGATGGATGAGATCCCTTTTGCAGGATCTGGTGAATGGGTTGGCCACCAGGCTCTGTCTTGTTTTTTTCAGGACTAGATCAGTGGAATTTGGGGAAAATTGAGGGGAACTCTTGTATCCAGCACATGCCAGTGTTGGTGTTGCACAGTACTCTGTAGAAAGCTTACATTTTTGAGTTTGCTTTCTTTCACTTCTAGGACTACAGTCTGCCTTTCATTTTGTACTCAACCTGACACACACACACACAGCCCCAGACTGCTGTGGCAGTACTTTTTGTTTTCTTATCCCAAAGTGCTGTTAGCCTCACAGCCTCATCCTAGAGGATTCAGGAAATATTATCTCATCTCTGAAGTTGGGATGTGTAGGAAATGATTGCCACTGAAATGTGAATTTTCCTTTTCCAGCCATTGCTTCAGAGTTTTTAGTTGATAACTTTATGCTAGGGAACACATAAATCTTAATAGATAACTCTAGTAGAAAATAGTGATATAGGTGGCCAGTGAGGATTTGCTGATAACGCAGGTGCAGAAAGCTAAACAGCCAATTGATGAGTGCAACACTTGTGCCTGATAAAAGCCCAGTCTCATTCTGCAGTGCAACAGTCCTGATGAAATCATATTGTTACTGTGGAAAAAATATTCAGAGTATCATCTTCTGCAATGGAGAGTATGAACAGATGAGGATGAGCTGCGGAAATCCACACCAATCATTTTATTGGCCAGTGATTTGGAGTTTTCCTTCTTTCCCTTTCCCTTTCCCTTTCCCTTGATTTGTTACACAACAATATTTTTTGCTGAATACACTCATGACTCTTTGTCCTTTTTCAATAAGTGTTTTTGAAGACACTCATTTTATCTTAGTTGCCTGTAAAGACTGTGAATACAATGAACTAAAAAAATTGCCCCATAAAAAAAGGAAATATGTTCCTTCCAATACTAATAAGAAACATTGCTGTGACAAAATAGAGCAATTTAGGCATGTACCAATATAAAATATCAGGATTCACTATTCTTTTTTTTTAACAGATAGTCAATATCAAGTAAGATGGCACAGCTGTATTTTCTTATAGATTTTTCCTTAGATTGAACAATTAATTGTCATTTAACAGGATGTGTATAATTTGTAAATATCACTGAATATTATAGCACTTAAATGATATAAATTTAGGGTTTTTTTTACATCCCTGTGCACTAGTTAGAAGACCTTTTATGATTTTTTTGCTGTTATTGTCCTAAAATTGATTCTACTGATCTACTATAAATTCCCCTTTCCGCATTCCCCATATGCTGCACAGGGTGGGAGGAGGTGGGAAACAGAGGAGTTGAGAGTGACAAAGTAAAAGTAAGCCTGGTAAGGAGGGATAGGAAGGGTATATTTTAAATGCTTGTGCCTATTTCGTACCACTCAAATCTATTTTAGCTTACAAAAATTATTTTTCCCCAAGCTGATTAGTTTTTGCCATGATGGCAACAAGTAAGTGACCTCTCTGTCTTTATGCTGACCAACAAGCTTTTTCATCACATTTTCTCATCCTGTCCTGTTGAGGAGAGTAAGAGAACACTTGTGTGGCATTTTGACCCTTAAATAATACTGCCCCAAAACAGTTCTTTGTGTGATGGAGAAGATCACTCATTAGAAAGCCAGACAGGGAAAAATAACATCATTTTGACCCATAAAAATTATTGCATAGCAGTATTCTGAATGGTTGTTAGGACAACAACTTATGTGGACCACAATGAAGATGTTTCTGTGCTGAAAAGTAAAATTATAAGAGCTTTGTAAAATTTAGAACTATATAGACAGAAAAGACTGTGTCATTGATGCATTAAATGAGGAGAGAACCAACGTGACCAGTTAGAATGATAAAAGTCAATAGGACTCCAGATTTGATGATCAGTGATAGAGAAGGGAGCTGAGTTTCAGAACAAAAGGCCAAGATGTGCCTTTTAGTCTCACTAAGTTTTATCTGATGCCTAATTATCTATGATGGGTTTCAGAGGAACAAGGAGAGGTTTTGGATGGGAGAGGTAGTGATATAAATTTGTCTTGTACAAACTAACTTTGAGGCTGAAAATATACTTGTGCAAAAAGTCATTCATGCAAACTTTTCAGAATCATATTCTAAATGCATTATATTATCTTTAAGTTGATGAAATAAATTAGAATTCAAAAGACTAACTCCTTGTATTTGTCTCTTAGCATCTCAGTATTGATATTATCAAAGTTTGCTTTCAAAGTTATAGGCTGTTATTAAGTCAAATATCAGACTTTACATTATGTTTTTTTCTGTCACTTTAATTTCTGATTAACTTTAACAAATAATTGGATCCATCTTTCCAGGAGAGTCACTTTATCTTTATTATTGCTATCTACATTACAGATTAATTAATTAGCATTCTCATCACAAAACCCAAGTTCATTATCTGATAAGAATAAAATTTCTTCAGATACATCGTGAGGTATTTGATTTGTCTTATTCATATTCTCAGTAGGCGACTTTCACTTGGTAGAGATGGGTATAAGTAAATTGTGATTCTGCTCATTACTTTCCCCTGATTGAGATTTACTTCTGTCCTTTGTTACATGGAATCCTTATTTGTTTTCTTCTCCCTTTGTTTAATTGGTTTGTGACTCCTGAGATACAATATACTTTCAATTCTTGAGTATGAAAAACAGCTTCTAATTTTTTAACATTGCTTATATTCAGCAATATATTAAATTGAGAAGCTTATCTGGGTAATAATTAAACAAAAAATTAACTCATTTAAATATCTATTTGCTGGGATGTGTTTAATACTGAAGTTACAATGGCCATATTACTAAATATGTACAGACAGCTTAATTGGAAGTGGGACAGCTTTTGCATTTAGTCTTAGCTTCTCCTCTACTAAAAGATGTACATTTCCCCCGTTAATCTAAAAATTTTTATCCAATCTCTACTCAGTTTAGCAGCACTCCATTTAGATACATGCTGCAGCTTTTGCCAGTATATACCACTAATATCCAAATAAATTACTCCAAAAGGAAAAGAGATTATATTTATAGTATGGAGACTTTAGGTCATTAAAATTCCTCAATAAACACCTCTATTTTCTGAATCACTCTACAGTATTTTCTTAGTAGCCTATGCAGTCTTTTCTTCAGAGCTAGTATGAAAATTTTGGATTATTGTAGTTGGAGGTATCAGTGCCCTAAAGGAGCCCTTTGCCACCATACAGCCAGGCCAATAAAATATTAGAAAGCATCAAGGTGTTAAAGGAGAGAGCTCAACACAATTATTCTCCACTTTATTTTCCCATTTCTCTTACAGAGACCCATTCTTTATTCAGTCATTCCTATGAAAGTGTTCAGTTCAATTGTGAGACACCTGAGAGTACATGAAAGAACCTCAAGGGTCCTAACACAGGAAGCAGACATGCTACAGAGGCCTGGGATAATTTCCAAAGGCAGCTGGAGGCCAGGTGCACCTTCAAAAACTTTCAGTGGTGCCGTATTGCTTATTTTAAGGAAATGAGTTGAACCCAGAGTGACACAGCTTTGTCTTCCAAGATCTGGAAGCAAAAAGTGGAAGCTCCAGGGATTCTCCTAGAGATACTTCAGATACAAATATTTTCAGTCTATGGAACTAGACTAGAAGAGACACAAATGAAAATCTAATGTCTATAGTGTGGACATCAGATCCTTGGCACTGGTTCTCCAGTTCTGCAGATCCATCCTTTCCATTTTGCATGGCTTTCTTTCCATTTAGTGTAGCCATGGCATCTCAGCTATTGTTATCATAAGTGGAAATCCTGTGAAACAAAATCATCTAGACCCTAGTTCAACTGACCTAGATAAAGAAAAAAAAAAAAAAAAAGAAAAAAAAATAGTTATTGGTTGACAGTATAATTCTATATTTTGTTCACCAACAGTGTCCTGATTTTGTATTGCTATCATTAGTGATACCATTGTTCAGGGTATATAAAAGTACAACAAAGGATTGCATCCAGAAGGTGTCAGAATAATGGAGCCAGTTTTTCTCAGTGGTGCTCAGTAATAGGATAAGAGGCCAAATGGCAGAAACTGGAATATAGGAAGTTCCACCTGAACATGAAGAATTTCTTTCCTGTGCAGTTGACTGTGGAGTCTCCCTCAATGGAGGTATTCAAGAGCCATCTGAACACAATTCTGTGCCATGTGCTCTGGGATGGCCCTGCTGGAGCAGGGAGGTTGGACCAGATGACCCTACTGTGGTCCCTTCCAACCTGAACAATTCTGTGGTTCTGTGAATAGCAAATTCTTAAAAGCCTTTCTGGAAGTTTCCTCCTAAATTATCTTATACTGACAAGATAGAGCCAGTTTGATTTACTACCAAGCATAAAGCTTGAAGCAGTATACCTAAATCCTTTCAAAGTTGATCGCTATAAAATAAAAAATCAGTTTTGACAGTTTTTTGTACTGCATACCTTGTTTATTGTTTTCTTTGCCTGTTAAATTTGAGCCATAAGTAACCTTTTCCCTTTGAGGAGAATTCAGTGCATGGAGAATTTCATGATTTATTAGTTAAACTCTGCTTAATGGGATTCACTGTGACCTGGAACGCAGTCACATAGAAAGAGTATTCCTGAATAATATATTTACATTTGTAACAGTACAAAGTGAAATGCTGCCAAACTGAAATGGGTACCCAGACCTTAGCAGTGATGAAATTCTGAAACACAGGTTTTCAGGAAAAATGGGTTCATTGGGCAGAATTGATGAGTATAAACCTAGAACAATAGCTAATGAAATGGTGAAAGAGCAAAAAGAAAAAGGCGATTGAGTCATTCCGTCAATAGAATATTAAACACAGAAATTACCATTTACTTAAAGACATGAAATTTTCAGTCCAGCAACTTCTTCATTGCATTTACAAGACAACATTCCTGTTTCATAGTCACACCTGGGGCTCCAAAGTGCTTTGTTGCCCAGTAGCCATGTTGCTGACAGCTCTCACAGTGTGTTGGTCAGCCAATTCCTCCTCCCCCCCAGACAGAGGGATTCCTCCCACACCGACCTCTGCAACAAGGCTCAGATATCAGAAACAAGGCAATGAGGGGGACAGAGGCTTCCAAGGCTTCAGCTTGTACCAGGCTCTGCATATGACCTGAATGCATATTCAGGTGATACCAACTGGGAAGTGCTTAGAAATCCCAGAGCAGTAACATAACAAAGGGTTAGTTTGGAGTATTATTGCAACCCCTAAAGAGTAGATTTTACAAGGATTAGATCTCTTTGTACAGATAAAGTAATTTTTCAGTTCAAGTGTGACTCATTTCAGATAGGTCAGACCAACTTGCTTTTCCCAAGCGAAGAGGCTTAACTTTACAGATCAGCTGGGTATTTCTTTCAAACAGAAATAGAGATCTAGAGTGTGAGGATTTCCTGTCAAGCTGATAGAAAATCTGACTAATTATGATTGCATCTGGACTAGAGCTGAATAGAGTATCCTTAAGGAAGACTTCATGATCTTGATCTTCAACTTTCTTCAACTTATTTGTGTTGCTCAATGCAACACAGCTCTGACCACATTTTTCCTCTATTTCCTTTAAGAGCTTCTTGACATTCATCAAGTCGTTTAACATTGTCATCTAAAGTGGCTCTCAGGCTGTTCTTGGTATGAGTATTTTATTTACATAATTGACTGTATTTGTAGAGCAGAAAGAATTTCATTCCAAATGAAAAAGTGGGGGAAAAATAAAAGCAAACCCTAAGTTTGCCTCTTCGTTATTGAAAGGATGCATCATTTCTGCTACAATTTGAGTAGGTCAGTAACTGAAAATAGATCACAGGCAGGGGAAATAATTTCTTTTTGCTTGCATTATAATAGCTTCAAAAGAGTTAAACAGGTACTGTAAGCATAGTGCTTACCTATTTAAATCTCCATTAAGTAACAGTATTGTTTTTCTTCTCAACACCTAAATGATGATGAAAAAATGTTCTCTGGGTAATTGTCACTATATTGCAGCATTCTCTATTTCGTAAGTTAAATTTGGACACTGGTATATTAATGATGGGGTTTGTATAACAAAGAAATGGATACTCTTACAGACTCATTCAGACATGCTTTTGTTCTGTAAAGATTTTCCTGTCCCACATTAAATGGACAAAAAGCAATATCTTTGCTGACAAGGAATTGAACTAAATCTGCTAGTTCTTTCCCTTGCCACACTATATTGTTGGTTTGAGCAATAATCTAATGACCTCAATTATGCCTGAGCGATGACCTTCTCATTACTGCCATGTCTACAGCCGTGAGATGGACAGAAATCTTAGCTGTGGATCACTTAATACATATTCAGCAAATCACACATTTCAGCACACATCCCATGTCTTTCAGTGACACTACTGTTAAAGTAGATAATAACACAGCACCTAAAGTGCTCTTGCTTTGAGGGCCTGGGAGACAGTTTTAATAGGCAGCAATTTATTTGACTTATTCTTCAATATACTCCATTTTGCTCTTCTTTAAAAATACTAATTTCTGTGATGCATAAGCATCTTTATCTGCTCATCCCTCCTAATAAAGAATCACTTCTGAATTTCAGATATGGCCTTCTTATTTTTTTTTTTATTTCTCTAAGCCTCTTCCTAACCCATTCTCTCATCTCAATTAAGAGTCAAATCTGCATTCTATTTAAAATGTAATAGGTTAGGAATTCAGCATGATTAGTTATTAACAAGACTTGGTCATAGAAAATTAACTTGTTGGGTTTATTGTCATTTGCACAGATTCTTCCTTCTCTCTCGCCTACGTGACAGATGGGACACTAATAATGAAAATGTTCTATAAACAGCTCCTAAAATGCAAGGTATTCATGTTTTTAAAAAAATCAGGCAGTTAAGATATGAACATAATATGAAAAAGAACAATTTCAAACTTCAGTGTAGCAGATCATTTCCAAGCAGAGAATGTATGTGAGCAGCTTACTTATAGTCCCATCCTTTCAATATTTATTTTAAATAGTTCATCTTGGCAAGGGAAGGATTAAATAAAAGCAAAGCAGAACAAATGAAATAAAGTAAGTAATACAACATAACCACATGCACAGGAACAGATTCAATGAAAGAATTAATTTAAAACTAAAAAATTTATGGAAACTCCCAGTGTGAATTCAGGGAAAGATCTCCATGGACTTTTACAAAAGTTTGAAAGGGCAGCAGTAATGTAGCTCTTCTAAATCTGTCTTTCTGACATGAATTGCAACCTGCCTTGTGGGCATCATTCATAGGAAAGCAAAAAGATGTTTCTTAAGACCTCTGTTCTTATAACAAATTTTGACCAAGTAGTAGATTCAAAACTTCAGAAGAAATGCACAAGGTGGCAATGCAAATTCCTTGTCAGAATATTTTTGGAAAATGCTAATTAATTGTATATGACCAAAAAGTGAGAGCACTGAGTATCTCTTATTGTCTTTGCTGGAAAATCTGACTCAGGTCAGTATTTTGAAAATGAAAAATACCCAAAAACCCCCAAACCCCAAACAACAAAAAAAAATATATGGTTTGAAAAATATTCTAATATTTAGGCACAAATAAGACATGTTACTTTAGCCAAACCCAGAAATGTTGTGAAGGAACTTGTAGGTTATAATAAACATGTTTTTTTAGGACAATTGGAAATCAGCAGTACTGAATACAAAATATATATTGACCATAAAACATTACATATTGCTGTGAAAAAGATTAGAATAAACCTGAGATTGTATGAGGCTATATCATAAGTTAGTTCTCAAATGTATTGTGGAAGAGACCACTGTGCAACCTTAGCAGGTCCTGGCCTAATAATAGTGCTTACAAGAGATCCATACAATACTCTGCAATAAAAAATTCCTCTATAAGGAATGGGTCAGGAGAAAGGCTGATGTTACAGCAGTTTGGCTACGTGCAGCTAATGATTCAGAGCAAACCTTCTGGGAAGCTTGTTCTAGTATCAAAGTCTTAATAGAGCATGACCTTGAGTGGAGAGGCAGGCAATTTGTGAGAAACTTTGGGTGTGAATGCTTGCTCAGCAATACTTTGAAAAGATCCACATGTGCAGGTCAGACTGTGTTTGAAGTCTGCCGAGGAATAGGGAGCCTATATTCAAGCAGAAACATCCTTATGTTTCAACCCAAACAATAGAAATACTGTATAATGTGCTGCTATTTTTACCATTTAGGATTTTTCAGACTGTTCTTGTTTAAAACCTACAATTCATATAAATCTTACCGTTTCCCAAGGAAGCCCTAATTTTGTGCTCCTGTTTGTATTGACTTCTGTAATGGATAAATATTAATGTCCATAGGAATGTCTGCTAGATTTACGTAAGATACACAGGAGAAAATTTACAAAAGCTGAAGGAAGAGTCAGCAATTTTCTATATAAGATATGTCTTTTTAAAATGCAGTAAGGCTTGATCAGACATTGAGAGAGATTTTAAATGCTTGAGAAAGATCTTCCTGTTTTGTCATAACATTTTAGATTTAGGTACTCTAAGATGCAGTTGCAGAGCCCAGAGATACTCATGGGTTTGGTTTTTAAGATGTCCTTGCAGATCTTAACATTTGTAGCATCCCTATTCCCCAGACAAAAATCAACCAAACAAACCCCCAAGTTTTTGGGTTCATAATGATAATGAAAATGTTATTGGACCATCTTGTCTTCACAGCCTTGAAAGATACCTTTTGACTACATGACACATCACATAAATAGCCATAGTATTACTTGTAAAAAAGAAGACCAGAAATACTGCTGAATGACGCAGTTTACAAAGCTTAGTTTTCTTTTTAACTCTTAAATAGTAACACTTCCTGCATGCTCTTCTTGAAATATTGACCATCAGGCACGGATCCTAACATTCTATCTAATCAGGGTAGAGAAACCATGCCTGTAGCAAGTCATCTGTCACAGAGTTCCATTAGCAGATTTCAAATATTGACTAGCAAAGAAGTATTCACTTTCCTGAGATTAACAATCTATAGGATAATATACAGCGTGCCCACAATAGCCATTAATGGAAAACTGATGAAGATAAATCTAATTTGTAATGAAGTTACTGGTTTGCAAACACTTAATAAATAAAAGACAAGCCTAACTCAATGAACAGCTCCTAATGAGTATTTCAGACTTTATTGGTGCCAAGAACTAAAGTAATACCCACTATGAAGTAATAATATTGTTTTAGCTATATGGTTTAAAGTTGTAACAGTTTCTTTCTGATATTCATTCAATAAACTCTCCTTACTAAATCAGCATATTCTACAAGTTTATAAGGCATACTGTCTGATTTCAGAACACAATCAAAACTGGGAAGTGCAGGTATCAGCTCTTACGTTTACAGATGCCTGTAAGTCTAAGAAACATAGGTGCACAATTTCTGTATATATAAAATAATTGCATTTGTATTATTTGTTAAGATAAGATGAACTTTACTGATGGATAAGGAAGGACACCCAATTACTATTAAAAGAAGGTTTTATTAATATTAAATTAATATTAAAATAAGTTATTTTAACACTGTAATAGAATATATGCTTGTGCTACTGAAACCAGAAATCTAACCTACATTTTATTTTTCCTCCTTGTAACCTAATTCTTAATGTTTGACAAAATTTAACAATTCATCTTTTGCACATATTTATGAGACTATCACTTTTTAGTTGTTAAGTAGATATTAAGTTCTCATTTCTTCTATTATAAATGTCTGGTGATTTGTTGTTGAGCTCTCCTCTCAGTAGTCTCTTCTTGAGACTGAACAGGCCCAGCTTCTCCAGCCTTTCCTCATAGGAGAGGTGTAGCACTCTGTGCCCAGATGGTCTGGCCGTGTGCTACCTCAGAGTATTGGCAAAAGTCCAAAGGTGGCAAATAAAATAGAGATGGGCACGATTTAGTGACCTAAAAACAAAGAAGTTCTAATGGTTAAAATAACAAACTTACAGAGGTGATCTCTGTATAGGGTGCACCACAAAAGGCAAAGACCAGAGGGTAAGAGTAACTTATATAGTCTAGGTTAGGGGATGAATCTGAGGGAAGGGTTCCAATGGGAAATGAGGATTAGGAATATTAAAATCGCTGCAGTGAACATAAATCAAACAGAGAACTTTCTAGAAACATTAACATAACATTGACATGCTAACTCCCAGGGGGTGATGGGAGTGAGCTTCTGCTCACCACAGCTCTCACGGTGAGGGTGGCTGTGACAAACCTCTCAGGTCCCTGACTTCAGGGTGAGAGAGGGAATGATGGAGTAGCCCAAAAAGAAAATACTTTTAATTGTAAAAGAAGACAGGGACGATGCCCAGAAAATAAAACGCCAGATAGGGGTCTACTCCAAGGACCAGAAACAAGGGAAAAGTAACTATATATACACTTGGGGGTGGAATATTCTGGAAACACAACCATATAGGGAGAAAAAGTAACCAACAAGGGAACAGAACTGATTAAAATAATAGCCTCAAAGGCTTACGGGATGAGCCTTTGTGTCTGTGTGTATATATGAGTGAGGGAAGAGAAACTAATCCAGGGATATAACAGTAAGAAAATATTTTAGGCTTCAATACAATCTTATATCTAAGCATTTATTTACAAATTGAATTATGCCACTTGCTATTATTCCTGTCTACATAATTTTTCCCTCAACTGACACCCGAGTTTCCTAAGATGGAAAATATACCTTCATATATGCATGTGATTGAAGAATCACAAAGAAACTCCGACATTTCACTCACTCTTTACTGAATCATTACATTAGTATAGATTCCACTCCTTGTCACTGTGGTGTTTTGACCAGCCCACAGAAGTGAGCTGGCTGGTTTTGAGATTGGCATTTTATTGGACCAATGGGAAAGCATTTTCTAGTTCTTATTCCCTTTGAAAGAAGCCCAGGAAGCTCTTTCCTTCCGGCTGTCAGAGCACACACCTCTGCCCTCTCTGCCCTGGCTGACTGGGGGGAGGCAGAAGGGCACGCGGGCCAGGCAGGCTCAGCTGATCTGGGAACATCTGAGGCACAGAGTCTGCTCTGCTGCTGGCCCCAGCTGGGCTTTGCCTTTGCTGTGTCTGGAGAGAGAGGGGGGGAGGCACGATGAGGCAGGCCAGAACACCTTGATTAGGCCTAGGGGTGGAAAAGGAATTTTGGGATCTGTCTAACTCTCCCACCTAGCTGCAGGAGACCAGCGAGTGGCTGCCTTTTGGACCTGGACTCTCTGAGATTTGCTCCCCCTCAGCTCGGCTTTGAAATCTGACACCATGGGCTGCCCGGCCTGGCCGAGATCCTGGCACAGCTCCAGCACAGCTGGACAGGTCGGACACTGTCTCTTGTTAACTCTTTCAGGGCATCAGTGCACAGATGGGACCTGGAAAAACCCTCCATCCTCTCTCCAGTGAGAGAAAATGAGAATGCAGGTGTGTAAAGACCACATGAAGTATCACAGTCAGTCAAGGAGTGAAAGTCCAGGTGGAAGGAGTGTTGGAAGTTGTTTCTGAGCTGTAAAAGACTCTTGCAAGCTCTGGTGGGTGGCTATTGAGATATTTCCATTAAACCATAAAGAAGTACGGGGGAGATAAAAGAGTTCAAATTGCAGACCTGAGCAAAGGAATGAAATGTTGAAGGACTGTTGATTTCATGAGAAGTTGAACAGAGAGACAAAGTGATAAAGACTCTTTGCCCTTGAAGAAGAAGTGAATCTCTGTTCCTTGGAGGTGAAGGTGGTCCCAAAGATACATTAAGAGAACCTTTGTTTTGAACAGTTATCTTTAAAATAAGAGCCCATACATCGATGTGGACAAGAGACACAACTGTGAACATGGGAGGAGTTTCATGAATGAAAAGGATCAGGTGGTTGCTGTTCATGAAGACTGGATCCACGAGAAAACTGATTTCTTGGGGGGAATTTTCCACATCGAACGAGAGGTGCTTCCCTCCCTGAGTGAACTGAAGAAAGATTGTTTTAGAAGTGAGAAACTGACTAAGATTTTTGAGTGTTGTTTTCTTTACAGTGTTGGTTGGAAGGAAAGAAGGGTTGGGAGGGAGGAAGAGTGTTTTGAAGGTTCCATTCTCATTCTTGTTGTGTTGTTTTCCTTTTAGTGTCAGTTAATAAAGTCTTATTACTTTTAAGCTTAAGCCTGTTTAGCTCTCAATTGGAAACTTTCAAATTGGCAAACTCAAACTAAAACAAAAATTGGTGTTTCTGCCTAGTTTCGAATTAGAACCACTGTGGGAACAAGGACATCCTTCTGACTGTCCTGGGAAGATTTATAAGTTACAAAAATTTAGATAGAATGATAATTAGCATATCACAGGGTGAAAAAGTAGAATTTTTGGGGTTTATAGTGTGAGATCAGGGGACAAATATGGAGGAAACAGGGTGTGTCCTTGGGCTTCTTCTTCATCTCTTGTTCTCCATCTTCTGCATTGGTGTGGCACATTTTGGTTGGTCTAGAATAAAAGTACAATGTAGATAATAGGTACTGGAGAGTTGTAAATAAAGCATATGTAATTTTTAGTATAAGAGATAGCACCGTCCCAAAGGGCAGAGAGTCTGACACAATCTGGCCTGCAAGAAAGAACTTGGCAGGCCAGAGCCACAAATGTGAGATAACAAAGCATAAAAAAATCCTTGAACAAGAGAACAGATGGCTCGACCTCTTCTTCAGATGCTGGTCTCGGAGAAACAGGAAGTCTTCGCAGAGACTGAGACAAAGCAAAATCAGGTAGAAGCTAAGCACAGAATCCCCAGAAACAAACCAAAACAAAATGACACACAAAAACCATTTTTATATTTTTATATTTATAAAACCTGACAAACCACGACAGTCACACATCATATTTCTGTTACTGAAGTGTTGCAGGGCACAATGACATTGCAGCCATCTCCCCTGTTGCTGGAGGGATCCTGAAGTAATGATATGAAGAAAAATGAAGAAATGAGAGTTACAATATTGCACTGTCAGTCTCCAGAGGTTTTTTTTGCACTTCCTCTTCCATCTTCTCCAGGTATCTAAAACTGTTTTGTCAAGATAAGTTTCTACCTTACAAAACATCTCATTGCTACTGAGATGCAGTGTGAAGTTTTCTTTGAGACTAAATCTATTTTCTCCAATTAGTGCAGCTGATAAATGTTAGCCTACATAGAGGAAGGAATAAAAGCATACAAAAAATCCATTCTAAACCCCACATTGTTCTATAGGGATGGGAAATTTTCTTCTAACAGATGACAAAAATTAAGTAGGAAAATTTAGAAAAAAATAGATTTACCTTCTTTACATTTTACTGTGAACCTTCTGAAGATGTATTAGCAAATATTATCAAGAAATCAGTGTCCACTCTTAGTTTTGTGCTCTACAAGTTGGGTTATTTATTTATTTTTATATTCAAATATTTATGAACCTTTATTTCCCTGGCAAATATTTAAAGATGTCCTGACTAAATCACATTTAATTTTAAATGTTAATTATTTTATTGAGCATATTGTGGCTAGTAAAACATATCCAATAACAAGCCAGTAAACTGGAAGATCTTCCAGAAAGTACTTTCAGATGGAGTAAAAATAAAAAATGAAGAATAAAGTCTCCTTTCCCAGATTTTCTTAAACACCTTTTTGGAGTCTGAATGGTGTATCCCAACAATACATAATCATCTATTTGATCTGGCCTTTGCTATTGCTGCAAGCAACGACTTAATAGCTTTCTCACTTTTGTTTACATTTGAAGCCACTATAAAGAATTTTCATCTCTCTTATTTTACAAGACCTTTATCTGTCCTTTTTATGACTATCACTTTCTGCAAAAACTACGGAAACATCATCCTTAAAGGAGATCTCATATAAAAGTGGGTTGTTTCTGAAATACTTTGCAGAACTAGAAATACAACCATCATGTGCCAACTTACTTAAGGCTTAATTACTTCTTTCAGGGTCTTTGATTAAAAACATCTCTTTTGTTACACTACATTAATTATATCAAATACAGTTTCAAATTCAAGCTCTAGCTGCATCAAGTGAAAAAAAATCTCACAGAAAAAGTTACAGAACCTGCAAGTATTGTAGAGCTGCCTTCTGATTAGCTTCCTCATAAATAATATCCATTGCTACCAGATATACTGTAAAGAAGTCCTGTTTTCCTCCAGCTGATCTTTATATTCAAAAAAAAAAATCAGATTCAATGAAACTTCAATTTGTCCTGCATCTCCTTATCCTATTTTTACTATCTTATATTTTCAATTATCTTTCCACACTAAGTGCTCACAAAGGATTCATGTCATTTGGCAATCTGATTAGCTCCCCATTGGAGCCCAAAGCTCAGTGCACTGTCCAGACTCTGATGGGGAATGTCCTCTACTGTTGGAAACATCCACACAACCACCACTACCACTGCCCCCTCCCCAGAACAGTGCTGCCAGCTATTACAACTTCCTTCCCATCACCATTCGTTCGTTCATTCATTCATTCATTCATTCATTCATTCATTCATTCATTCATTCATTCATTCATTCATTCATTCATTCATTCATTCACTCCAAATCTGGCAGATATGAGACCATATCATTGAAAATCATGACTCCACATCAAATAGTTTTGTGCAGTTGTACTAATTCTTTATTTAATGAACCATTCTCAGCTTTCAAGTGGACTTAAACACACCACATAAAATAAAGACATAACGCAGAATGTGTTTTCTTCGGCGTAGCTGTAGTGGAGAAGGGGATAAAGTCTGTTCATCATGTATGTGGACATCCATCTACGTATTAGATGCACACAGCCACTCAGTCAATGTTGTCTCTAGCTTCAAGAGCTAATAATAAATAATGTGGAATCATTCCTTTTTAGCTGGGAAGAGAGGGATTCATTGAGAGATAGAAAATTCGCTACTAAGATGATATTGTGAAAATCATCTGGTATTAATACATAGCAAGAATAATGTATTATTTCCCAGAACTGTCTGAGTTATGAGAAAAGGCTAAAAATGTTTGGTGAAGATATTACAGTCTTTTCTTTTCCCCAAGACCAAACAAAAAAAAAAAACAACCAACCAACCTGCAACAAGACAAGAAGAGAAAAATCTCAGAATTTAGTCACAGATTTTTTTCCAAAACTATATTAAACTTTTTATTGAAGCTCTATAAAATTAATTATATAAATCCTTTATGACCCATACTATGTTTACTTCATTATGGTATAGCTACTGATACATTTGCAAATGTATCTTCCAGTCTTTTACTATGAAAAACAGTGGAACAGATTTATGATCTACATCTCACAATTATTCTTTTTTTTTTTTTTTTTCATCTTCCTTTAGTTTCACAACAAAGAGTTCTTCCCTGAAGGAATTTACTTCAATTTGACATGATAGTCTATTTGAATGATTTGTTCTGTGTGTCTTGTAAGCCAGAAAGTCTTCTTATGGTGACCACATAGAAAGAGTTCTTTTATTTTTTTCTTAACATATAGAGTAGTAGCATTCTGGAGATGCTGAAGTACATGTTTTGGGATTTTTCTGTTTTTAGGGGATTTTTTGTTACGAAATTATTTTCTAATAAATTTCTTTTCCACAAATGTAGAGTTGCAATATACATAAATTTCAAATGTAAACCAATGGTCAGGAAATCACTGTTATGGTATTAATCAAATTCTGCTTTAATTCATTAGTTGACTACACATGGACATAGCTAACAATGTAGTTTTATTTGCAGAAGGAAGACATGGTCAATGTCTGGTACACCAAGACTCCCCAAGGTTTAATAACCTACAAACTGCCTACATCTTGATGACTTATCTTTTCTTCTTCCTACGTGGCTAAAAATAGCTTTTCATTAAACATCAAACCTACTGTGTCAACATCTATGAAGAGCAAAAAACCACAGATTTCCCTCTGGAAAAGCTGTTTCCAGGTCAATTTCCAAAGTTTGTTTAGATTTTTAGAACAAAGCAAAGCAGAAAATAATTCAACCACCTCTATAGGTTATATATAAGTATATAATCATAGTTACTGAGGAAGTGTTTAATTACTGCTTTCCTTTTTCCTCCTCCTTCTAAAACTACCAAATTATATTTGTGAAATGAAAATGAAAATCTACTGTAAAAAGAGAAAAGTGCTTCTACAATGTGATTTTATGAAATAAGGAGGAAACAAATATCTTGGAGAAAAGAAAAAGATGTCTCAAACAGATCAGAAATTGTTATTATAGAAAAATGTTGTCTGAAACAAGAATGATATGTTTGGGGTTGAAATTTCATAATGTTTCAGAATCAAATTTCAAAGTTTTCAAAATTTTCCATCTTTGCTCTATGAAGACAATGGTGAACAAAACCAACAAAAATACATAATTTTATTTTCTTTGTCTCAATAATTTGAAATTAAGAGTAAAATTCTCTTGTTTCTTAAACCATAATGAATTTAATCCCTACTTTGTGAAATCCAGAAGGAAGAACAAGCTGAAGACCATCTTAAAGTAACCCTTTTCATAGGGTCAGCTCCACATCTAGCATGCTTGGAATAATTAATGATAGTGCTGGGTTTCCTTCCAAATTAGAAATAACTCTTTGATATTATTAATAATCTGGGTAAGGGCAGACATTGTTTGCACCCTCTGGAATGTAGCAGTAGGTCATTCGCAGTCTTCTGCTCTGTGAATTCACAAGATAACAAGTATGTCACTTTGCTGACCTGAAACCATAAAAAAGTGTGTAAAATGCCACAAACTTCTCATCACTCAGATTTCTACACAACCCCATTACTGCACTGTCTGACTGTGATATAATCCTGCATCTGTTTATTCTCAAAATAAAAGCCATATTAAAAAGACAGGTTTTGAAGTATCTTTGAAGCAGGAAGCAGTGATGAAGATATCTTTTGAAGAGAAGGTAGAAGGTAATAAATTCACCTGACAAAGGAAAAAAAAATATTAAATTCATGGGAGTATCAGAAAAACAGAAGACTATCAGCTAAAGAGGAAAAAAAAGAGAGGATGAAGACCTTGAGAAAATTAAGTCATGCAAGAAAGAGTAAAGAGGTTGAAGAAAAAAAGTCCTGAACCAAAATCAAATAAGTAAATTAAAAGAACATTTTTGTCCAGTGGGTTCTGTATCAGGAACAAACTAGAAAGTAGGCAGAAGAGAAATTCAGGCTAAAGAAAGAAGAGAAACCCTAGAAGATAATACATTAAATGTTAAAATTTAATTTTAACCCTAGAAGCTAAAATACATTAAATGAGCAATAATTAAGGTCTAAACATTAACAAATCTCAAAAAATAGTTATAATGACAGAACTTAGATATATGAAGAAAAATAGAATTCAATTTAACATTGCATTCATTTTCTATTTGCATGTTGAATTGCAAACCAGAAATTAATTAGACTGTGTCTTTATTACCTGTGTATGATAGAGGATTACTGACAAAGGAAATAAACTTTTTGTCCATGAAATGTCAGGTCTACAGCTTTCCAGCAGAAAACACAGATATAAAAAGTCTTAGCAAAGCTGAAGGTTGTAGGGACCTGCTAATATGCATTTGCTTGGAGAGCATTTTAAAAGGAGTGATTCTAAAAAGACACAAGAAACATTAAGCTCAAGAGCAAAAGAAAGTTTAGAAATTCTTAATACTTCTAACACCCATAGTGAATATATTTGTAACATCAAAAAGTTTTTTTCAAACAATATCTCTTTTACTGTCATGTCAGGATGTATTTTGTGCAGTGCTGCTGCTAACATGAATTTGTGAGGAGACTGAAGACACTAAATAATTTGCAAGCCCAATGTAAAAGACAAAGATCATTCTCACTCACAAGAAAACTCAATCACAATACTTCACATGAGGTAAAAGGAGGACAGCATTTCCACAAGTGGAGGAAAAAACAGCCCAACTTGGGTAAAAGATCTAAATTGTTTGATTCACAGGAAAACAAACACTTCTTTGTGAGAAAAAATGTGTTACCCTGCATCCTCTGATCTGGAAAATAGCAGGTGTTTTCAGTTTCTATATATCAACTACCACTGTAGCTGGAAAAATATCAGAGCTGTTGACTGTTGAAGGAAAAGAGTGCATAATTAATAGTGTGTTTTCAGATTGTTGTTTCTCCTCACTTTCCTGTAGAAATGGTAAATTCCAGGTAATTTTTTTTTTTCTTTTTTTGTGCTCTGTCACCTCATTTCCCCTTTGCTGGCATTTCCTTTCAGCAGGAGACTCTCAGTCCAACTCTCAATTTCCAAAAAGCCGTTGTGGCTCAGCAGCAGCAGCGACAGCAGCTCTCCACTGCCTTGCCTTTGCCTCCTCCATCCTCCCTCCTGGTATGCAGCCAGAGGAGCTGGGCAGTGGTTGGCAGCTGCAGCCTAAAGGAGGAATGTCTGTGTGTGTCAGTAAATCCCCAGGAACAGTGGCTGAAGGAGCAGAAACAAAGACAATTTGCTAGCCTGTACCAGCCTGCGCCAGTCTCACCTGTTGTAAAGGTCCCAGCCATTTTCATCTGTCCGCGTGGTTAAAGTCTCCCTAAAGTCTCCTCTGAGCTCTGTGATACTGGTGATTAGAGTGGTGTGTTATGCTGGCAGTACATGAACCAGTCCTTCTGAACTGCAGCCCCACTGTTCAGGTTTCTGCACTGGGATGGAGCATTCTGAGTGCTCTCATCCAATGTTAGTCCCACTGCTGCTTGGCAGCTGGCTGCACAGAGGTCCCACACTATGCCTCATCTAGGCCATCATGTCATAAATGTTAAAAAACCCCACCTGTTTTCAGATCCTGGGGCCTGGGAAAAAAAACATTATCCTTATCTTTCTTTGATCCTTTTCTTATAATGGAAGATAAATTAGATGGTTTGTCCTAAATCCTGCAGCCCTTATATACCTCAGTACAAGGAAATCTTATTCATATCATAAAGCTTTCTCCCCCCAGCCCAGTTGCCTTCGTACTAAACTATATATTGTTATATTTAGCAACAAGAATTCCCTATTCTGTTTGGTCTGCCACTGACTAACAGTGAAGATCCTTAGCCTTCTGTTCTGTTGGATTATATGTCCAAGTACTTCAGAACTTCAGAGAGCATCTTTTAGTAGAAAGTATTAAAACAAAATGCATATACTGATATAATCTCAAACAACAAGAACTTGCATTCTTTCTTTTAGCTTTTTTGGTTTTTTTTTAACATCAGGCGACTACAGGATTTAAACAAGAACAAAAAAAAAAAAAAAACCAAATAAGTAATTCTTTGAAATTTCAATTTTTCAAACAAACAAATACCTGAATAAGGTGGCCATACTTCATGCTTAATACCATCTACATGAAAATTGATTTTCTGACGACTTAAGAAATTGCCCATCATTATTTAACAAGTGACACATTACAACCCATTGAAATCAATGTAAGAATCCTGTTTTCTTCAGCAATAATTTGCAAGAGAGAACAAATAAATAAAGCATATTGCTGCAGCAATGATGTCTTTTCAAAAGGTATTGGCACCAGGAGAAAGCAGACAAATACTTCATCATGAAGCTGATACTTACTGGACAAATGTCTAGAACATTGGGCTTTATATTATTTGCCTGGCTTATCCAGTGCTTTGAGATCGCACTGAGCAGTTGAATGGTATTTTATTCATGCAGCTATTGGTGTGATGTTATTTGACAATTCAGGTGAAGCAGTGCACGGGTGAGAGTGACCTGCGCTTTCGGGGCCCAGAGCTCACTTGCTAAACCGGCTGACAACGGCAAAGAACTCTCAGTATAGAAACCTGAGAGCACTTTGTTTCACCTTGAAGGGGGTCCAGGAATAAAGACAAGATGGAGATGAGGACACAGGGTTAAACAGGGGGAAAAAGGGGTGGATCTGAGGGTCAAGGGCCAATGGGAACAAGTGTAGAGGAGAGACAAACAACTGGGAGAACCAGTAGGGTAACAGGGGTGGAGCACTGCACCAAACCAGGACCAATGGGGATCAGGGGAAGGGAGAACATTCTAGGGAATATACAAATAAGGTAAACGAAGGCTGAACAGGGGTGGGACAACTGTACAAACCAATAAAACTCAAGATATTAACATGTTTGCAAAGGCCTATGGGAGAGAGGCGCTTCTCACCCTGACCTAGAGGGGTGTTTCTCCTTGCCAGCTTCTGCCTCTCCAGAGCTGAGGTGTTAATAGTCCTAGTGGCAGGCCCTTGAGCCTCCACATTCAGGGTTTAAATGTTAGGCTCAGGAGCATGCTCAAGGTTTTTGCTCTGAAAGTCAGCACTAGGTATGGCCTGAAAATGCATGGAAAAGTCTAACATAAACCAGCTTCCTGTGTTTTAATTTCCATTGACACCTGATCAGATATACTTACATGTAGGATGTGGAAAGGCATAGAATGTAAGTTTGTATGTAGTCCTAGTGATTAGGTTGTCACTCAGGACTGAAATCCTGGCAACATGAGAAATTTTTCAAATCAGTTGCAGTAATAACCCTACTTATTCACAAAGATGTTCTGTAATCATCTTGAATGCTCCCAGGATGAATGACTTCCAGCAGTACCATTGGGTATTTTGCAAAACTAAGAGGTATGGGAGCACCTTTGAGTTGATATGTGAACAACAACAAACTTTTCTTCCTAATCATTAATAAATAAATTCTCAAATGTTATTTTCATATCCTTTTCATAGTAAATGTTACTTTTTAAGATAAATATAATTCAATTTCATCCCCTGAACTGATACATCTTTAATTCAGTTTTGGTTTTATTTTTAATAAATTAACTCATTTCTATAAAACTGTAAGTCTTTGCTCAAAGAACATACAAATGCAAATTCAAGACTTTGAGATCTGTTGTTGACTCTCTTACAGCAGTGGGCTTGACAGCAGCTTTGACTTGTTAGAGAAAAAGCCCTTCAAAGTCTGCTTATATATACACCCCTCAAAACAATCATCTACCAATTAAAGCAAATATGGTGTGGAAAAATTGCTTGTGCTCTTGAAGTAATCTGATACTTTCTATCAGCTCAACTGGATTTTAGTTGCGATGTCATGAATAAGGAGAAAAAGGAAACAGTTTCATTAGATAATCTTAAAAATCAACATGCCACTTTCCTAAAAATGTTGTGAGGCTACAGATATTAGCAATAAAATTACAGGACAAATAACAGTTAGAGAATCATAGCTAATGGCCTAAATCCTGGGATCAATGAATAGCACTCAAGTTTTTCTTTCTTTCCCACTTAATATATTGCTCAATTTTTTTGAGAATATGCAAATCAGATAATGGGTTGTTAATTTTTTTATTGATGATGACACCTAAGAATAACAAAATTTTAACTTTTTTTAATTTAATTTTTTTTTCAATATTAGAGCTGATGGGACAATGAAACCTCTCAACAGTGTTTTAGGAGAAAAGACAATTTTAGAAGTCAGATTTTCATCATCACTTTTACCCTAATTTTAGTAAAATTATTATTTGAAGACAGCATAAATTACAGTTTCTTTTGTCCAAAAATCATAGAATCATACAGTAGTTACATGCTTGAATATAAATTTAAATGTATATAAGTCTGAGATGTGTATAAAAATCCATCCCACAGGTCTTTTCCTGATGCACTGGCTCTTTCCTGTTCAAAAGAAATGAGAAGTTGAAAGTGCAGTCTGTAACCTGATTCTTCACTGCTTCTCAATTCTCATAAGAAGCAAAGATATAATGCTATGCAGAACACTAATAAATTTATTTTGTGCTTGTTTTATAAATTCTTATATGTCTGCTCCCTCTCATCATTTCCCATCACCCTTCTAAAAAACTTCCTTCTCTGCTCTACACCTTCCATCATCAACTTGCAGTTGTAGAGCAGTACATCAGAAAGAATGCCCTGATTTTTCTGTTCTGAAGGCTGAACAAGCCAAGGTCCCCAGTCTACTCTTCAAGGACATATTCTCCAGTGTCCTCACCACCCTGGTGATCTTTCTCCAGTGTATAAATGATATCAGTGTGCCTGCTCTGTGTGTGTTTCCATATATGTTTCCATGTGCACTCATCAGAACTTTGTTCTCAGCCTCATTTGTCATTTAACCTTAACTACCAGATTTAGTGACCTCTAATAATTTTTGAAACACATCTATTCCATTCACACATGATCTGTTACAGATCTGTTGGCTACTTTCAGAGCCAACCACAGATTTATAGACCTGCTTCTCTGCACCTGCCCTGTCAGACATTTGGGAAATGGCACTTGTATTGGCTCAAAGAAGTGAAAAGGGAGGAGTTATGCTTCCTGCACAAAATTGTGTTGGGGAAGGTTTATATTAGATACTTGGAAAAGATTCTTCATCCAGTGGGTCACTGGACACTGGAACAGGAAAATGATCACAACAGCAAGCCTGAGAGAGCTCAAGAAGCATCTGGACTATGGTCTCAGACACAGGTGGGATCCTGGGACTGCCCTGTGCAGAGACAGGAGTTGGACTCGATGATTCTTGTGTGTCCTTTCAACTCAGGATATTTTATGATTCTGCACTCCATATTTGGATTAAACATGTGGCTTACTTTTTTGTAGATCCAGCTGTAAAAACCAACTCCAATGCTTCCTCCTGTAAAGCTTCAATGCAGTACATGGGTCACCCAATTACATCCCAGTTTTGATCATTTCATGCAGCCTTTTCACCTACTGATGCTGTTTCCTTCATGTGCCTTTTAGGTTGCTGTGGTTATAATCTACACGTAAACATTTTTTACTCCTTTCTGCCAGTGGATCTCCTCTTTCTTACAGCCAAGGTTTATAAGGGTCAGTACATAAGCCATTTGTCACTGGCAAGGTCATTGCTGTTACTGTCACCAAGGGAAAGCTCTGTGAACTCAAAGTTATCTTCTGCTGAAGTGCCCAAATCTGTATGAGATTTGTTCTCAACAGGGCTCAGTAGAGAGGAATGGTCCTGCTGCCTGCTAGTACCACTCCCTTCAGGGTACATTGTCCTCATTTCCCATTCTGCCCATCAGGATCCCCCCCACCTGAAAAAGAGACTCAGGCCCTTTTCCACAAAGCTGCTTTCCAAATAGACAGGTTGCAGCAGGACAGGTGCATGGAGCTATTCCTCTCCAGGTGCACAATTTTGCATTTACTTTTTTGAACTTCTTGATGTTCCCATCAGCCCATTTGTCCAATCCCACTCGTAAGGTCCCTCTGAATATTAGCCTTGTCCTCCAGCATATCAGCTTCTGCCCTCAAATCTGTCTGATCCTATTGACTAGATTTTAAAAGGTCACAGTTTTGATTTTTGGGAGATATTACCTGTAACCAGCTGCCAGCTGGAGTTTCTACTGCTGATATTACCCTTTGATTCCAATAGAAAAGCCAATTTTTGATTCGCCTCCACTCAAGTGCCCATTTACTGAGTTCTTATTTGACCAATTTAGCTCTAAGGTTACTCTGGGGGAATATGTCAAAGGCCTTGATGAAGTTAAGGTAGACAACATCCACTCTTTTCTCCTTCTTTGCAGAAGGATCTAGGCATCCTAACAGGGATGGTGAATTATGATTTTTCCCTTGAGGTAGATGTTAAGGATAAGGTAGATGTTAAGGATAAACCATCTTCATTGTATTCCTGAAATATTTACATGATTTTTTTGAGAACTATATATATTTGCAATGGGCAAACTCTGGAAACTACAGTATATGAGGGAATGTGCCAGATATGATTTAAAAGACTAGCAGATAAACAAGCAATTCCTCTTTATTGATAGCTTCTTACACAAATGAAAAACTACCTACCTTTTATATAGGTATTGTTATTCACCTGGTTCATAAAAATAAAATGGGAAAAAAAAAAGAAATAATAAATGAGTAGAATTTTTTTTTCATGTGGGCATACTCCCAGTGGCAATGGAAACCTGTCTAGTTTTGACTGAAACCAGTGGTTTCACAATTTTTGGAATCCATACAGAAATCAAGATTTAGCTAGTCACAAGATGTTCAAGACTTGCAAAATGATAATACATTCTCATTGATAGAAACTCAGAATGTTTTTTGTTTTCAAACATTAACTAAAGATATAGAAAAAGTGACTGTTTTCCCCATATAACAATATCTTTTAAAGTTATTTTTTATTTATTTATATGTTGTTTACATGATTTCTCTAATTACTTAGAACAGCGCTCTATAGAAATTGCATTTCCTTTAAATTGCTCTGGAATTTCAAATTCTTTTCAAATCCTACCAAATTAAATGATAATGGGCTTTACATCAGAGTCATATAAAGTGACAATATTTGAAAGTGTTGTAGGTAGGACTACAAGTAATGTACTGCACAAAGGTTTGATCTTTCTCGAAAAGTAGGGAGATGCATTTAATTTGCAACACTAAAATCTGAAGAGGCACTATTTAAGAACATAGGATATAAAAAGGATCCAAAATATGCCAACAAGTCACTCTAAGAGCCTTATTCCTTCTTCTAGAAAGAGGACATTAATTAAATCTGATTTTTCTGATAATGATGGACTAGTCCTGGCTAAGAGCCAAATGTCTACCCAGCTGCTCACTCAGTCCCCTCCTCAGTGAGACATGGGGACAAAACCAGGGAGATTGCTTAGAAGTTATGTTGTAGGCTAAACAGTACATTAGTTTATTGACAATTAAAATAGATTTGAGTAATAGGGAATGAAGACAACCATTAAAGCAATGTCTTAAAACTCAATGTCAGTCCTTCACTCCAGACTCCTCTACCCTGCCCCTGAACAGCACAGCGAGGAACATGTACAGAGGTGAGTTAGAACATATTATTTTTTTCTCTACCATTCCTTCCTTCTCACACATTCCTCTTTTCCAGTGTGGTCTCTCCCACCATCTGAAGTCCTTCAGGTAAAAATTCTGTTCCAGTGTGGGCTGTCCACAGGTTGCAGTTCCTTCAGGAAGTATCCATCTGCTCCAGAGCAGAGTCCCTTCATGGGCTGCAGGGAAATACCTGCTTCACCATGGTCCTTCTCAGAGGCTGCAGGGAATGCCAGCTCCAGCACCTAGGGCACCTCCTCCTCTCCCTCCTTCTCTGACCTCAATGTTGACACTGTTGTTTCTCACTCTTTTCTCCCCCTCCTCCTCCACCTGTCCAGCATTTTTTTTCTTTTTCTTAAACATATTATTGCAAAAAAACAGGAAAACTATCCTGTGGTTGGCCCAATACAGCCAGCAGGAATGGGCACTCATTTCCCACTTCCCACTGTCCCTCTGCTTCAAAAATCTTTGCTACCTACACCCAGTACAGTGGTAATTTTGTTTAACCAAGCACTGAAACAGAAACATGGCAGGATGCTTATGCTTAGGGATTCAGATAGACAGTGGAATTTCAGGAAGTATCAGCCAGATAGGTGCACATGTATCTATATGTCCCTCCATAACCTTGTAATTCAGGCACTAGGTCCTTTAGGACATGGATGAATAATATAATAGAAAGCACTGCATTGTCTAAATAATCATTTTGAAGGGATGCCAGGCAGGCATTTACAGACAGTTATTTCTACTCCTTAATCATTATGGGAAACAAATACGTAGCCATTTCAAAAATCCTTTTTAAATAAACCCCTATTTTTCAGTGCTTTGCCTGTTGTGGGACATTAGTTGTTTGGCTTAAATAAAGAAGCTTTAAACACAATAAGTCACATTTTGTTATAATATTGTGTGGTTTAGTATGCTGATTGCTTAGCTCTGTTTGCTCTATCTGAGAAGCTCCATTTGTTGAAGCCTTAGGCCATAAGCTGGGGACCTTCACCTTGATATGCTTTCTGCTGTAACAGAGTAAATTTTCTTAACAATTTTCCAAGAAACTGGTATGGGGCTGTGTTTTGGCTTTTGTATGAAAAGAATGTTGATAACACACTGATGTTGTAGTTGTTGCTGAGTTATGATTATTCCAAATCTAGTACTTTAGTTTTCCAGGCTCTGCCTTAGAGCAGGTACACAAGAAGCAGAGTTTCTTACAAACCAGAGCTAAGGGGGGAGACTAAAAATGTCAGCAGAAGCTGCAACTCATCACCATGATAGAAGTTAATTTCCCACCTGAATGGAAAGAAGAGAAAGAATCCAATAAGCTATTAGAGGACCCCAGACCAAAAATCACCACTGAAATAAGAAGGTGTGTGGAGCACATGTGAAGGATGGGTGCATAAAGAAATCCAGGGATTTCTTTGTTCTGGGTCCCTTTCTGGAGACACCCAGCTTGAGCTGACATACTGCTGTACCACACTATTAAATTATTTCTTTTTTATAAAATCTGATATCTAAGACTCTACTGCAGGAAATACAGGCTGAGCCTGAAGAAAGAAGAATCCCATCTGAACATGAGTGTGAGAATGAGGAGTTGGAAGGGGCTGCTATTGGCTCCTTGGAACCACTGGCTGTGAAGGGTCTCAGGCCCCAGCAGCTGCAATCTTCAGTGATGGTGCAGCTCCCTGAACTGTGTAATGTTGGGACTGTGACTTCTCCCTTAACATTGCTCTCCTGCATTATTTTATTTTAAATTCTGGTATGAATGATGTTACATAGCTGAAAAAAAGTGCAGTACATTCAAACTGTGTCTTACATATTTGTGAATTTAAAGTTTGTATATTTAGAGCCTCCACATTTTTTCTTCCTCAAGTTAGATGGCAGATTTAAGTGAGAGCAAGCTAAAGATCTGAAGGAGGAAAATGAACCGTTATCTGAAAAAAACCAAAAGAGAGGGATAGGAGGCAGAGGGAAGGATGGGAATCCTGCTGCATCTGTGTAATAAGGTGTTTACAGCCTTTCTTTTGTGAAACACATTTCACTGCAAATCAAAATTCCTGTTATACACACTGAAGGCAAGGGAACTTTCATTTCAACTTTGATTCAATGAAACACCCACTTTCAAGAGTACACCTATATTAGTTCCTGTTCAGTGAAACAAACTGAGCTAAAGATAACTCAATGTAAACATCCATTTGAACCCTGCTGACTTCAGTGAGAAGTTAGTTTGCATTGGAATTGTCAAGTTTGATGACTCCATAACATTCATGTCAATTTCTTCAATTTATAATACTTAGAAATGTAGCCCATACTTTTAGTAGTATTTAGAATAACTGAAGTCAACAGAATGCCCTGTGACACTCATCATCTTCAGTGGTTTAATATTATGAATAAAAGTAAGTACTCCCCTAGAGAGACACTAGTTCATTATTAGGAAGACATACTACAGTTCAGAGTTGCCTTCAAAGATTCAGTAGCCTTTTTTTTTCATAGATTTTAATAATTTTACAGTCCATATTCTGAAAAATGCACCATTATGTAACATTATTTTATGGATGGAAAATATGGGATGTACATGACCATTGCGCTTTTCATTTTCACTTGCAGAAATGTATTTATTTCTATTGGATTTACCGACCTCCACATTATATTTTTGTTTTCTAAATCCTTTCTCTTCCTATTTGACTTTGATGTTTAATGCATAACAGATATAGATGATAAAAACCCACAAACAAATCACCCCATTATGGAATTCATATGTGACTTCACAAGTATCAATTTCCCTCTATCCAGGTGTAGTGATTGTGAGTGCATTAACTTTCTTTATCTGCGGTTTCCAGCTTTACCTGGAAGGCCTGCCTGCCCATGCATTCTCTCTCAGTTTTTTCTGGGAGCTCTGTGTGAGCCCTAGAGCAGACGACCAGTTCTGACTTGAGTGGCACCTCAGCTGTGCCTCTGCTCAGCCCTGTGCCCTGTTGCCCTAATCTTTCTGGAAGGAACCCCAGATCTGCCTCCTGTGTGATGACTCTGGCCTTGCCTGGACTCCTGGCTGAACAATTTCTAAAACAATTTCCCACCTGAGGATTCTGGTTCCACAAAAATGCTGCTTTCCTTGGAAACAAGCTGGATTTTCTGCATCTTTTATGGAAACCAGGCAGACAGAGAGGTTTCCCCTCCACCTCTTGCAAGCCAGCTGGCACAATGGTGGGTGAGGGGCTGCCTGCCCATCTCACTGGACTTTATGGTTGTCATGGCTGCCCAGCTGCCCTGCTTCACACCTGGCATTCCTTGGCTTCCTGGCTAGCTTTCCACCTGGGTAGCCAAATCCCTGTACAAATGTTCTTGAAACATGCTTTATGCAGTCTCAAAACAATCAAGTTTTCTGAAATCAAGTTAGGCAATAAAGCAAAATTTTCCTTGTTTCCAGTGAGAAAAAGGGAAATAAAAAAAGTAGAAAATTGTCAACAAAACAAAAATTGCACTTTGATTACCTCTTTAGTTTTCACAGACATCTCTGTACAAAAATAAAAAAATAAAAAAAAAGAGACTACCATGGCAACATTACTTGTATTAGCAAATATAAAGGACTTTATAAGCCATTTTTCTTTGGCTTAGGCTATTTAGTCTTTTAGTCTATTTATCATTTTCTTTTTTTCCTTCCTTAAAAGGAAAAAAGAAAAAAAGTCACTCTGAAATGTTACAAAGGTTCAGGACAATCTTTTCTAGGCTTGAGATTTAGTGTTGTCATTAAGTGAAATTAGGAATATATTTAGCATATCTTTATGTAGCTTTCTGTCTCTCAGCACCAAGAAATTAGGATATTTGTTTTATTTGTTCAGAGTTATAGCTTTTATAAAACTAAAAATAAATGCATGCACATGCAAAGTACAAACACAGAATTCAACTTCAGCAAGGGGCGAGCCCCAGATCTGAACTTTAATGCAACTCCTAGGCCAATGGGTAAAGGGTGCTGGGGTGGAGGATCCAGATGAAGTTTTTCAGAACAATTAAGGCCTGTTAGTGCACTAAGGGCACTGAAAATGAATCTCAGTCCAGGGGGGTTTCCAAGGGGCTGTTATGTGAACTCTCCTACAAACAATATTTCCACCTTGACCTTTGGCATATCTCATAACACAGAGAAATCGGAGATTCCACAGAAGAGTGAGGCCAAACAAAGCTTTTCACAGTAGAAATCTGTGATGGGATCAATCCCCAAAGCAGCCTTTGCACACAGACCTCCTTTCTCTGTGGTACCTAACGTGAGATAGACACTGGGTTGGTAAGACCTTTAAGACTGAATTGTCCACACATTTTGTTGAAGTACACATGCAGAAATCAAGAAACAGATTTTCTCTCTCTTAAGGTACGTATTATTAGAGCAGAACTTAAAACAGTAATTTCTTAAGAGAAAAATCCTTGATATCGTGAGAAAATTAAAATAGAAATTAATTTACAAACATGCCCTCTATCTGTTATTCGTCACACCTATAGATCTGATGCAGACATTTTCAAATTCAATATCATGACTTTTCAATTATAAGGAAATCCACAATATTTCCTGTGAATTCAAGATATTTTTATTACTATTAGTATTGGCATCAGCATTGGTATTAACATTAGTATTATATTTTCTCCCCCTGATTATTCTCCCCATCTCACTGGAGAGGGATGGAGGAAATAGTGAGACACAGTATGGTACTTAGTGTCTAAGTGTTAGGGGTTAAACCAGTCAACCAGTCAACCATAGTAAAATAATATCTTCTTAAACCAGAAGACAGCAGCTAGGACTGGGACAAGCAAAATATCTGCTGTTTAATTACATCCTTTCCACAACACTCAATGCATATACAGAATCTCTAAACAAAACAATTAGCTATAACATTCATCATGTTTTGAATTGAAACTCCTCTTCCTTGAAAGTTCCCCAAGAGTGTTCTCTACTAAGCAAAGGAAGAAGATATTAGGTGGCTGTTTCTGGATGTTTTGAGTAGCAGCAGTCTCAGGCAATTATTCGAGATCATGTCATTGTCACCACAAGTTAGCTTCTAGGCCAAGATCTCTAAGAACGTAAGAATGTCTCTAAAAGTCCAGATTAAAGGTTGACTGAATCCAGTGGTGAGTCCAATAAATTCTTGGGAAGAACATTAGAGACAGAAATTGTGACATTTCCCTAGGACACACTCCTACTCCAGGTAATTTAGTTCAGAGCTGAGAGGCTACAAAGCTGTCTTAGGCAATAGTGTTTACAGTCAGTGTAAAAGCCATTAGAAGGCATTAGAACAAAAGCTGAATTCTGGGGTTTTTCTCTGCTTTATCCAGTGTGCCCTTTTCTATGAAAGCAGTGCTGACAGGTGACACACTTGGTGCCATCTTTTTCTAATCTCAGTATGGGCTGTTACCTCAGAGAGCTGAGCTTTGGGCTCCTAGTCATCCTGCAGAGACCTGGATGAGTTTACTACCTCAGAATTTTGTTTGGTAATAAATACCTGCCTGCCCCCTAACATCCTTCTAGGAACTACCTCTGTCTTTTGACTGGCTGCTAAGAACCAGTCTATCCAATACCTTTCACACCCTCTGTGAGAATTCTTTTTTCATTTGATTCTCCTTCCACTCTTCTAAGTACTTCCCTCTTCTCATAAGAAGGGTGGATTACTCTGATCCTTCCTGCTTGAGTATTTACTTTTGATTTTCTCAATCCAATGAAAATTAATAAGATCAAGTGAGTCAAGGGATATAAACTGAAAGTAAACAGTTCATTTTATGAAAGAGGAAGAAGATAATATCTGAAATACTCTGTTGGAATAATTTCACCTCATCAGTCCAAATTCTAACAGATTAGCAGATGGCAAGAGCATTCTAAACGAGTGCAAATCTGTCCTTTGTGCTTTTAGGATCCCAGGAACACAATATTTATTCTAATGGTAAATATCTAGAAAAATTTTGGGAAAAAAGATAATAAATTATAACTATGTTACAGAACAAAACTGAAGGCACAGAAAGCTATGAATTTTAGAATCCCTGGCTCTGATAAAACTTTAAAATTAAATCTGATATGACATTGAGCACTGCACTCCTTGTCAACTTTTTTCCCAAAACTTACACAGAAAGAAAATCCTGAATTATTTTAAATTGAAATAACTTTACAGGCTTTTTGAATTGGGTTTTCTTTCATTTAACTTGGTCTTCTGGCTTAAACTCCCACACATTCAAATTCTGTAGAATATCACACTCCCACCTGTCCCATGGACACAGAGGTTTTCCTGTTTCTGTCTTTCCTTCAGATACAGACAGTTGGATAACTTTGTTTCTTATAAAAATCTTAATTAAAAAAAAATCTGTAATAAATGTGAATACATTTCATACTAAGAATTTATTGTATCAATCTCATTTTCTCTGTTATCTCCTTCCTCATCTACAGCGTCAGTATGAGCTGACCCAATGGAAATCACTGAAGTTATATGAATATTGTCCTTGTACTGGTCAAGAGAAAGAAGCCAGTTTAGTAGACTAAATGAAAGAAAGCAGATTAAACTGAAGTGGAGAATCTGAATCTGTAACAAAGACTTGTTGGAGAAAGCACTTAATGATGTAAAGCTCTACAAATGAGAAATTAGGATGTGTAGGAATTCAAAAGTAAGTTGACTCTTAAGAGGCAGATAAACATTTTAGAGAGGTGAAGAGCACAGCTTTTAGTGCCAGATGCATTAATTCGTTCAAATAACTGAGTAAAGCCTTGCTCAATAAAACTGTTTATTATGCACTTGCTGAATTCTGGGTTTGTTTGGCAGTGAGTTTGATTTGGTGTTGTGTAGTTTTGTTTTGGTTTTTCTGGTAATGTTTGGCATTTAGTCTGAAACACCTGAATAGCCTCATTGTAATGAGATGACTGCCATTAGCTATATGTGGTGCTGCATACAAATTCTAGCTGAAAGATCCAGCTCCCTGCTACTGCTAGAAGATTGAACAGTTGGAACACAGCTGAGAGTTGCTTCTTCCCAAGCTCACCAGCAGCATAGTTTCATGGATTTTATCACTAAAATGCACAACAATGTACAGTGGAAACACCAGAGAGACTTAACATCTTTAAGCTGTTAGTATATGCACAGGAATTAGGAGAAAATCTTGTATACACAGAAGCTGACCTACTTACATATAGCAGTCTATGTTAAATTTCAAAAAGCACATTCTGCTGAAGGCATTATATTCCTTGGAAAGTAATGGCACCTCTGCTAAACTGTTTTTCATTTATTCTTTCTGAGAGGGATATTTCCACTGTGTTTGTGTATGATACAGCAGTTTTTGTAACAGAGATGGCTCCGAACTATTGCCATAAGTTATATAGAAAACAGAGAGATACAGAGGAAAAACAGTAACAAAACACAGCTTTGAAGATATAGTCAAATTTTTAAAATAGGATCAGGTTTGGAAATACACATTTATGGGTACTGTTTGGGAATTAAACTTAAGAAGGAAAGTGTGTTGCAGAGTTATCATGACAGGTTGCCATGATGATCACAGATAAACTGGTGGGCTACAAAACTGAAGGAGGTAGCAACAATGCCACCACTGCTGGAGACTGCCATGATTATATATATCTATAATTCTACCCTGCTGAATTTGGCAGATTCTAGCAGCACATCAAAGGGAAAAAAAGGTATGACCAAGGACAATGAATAATGAATGAAGAAAGTAAAAATATAGGAGTCAAAAGTGTTAAGAAAACATGGCAGTGTATCACTGAATCCTAAACGACATGCCCAACACTGTGATTTGGCTGTCAGACATAAATAGTAAGGTTGGGATTGTTTTGAATGACCAAAAATTTCAAAAGCCCATTCAAAATACAAGAGCTATATATAATTATTTTGCTCATTTTTATTTTGCTTTTGTTTAAGGATACAATTTCATATATTTATGAGTCTTCCAAAGTTTGCATTTGCCTCTTTTTGCTACTCCATGTAAAAGAAGAGCCAACACAATTGGACCTCAATATCCAGGGGAGTGCTATTTCCCAGTGTGGTCAGAGCTGACTCCAGCCCACTCAGAGCTGCTGGTTCCTCCTGCCTTGGTCAGATGGATGCAGCTCTGCAGTTCATTTCTGTGGGTCCAGTCAGCAGCACTTCTTACGGAGCAGCTCTTGCAGAGAAACCCGGCTGTATCCCTCGCCACTGGCTGATCAGCAGGAGGTTACTGCTGAGGAACACAGACACCTGCACTCTGCAGAGTGTAACTCCACGCTTTGTGTCAGGTGGATAATCCACTGCTTTAATCCCACGGAACACCAAGGCACTCATCCAGCTATCCTGCCAGACTGTGGACATCTGTAGGAGCTGGTGTCCTGCTCATCAGCCTGTCCACACTTGAACTTTGCAAACAACTAAGAAAAACACACAGTTGGACTCACCTCCTGAGTCAGACGCAGAAAGGGGCTTGAACAAGCACTTCTAGTGCCATTACTACAAATGTGTATTGTGCTGTGGCTGACAACTATTTATCCACAAGCATGTGAGCAGGATAACACTGTAGTGGCACCAGGAACCTGTGTTTGGGCAGCTGAGTCATCCTGCTGTATTTAGGTATCTACAACATAAATGATTACATGGGCCCAGGTATCTAAGCTCCTGTTAGAGTCAACAGCCTTCTAGTCAATACAGTCAATAGAGAAAGAAAGCTGTTCAGCTCTCCCAAAGCAGATACCTACTTTAGAAGGAGATAAATAGATCCCTAGACTCCACTGACTGTGCTGGCTACATGAGATAAAACAAGAACTCAATTCTCATGTTTCATCCATAAATTTGTCATGAAAGAGCTCCTGTTTGGATTTTCTTGGATTTTTTTTGGGGGGGTTTGGTTTCTTTTTTTATTGTTCTTTTGTTTTGTTTTGTTTAATTGGGGGCTTTTTATGTGTTTTTTTTTTTTTCCTAAAGGAGAAAAAATACCTTTAGAATCTGGTATCAGTTGAAAAAAAATTTGTCTATGCTTTCAAGTCTTCATATTATAAACTACATCAGGCTGTGCTCAAGGGCTTTGATTTTCCAGTCTTCTAGAATGGACATCTGAAGAATGATAAAATTTTAACAAGGCCATGTATAAGAAAATAATTGTTCCTATATATGGAATCAAGAATTTCAAAGTATGTAGGTCTCATTCTTATGGAATCAAGATGTGTCAAAGTGCACATTTTATAATTCACTATTTTTCTCAGCTTGTCTAAACAAAACCTAGCCTTTGTTGGTTTAATAAATGGTACTCCTTTTACCTCATCTAACTGTAACCCACCAAACTTATTACGATACTGCCATTACTTCTATTGGATCTGGTAGATGTAATAGGCAAGTGCAGCTGACTGAAATTCAAAATGAAACTTCAGGGGTTTAAAATCAACATATGACTGAATCAGGAATGAGTTAGGACTTCAGAATTTTTGGATGCAGTTCCATTATGAGAAGTTCAATTGTTATTAGGCCATTATTAGATTTAATTAATAATCCATAAGTTGGTTTTCATCCTTATTTTGTTATTATTAATCCTAGTATTGCTTAGCATGTAGTTGTGTCTATGGCACAAATGTCTGGGGGACATTTTTAAATTTTAGAAAAGGAGAGGAGTTATTTTTATAAAGAAGGAAGTGTTTGGGTTTTTTTCCCCACAAAATTAGGATTTCCCATTTTTACTGGAAATAGCCTATTTTCCATCAGCTTTTAAAAAGTATTGTGAAAAATATATTTCTAGGGAGTTAATGAAGTATTATACAAATTCAGTTTACAAGAAATAGTTCTTTTATATAAAGAAATTACTGTATTTTGTCATTTTTATGAAAAGTCACTTGGCACAAGTTGACTACCAGAACAAAGAAAGGGGAAGAAAAAGATGTTCAAGTCGTTTGAAAAATACAAGATATACACAGATAGGAATTGGGAAGTAAAGTTTTGGAAATCTTGTTTTACTCGTCTTCTGATAAATACGAAACTATTTTGTGGAGTTTATAAATTCTATTAATCTTTCCACTGACTTTAAAACCTGCAGCTGGTCTTCCATGTGATGTGCACACCAGAGGTGTGAAGCTGTGTAATTATGAGCAGTCATTGAATGGAAGTTTAGTGAGTTAAGGCAGAATGACTGAGCACCAAATGGTGTGGAAAATTCTATTATTGTGTATTTGGTTTTGGGTATAGAGCTTTTACCTGCAGTCAGGTTTAGAGGCTAGGTGTCATCCTTATACCACTCATCAAATTAATTCATTTTTCATAGAGATCCTTTCTTTTCTGTTACTTCACTCCCTGGGTGCAACCACACTGCAGGAGGTTACTGCTAGTGATGTAGCTTTGTTAGAAAATTTCTTTTCAAAATTCTGATGTACCAGGAATAGAGAGAAAAGCTTTATAAGTATGTAATCCAAGAACCAGCTTCAGATTTTAAGCTGTAACAGGCCTCCATTTGCATTTAAAAACCTCATTCACATTCAAAGACCTGATCAGAATAAGGAAGAGAAAAGAATGGCTAAAGGTTATAAAATCACAGTTTTTTAGTGGAGTTTATAATTTAATTACAAGGGGAAAAAAAATGGAATTGCTCCTCTAAACCCAGGCATATTTCTGGTGAGATATGAGGAAAAAAGCAGAAGCAGTGCAAAGGTAAGGGCTATCTCTGCTTTCTGTTTCCTTGTGGAAAAGTACAGGTGTCAAATTTGTTCTGATTTCAGCGAAGATATGTTAAAATTGAAAAAGAGTCTGAAACAATACTTCTTAGTTATGAGCTACCCTATTTGAGAATTGCAAGTATTCACATCTGCCAGCCTTCTACAACAACTCTTTTGGAGGCTGTTTCCCTTGTCTTGAAGAAAGTTTTCATTTACATTTTACTGTTTTCTCACATTCTAATCCTCTGTAATTTAAAATGTAATTTTAGGGTGATTTAAAATTAAATTTTAGAGTTATGACATTCTTTGAAGACTGGATGTTTAATTTCATGGGGGTGTTTACAGAGTGGAAAACTCTTGGACAGTATCCTATTCTGGATATTGTCTCTGTTTTCAATCATTTTAAAATATTAGGGTTGTATGGAACAGTGACTTTTGTCAGGTGAATAGTTGTTTTTATTGTATGAATCCTTCAAACCCATCCAAACACAAAACCTAACCATTTACATAACACCATGCACAAAACACCCTCTTCTGCTTTGAAAAAAAAGGAACATCTGTAAATTTGGTTTATGAGGGCTTTTTCCCTTCCCCCCCCCTTTTTTTTTTTGCAATAGCGTAGATTTGAATTTGTAAATTTAGATTCTAATGCATGTTGGCAGAGAAGAAAAATTTTCGTTAGATTTTTTTTTTTTGATGATGACTATGAATGAGGTAGGTAGATTGCTAAGACAGCTGTTCTCCAACTCATAGCAGTCTGAGCAATGTCTGTGATTGTTTTTATCTGGACAATGTAATTATTTTTTGTCTTTCGAGTGGTGAGAATAATTCCTGTAGTAGTAACACAAGAATTTCTTCCATTTCTCACTACTTGCAATATTAAGTGACCATAAAACTAAGAGATATAAAAGTCATCTGACTCTTGGTAAGTAGTGGTAAGGTGTCTCTGGATTGTTACATTATATGTTTCTTAAATTCATGAACTCTTGGTGCACAAGATTCAGAATTAAAAAGACAATCAGCAGCTCTAGTTTGCATGGTCTGGTTTTGTGTTGAAGACAACTGGAATTTGCCTATAAGGATTTCAACTAGATTTACTTAGGTATGAAAGAATTAAGCATAAAGATAGAATTCAGTTTCCTCAGAAGATCAAAAGAAAGCTTTAGTAAAAGAAGATGTAGCTACACAATAATTACAGAAACACAGTTTTCCTGTTTTGAAAAGGGAATTAATTTTTTAAAATTAGAAAACTATATGTGGGATTTTCACAACTTAAACAATTCAATTCCAGTGTTTGAAACAAATAAACCAAACCAAACTGAAACAACCCTCCCCAAACAAACAAAAACCAAACCAACCAACCAAAACCCCCCCAAAATCCCAACCTGTTTAGGAGGCAAACATTCTGTGTTTTGCAGGTTCACTGTATGTTATTTTCTGTGTGCAACACATTCAGATACCCAAAGTATTTAGAGCAATACTAAAATAAGAGAAAAAATTTTCTTCTTCCTTTGCCCACCTCCAGACCTTTTAACACATCATCTTTAGATATAAAAGGTTAGGCTTCAAGCTAGACGTGTTGAAAAGGTCGCACTCCAATTTCAAAACCCAAGAGTACAATGAAAGAAATGCTGGCTAGCTAGTTCGAGTTTGCTTTATAGACATGAGAAAAATAAAAAAAATGGCCAACTTTGGAAAACTATTTCTCTTTTAAGAAATCGTACTTATTGGTCACCAACCCTTTATGAGCTCATTAGCCATTTTGATTCTTCAGGTTAGCAGGAATTTTCAACCTGGATCATTATTAGAATTAGAATGCTGCTATAACATCTCTAAAAATGGGCCAGGATCTTCAAACATGAATAGCTAAATTCTGGCATTTTAAACTATATATAGAAACTGACATATAGAGATGCAGTTCTCAGAAGTGCTGAATATCCGAACCTAACTAGTTTAATGGGAGCACTTGCGTGAGAAAGAAGTGCTCTATGAAGCTAAAATGTAATTTATTTTAACAGCACTCTTCATGCACTGTGGCACAAAATGCTTTTCAAGAAAGGCAAACTTCTTTTCTCAGTCATAACACTATAAATTCAATATGACTTTGGATTTAAAGGTGTCAAAGAGAGAGTAAATTTCATCCAAAATGTTTAAGAATTCTTATAAGACTTCTTACAAATGTAAGGACCCAGATTTATGGTAGAAGAATGAAGAGAATGAGGAAATTGTCTTGAATGTGATGTAAGCATTTGAGGTTTTTTTTATTTTTCTTAGGTTTTTCTGCCTTATTATTTGTTGGCTGAGACAATCTGTCATTCCCTGGTGATGTCTGACACTGTTGGTTGTCATGTTGGTATGTTTTTATATGCTAGTATGGGTTTTTTGGGACTCTCAGGGCATTCCCAGAAGCTGTCCTTGCCTGCCCAGGCTCCCAGGGCTCCCCAGCTCTGCCCAGGGCCATCAGCCCTTGTCCCAACGCCCCAGTTGCTGCAGGGGTGGTCTCCAGCTGCCCACAGCCAGATGCTGCCCCAAGGGGAACCCCAGTGGGCTCAGCTCCAGGACATGCCTTGGCAATTTGATGCTCTGTTTTAGTGACAGATATCAGCACAGGAGCATGTAAAGAATAATTATGACAGCTGGCATGCAGTAAAAAAATGTCATGCAAAGAAAATAAAATAGAAAAAAATAGTTGTAAGGTTTTACTCAGTATCTCCCGAAACAGACATAAAGGACTTGTATTTTATCAAAATGTACTTTCTTGAATCCCAGCCAGGTATGCTCTAAATAGCAAAACACCATTCCCTTTTACTGCATTACAATGGAAATTGTGGCATTAATATATTTTTGCTGCTTTAAGGAAATCACTTATTTTAAAAGAGCTAGCTGATTTTCATGCTAGCACATGTGTGGCTGTGCACAATATTTACTTCCAAATGCTCATTGTCAGATAAAAAGAGGGAAGAGATAAAAGTCATTGGGGAACAGACTATTCCTTCCAATTTTTAGCCAGAGGGTGTAATCCTTGAGTTTTTTATGACCCGTTCTATTTATAATTTTATTATCAAGTGAATGCATTTTTAAACTTTAATTCCTATAAAACTGAAAGCAAGAATTTAGGGACCAAGGTCTAGGCAGTAAATTTGAAGGCTCCAGTTCTGTATATCTTGTTGAAAGCAATATGTCTTTATGACATGGTTTAACCACAGCCAGCCTCTCGCTCACTCTTCAGACTCCCTATTCCTTGTCCCAGTGGAGAGAATTAAAAAGAAAAGGTACAGCTCGTAGTTTTAGATAAGAAAAAATATTTACCAGTTCAAACAAAATATAAACACAATAACAAACAACCAAACAAATAAATAAATATGTTAACATCAACAACAGTAATAACAAAAATAATAGTAAAAAATATTTTAAATGGGGTGAGAGTAGCAAAACTAGAAAAACAAGTAATGTACAATAAAATACAGTTTCACATCACCTGCTGACTGATGCCCATCCCATCCCTGAGCCATGGACAGTCTCCCTCCAGCTAACTGTCCCCATTTCAGATATTAGGCATGACATTCTGTGGTACAGGATATTCTTTTCGGTGGTTTGGGTCAGTTCTCCTGACTATGCTGTCTCCCAGCTTTTTGTGCAGCTCCTCCCTGGCAGAGCATCAGGGACTGAAAAGCCCTTGATTTAGGATAAGCACTGCTCAACAACAGTGAGCCAAAACATCAGTGTGTTATCAACATTATTCTCATACTAAATCACCACAGTGTGGTACTAGCTACTAGGGTGAAAAATTAAGTCTTTTCCAGACAAAACCAGGATACTGTGTAATAGCCTTGAGTCTGGATAAAAATTCTGTTCCTTCAAAACTTCTTCTGTAAATAATACAAAGAAAGGCTAGAAATTGTGTTTAGCTGTAGTGAATCTAATTCTGTGTATTAGTTCATAATACTTTGACTTTGGCCATGACACATATTTCTACAGCCAAGGACATGATCAATCATTTTCAATTGGAATTTTTGCCACTGATGTGATGGTCTGAGGACAATGTGTTCCCATAGAATTATAGAGTAATAAGAAAACAGTAAATATTTTGGCAACATAGGGATGTTCTGGCTTGAAATAAACTCAGCATGGTGAAATTCCAATAGGTCAGCCACAATAAAAATACAGTTACACAATTACAATAATATGCATTTTGGTAGTTGTCTAGAATCCCATAGGGATTTACTTCCACTGAGTCTGTTCAGAATAAATTAATGATAGGTTTGAAACTGTTGCACTGTAGGGCTAAAGACAAATGACAGAAGGCCTTTGAAATCTACCATCAGCATAGCTACTCTACCTAAAACTCTGACCAGAAGCTATTCTTTCTTTCTCCCTTTCCTGCTATTTCCTCTAGGAAAATGGGAGCTAAGAATCAAAGGCAGGAGAATAAAAGATATTTCCCACGTGCAGCATTTTCAGTTTTCTAGTTCCTTTAGTTGTAATCAGGTCTTGAATGAGACAGACAAGATGTCCAAAATGTTGAGTATTTCCTGATCTGCTCTTTTCTGTGACAATTTCTTTGTGTAAATCCAATTTTCTACTGGCATCCCTAAGGAGTTGGGGGATAATAATGCTGTGTACAGCCATTCCTGTCTCATTTGAAACAGCCCTTGGCTGCCCTTCCCAGCATGGCTGGACAGCTGGCTTAAGCTCTTTCAAAGCATGCTGCCTCTGAAATGGAGTATGGGAGAGGCAGTACTCAGCCTATTGGCATAATCCACCTATAAGAAATTACACATTTGCAACAGGATTGGCCAAGTCTGTTTAAAAGCATTACCTAACAGGAGAGAGCACAAAAATTAGAGAAGTAACTGTAATTGCAATTCCTAAATCATTTCACACATATGCCACTGCAGTAAGCTCCAATAGGTTTTCAGGAATCTGGCTTTACTACTACTTACAGGCATACTTCTACCACTTCTCAGGGACTAATACAAAAGGCAGAAAAGCAACGAAAGTATTAGATTTTGGGGCAACAGCTTGCCTTACACCAGTGATACCCAGAGCTGTTGACTAAAAAGGTGGAGACACAGCAAGAGAAAGCTGCTAGGTGAAGGACATATTTCCTTCAGACTCTTCTGCTCTGAAGTAGGAAAACACTTTACCTGCTGTGACAGCTGAAAAAGAGGAAGCTCAATTGTCTCCTGGGTGGTAGCTTAGCAGTATCACACAGCCAGCAGAGAGGGCAGAGCTGCCGCAGAGCCAGCGCAGCCCTGGTGCCAGGGAAGTCGAGGTTTCCTGCTGCAGTTACTCAGGCTTCACCCACCTCTCATCGCTGTTGGTTCTGCCACCAGAGGGCACGAGGAGCCAAACTTTGGTGGCTCCACAGCGAAACTGTTCCCCTTTTCCTGCAGAAGGAACAGAGTGACTAAACTGTGCTTTGTCATCTCTGCAGTCCCTGGCCAGGCTGTGATTGGGAAGGAAGAAAGTGGAGGTTTCCTTCAGAAGGGAGGAAATCCCAGAACATACCCTTGTGCACACCTTTATTTATGAGTCTTTCTGCATCCCCCTTTTGTATTCCAGAAGACGGTCAGTACGAGGAACATAATTTTTTTTTTCTGTGGGAAGACTTTCCTTTAGAAGAAAGGAATTAATAGTTACCAATCGTGTTCCAGAGTTCATATCAGTTCAGAGGGATGTCTTCCCAGGGAACTTTACAAATTTAAGAAAGAGATCAGGGCCAGGTGTTTTATACAAATTTATACAGACTACTGGCACAATATTGTGTGCCATAAACATTGCTATTTAGTGATGTTGACACCTATTTAGCAACTTTTAGTGAAATTAATAAAGTCAGTTTAACTGAGAAAACAAAATAAAATTAAATAGCAAACTACAGGCTCCGGGCCACTGTTTTATGAAGCTGCTCCTCCAGTTAAGGTCTTCTGTGTGGAAGTGACATGGAGGAGGTATGGGGCAAAGTCCAACCCTGTGAGTTTGAGAAGAAGGCAAACATACATCCCATCCCATCCCATCCCATCTCATCCTCCATCCCATCCCATCCCATCCCATCCCATCCCATCCCATCCCATCCCATCCCATCCCATCCCATCCCATCCCATCCCATCCCATCCCATCCCATCCCATCCCATCCCATCCCATCATGTTCTGTTCATAGAAGTAAAAAGTTCTCTGAGTCTGACTCAGGCACCTCCTCATTCACCCCCAAAGCAGCCACACAGTATCGTGGTCACACAGTATTAGTGCAACAGCCTTGGATCTTTTTGTCAGTCGCCACCGGGCTGGCAGCTCCCTATGGCCAAGAACTGGGAGCATCAGGGATTTCCTATGGGATAAAACTTGGGAGCCAAAGTCCATTCCACACCCAGCCAGAAGCAGGGCACCTGTGGGGCACATAGACAGCTTCAGCCGTGGGCACCATGAGCTGCTCAGGAGGGGACTGAGGCTGGACCAGGATGGACCCACAGGTGGGTTTGGGTTGACAAGGGCCCCTCTGGTCAGGGCAGGGCTGTGAGGAACTGGAGACCAGTTTTGCTACCGTGTCAGTGGGATAGAAGCTGATGGCCCCAGGGGCTGGCACAGGCTCCTGGGCCATGGGCAGAGTTGGAGTCACAGGGCGGCTCTGAAGGGGCAGCCAGAGCTGGGGGTGCCTCCTGGTGCCTGAGACTTTTCTCTGTTTCAATATACAGATCACATTGCCTACAGAAACTGAAAGACAGAAAAAAAAAAAAAAAAAAAGCGCAGTTCCCAGGAACTTGTGCTTGTGGCCAACCCCCTTTTTATGAAGATGACCTAACTATCAAAGGAAATACAACAACATTTGAAAGAAAGAAAGAAAAAAGGATGAAAATATCAAACCCAACATCACCTCTTCTGGTCCCTGATTAACAGAGGCTGTTCAACAGCTGTTTTTTCACCTTTTGAAGTTTTTACAGGCATGTTTTAGCTATGTTTTACTAGATGTGTCTGCCACTATATTATTAAAAGACATTTCCTATGTTCCGGGGGAGGTAGAAGGCTTTGTTGGTGTAATTCCAATTTTTCAAACATCTAAGAAATTGAACAGTTAATATCAGCAGTAGCCAAGTAGTACCATGGCTTGCAAACCAGGATGTGTACAATTTGCTCAATTCACCGAAAAAATCCTTTGAGAGTAATAAAGTGATTGTGATTTGTGTGCTCAAAGGTAGGTACATTTGGTGCATAAGCATTGTTTTTCCAATGTGAATGACAGCATTGTGCACATCATCATTCCAATAGACATAACATCCATATATTCCTGGACTGTACTTCTAAAAGGCAAGATGGGTTCAGAAAAAGCCATGGCTTTTCAAAACAGCTTTAGTAGGAGCACATACCTCAGAAAGAAAAGAGTGACTGTGAAAAATAATCTGTAAATCAAAATTAAAAAGAAGATATTAGAATAATATTCACCCTTTTTTATTACCCTAGTAATACAGTAAAAAACTTCCACCATAACTCTTTCAACAAGAAAGTAAAGCCTAAGATGTGAATGTATTTTTCATATAACACTTTTTTTACATGGATGCCTTTCTAACTACAACCTCCACAGCACCGTCACATACAGACCTATGGAAGCAAAACCTTCAATTGTGAGGCATTGGTTTAAAATTAAAGAAATTATACATCTCTGAAAGACATAGCACAAGAAGATAACTAGAGCTAAAGTGAGATGTGGTGTCAATCAGTTCATAAAAGAAATTTCAAAAACAGTTTATGAAAGAAATATTTATGGTATGTGAAACCAGGTGAAAGGGGAAAGGACATCAGGTACAGATGTATCACATAGTGGTGATTACAGTCACAAACACAGCAAGGGAATTTTTTAACCCCAGGAACTAGAAAGTGAGCCCTGAGAAAAACAGTCCAAAAAAAAAAAAAAAAAAAAAAAAAAAAAAAAAAAAAAAAAAAAAAAAAAAAAGAAAAGAAACTCACAGTGAATGGGAAAGAACAAATGAATATTTGGTGTAGTGGTGTTACTAGATTCCTTTGCTAAATGCAGAATTTTCCTGGCTGTCTCAAGAAGGAATATACTTCCATTGTCCTGGCTTATCTAGGCATACATATGCATTCTTCCTGCACATTGTCCAATACTTCCTGAACAATATTTTCAGGATATTCATGTTTCTTCTCATGGTCTAAGACTTCTGTTTAGTTGTTCAAGTAGAATGAAACTTCATCTCACTTTTCCTGTTCATTCTATTTCACATTATCAAGGTTTGCCAAAGAGCTCTGCTGTACACCTTGTCTCTTTTAGATCCTGTTAAGCCTAGTTTTTGGAAACTGTCCCTCATTTCTACATCCAAATAGTGAAAAGTGTCATCCCATGTGTCTTCACCAGGTATGTGAAGGCACCAGGTGTCTTCACTTACCTGCTCCTTCTGGTTTGCAGATAGCAAGTAATTTTTTTCATATGTTCTATCACTACTTAACAGAAAAACCTGGAAATGGGCAAGTTCAAAACTTTGAGGATAATAAACCCTCCAGCTTGTTTCACTAACAATTGTTTTTTTCTTCTGAAAAACATCCTTTTATTGTTCAGGTTTTTAATGAATTTTTGTGACAGCTTTTCAGCACATGTATCTGGCAAGACATTAAGAGGATATCCTCTTCCAAGGTACTTGGGGAAATTCAGAAATGTCTTTTATCAGGTCATCAAAAACAGATCAAAGCATAGCTTTCCTCTGTCTGTGGGGAAGAGATCAACAGCTCCAGGAGGGGCAAAAGCTGTTTAGACACTGGGACATCATCCTTCTGTTTCTGCCTTGATATCAATGCAAGTATTTTGGATCAAACCATCTGTTCTTATTTCTGAGTGCAGGTTTTCCAAATATGAAAATGGAAAAATGTTTTCACAGGTAAAAATATCCTGTTCTCAGCATAAAGCTTCTGGTCATAAATGTTTAAAACAACAAACAATTACCCATATGGTGACACAGTAATGTCTTCAGTCACTTCTAAGAAGAGTGTGTCTTCCCCTGACACCTCTGTCTGGAGATAAGGTTTGGAACATCTCTCAGGGGTTATGAAGAGCACTATGTATTTTGTTGAGATTGATGCTGCAACTTTTTCTACATGACAAAATAATTTTGGACTTTAAAAAGGACACTAGGATGCCTGTGATATACTTAGAAAAATCTTTCTTGGTTTTGACACTTCACAATCAGAATTAATTAAATTATTACAATCATATTTACCTTACTTGAGGAAATAAAGGTTTAAGTGTCAGGACTTCAGTTAAGTCCCCCATAAATTTGACAAATAAAAAGCTTTCTAATCAGAAATACATAAAGCTTACTAATTAGAAAGCTAATACAGAAAACTTTCTAATCTATTAGTTGTGAAAATTTATAACACATGCAGTATTTTCATGTGTTAAAGAAAGTAACTTCTCGTCATTCTCCAGGGAATGTTTTAAGAAACAGCTTTCCTATTGTATCTAGGTGACCCTGCAAGAATAGTGATAAAAGAGCATTGCTAGAACTTCTGGATCATCAGAAATAGACCAGAAAAACAGTAAGGGCTGCTGTTAAAATTTTCATTACCTCTTTTATACAGACCACCCTCTGCATCTTCAGAAGGGGCATGGTTCCTGTTGTCCTCCTCTTCTATGAAAATATTTTTAAGGATGGCACTATATGGATTTGTCACAGACACCAACATGAAGCTCCTCCACACCTGAGAATTTAATTTTCTGTCAGATGCATTTGCAATGATACCCTTAAATTTAAGGAAGTGATTCCCCTGGCTGTGAGGAGATGCATGTTTTGGATATTGAAAAAAATTAATGAGGTGATGTGTTCATCAAACTGAAACTTACTTAACAGTTTAGCTAAATAGTGACCAAACTGATGAGTGCCAATTTCCTGTAGAATTTCTGAATATCCAAGCTGTGTAGATCATCTGTGTCATGATAAAGGCAGTAGCCATGCAGCACATGGAAGAGAAAGCTAACATTGCAGTCTAGGGCCACATTCCCTTTGGCATGCTTCCACAAGGCAGCAGACAAAAGATCATTGACAGGTGCATAATGTGATCTTTTCCTTCTGGAAGAATTCCTTTGCACAGCTAGGGGACAAAACTGTGTCTCTTTCCTGCGCACATCACCTGGGGTACAGGAGATGAAACGTGCAATCAGAAAGACTCATAAATAAAGGTGCACACAAGGGTATGTTCTGGGATTTCCTCCCTTCTGAAGGAAACCTCCACTTTCTTCCTTCCCAATCACAGCCTGGCCAGGGACTGCAGAGATGACAAAGCACAGTTTAGTCACTCTGTTCCTTCTGCAGGAAAAGGGGAACAGTTTCGCTGTGGAGCCACCAAAGTTTGGCTCCTCGTGCCCTCTGGTGGCAGAACCAACAGCGATGAGAGGTGGGTGAAGCCTGAGGTCTTGCGCTCCAAGGGAGAAACAAACGTACCCCAAGCCAGACCCATTGGTGCGAGGCGTGCCAAGCCCTTTGCCACAGCCGGAGTCAGCACAGAGCTCCCGGTTTGGCCCTGGACACGTCCCTGCACCCCAAGAGGCAGCGCAGGGAAGGTGTGCAGCGGGCAGGCTCCCTGCCCGCCGGGGCTGCGCTGGCACTGCCAGAGCTCTGCCCTCTCTGCTGGCTGTGTGATACTGCTGAGCTACCCCCCAGGAGACAAACGATCGTCCTCTTTTCAGCTGTCACAGCAGGTAAAGTGTTTTCCTACTTCAAAGCAGAGGAGCCTGAAGGAAATGTATCCTTCACCTAGCAGCTTTCTCTTGCTGTGTCTCCACCTTTTTAGTCAACAGCTCTGGGTATCACTGGTGTAAGGCAATCTGTTGCCCCAAAATCTAATACTTTCGTTGCTTTTCTGCCTTTTGTGTTAGTCCCTGAGAAGTGGTAGAAGTATGCCTGTAAGTAGTAGGTAAAGCCAGATTCCTGAAAACCTATTGGAGCTTACTGCAGTTGTGCATAAGTGACATGATTTAGGAATTGTTTTCATCTAAAATTGTCACCGAAAAGGGCAGGACAGGAAATTCACATGTTATTGGATGTTTTTGTTCATCTCCCTCAAAAACTGATTAGAAAAAAAAGAACGTGGAAAGATGAAAATTCTGCACATGGGAAAACCCCCTTTTATTCTCCTGTCATTGTTTGTTAGCTGCCATCTTCCCAGAAGAACTACCAGGTCAGGGCTTTTGGTATAAAATAACTATGCCCAAAATAATTTTGAAAGGTTCTCTGCCATTCTCCTTTAAGCCTGTGGTGAAAAGCCTATTTTTGAATCTAGTTTTTCATGTTTTCAAATAAGAACAGCATAAAATCTTGCCCATGAATATAATAACCACCCATTATTATATAACCACATATTTGTTTGCAGCTTGGATGCCAGTTCCAGAGGAACCTTCTCTCACTGATTTTTTTTCAGAGCTTTTGATTCATGTTTTTCTTCTGATAGCTAAGGCTCACATTATAAATGCACCTTCCACACTCATATCATGGGTTTCAAGGAAAATGGGATTACCTGTTAAAGACAGTTACCAGCCACAGAAATAAACATTTATTGGATTTCTCTGCAGAGATATCGACACTGTAATGTGGGCATAGGTACATGAGATTATGTACAATATCCTTACTTTCATTATTTCAATAATATAAAATACTGAGTTTCTTTTTCTGTAGTACCACATGATTTTAATCCATGCTTCAATTCTGGTTTTTCATCGTTCTTTTAATGGATTTGTATCACTAAAAAATTCTTTTGGAAAGAAACTGCATGATTCTCACATCCAGGGATGGGATCCAATCCCTATGGGATTCAAGCAACAATTAAGATGCATACCTCTGTTTTTGTGTTTGCTATAACATGTGAGGCCACATGTTCTTAATGACTGGTATATAGAAATATTTCCATATTAAGAAAAAGATGGTCAGTACATGACATTATTCATATTAATTTGCATATTTGCCATAGAGATGTATTGGAAGAACATTGATGCTTTAACTAGTAATTTATGCAGTTGTCATATGGATGAGATATGAGTCTCAGACTTAAATCTTTCTCTTCTTCATGTCAGTGATACCAAAAACAATGTTATACTAATGATGGTACAATATAAATATAGCTCTTAATTAACAGAAATCTGATAATTAATAAATTACAATTTTATGTCCTGGAGCCTTTTGCTATTAATCATGATTTGTTTGGGGATATAAGCAAAACATCGTTAATGACAGTAAGCAGACTACGATTATGAAATTAATTTTTTTTTTAACTGAATCCTATTAAGACAGTTTTCCAGTCAGAAGCCCATAATTATTTTCTGCTGAAACCTTGAACTTACTAAGCATAGTTTTTTGGGTTGGGAGGGAATTAGCAGGTTTCTGATCATGCCAGGAAGCAGGACTGAAGGACTGACAGTACCATAATAGTCTCACCCTCTCATTGCAAAATTTTATCTTGCTTTTCTTTGTGAGACAGATTTGTTACCATTCCTTATTCACTCAGGACATAAAGATACAGCTGTGCTTAGAATGTGTTTTGGAAGATAGAGGGCAAAATACAAGACATAGGATTTAAGCTGTTTCTGCCACTACCTCCATTTTCATGTTGTGATATTTTATAGAGGAGATAGTCTAAAATGTGTAACTGACAAAACACAACAAAACCAGAAAGTGTTCAGGCCACCTCAGAAAATTTCAAAATCTCTGTCTCTGCATTACAAAATCTGACATGAATTGTGCAATTGAGCTTCCTGTATTTAGAGAGACTCCAGAGCCCAGCACAGCCCTCTTGCGAAGAATGAACCTCATCCTGAGAAAATCACCTTCCCTGTCATGTTCTCCCTCCTCCTGGACCAGACAGAAAGATCACTCCTTTCCTTGACTTTAAAGGCCTCCCTTCTTCCATAAATCAAGAATTTAACTTGAAATAAAAAGCTGTAACAGACCTCTGGTCCCATTTCCTTTTGCTTTTGAAAAGATTCCCTGGCTGGACTGCAAATCTCGTTGATAATTGCTTGTCTTGACTGTTGGCAGATGGTGTTACCAGCCCCTGCTGCTGCCAGCCCTGTTGATGCCCTGCAGGACAGCACTGTGGCCAGTGAGGCTGTGTCCCTGCCTCATTCCCCACTTTGGAGCACCCCTGTTCTTGCAAATCCCTGGCAGGAATGTCCTGCCTGTCCATTTCTGCATCTGCAGGAACAGTTTCTGCTCACCTGACTGCATCTTACATACCCACAGTTTGGTCCTCTCTGCCATGAAAATCACTTGAAAAATCCAGCAGGAGGTGCCTGAGGGAACTGATAAACCTAGCTGAAATTCACTCCTGGAGAGATCCAGTATGAATTAGTCCAGTAATTTGTTGTGCAGCCAGAGAGGAGGTAAATCAACCAACCACCTTGGGCTAAAGTCAATCTAATGTCCCTTCCCAACACGTTGTCTCTCAGCTGGGGACAGTTCGGGTGTTCCTGGTCTACCCAGGGAATTGACCACTTGAGTGCTCTGGGTATGCACAGGGTCACAACACTGCTGTGAAACTCACCTGCACCACAACTATAACCACAGAGCAAGCATAATTTTATGCTTTTATCTCACTAATTCTACTCTTGTCAAATAATTTACACAGGTTTTTGAGAGTCTTTCAGATGGTAAAATTGCCAGATGTATAGTTTAAATAAAATATCCCCAAGTTATTACACATTTCCACAATTCTTTTTATCAACAATGTTATTTTAATATTTCTGAAAAAGTACAAGACTAGGAAATACTTATTTCTGATAAAATTAAGTCATTTAAGACAAATAAATTATTTTCTTTTATAAATTTTTTAATAACGAAAAAGGTAGAAAGTTTTTAATAGCTGAATGAAAAGTAAGTTTTTTTTAAAATATATTAATTACTATTTATTTTTTGGCAAGAATGTCAAGAGTATCTTAAAGAGGAGACACTTTACCCAACATAGACAACAAACCTATATTCCAGCTCTCTGGTAGCAACAGACTAGGTGCTTGTGTCACATTAGAATAATCTAACATAACGACGGAAAGATAGGGTAGCACATTCAGCTTAAAGATACATATCATCTGATTTTAGGGCCCAGATCCCTGTGTATGTAAAGAATAACCAATATATCTAGAGAACAACTTGTATTTATGCCATCTGCAGAAGATCATGCATCATGCAAGGTGACTCAGACATGTACAAGTCCTTTAACATACTCCCTGATCTCAGAAGTGGTGTAAACTGTGAGCTAATAAATATATCCAGTTCTCGTATCTGAATGGTTACTATTGATGCATCGAAGAAATTCTTGGTAACATGTTGAAATTGTGAATTTTATATACTGGAATCTGAACGATACCTGCAAAGCAGGTCAGCTGTGAAAGCAGAGCCTCTTTTCTGAGGATTATAATTTCAGATGGATTCTCTGGCTGATCTAAGCTCTTCCTATCTTTCTTCAACTTTACAGTTGGTAAATGGGCCATGGCTATTTGAAATGTAATGAGGAGAGAGCATCTATGTAAAATTAATCTCTGGCAGCTGTTTTTTGCTTCTTGAAACTGTTCAGAGGACAAGTATAAGTGGTTTTTATATGAATACATATGAATAAATAGACACACAGTATGTAGTTTCAGGCATATATGAATTGGTAATTTTATGGTCCCTTTAACAAAGAGAAGAAAAAATGCAACATATAGATTCTTACTGAGCTGGCTAATTTTAAATAACTACCTTAAGATGGTCCATCGTGCTGTGAACTTCAATATTCACACTCTTGAGTAGTTTATTACTTGACACTGAGCGTAAGTGAAACTAGAAAGTCTAGTGTAAGTGTGGACATACATATCATAGAATCAAAGAATCGTTAAGGTTGGAAAAGACCTTTAAGATTATCAGTCAACTGTCAACCTGGCACCACCATCATATTTCATGTCAAATCCTTTCCCAAGTCCATATCCACACCTTTTTTGAATACTTGCAGTGATGGTGACTCCTTCATTTCCCTAGGGAATCTGGAGAATGCTTTACAAATCTTTCTGTGAAGAAATATTTCTCAATATCCAATCTAAGCATCCCCTGGCACAACTTAGGACCATTTTCTTTCATCCTGTTGCTTTGTACTTGAGAAAAGAGACTAATGCTCACCTTAGAATAACCTCTTTATACACAGCTACATGTGATTTCCCATTCCATATCACTTACACAGGAGGACATGGAAATTGTGCACTTTGTACAGAAACACAAAGACTTACATCGTTTTGTAGCAGAAACATGACAGTTGTTTTTCATTTTGTGTGTGGGGTGTGGTGTTGGGTTTGTCTTTGTTTTGTTGTTTTGTTGGGGTTTTGGTTTTTTTTGTTGTTTTTTTTTTTTGTTTTTTGTTTTTGTTTTTTTTTAATTTTTTTTTTATTTATTTTGTTTTGTTTTGCTTTTGTTTTGAGAGGATGATCTTGGAGGAATGTCACATTCTTCCCAAGAACATCTCAGATTTGATGAAAATGAAACTCGTAGGGTTGAATGTGTCCCAAAATGAAGTTAAAGTATTAAGATTCTGTGTATGTAACTCCTGGTGAGATTGCAACTATTTCTGAGTGCCTTTGGCATAGTCATGGGACCTTCTCTAGACATCAGGGCAACTTTTTATGTAGGGACAAGTGCAACATAATTTAAAATCCATGAATCTGCAGTATTATCTCCACAGCTTTGATAAAAATATGATTAGAGGGCTAAGGGGAATCTTTGCTTGCCACACTTCCCCTTTTTTATATCTGTATATTTCAGTGTGTACATATTTGTGTCAAAAAATTGAAAATTTTGGTCTTATATAAGTTGGTGGCAGTTTTTTTATTGAATTGTCATTCATTTAATGTGACAATGACTTCATCCTTTGCAAAAGAAAGCTCTGGGACCATTTTCCATAAGTTTTTCTCTTTACCTCCTCCCTCTGCTTTCTAACCTAGTCTAATTTACTCCACTCTAATTCAATCTCTCTGCTGGTTTTAGGAATGTAGATAACAAGTCAGAAGATGGAAGAGTCCTTCTTCCAGGGCCTTATTTTGATCAATTTGTATAAGATATTTTGTATAGATTTTGGGTTTGTTTTTGTTTTATTTTTCCTAAATTTTTGTATATTTTATTTCTGTTAACAAGCTACAGAATAAAACTATATATATGGTAACAAAACTATAGATATAAATAACTTGCTTTCAACAGTTTCTTATTTACTTTTACCAGTTCAGTTTTTTTTCAATATACACTGTTGAAATGGGATAGGGGACAAATAAAAAAATTTGTTAACAAGTGAGAAAATCCTGTCTGTAGCAATGTCTTTGAGAAAGTCTATCTTAGAAGAAATGGCCATTAATTGTGGAAATTGATTTTAAATAAATAGAATTACATTATTTTGAAATCAGGTAACCTGTTTATGAAACAAGCCTGCTGTGATAGTTTGAAATATTACACTCACAAAATAGGTACCTACCTATTGAGATGTTGTTTAAAAGATGGAGTTTGTTACTTTTAAAGCTGTGTAGACAGGGATAAGGCAATGGTGGGAGAGAGCATTCAATAGGGGATCTCTAAGGAGATGCCAAGTGGACATGAATACACTACAGCTTTGCTGCCTGTCACTTGGTTTATGCCAAAAGGAAAGATTTTTTGAGTGAGGGGAAGCCAGTGATATATAAATAAACTTAATGGCTGAGAAGATGAAGGGGACACATATGTCTTTTTATGGCTTTGCATATTGAAAATACCAACTGTAAATGGCATGTAGGGTGGTGTGGTCTCAGAATATCATACCAACTTTTCTCAAATAAAACTGCTCCAGGTTTACATCTCCTTCTCTATAAATATCTGTGTTATCTCATTCTGGAAATGTGAATAAATAGATAATGTCTAATATGGCAATCCAAAACATACCTCCTTTGTTTGAATCTTTTGGGTATCCCAAATAGAATTTAGCAGATTTCCCTTACCACCAGAACCAATAACTGCTTGGGTTACTGCTTATATACAATATATGAGTTCCAATTGCTGTGCAATATTCAATCTGTTTTTCAATCAAGAAAGGAACTTCAGAGGACTTTATGGTTCATTTAATTTGCTGGAAATTCCAGAGAAAGAAAAAAAAACCCAATCCACAACTATTGTAAACCCTTCTGTTTTGTTTGTTTTTTTTTTTTTTTTTCATTAAAATAATTGTATGTTCGACTTCATAGTAATATTATATAAGACATTGTAATTGTCTTAAATGTTAATTTTCTGTAAGTGTATTTAAGGAAAAGGGAAAATCATGTTCAGACACAGGGTTTATTGGCTTAATATCCAAAATAGGTATCTGTTCAATGGTCCTTATAGAATAGCCTGCTCCAATGCCATTAGAATAGAACAGGTCTTTAACAGGCCATTTCTCATCAGCAAATCAGAAAACTTTTTTCTTCAATAAAATTTTGAAGCTTCATATTGTTGTATTGTAAACACTCCTCAAATTTTAGCATGCAGGGATATCACATCAGATATGCAAATGCAGAGTTACTTAGCATGACCAAGAAGATGCCTTTTACTTTTTTTGTAATAGAGGCAATCATTTTACTACTTATCATTTTTGAATTTAAACCATGCGCCCTGGAGTCCTCATAAAATCCTTTATTGCATGCTCTGCTTGACAGATAATGTTAACCCAGGCCTGTCAAAAGCCCTCATGTCAAAAATACTGGAGGGAAAATGCAGAGCAATGAAAATAAATACAGCTCTATCAGGAGGAAGGCAGGAAACCATTGTTATTTTTTTTTTCAGTCCCAAACCCTTGCAAAGATCAACATGCATCTAGCAATTATATAAGAAGCTCTTGCAAGGTACACGAAGGGAAACAAACTCCATTTTAGCACCAAGGATGTAGTCTGATGGGTATGCAGGCAATGAATGGTTCTCCAGGTTTGTTGCTTCCCTTACTCCCCAGTTTTCTTATTTCTGCATATGGATTATAGAGATTTGTCTTACAGTATCCTCCTATTCCCATTCCTGATTTTGGGGCCAAGGTGTTAACACTTATTCTGATTTTATTTTATACTTATCTTCACTTTTGTAGAAAGGATATTCTAGATTTGGTAAAAAAGTTCATAATTATTTAAGTAATGTAACTTAGCATAAATTAGTGAGTCCCTACCCTGAATTCATCATCAGAGTAGAATGCTAATATGCAGAATATAAGGGAGATGAAGGAAAGCAGGACTAAAGGCCAGAATTTTCAGTCATTTTGTGTAATTCAACAATTTGCAATCCTTGTTTAACTTACACAACTGAGAGCTCAGAATAATTTTGGCTATTATGACCAGAGTGCAAATAGACTGTTTTTTATTTTCTTTGCCTTGATATTTGAAACATCTGGTCCTTCTGTATTTTTATTTGAATTTTGCTTTTTTTTTGCTTTTTTTTTAACTGAGATTTGGATGAAATTTTTTTGTGTGGGAACAAGTTTCAAATAAACAGATGCAACTACATAGGATTGAAAGGAACATGGATGGATGGATGGATAGACAGACAGACTATCTATGTTAGAGATCCCTGTTTTCATTTGAAATGTTCTAAAGAACTATGTACTGTGTTCATGGGGCAAGGTTTTGCAAGCAGGAGGGCTGCAGGGATGACTTCTTCCAGAAGTAATACTGACCCAATTTCAGCCAGTTTCAAGATGGGCCCATCACTGGCCAAAGCTGAGTAAAACAGTGACAGTGGGAGTACCTCTGCAATTTCCTATTTAAGAAAGAGTGAAAAAAAGCAGCTGGGAAAGTGGAATAAGAATATGAGCAAAACAACCCTACAGACACAAAGACTGGTGGAGAAGTAGAGGGTGGGAGTGCTGCAGGCACTGGGGTAAAGATTTTCCTGAAGTCCATGGAGAAAACTATGGGGATGCTGGATGTCCCCTGCAGATGATGGAGCAGATATCGCCCTGCAGGCTGTGGATGTGCCCTGAAGGAACCTGAGCCCAAGGAAAGCCAACACTGGAGCAGGTTCCTGACAGGACAGGAAGCTTACGGAGAGGAACTGGACAATACTTTCTGGCAGGATCTGTTACCCCTGTACCTAAAGGACAGAACCCTGTGGAAAGGACCCATGATATAGCATTTCTTGAAGAAATGCCCATGTGGATGACCTACATTGGAGTGGTTTGAGAAGAACCTGTGGCTGGGACCTCTCACTGGAGCAGGGGAGCAGCATGAAGAGAAAGGAGTGTCAGAGACAAAGTGTTATTAATGGAGTGCAATCTCCATTTTCTGTCTCCCTGTGCTGCCTGTGGTGGAGGACATACAAGTAGGAGTAAATTCACTCTAGGAGGAAGAGAATGGTAGGGGGAAGGTTGGAGTATTTCTTTTGTTTTGTTCTTATTTCTCACTATTCTACTCATTTATTAGCAATAAATTATTTTCCCCAAGTCAAGTCTTTTTTGTTCATGTACATAATGTGCCTATATTTGTCTTGCCCTGTGAGCTTTTTGTTGTGTTTTCTGCTCTTTGTGCATAGCGGAGGATTGCCGTAGAGACTACTGGACAAAGGTAATCAACCACAAGTTGTTAGATATCCCAAAGAAAAAATTTTATAAAATGAAGAATTGGAGTCTGTCTGCATAGTTAGATATTATTGAAATTTATTAAACATTCAAAATCACAGCACTATTTTTAGATGTCTATTTTAATCAGATATAAACAACTTTATTGTTAGAGATGTTATGATGAATACAGTTTGAACTGTGTTCAAATTTTTTTATGATGAGTGGAATTGTCAAAATGGACTGTGTGACCTGCTTGTGGTTACAATGCTAATTTAATTGCCATTTCTTGAGACTATCTCTTAAAGTATGAGACTACACCACCTGTATATTCTGTGATGAACATAGAGTAGTTGAACTCCTAAACTGAACTGAAGAGCACAGTTTACCCTGTTGGTCCTGAAGTCTGGTCAGGTTTAAGCCCTTGGTTCCTCACAGGGGCATTGTACAGGAGTCTGGCACTGGCTGTACACCAAGCAGCAGCTCCTCTTTTAATTAGAGCTACATAAAGCACCAGGCACTAAGTGCATTATCTTACTTATCACAAGTATTGCAATACTTATGGTGTTCTAAGAATACAGGCTTCTGGAGAGAACATGGGTGGACTTTTTGTTTTCACCACGATTTTCAAGCCAGCTTATGTTTTCTCTGTGTTAACAGTGCCCATGAAGTAAATACCAATTCATGGTCCTTTATAGTCCCTTCTTGATGACTCTTCAGTATCACATTCTAATATTAGGTCCTCCATTCTTTTAGGGACCCAGGCTGACACTTAGAAAACAATTTGGAAAAAAGATTGTTTCTGCCCTGCTTCATTGACAAATTATCTCAAAACCCAAGATGACAACAGCATTCATGCCATCTATCACATGGTAGCTCAACTTCCATTATACATATATATTATCTAATTATATATATAAAATTATATAAAATTACATATAGTTTGTAGCATAAATGCATACATGTGCAACAAAGGCATCATATTGATCCTGACTAGGAGACCACTGTACACCAGGGAGTTAGTGATCCACATGAAAGTTGACATGAATGTTACCAAGCCTGTGATGTGCTTGTATTATACTTCATTGTGCTTTAAATGCATTATCTTGTAAGAATAAATTCCAGTGACTGAAATGGGAGAATTTTCTATGGATGGGGTCTGCCCAGTGTGCTGTACATGGATTGGAGATCCATGAGAAGCAAAAACACCTGGAGTTCCATAGAGATTTAGGATTACCCATACTATTATGTCCCTGTGGTGCAAATTCTAATGAATTGGATTTTCTGAATTTCTTTCTTACTGAGATCATAACAGATAAGTGCCTCCAGGAGCAAAACAGAAGTAAGTTTGAGATTAGTGCCTCAAATCAGAATGCATCCTGGAATGTTGTTCAAAAGATAATGCTGAACCCAGTAGACTGTCCTTGATAACTCATGGTTGCAGTAATTACAGATGCAAAATACAATTCCCAGGACACAGAAATGTTCTTTCCTGAGTGACTGTGTATGTGTGTACCTATTAAATGACATGACAATCAACACAGATCCTGAGTGCATTTTTTCTTTTTCACAATTTTTTGTGCACCAGGAAACCATTTGGCCCTAAGAAAATACAGTAGCCAAGTTGCAGCTGCTTGAAGCATTTTCCCATTAAATGCAATGGCACTAAAGTGGAAGTGCCAAGGGCCATTATGCACTGACAGTATAGTCAAGAAAAGTACCCATCTGCAGAAAACATGCAGCAAGGTAGAAACAGAGCAATGAAATAACCATGAAAGCAGTTGGAGCCTCAGGACTAGAAAAACAAGTGATTTGCCATAATGCTTAACAACAAAAGGAGAGATATGAACAGTTATTGGGGCTTTCAGAAGTACAAATGTAGTATGAGTGAGCAGTACTGCCTTTGGCATAGATCCCTGCTCCCACTGTAGTGTTCTCTTCTTTTCTGGAAAGCCAGGTTCCCCCAAGAGCAATCATAACCTCATCATGAGAAATAAGAACTGAATCACTGAAGGCTGCTTCTGTAGAAATCCTCCATGGCTCAGCTCTTCGTGCAATAATGAAACTCCCTGAAAGGTGTTAAATCAGAAAAAAAAAAAAGCACAATATGCAAAGCCAAAACACCAAGTTTTACCTTTAAATCAGTGGTGAATAGAAACACTTGTTGAAATTTAAGATGATTATTAATGTTCTAGCCCCTGCTTTATGTAGCACATTAGTAGCAGCTGTGTGGAGGTCAGGACTGTAGCTAAATCTGAAGTCTTATTCTTCAATACAGCATCAGTTGGACAAATAAGAAGACCTTGGTTTTGGTTGTGCCATTTCAAGTGTATTGAACCTCTATCTGCCATTATATTCTTGATTTTTGATATGAAAATGTCATACATGGTCAAGCACAGGGCTGTAGAAGGCACAAAACTGGATAAATAGTAGTTTAGAGTACAGATAAAGAGGAAAAATATAAGTTTATATATTTTTAAGTCTTTTCTGAGAGTAATAAGGCAGGTGCAAGGAATGAAAACTGCATGAATAAATATTTACTAAAACAGAGCCTAAATTTTGCTCAGTCCTTCCTGCTCAGAGCAAAACCTGATTTTTTCCTTAACTATAGCATAGTGAATTAATAGGATTTTAGTAGATCAGTCATATTCTACCAGTTCGAATTTCCTATTAATTTAATTGCCACCACTTGAGTCACACAATACACTTCTCTAGCATCAGTGAGCTTTGTCTTCCAGTGGTCCCAAAATGTTGTCATGTACATAAAGGGTTAAGTGCCACATGATGACTCAATTAAAAAAAAAATAACAAAAATGTGTAAAACACATCCTTCTTATCTCTCTCACCTTTTCTTTAATAGCATTTTAAAATATGGACCTCGAATTCATGGAATTCTCAGCAAATTGATTAAAAGGTGAAACTAATTTTCCTGATTAGCTGAAGATTTGTTTTGAACAGTATATTTTGCATGATTTAGAATCACAGTGGCTCATTATTAGTCCTTCCTATTGTCATCAGATCACAGTAGCTTTTGCTTCCTCCTTTCTCAATCTACCTGTTTTCTCTCCTCTAAACCACTGTTCTTTCTCTATGATTTGCATCTGATTAAGCTTCTATTTCAGATTCTTTTTCCAAGCTCTACCTCACTCACCTATACCTGTGCAACAAGCATCATTGGTCTCTATGTGCCTACTCAGATAATAATTATTATATGAACTCCTTATTTAATTCTCCCCTGCTCGCCATCATTTTTCCTTTTTTTTTTTTCTTCTTTCAGAGAAAAAAAAAAAAAGCATTGATGAGAAACAATTAAATCCCAAACATCGTTTAAAAATATGCAAATGAAAGACTACCTATTACCTGATACTCAGATGTCTAGCCATACAAGTGAACTGTAGGGACACAAAAATAAAACTCTATCAATAAAACTCTTATCAGAAATGCATGTCTTTAACAATGCACTACTGCAACAGCAGGGGACCAGAAAAAGAACTTGGCAGTAAGTAGCAAACTCTGGTGCAAAATATTTTTATGGCTAAATTTCAAGGTTACACAATATTATAAACAAAAATGTCTATGCATTGACTGGGATTTTACCGTGTTTTCTGAGTATTATTGTGTGCTTTGTTTCAATGGTCAATGACGGAAGTTGAGTAGTTGAGTTTGAAGTAAGGAATTGAAGTGCAAACTTATGTAAATTTAAAGTATTAAGCCTTATCAGGTTCTCAAGAAAAGAATTTGAAAAAGCAGTTGAAACATGGAGTTTGTTTTTGGAGAAAAGGACGGGTATTCATGGATATCCATCCCCTAGTGCCCCTTTCCAGCCCATTGTGCTGTGTGTGCATGCTTCTGTGGTCTGAGGACAGCGGGAATGACTCAGCCAGCCTTTGCCTTCAGCTTGGGAGGCTGCTCCTGCATTCAAGTGATTTGAAGTTAATGGGGTGCAGGTTCTGATGATGGTGTCTCTTTCTGATCAGATCCTTAGATCTGAGCTGCTCTCAGGAAGAGGAAACCCCGGGTTACAGGCAGCTCTTTGTTCTCCCCCTCTCAGTTCACCCAGAGTGTTCCATGAGAGAAGCAGGAGCGCTGTTTCTGTGAGGCAGTAAGTAACCCGGTCGTGTTCAGTCCCGTGTGATGAGAAATTATGTTACTCTCTGTTTGAGAAGCGAAACTTCTGAAAATCAGCACATCCTCTCTATTGATTCTACATTTCAGTTTGATATCTTTAAACTTAAATTTCTGAAAGAAATTAATCCTAAATTATTGCACAATTTAATGATTGTACAGCTCAGCAATACAAAAAGAAAAAGTGCAAAGCAGGGGTGTGATCTAATCTCTCACAGAACATCTTGAGCAGGATTAAAACTAGGCAGCACTTTTCCATTCTCAATAATTTCTAGTTGCCTGTAACTATTGTAACTTTTTGTTAATCTGCAGAGTGAAAATATTTTTATACACTCAAACCATGATTCAGCTTTATATTCAAGCATATAATTAATTTACATTCTCATGAAAGGATTATGTGTGTGCTTAATGTTAAGTAGCTGTTTAAGTAGGAAGCAAAGAACAGGAACAAAACCCCAGAGTGAATAAAAGGAAAGCCAAAGTCTTTTAACAAAAATATATAATTTAATTATTAAACCTTCTGCCACAAGATGTTACACTTCAGATTTTTTTTCTATATATAATATCAAAGAGAGACTAGACAAGCAAAGGAGGAAAAATGCATGTAAGGGTGTTTTTAATATTTTAATCAAAATATTTAATAATAAAAATCTTCCTATTAAACCTCGATGTTCTGCAGTCAAAACCTATATACATTGGGGAAGTTCTATGCCATGCTTACCCTGTTCTTGTATCCTGCCCTGAGCATCTTTTGGCCACAGTCCAAAACTGTGGAGTACAAGAATTGTTATATTAGTGAGCTATTTGGCCTTGGGAGGGACACAACACTACCTTCTGTTCTAGTACTGGTGCTTTGATTAAGTCACCTGCACAGACATCTGGAGAAATTAAAAGCCCTTGTCATTGCCTACAGGAGACATTTAATTTACAGTCTTCTATTAGTCACTGCTTTTACTCATGTGATTTTAGAAAGTAACATAGCACCTCACCTTACTTTAGAAATTATCATGTTTAACTGATCTTTCCATTAATTTACTTTTATTGCTGCATTTTTCCATTATATAGATTGTTTGGAATTGAATGTGTTCAAGGAATGATGATTCATTCTTCATAAGCAGAGGAAGTTACACTGCATTTATGATCTTGGATATTTGTTCTCCCTGAAATGCATGACAGCATAGTGCTGAGGATAAGTATTTGTAAATGTAAAAATATTTTCGCATAAGGTTTACTGTGCTTGTTATACTTTTCCTTAAGCTCCTTTTTCACCTTTCTGAGCTGTGTAAACAGAATCACAGACAGGTAGAAGTTGGAAGGGACATCTGGAGGGTCAGCTGATCCAACCCCCCTCTTAAGCATGGCCACCTTGGACTGATTGTCCAGGACCACGTATGGATAAATTTTTAACATCTCCAAGAAGAAAGACCTCAAAAATTCTCTATGCAACTTGTGCCAGGGCTCAGTCACCCTCCCACTGGAAGATTTGATCCGGATATTCAGAGGGATCCTCCTGTGTTTTAAGTCTGGGCACCTTTGGAGCCTGGCCCATCCTCTTTTCCCCTCCCTGCAGGTGTTTCTGCACATTCAGGTTCTCCCGAGCCTTCTCTTCTCCAGGTTGAGCAGTCTCAGCTTTCTCAGCTCTTCCTCATTCTTCCTCATTCGGGAGGTGCTCCAATCTATTAATGTGCTTAGGGACCCTGTGCTGGACTCTCTCCAGCAAATGAGCACTGCCAAAGGCATTAAGAGGCTCTAAGGTGGGAGTTAAGTTCCTCACTTGCTTAAGCTCTCTTGAAAAACCCTATAGACAGCTATTTTCAGATAACTAAATGCCTTTCAGTGTCTGACTGTAATGTTCTTAGAATTATTTTAATTCGAATTATACAGAGATGACTTCAAAAGGTTTTTTATTCATTTGTCCTTTCTACATTGATAAGTAAACTTTCATTTTCCTCCTTTTCTTCAAAGTATATAGCATATAATATGCAAAATATAAAGTATTTAAGATACCAGCTCTCTTAACATGGAAACAACTGAATACATCAGGAAAGTATCTTTATGACTTAGACATAATATCTGTAATAATTTTATAAAATTCTGACTATTTCCATAGTAATATTAGTAGAAAAAAAATCAATTTTAATTCCTAACTTCTAATCTAGGGGATACGATCCTGTACTGAAAACCAAAAGAAAGTAAATCAAGCCTTTGAGTGCCTGGCTGTGAAATTAACCACTGCAATTTCATCATAATTTTATTGAATTAATTCTTCCTCTCTTGGTTTTCACAAAAGTAATGGGTAATATTTTCTCTCAGAAAAGATGATCACTATATAATTTCTGTTTCTATGCAGTTTTGGCATAATGTGGTCTCGGATATAATTAATATTTATAAAATATGTCTTCCTAATTGGTTTTATCTTGGTAAAATCAACTAACAAAAATACTTAGTAATAAAATTATTGGAGAACTTCCATACTAATTTTCAAGCAATAGATAAATATCTTGAGACCTGAAAGATGCTTTGGACTAAATTTTAAAAATACTCAATTTTATGTCAGTAAATGGAGAAGAAAGTTGATAAACAAAGAAGAAAAATGTGAATATTAAACATGAAAGGTGTGTTTGAGAATTTTTTTCTTACAAATTCTTTTCTTGACTTGAAATATTTATGCATTGTTCTTGATATTTACATCTTCATTTGAAAGATGTACTCTGTTTCACAGTTGCCATATAACCATAACTATATAGTCTAATGCTTCTTTTTCTTCTAATTTTTTAAACTGAAAACCCTAGAGTGACTAGCTGCTGGCAATCATACATTTACATGTCATCTTTTATTATTCATTTGCATGAAGATTATTGGCAGAAGAAAAGAGGAGATAGTCAGCCCAGTCAAGCATGCTTTCTGCTATCCAATTTTTCTTGAAACACCACCAGTTTTCCAGATTTCCTTTTTGGCTTTTTTTGTTGTTTTATTTTTTTTTTTTTTTTTATCACAACACATACACCTTACCAGCAGAATGTTAGCTGAAAATAGCACCACTGTAAATAGCTATATTTCCTGAATTCTAATATCATAATTTTCAAGTCTTTCTGTGCCCACAAATCTAATCAGTTGCTTTGACTTGTTTGTCATACTATGACAATTTGGTCCTTGCAAGTTTTCTAAGGTATTTTAAGAATTATTTCTTCAGCTTTGCTAAAACTTGTGCCGTTTCCTGGATGAGTTCTCTCTGCATCTCCTAATCTATGCACTGATTTTTCAAGTTACTTTGCCTTTTTATTATTTCAGAGCACTTTGCTATAACTTGATGGTTACTAATTTCATGGTATGTTGAGCCTTCAAGCAAGAATTTTGACTTGTTCAACTTGGTTTTGAATGGTTTGGGTTCTTTTCTTCTGAGCTATTTTAGGGTTTATGAGATAGCTATTTTAAGGGTTGACAAAATGCTTAAGTTTGTTTCTGGACTGTAAAAAGATGTAATGCCTTTTTTTAAATATTTTCCTTGTAGTATTTGAGAGGAAATATTTGTCAAGTGATTTGCCTTCAAGTGTTTCAAGTAGATGGATAAGCTTGAGAAATCCATTGGAAACTATCCCCAGAGTGCATTTACTATTCGTACATCAAATTGAAAGGCCTGCTTTTAAAACAGACATTGTAAATCATGAGATACAAAGAAACTATTGCTTTTCTGCTTAGTTTCCTGGCTTCAGCAACTTTCTGGGAACGTTTAGCAAAACAGAGATGGTAAATTATGTAGGCATATTTTGGTTAATTCTTGTTGAGAAAGCTTTGCATTTTAAGTTGATTCATGTCATTTGGGTATTGGCACAGCTATGCTGATTACTCTGAAAGTTTTTACCTATAGTTTTCATTGAGTATAATTTATATATGCTAAAGAGACGCAGTGTTTGACATATTAGCTTTCTTCCAAAATGCTGCTGTAGCTTGTTGTTCTGGTATGTAGATGGTGTTCTCTTCAAATGAGTCTGATGTCTCAAACTCCTTCAGAATGCTCAGAAAAATGAATTTCCGAGCAATTGTTAAGACTAAAAATTAATATATTTTCTTGTGCTTGAAAAAAATTTTCTCTGAAACCACACTGCATATCTGGAAAATGACTTTCAAAGGTGATGAAGCACAAGGCACAGTTAAAAAATCCAGATTCCACTTCCAGCCTTCACATCCTCTGTCACCCTCCCTGTGCTGAAAGACACATTGGGTTGCTTAAGACGTCAAGAGTTTGGAGGTTTTGGAAGGTTTTGGTTTTTTTCTTTCCCTGTTCATATTTTTCAGCTTTTCTTTAGGGTCAGAGGGATCATTTGGGTAGGACAATCCACACTGGGTACACCAGAGAGGTTCTTGTGCAGTTGGTGCACTGGAAGCTGCACCCATGTGAGCTCAGCTCTTATATGGAGCAGTTCAATTGGAGAGAGCAAAGTGTTTGAGCACCCTCAAAAATTTTCACTTAAAACCACAGGATGGCAGCCATGAGGAAGATATGGCAAAGTAACTTTCCTTTTTACCCCTTGATATGGGTTACTGAGAGAACAGCTTTTACTCTCAGTGCTTAGCCAGCAGATTTATAAAACACAGGCAGATCAGTGTGGTTTGTTTAGTGAACTTAGTAGAGTATGCCCTTTCGGAATATTTTTCTTCTGTGAGTATAAAAATGGTAACAATATTGGAGAGATTCTTCAGGTCTTTGCAACAATGCAAGCAAAAAGATGCATAGTCAGAATGTTGATTCCCATGTCAGGGGAACTATGGCTCTCAGATATTCCTTTTAGGAACAGGAGAATCAGTCAGATTTCAGGCTAGGATTCCTGAATGTTGGATTTAGTTCTAACTGAGTGAAGGACTGACATTCTGGCTCATCTTACTCTGGACAGCTTCCCCATTGTTAAAAAGTGGAGTGTTGCAGTAGATAGTACTGATCAGATTGTGACTATAGATAGTATATATTTCTTTTGGTTTTTAGAAATCTGTTTCACTTGCCAAATAATCCAACAATGTATTCATGTTGTATATTATTCAAAATAGGCTTTGTCTTGGGGATCTGGAAGGTTAGATAACCTAGTTGTTTCAAATAATGCCTGAATTTAATTTTTTTTAAAATTTCCAATTATGCCAGCAAATCTTAGCACAGGCCAAGGTATCTAACAAATTGCAATTTATCCAAAGTCAAAGTCTGCAGTGACACAGGGAAAAACACCTGTCCATTGAAACATAAGAAACTGGATTTAAATACCATCCTAAAGAAAACTTTCAAGATAATGAGTTTCTCTGCGTATTCTGAATTTAAAATGTTTGCAGTTTCTATATCAATTGTTCATTGTACAATAAGCTTGGAGGTTAGTGCCCCAGCTCTGCAGTCATGATTGTGGCAGCATTCTAGAAAGCTGTGGTCAATTTTTACATGAGAAAGATGCACCTGTCAATTCTGAGGACTGCAAAAACTTTAAGCAGTTCTTACAGGAACAGAGTAGTATATCATAGAATCCAAGAATCATAGACTATGATGAATTGGAAAGGGTCCACAAAGATCATTGAATCCAACTCCTGGCTCCTGTGCAGGACACCCCAAGAAACACAACTGAGAACATTGTACACGTGTTTCTTGAACACAGACAGGCTTGGTGCTGTGTCGACTTCCCTGGAAATCCTGTGGCAAGTTCTGTAGGAGACCAAAAGGAAAAAATGGTTCAGCCCTGGAAAGGAAAAATCAAGCCAGGAGGAACACCCCTCTGAGAACAAAGTGAGAAGAGCCTTCTGCCGTGAGGTCTCTGTAAGCACAAGCTTATGTGTTGGATATTATTGGTTGTTGTAGTTGGTGCCACTCAAAGTGGCTTGGTCCAGCCCTGTTCACCCTAGTTCAACCCCCTGTTGCCTTTATGTACCCCCCCCATAGCATGTTCTCCCATTCCTTGAGCCCCATTGGTCCCAGTTTGCTGCAGTACTCCACCCCTTGCTCTGCCCCCGCTAACCCGTTGGATAGCCAGCTGGCTGCCCCTCCTCTGCCCACTTCCACCTGCCCCCATTGGCCCCTGACCCTCAGATCCACCCCCTCATACCCCATAAAACCCCTCATAAACCCCCAGGTTTTCCCTTCCATTTACTCTTTTCCCCTGGACTTCCCTGAAGCAAATAAAGTGCTCTTGGATCTCCACATTGAGACCCGTCCTTTGCCTTTTTCATCAGCTACTTTAAAGAGTGTTTATCGGACTCTGCACCTGTGAGTCTGCTCTGTATCTGCAGATCGCCCGCCAGGTACACTGAAGCCGGCAGCGCTTCAAAGTTCCAGTGCCCAACCACCCTTTGGGAGAAAAAACCTTTCCTTACATCAAAACTAAACCTCCCCTGACTCAGCTTGATGCCATTTTTCAACTCTGTCACTGGTCAAAAGAGTGGAGAGATCTGTACTCACCCCTCCTCTTCCCCTCTCGAGGAAGTTGTGTCTGCAGTGAGATCTCCCCTCAGTCTCCTCTTCTCCAGGCTGAACCAAGGGACCTCAGCCCCTCCTCACACGGCTCCCCCTCCAGACCCTTCACCATCCTTGTGGCCTCCTTTGGACTCTCTCTAACAGCTGAATGTCTTTTTTATGTTGTGGCACCCCAGCCTGCCCCCAGCACTCGAGGTGAGGCCGCCCCAGCCCAGCCCAGAGCAGGACAATGCCCTCCCTTGCCCGGCTGGCCATGCTGGGCACGATGCCCCAGGACACGCTTGGCCCTCCTGGCTGCCAGGGCACTGCTGGCTCGTGTTCAGCTTTCCATTGACACATATGCGTAATTCAGAAAATGTGTTTTATTATATGTTATGTCAAGTTAGTGGTAAAAGTTTCCTCTTACATAAGATGTAAGCTGCACTATAAAATACTTGGGGGATGTGTTTACTGTAAAAAAACCAAAATCATATAGGTTCTACTTCCTTATTGCAGTAATACAGTCTTTTCAGAGGGATGGAGACCTTTTCTCCTTCCATTGTCATGATAAGCATATCTACACCGTGTTTTCATCAATTGAGTTAAAAATAATTTGATAGTCCATTTCACCAGCAGGAAAAATACAATAATCACTGTGAATAATAGATCAACACTTCATTTCCTGTAAATAATGAAATTAATTGAAAGTATTTACAGAGCTCATCACAGTGGCTCTCTTATTTTTAGAGATAATTCAAACCTCTTGCTCCATAGGCTTTTGTTTGGGCTCTGTGGTGGTTTGAAAAGGAAATGAGTTTTTTTTGGATTCAGTGGTCAAACCAATGAGTGCTCAGGTTTGAATATTGGCACCTGGTGTGGCCACTGAGGACAAGGATCCGCCTCTGAGAACACAGCGGGTTAAAAGCAGAGGGCTCCCGGGAGAACTCTCTCTTGGTTCCGGTCCCGGAGGACGGGCGGATCTCCCCTGCCCAGCTGGGCGGGGAGGGGAAGCCATGCGGGCTGGGCGAGGTAGGCTGGAGCCTTGGGCACAGAGGGGAGAGGAAGATCCTGCAGGATGGAAGGGTGGAGAGAGTACAAGAACCTTGAGAGGTATCAGGCAGCCTCCTTCCCCCCTCCGGAGAGACAGAGAGAGAGAGACTGTGCCTGTGCCACCTTGAAATTTGATATCGGCAGCCGGGCAGCACGGCCGAAGGAGTGAAGAGGAGGAGGTGCGAGAGGTGCCGGCAACTTGCTGTGGGAGTTTGGGCAGGCACAGTCCAAGGTTTTAACCCTTTTTGTAGATGATAGAAACTTTATAAATGCTAATCTTCCTGAATCTGAAGAAGGAAGATAGAGAACTGAGCAAAGGTGATGAAAGTTCGTGCAAGTAGAAGATTGTTAGAGAATGCTGAAAAGAATCCTAGGTGGGAGGAGATGATGGAGTGGCCTTTGGCTGGACTTTTCTTGTATAGCCATAGACAGACTCATTTCTTTTCTGTAACGCAGAGACTGCATCTGGGGAGAGGCATTGGCTTGGAGCCAAGAGTAGACAGTGAAAGAGTAGTGTGAACAAAGATGAGAAGATCTCTGTTCTCAAGGCCCCTCGGCCCCAGGGGGTGAAATTGGGGGGGACTGGCGTCCCAAAATTTGAGAGGCTGTCACTTTTTTTTGGAACTGACCAAAGCATCTTTAAAAAGAGAAACCCTAGAAACAGTTCTGGTCCATGCACCATGGTGAGAGCACTGGACATGGAAGAAGAGGTCATGATATAGTGCAAGAAGGACTCCTATCTCTCCTTGATGAACTGAATACTGATTATCAGAAGGGTGGTAATGAACTGAAGATTAATTATCTGAAAAGTGGTAACTTGACTGGGAATTTTTAGTTTGTTTCACTGTGTTGAGAACTTGGGGGGGGGAGGAGGAGTTTTTTTTAAAAGTTTTCATCTCTTCTGTGTGTGTCTTCCTCACATATTATAAGTAAATAAAGTTCTTCTTTCCTTTTGTTTCTAAATTAGAAACTGTTTTACTCTGTTTTTGGTCACATCTCACAGCAAGCACCAGGGACAGTATATCTTCATAGAGGCACTGGCCTTGTGCCAGCATCAAACCTTGACAGGCTCCTAAACTAAGGCTAAGCATATATTCTATTCAAACCCAGCATCAGATAAGGCTCCATTCACAGATAGCACCTGGAAAATCTCCATGCAATAGCTTTTAAGATGTGTCAGAGTTCCTGTGCTGTGTAAGGGTAACTTCCTAAGGGAGCCCTGGCTGGCAAAATGCAGCTGCTGTGGCTCAGGCAGGCACTGGCCCCTGACAGAGGCAGAGGGGCTCTGCACAGAGGGCAGAGCAGCCAGGGAAGGCACAGCAAGGGTTAAACCACAGCATCTGCTTGCCTCGATCAGTGAGAACCAGCACCTCCATATTCCCTGTCAGAAAACTCACCGCCATTCCTACCTAAAATACAAGGAAACAACATCTGCCTGAATTTTTAATTTCCATCCTGTTCTAGGGAGTAAAAAAACCCAACTGCACAGCATCTCAAAATTAATACAGAAATTTAAACAACAAACAGAACAAAATTAATTTGAATAGAAGGTAAGTCCTAAGGTATTACATGTTCAGCTGCCCAGATAAGTACAGAAGCCTTTTAACTTTTTGAAAAAATATTAGTTTTACATTAAGCTGGAATTAAAAATTAAACTGTTTTATTAAAAACCGCATAACAATTCTATCTTTTTTTTGAGAATATATTGCTTTACAATCTTAAAAAATATCCTGTATTATTTTATTTAGTATATGTATTTGCTAGAAATTTACTTGGGAAAAAAGAAATATAGAAGAAATACAGAAATTTTGCTTGCTAGTATTAAAGGTATTACAGTACAGGATTATTTAGGTATTTGGGGTTTTTTTCACAGATGCCAAACAAGATTGCAAACAAGGAGAAGCCTGCATCTGTGATTTAATACCTGCAAACAAAATCTTCTAAGACCAATTAAAGTGCTGGTCTGGAAAACATTTGCTAACATTTTTATGACTTCCGTAATTTTAGACACACACGTCTGGAACACTGACACTGAAGCTTTAGGATAACCTGCATTAAAAGAACCCCACCTCATAGGCCCATGGATTTTACCCAAAGTACCTAAATCTGTGTATTATCTGAGGCCTCTGAAGTAGGAATGTGCTCATGGCAGGTCCCCCCAGTCATTACATGTGGACAACACATTTCAGCTGAATCCCTCATGGCAACGCCTCTCTGTTGACTGCAGGTAAAGTCAACCCACCTGCCCCAGTAAGGAATGCAACACTGGCTAAGAAATCCGGTGGATCTGGAATTCCAGCTAAATATATTTCTTTCCATGATGTAGCTAAATATATTTCTTTCCATGACGTAGCAACATATCAGTTTGTAGGGGTTTTTTTTTCCCAAATATTGTGCTTAGTAAAAAAAAAACCCAAAAAAACCCAAAAATAAATCAACTCTGATGTGCTAGAAGCAATAAGTGGTGGTTTTATTGGACTACTTATGATGAATAAAGAATGCATTAAAAGTTTCTAAGTAGGGAGTCTCATATATGCCAAAATCAGAGGAATTATTTTCTCAGTCTGAAAAGACAGTTTTTCATAGTCAAAATACTTTCCAAAGAGTAGTGAAACTCTCGAAGTGTGCAAAAACTCATTTAGACTGTTCCATGTGTAATATATTTGCATGTTCATCTTGTATTTAATATTTTGAAATTTGTCAAAACATTAACATTATATTTTTTCATTACATTTTTCTATCGCTTGTCAGAAACATTTTTAGATTTTATTTTTAATTCCACTTTCACAGGACATTTCAAAATATTAAAATTACTGAAAGGAGAAGAATAACTATCTCTATTGCACTTTACTATAGTACTTTGGGTAGCAGTGCTCATATGCCACAGCTAACAACGTTGAGTACAGCAGCTAATTGTGTGAAATGTTCCATTTCTTGGAATAGGGACATTACATTTATTGTCATCTGCTCTATTGGTTCTTGAAACAAAGCTATTCTCTTTTAAAAGGAACACTATCTATATAATAATTTAATTCATCTTGTATGAGAATACTCTAGATTTAGAAATTGATTTGCATTCCTCAAAAGCTTTACATGTGAACTCTTGCTGATAGAAGTAAAAATTATTGTTTCATAGAAGTAACTAATTTCAATCAAATATATATGTTGACTTCTTTGTAATACAGGATTCAGCATTTCAAGATCAACATAAGAGAAATTAAATCTTATGTAAAATAATAATTTATTATTTTTATGATATTAGAGGGGGCTTAAAGTGTTTGGAAGATGGAAAATCAAGGAATGGTTTGGGGGAGGGGTATTTTGGTTTTGGTTGGGTTTGTTTTTTTTCTCCCCATCAGACACAAAAAATAAATGAAATTATGGAATTGGAGATGCATAGAGAAAAATGCAATTTAACACTTAAATCTTAAATGTATAGTTCACATTGTGATATTAAATTGTATTTTAGTTCATTAAATATCCCTACTCAAACTTAGGGGTGGAGAGGAAGGAATGAGAGAATAAGGAAGAATAAGGAGAATAAGGAAGCTGAATTTCAAATGTCTCTTCTAAAGAATATTTTTCATGTCATAAAAAGAATTGTTCAAATGTTTATGATTGCTGACAATTAAGCTTTAATTACAAATAACAGCTTGAACTAGATACACCATCAATACATCAGGAATCCAAGCTGCACAGTCTGTTTTACAACCTGATCTGGCAGATTCTGTCAAGGACAGTGTTTCCCACCACGAGTCAATGGGACTGATAATGGGGGGCTGCAAATATTTCTTTTCTTGTCCTAACAATTTATAGTCAGAGATTTTGTGGTTGAAAAAACCAACTGGCCCTGGAATAGATCTTCCTGCTATAGTTTCATTAAAATTTACTTAAATATGGCATCCAGCCAGCTGGCATCTAATTCCTGGGGTCCTCTGATATACATGCTTGGAGTAGTGGGAGTATAGAGACTGCTTCTGATGCAAATAGTCTGCAAGTTGAAGAAAACCACTTCTGTCTGGAGAAATACAACTGCTTGCTGTCATAATAAGCTGAGAGGAGTTGGCTGGGTATGAGTCATTTCAGTGTGGCTGATTGCCACAGTGTCTATACTAACCCTGTATTCCTGCTAATCTGCATATAATTCATATGGCTGGGAGGTTATATTAAGTATTTTTTAATGTACAGATTGATACCTTCTGTGAAGTTCAGCATTTCTCAACGAAGAATTCCAAGTCTTTCATTCTAGTGAAAAGGAAAATCTAACAACAGAAGGGAGAACTTCCACTCCAACAAAGTAATGCCTCCAGAATTGAAAACCTCTTGTTCCCATTAAAAGAGGATTGGAAGGCTCTGGAGTGAAAGCACCTGGGTAAGACACTTGGCAGGTGCTGAAGGGAAGACTGACCATAAGAGAAAATACATTTCTTGGAGGAGAAGGACTATCACTGTGTGAATTCTCAGTCCTTGACTACCACTTCTTCAAAATACAAGTTAATAGAGGTGAAAGACTAACTCCAGGTTACAGTCTCCAAGGTTATCTGAAGATATTTTTGTTATTTATGAATTTTACAGTTAGTTGCAACTGGATTGACTGTTCTGGATGTAAAAATCAAGGCTTGCATTTATTCTTATCCATGTTAAGTACAATTTTAAAACAATGCCTAACAGAAAACTCTTAAATGTATAAAGACTCATAACCATTTAATAGGTAACTATCCCAGCAGTGATAATGTCTAGGACAATCAAAATAGTTAAGTAGTTATTTGTACTGCTAGTGATAGTGTGGTGCTGAAAGATACCATTTTATGTTCATGCAGATACTATAAAATTTGATGAAATGGTCATTTTATTAAAACAAGTCTAAGCCAAACAGTGCTTAGGAGGCAAGGACTCAACTGGGCTGTGAGGTTTGAAATTCACCAGGGAAGTAGCAAGAGGCCACACAAATGAAATGCTCACTACCTTATCTGGGATCAACAATGTCTTTTAAAAAAGAAGTGGGTTTTAAAAGTCTTAATTACTATTATTACTAGAAAACAAGTGGGAGGCACAAATGAAAAGAATTTTGATTTCTATTTGAAATGTGATTTAAATTCCTCTGAGTGTTTATCCTACTGAGGAGCTTCCCATTATTTGATGATGAAATATCTCATTAGTACTCCCCCATCTCACATTAAATTCCTTACATCTGCTTACAGATGTAGTCTGTAAGACAAAGAGAATGGTGTTGCCTGAAAATCCTTCTCCCCTCTCCAAAACAGAGCTGACTGGAAAAACTGATGAGTGCCTTTTACTTTGGATAGAAGGGAATACTGTGGAGAAGGGATTTGCAGAAATGCAAATATTCTTAAAAATATATACATTGGAAAGATTGTAGAGAGATTATGCCTATGCCATTAAAAACAAAATTTTGTTATCAGATGAATAGGAGGATATTCCCCCTCTTCCATTGTGTACAGAATGAACACCAAGAATGAGCTGCATATCTGAATCTCTAATATGAGTGGATCAGAATGTTGACTGCCTGCCATTGATTTCTTAGGATAGCAAGAGCTCAAGGCATATTGTCAGACAGAAAACAGAATATTAAAAATAGTATTACTCTTATGTCCTAACTGTTGTAATGATAAAAAAACCCAAAAAGCAAAAGCTAACACCACTGTTGATGTGCTATATCTGTGGGGCAGTAACCATGACAACTCAGCTAGCTTTTCTTTTAATTTCTAAAGCAAAATAAGCATTTGTAGAAGTATTCATAAAACGTGTTCATACAACATTGATAACATTCAAGGATTTTAAAATAAACCTTTGTTAGTGTCCTGCATTTCCTCACACTTTATGTATTCACATTCTTCACAGTTGTCGGGACTTTTTAAATTTTATTCTCGTCATTTTGATGTTTTGCCAGAATTAGGTTGAGTTGTTTTGATTTTCTTTCTGTACTTTTTATTACATTGCTTTGTTTGTGCATTTTTTCTACTAAATTATTTTTAAATTCCTCATGTCCCTATATTTTCCTGAAATGTTAATAGTTTTCAATTTAAACCAGCTCTACGAGTTTATTGATTTATTTTATTTGGTTGTCCTGCCAGGTCTGTGGAGCGTTTCAGAACAGAAGCCTCTTGATGAATTAGGATCCAAAATAATTTAGCCTGAAGCTCTTGGCAGCATCTCTGTCTCTTCACAGCACTGCTGCACAATGTATGGTAAGAAAGTTAACATTCCTAATAGGAGTAATTTTGAATATCTGCCCAATCTTAAGAAAATTAAATAGAAAAATATATGCCTAAAGATTCCAGAAATTCTTGATTGTCTTTACACTAATTGGACTTCTGTTAACACAGTGCCATGTTAAAGGTCAAATTCTGTTCAATTTATAAATATAATTACTTCCAGCATGCATATTTGCTTGCAGGAGTGGAACAAACATACTTTGAATAGAGAGCTTGAATTTTCTAAAGTGTATGCAGAACTGTCTGGCCACCAACTCTACATTAACACAGGCATTTAAGACAAACTGAGTTACTGTGTTTCTGATGAGAAATACTGCCCAAAAAACTGTCTCTGGACTCGGCTACCCTGCATAACTGAGGGAATAAGTGAGCTGGGCTTAAACAGGGTGACTGATATCCCCTAGTTTCAAACAAAATCTTGGTGGCACTGCTCTAGTTCATTTGCTTTATTTATATTTTCTCTTCTTTTGTAAGTTGGTAAGGTTTGGACCCAAACTTTCAGCTGTTTCTTTCTTAATGCCTTTTTGGTCTTTGTTTCTCCTTCAGGGTGGTCTGGCCTCAGCATCTTACCTGCATCTCAGAATAATACTTTTGCATTTCAGAAAGGATAAGAGTATCACAGAAATTACCTCCTTTAACTGACATGAAATATATCTGAAAGATATTCTAATATGTTTAAAACTTGATAATTCAGTTTTCCAATTGATTTTTTTTTAGTTGCTTTTCATTTGAACGTCATCAGAAACATGAGTCTTCCTTTGTTTATGGAATTTGGTGAAATGAAGCACAAAGTTTGAGTAACAGGCTATTAAGAGGTGTTTTCTCTATATATCTGATCCGAAGAGCAAAAGTAAAATAGTATCATTCTGCTATAAATTAAAATTACAGCCATTCAAACAACTCATGGTTGTTGCTTAGGTTAAAAAAACAAACATTGTAAGGTACCTGCAAAAGAGAGTAAAACCATAGCAATATTATTGTCTTTATTAAACTACTCAAATGATTCCTCTGATGTTAAGGTTGGGATTAATGTACCTCTTTAGATCTCCCTTGTAAACAAAAAGGGAGAAAAACTTCACTGCAGCCAATTGTAAGATGGTTTTAATATGGGTAGCAACAATAAATATAGGGGTATATACCTTTCTCCAATCCATCATTTTAGTTGAGATGGAAGAATAAACAGTCAGCTGAAACAGTTTTAGTTTTAAAAGAGCTAGAGGAGAGAAAATTCCTAAAAATCTTATTCTCACTTTCCTCTGTCTCATATCCTGCCTCCTGTAACAAGTTGCTTGCAATGGTGTGATATGAGTCAGCAGAACGCACTCAACAACTTTGAACATTTCCTACCAGTATCGTTATTTGATAAGAGAGGGTTTTTTCTAAGCAAATATTACAAGCCTGTTTTCATTTTTATGGAAATCTTCCTGGCACAAAAAGCATTTCAAGGAGATGTACTGAAAAGTGTTATTTAATGTAGGCAGTAGAAAATATTTTGACTATAGGAGAGAAAATTCAGCTATTCATGTTTTACATAGTGTTTCTATACTCTCTTGTCGGTGCAAAGCAGAGGTTTTGCAATCATGAAGGTTTCTGGGAAGATCTTATGTGTAAGCTTGTGAAGAATGAAAACTATAATTTTATGTGTTTTACATGGAACAAAGGAAAAACCATAATGCAATTTACTCAGCACAGCTACTTGATTGCATCTGAGGATATATGACAAATGAAATTATTTATTTGCATTGTATTGTTATCATAACCCATTTAACTTTAGATCACCCCAGATAACAGCCACTTTTTGGTTTTTCCTATCACTGGTGGGTGCTACTTTTAATCTTGTATGTAAGTGTCATGGAAGCCTATTTACTCTTTAGTCCTGGCTCCAGCTCACTCTTTAGGGTAACAATCCTGTTATTTAAAAGTTATTTAAAAAGAACAATGACAACTAATGAAAAGGATTTTTTGTTTGGATAGTCAACTTGTGCAGGTAAGTTTTTTCTCCTGCACTTTTGCACAGCACAAGCATGGGAAGGAATAAAGGCACGATTGCTAACTTGTCTCAAAAGCAGTCAAGTTGCCATGCATATTTTGGAGCTCCTGAATCCACTACACTGGGAAAAGCAGCAAAAAATTAAGAGGAAAAAAGCCTGATATTCTTTTTTTTTCATGAGAAACTTAAAATTAATTGGAAGGTTGTTCAGGTGAAGATTCACTAAAAGGTTGCACCAGGTTGAAGAGATAGAAGAAGAAAAGCTGTCTTACCAAAAGGTAATGGAAAATGGAAAGTAGTTTCTGGAAGGCTGTGGAGAATGGAAATAAAAACAATAAACTTATTTAGAGTGCTGAACCTAAATATGATCCTATATCTGCAGACGCTGGAAAAAACCATTGTTTCACCAAAGAACAAACCTTATGCAGGACTGCATGTTCTGCAGCTATAAAAACCATTAAGTCATAATATGAACTCATCTTTGTAAGGGAACTTATGCTATCTCTGCTGGAAGAACAACAGTCAAACTGCTTACTGGCCACAAGTATAAGTGGAAATTAAGTATGACTTTTTCACAAGTGAAACAATTTCCTCTACATCATGAACGACTGGGGAAATTAAAGGTGAAAGTTAAGAAATAAATTTCTCTGTATATTTAGGAGTATCTGAGTGACTGAGGTTGTGAGTTCAGTATTTTTCATTAATCTTTTCTTGAATTTCTATACATATTTGTATGTTTTTGTGTACGTGTCACCATTGTGTGGGGTTTCTGTACTTTGTGCTTTTTTCATAAAAAATTCCTGTTATGAAAAAATCTGGACTTAATTCAGCTTTAAGTTTGCCACTCTTTAAGTAACATGGTGGTACTATTCAGTCTATATAGGCAGGAATAGAACATTCTGCAGCATACAAATGATCCCTCAGCTATAAATAAGAAATGTGGAGTTTGAATGGAAAAGCAGGTCTTTATTACAAGAGGGGATAAAGTCACCATTATTAGCCATCAGCTCTAAGTTGAGTTCAGTGTTAAAATTATTTCAGTATAGTAATAATTTGTACAGAATATGCTGTTAATTTTATGAGGTTTTGTACTCTTTTTGTTGGAAAAATTTTGCATAGTGATGCTTAAATATCTGTGTAAATTTTTCTATGGCAAATTTCTGTATAAACACAAGCTAGAGATTTTCTATTCCTACCTTATAATTCTTAGCTTCTTGTCCCTAGCAGATTTGAGTAATTCAACCAATAATCAAATTCAATTAACAATATTTTCATACTATCAATATCTCTGAAAAAGACCAATATATCTGTCCCTTTTACTGTTTCTGAAAACATAAAATAATCATAAGATTATTCTTCTTTAAGGTAAATTTGTTTCTAAGGCATTTAACACTAACAAATTTTCACAGAGTTCTCAGGTGATATTTATTTCCAGAGAATACATTCAGTTCCGTGGAAATACTTCCCTGTTTGCTGCCTTTATAATTGCTGACGTTTTGTGAATAATGCAATGAGAAAAGACTCAGAGATGATTGATAGCCATACTCATACATGTAGCTACATACATGTAGCTCTGTAAGCAAACTTGTGAAAATTTCCTAAGCCATGCAGTTCAAATTTCAAATAGATTTATTAACAATAATTATTACTATCAGTAATTAATATAGATAGTATTTAAATAATCACTTCCAATGTCTTCAAATTCTTCTATTACACAGATAAAAGCTACAACAAGCAGCTGATGTGAGCAGTTCTGTACAATTGGGAAGGATACTAATTTGTCTTAACAAATCACAGAGCTTGCAGGAAAGACTCAAGTAGAATAAATGATTCTCTATGACCTAAAACAAATAAGACATTTCTCTAGGCATAAAAAAACCCTTCAAGCTGTGTAAGATGTTATCTGAATCTTGCATCATGTCATGGACTGTCAAGAAATCTAAGGTAGAATGACTGCTGGCCTTTGCAATGTGATGTTTCATATCTCTTTTTTTGTGCCAACATATGAAAGAAAATCAGACATGAAATATCCAGAAAAAGGTATGGAAGAGCCTGTCAATAATGCATCAGTGAAACCAGAATTTCTCTATATCTACTCATACAGAAAGCAAAATGTGAGCACATATTACAGCATGTATAACAAAGGAGCAAACTGTGGAGTAGATGCGTGACTACATATTTGAGGCAACAGGAGTACAAAGGCGCTAAATTTGTGTGTGTGTGTGTGTGTGTGTGTGTGTGCGTGTGTGTGCTTGTGTGTAAAATCTTCTTAAAAAACTGAGTTACAGGATGGGATTGGCTCACTAAACTGTGGGACAGTGATAATACTGATATCCACAGACCCTTACAGAAGGAGCACTGAAAAAACCTAAGTACAAACAGTACAATATTCTGCTGGAAAAAAGAAAACAAGACAATGAGTGTTAGGAGTCAGGAAAATCTGAAATCAGCATCCACTTGTCTTATACACAATATGCTACTCTCCATTTGGTCAAGTCATAGATATTTTGCAGAAACTGGCTTTTTAGATGAGAAAGAGAGGGTGCCATCTGCTTCCCAAAATATGAGGTTATCTGAACAGTTAATAATTCAGTGGGTCAATAGCTATTTTTGGTAAAGTAATATAAATAATAAGCATTTTTGTAAACTGGGATTTGTTAAGGCATGTCTATGTTTCAAATCTTATTTATGCAAAGCATTTACTGTTTCTGCAAGAGAAGGTGTGTGTATATATTTAGATTAAAACTACTGGCTGGTTTCATTTGCCAGTAGTTAGGGTATCAGTACATCTTATATTATTTATCCTATCACTGCTAACATAGTTCCACAACAGATGGAGACATGGTCCCACAGAAATAGCATTTTTACTGGGCAGAACTAATAGGTTTTTCAGTAGATTGGTGTTTTAGGTGTATTCAAAGAGGCATTTTAAAGTTACTTAAGATATCCTTTTCTCTGTGAGTCTTCTGCATAGAATTAGTTAGCATTTTACTCCAGAGAAATAAGACAGGGTACTACACATAAAGGAATCTGCTGAGACGTAAGAATTTGCATACAATGGTGAAAGATGTTTTTCTTCACTGTAATATTAGTACTCCTCTACAGCTCTCAAGAGAGAATTTTGATATGAATAGGGAAATCTAAGATCTTATTAGGAAAAAAATTACTCCTCAGAGCAATATTTTTGTCCAGAGATTTAATTTCCTAGTTTTGGAAAAGGTCTTCTTTTGGTAATATTAGGGTTTTTCTTTTCCCAGCAAATGATTGCCAGCACCTAATGCTTTTAACCTTGGTTTTAGTAGCAATTTCAAAAAACAGCTCTATAAAAGAAGATAAACTAGGACAACTCATGAGTTGATTCCATTTCTTCTAAATTTAAAGATAATATTAGTTAATAAATAACTAGTTTAGTATTAAGAGATACGCTGAAACACTAGAGGAACCAAAGAAAAATATCCTCTAAAAAGTCCAAAGAATTCACTGGATCTCTTCAGCCCAAAGTTAGTGCCCGAAGTCAAATTTTCTTAAATTGTAATTATCCAATCATGAAACATATATTTGCTTCTTATGGTATATAGCTGTACAATTCCACAGTGAGCTCCAGGAAACATTTTGCTATGCCAGTTGAGCTTAATGAAACAGACAGTTATTTATGTCATGGTAAGGGTCAACTAATAAAAGTTTTGCCACCTCTTGCAGTGTTTCACTGCAATAAATACTAGGAAAGAGTGACTATTATGCTTCAGCACCTAAGAGATCTTGCTTTGAGGCTCATCTGGCCAAGATCAGAGAAAAATGCTCCAATAAATCTGATTTCATATTTATATCAGAGTGAAATGTAACACATTTAAACATGTCTCATATCTTTTCTTTTTTCATCAAAAAATTAAAATCTGTATGGACGTGAATCTTTAAAAAAACAAATGTGAAATAATGAAGTAATTCATTAGACATGAAGTAATTCATATGTTCACATGTTGGTATAAGTGACTAATTAATGTCTGCCTTAGGTATGTGGAAGCTTATATCTGTGTAAAAGAGTGTTTCCTAATGTACTGTTTCTGAAATTAAATTAATTATTTTGAAATTAAATTAATTCTGAAATTAAATTAAATTAATAACTGAAATTAAAGAAGTTAATTTCAAATAAGTTACAATTATTTTCTTGAGAAGAGAACACTTCACAAGTAGTGATGAAGGTTTAATAAGGGACACTGTACTTTGCTAAGACTGCATCCTCCACAAGCTCAGCAATCAGAGTTTAAATATGATGTGCTTATTTCTTCAGTTGTGCTAGCAAGACCCAGATTTTTATATGTTCCGGCAAATGCTCTTAAAAATGCCTAGAAGCACTCCAGATAGTTAGATACCTATTAAAAAGCATCTGCCAAATAAGATTTCCAAAGTCTAAACTCTCATAAAGTGAAACCTAATGTGCCCAGGGACTTTTTAAAATATCAAAACGTGCCTGATAGGGATTCCCCATCTAAACATTTTTGAAAATCCATATTTAAATCAATTTCAAGGAACCATCTGAAAATTCTTAATTTAACAGTGACTTGAGCTTGGGTAGATGCAACCACTAATCTTCAGAATATTTTCCATTACTGTTCAGGAGGTGGATGCCAGGATGATGAATTATACAGAGCTGTGACAGAGGCACAGACCAGTGCCATTCCAGGATGCTATGCAAAATATTTGTGAAGGCAGAAACAATGGTCTGTGACAGACACAGAAAAAGATAAATGTAAATTCCAGAGTAAGGAAGAAACCTCAGAGGATAAATCTAGAACAAGAAGTGTCATCAGTGGTTTTTTTTGTGACATTATGTGACTGCGAAAGTAAGATATAATAATGTTTTTCACTATCTCATTCAGATTTAATATACATTTATTTCAAAGCCTAATTTCCCCCCCCATAACACTCACTTTTGTTTTTACAAATTCATATGATAGGGGAGTGGAAATGTAGCTGAAGAAAAGCTCAGGCAATAAGCTCTTTAGTAAACATGAGCTGTCCAGAATCTTGCAAATTGTATGCAGTGCAGTAGATCTGGACAGCCAGCTGGCATCACCAGTGCACCTTATATATGGAATTGCATTTCCCACAAGAATCTCTTTGGTGATTTATGCATTCACCTTTGAAATGCATTAAATGGTTTGGGAAATGAACCATGTGACTAGCAGGAACAAAAATCCCTGTAAAATACTTGAAAACACAAAAACAGGGGGCCCAGAAGGTGAAGAAGAAGGCAGATTCCCATGCTTCACTGCCTCACACCTGGCTGTGAGAGGAATCAACAGATAAGCAGTTAGTTTAAAAAAAAAAAAAATATAAGCTGGGACTTCCAAATCTCTGAAAAGTCTATAGTGACTAGGGACAAATATCTTGTTAAATAAAAGGATTAAAATAAAAATTAAAAAAAAAAAGAAAAAAAAAAGATGTTAAAATACCAAATTTTCTCTTAACTTCTTGCATTCTTCTATAACGATTTCTTTGTATCTTGTTAATTAAGATATTCAACTCTATTATGTGTACACAGTGTTGGATAACTGTTATTTTAAAAATATAATACATAAGCTATTTGTCTCCATGATCTTTGTAGTAGATTTTTGTTCTTTCAGGCTACTCTGAAAATTAGTCACTAACTTGTAGATTTCATAATATGTTTCCTATTTTTGCTTGTCTTGCTGTCTATTCATAGAGTATCCAATTCTCATTCTCGTCTAACTTTTTTAACTCACCATTTGTGGTTTTTTCTTTAACTCTCCTGATCCACAGTTTTTCTGTCTGCCCTCATACCTCCTATTATCTCTTTATCTTAACATATTTTCTATGTTTCTATTAGAAATAAGCTATAGTTTTTTGCTGGGATTTTTTTTTTTTTTAGTCAAGAGTAAATGCTTCCTAAGTACTGCAATATTTAAACAATTCCTGAGAGGGAGTTCTGATGCAGTAAATTGAAAGAACAATAGAAGGCCATTGTGAAAAGTTGAAATGCAGCATTCCAATTTCCTCAATCTTTATTTTTCTTCAAAGTTGTTCCATATGAACTAAAAGAATTTCAAGTATAAATAAAGGTGACTTCAGTCAGGGAGTAGAAAATGTTTCGTCTTTTAAATATTTATCATCATCATAATTTTAAACCCATAAATATGTTTGAAATTATTATACAGTTAAAAATAGTTAAAAGTCCTATTTTAAATGAAATATCATGAAGATTCAGTGTAACAACGTAACGATTAAATATTTTTCCTAAAATGTTAGTAGCTTGTTTTTGCCAAGAAATATGTCTGTTTTCAGTTCTGTAAATATTATGTTCTAAAATATGTACTCTTTCAGATTAAAAAGTACCCCTATAGAGCTAGCTCTGGTTGCATGATTTGTTTTCAAAGAAGATGTTGTTTGTTTAGTTCATAATTGACACCTTATTAAAGACTGATTTTATTTGTAAATGAAATCTTCACACAAAGAGAAGACAGAGTGTCTCCCCCTTTACTTTTCCACTTTGCTGGATAAAAGCTCAAGAAGAAAAATAACAGGCAAGTATTAGCAAACATGCACAAAAAATAGAACTCAGTCTGAAAAATACTTTGCTCCTTGTTTGAGCTTTGAAATATTTGTGCAAACACTTAACACATTAGCCAGTGAACCTGGCAGAAAAAAGTCCTTAAGGAGTAAGAAAATGCAGGCTCTGAAAAGAACATAATCACAATCAACAGCACCCAAACCCAGCGATCTTGGAAAAGACAAAGTTTATGCATCTCCTCCACTAGTTTATTTGAAGAGCATTTTAGTAAATGCGGTTCATACTGCATTGCAGATGTTCCAGCATTCCCTGTAGCAGACTGGGAAAGCCCTAATGAGGCTTGCCTACAAGAAAGCACTCACTGAACAGCCAGGAGTGCACACCCCAAACTCTCTTGGCCTGCTCCACCTGGATTCCATTCCAAGAGCACCATATCTGCTTTTCAGATGTGGAACTTGGGAAAACAGAAGCAGTCTTTAAGGCAGCCACTCAACTGTGATCCTCATCACCTGTACAATTCGTACAAAACAGGGAATGAGACCTTGAAACAAAGACTACTTAGAACAACGTGCAATGGAAGAGTGGAGTGCACACCCACTGCAACAGGCAGAGGTGATACAAGTGCTCGTGCAACTGAAAATTTGTTACTGCTTAGAAATTATTTGAGTTGTGGGGTGACATCTGAAATGTTAAAGTATGGATTGTTTACTTTTCTTCATGAATATGGAATCAGATTAAAGTAATTTTAATATGTTCCCTGTAACAAGTTCACTTGTGGAAATTATCCTAAGAGTAAGTTCTCCTGTGGTGTATAAGTATTCCAACATTGCTTATGGCAGAATAACTCTCTCCATCACTGCCACAGGTCTTCCTCTAGGCATTCAGTTCCTCCATTAGTTCCACATCAGTATAGATATTTCTCTCCTTTGTAAAGCATTGCAATACACTTGATTCAATTTTATAATAGAATTATGCTTATTCCCTTAACTCCTCTTTTGGCTTCTAATCTATTTTTATTCCAAATAAATGTCTATTAAAATTTTGTCATTTTACTGATGCAAGTGATTTCAGTAGTTCTTCCATTTTTGTGACTTTGAAATAAGGGACACAAAAAACCAGTAGTAGCCAAGAGGTCATAGGAGTGGACACAGACACCATGTTCTAGAAAGGTGTAGCCCTCAGCAAATGGATGAAAGCCAAGAGGCCATCTGGCTTCAGGGTCAAGACTTACCCTGACCTATTTTTTAACAGTACAGTTATAACAATTCACAGCTCTAATTGCTATGCTAGATCAGTACCTGCATGCTGAGGTGTATTCAGTATTAATATCTTTAATCATTATTTCACTGAATCACAAAATTTTTAGGGTTGGAAAAGAGATCACCCAGTCCAACCCCCCTGACAAGCAGGGTCACCAAAAGCAGGTGACACAGGAACATGTCCAGGGTTTGGAATGTCTCTAGACCTCCATGCCCTCCCTGGGCAGCTGTTCCAGTGCTCTGCCACCCTCAATGTAAACAAGTTCTTTCTCATGTTGAGGAAGAACTTCTTGTGTTTTAATATATGGCCATTGTTCCTCATCCTGTCACTGGGAACCACTGAAATGAGTCTGGCACCATTCTCTTGGCACCCACCTCTGAGATATTTATGTGCATTAATGAGACCCCCGCTCAGCCTTCTCCAGAGTAATCCAACCCAGCTCCCTCAGATTCTTCTCATAAGAGGAGATTTTTTTGATTTTTAAATTATTTTTTGCACTGAAGATATAAAGGGTTTGAATAATGTGAAAATAAACATGCATCTGGTGCTTTTTTGCATTCTCATTTACTTTGTTTGAAAAGTGGAAAAGATATAAAAACCTATTAGAACAAAATTATATATTAATGGGATACTAAAATATTTTTTTTGTCAATTTAATTTTTTTCACATATGAAATTAAAAAAAAAAAACCAATAAAAGAGATCAAGGACAAAAGGACAAATCAGAAGTTTTTTTTAATATATTTGTAAAACTTGGAGTTGAGACACTCAACCTACTTTGATCAAAGTTTCAGAAATGAAAGTGTCCCTTAAATACAATAAATATTATTGCATTATGGGTACTCAATTTTTATTAAAACATTTTTGAGAGAGATTATTCAGCCTCTGATTTCCCAAACTAATCAAAAATTTACCCTACTCTCCAATGTTCTATAATAAACTATTCCCTGAAAAGAAAGTTACTCAGCTTTTATCACAGTGGTTCGCAGCAGTCACACCAGGTTACACATTGGAAAATCGGTGTAAGTAGCATAATTTGTATGTTGAGAGGATGAAACAAAGCAATTTCCTGCATATGCAGCTCACATCATCTCACTGATTGCTATTAAGTAAATACCATGTTGCAAAATCTGTCTATGAGCCCACTTCCAACTAAATATCTGTCAATTGGAGATATAAATTTAGGCGTGTTTCTGTGGCTTTTGTCTTACGACATGCTCCCCAGTTGAGACAAGTCTAAAATAGACATCTTTACTTTGCTGGGAACATGGAAATAGAGTCCAAGAGTTTGGCCTATTTATTAGCTTCTTAGGAATGTGTATATAATATTTAAAATGTATCACACTCAACTCTCTACATCAGAAACAAACCTTAACAGGGGTGTCTGTGTTCTCTCCACAGTCAAAGGTACAGGACAGTAGTTTTGTCCAGCCAAAAATGTCACAAAACTGATGGTAAACCCCAACCCTCCATAGCCCTGGTGGCTGAGCCATGCCCTGGGTATGGCATGAGAATGCAGCACTGTTTGAGAGAAAAGGCTCTCTGCACTGGGAATTGAGCTATTCCTGTAAGGAACTGCTTTCTCACAACCTGGGCTTATTTCAGAGACTGGCGGTATGACTCAGCAGAGACTCTGGCAGTGACCAAAGCTGCAAGTAGTATCTAGGTTCTAGTAGATAAAAGAGTTAAACCAAAGACTTTTTGAGATGTAGCATCATACTTGTGCCACATAGACATGTTCCTGTCCCTTCAGCATCTCTAGAAGTACTTCAGGAGGCCATGTCACACTACATGTATGTTTAAGGTGCTGCAGGATAAGCCACAGTACCTGACACACCAATGCTGTGTCAACATTTCTACAGAATGTGGAAAAGAAAAAAAGAGGTTGGAATGTTCTCTTGGCAATTTCTGTAAAGTGCATAAAGTAATTTTGAATTTTTCTTGCGTTTAACTGTAAACATACAATGTAAATTGCATAGGTTAGGATAAAAATACAATTTCCTGTCAATGAGGATGGAATATATAAAATGTCAATACAGGGGTAATTCATATTATTTCAATAGAGAATTCTATTAACTTCAGTGCTTTTTCTATAAAATAATTGTCATATCCAAAATGTTACTTTGTCCTTATGGTTATTGGTCTCTGTACTTTGTCCATGCTGAGGCTGTTAAGTGCAGGACTGCAAACAGTTTCACAGGCTTCTACAGGGAATGTTGTACATAACTGACCTCTCTGGGGGCTTTGCCTCTGTTCAAAACCCAGCCAAGCTTCAATGCTCAGTCTGTGATTTCTGCACAGCTAATTCATTGGAATATGTTCAAATAAACAACAGGGATCCTGACTCTTAGAATACCATATGAGTCTAAGAATTTTGAAAACTTATCAATAGCCTATTGTCTTTACCTGACAATTCACTGAGAGTCAAAAACTCTAGGAACGTCCAAACTTTATTTATTTTTTCAGTGGGGGTTGTAGATGATCCGCATTTCCCACTAAAACAATTTAATAATGTATCCAGAGTCCTTTTATTTTCTGACAGTATGAAATTAACATTTCAATGGAAAAAAATCAGATTGTCTACTGTAGCCCATTCATTTTAGCCTATGCCCATTTTGTATTGTAATTCTCAATGTGAGATATATGGGCTTTACTTTACCTGAATTTATGACTATTGAACATTACATTAGTTACGGACATTTTTTCCACACGTTTGGTATTGACAGGATGCTGCATTTTATTAACTGAAGTAGTAAAATATATCTTAATTTCTGTTTTTTTTTCTCATTATGTGAAAGTAGGCTGCTGATTGGTAGGAGAATGAAATGGTAAAATATTAAGCGGTCCAGTAATTTTGATTTATTAGTAAACAATCTTTGAAGACACTTTCATCCAGAATTGGAATAGTAGCTTTCTGTAAGATTAAAAGACTTTTAAGGAGAACAATTAAATATGATAGAAATCATTTGGACAGGTCCACTTGACTTTATAGGTGTTTAAGGCAATGCCATTTTAACAGTGCTGTAGATTTTTTATAATGAGAGCTTTTGATTATTTAAAAATAGATTTTGTGATGTTGATATGCTGTTCCTGACAGACTCCTGCATTTAGTTTTTCTGTAGAATACAGTGTGATGTATTTAAGTCAACCTTATTTTACATCCTTCCAACTGCTTTGTTCCTCTGGGGCCTGGGGGAGTAGGTAGTCTGTATTAACATGCATGAGCACTCTTATGACATATAGTTTAAGTTGCCATCTGTTCAAAGAAAAAACTTTTATGCGCATGGGGTTTTAAATTTTTTTTTAAAAAGGAAATAATTCTTCACAATGCATTGAATTTAAGAGAAGCACAATTTTGGAATTACAAATGTCTTGAAATTCATCTATTTATTTAGCAAATTTAAATAGACATGCTTTTATTGATTCTTTTTCATCAACAAAATATGATTCTTAATCATGGAATCACAGAATTCTTTGAGTTGAAAAGCACATTTAAAGACCATGTATTCCAACTCCCATCCATGGGCAGGCATATCTTTCTCTATAAGAGATTAATCCAAGTGTCATCCAACCTGACCCTGATCATACTCAGTGATGGGGCATCCACAACTTTGGACAACCTGTTTCAGCATCTCATCACCCTCACCATAAGATATTTCTTCCTTATGTACAATCTAAGCTTACCTTCCACCAGTTTAAAACTGCTTCTTCTCATCACCTCTTGTCCTGTCTGTTACCACAGGCCTTGGTATAAAATCTTTCTCCATCTGAGGGTTGGAAATAGATGATCTTTAATTTCCCTTCCAACCCAAACCATTCTATGATTCTTTGACACTTTGATCTTTCTTCTCCTGTACAGAACAAGGTCTCACTAATGCCTTTGCATCCATCAACAGGACAGTTCTCCAGATACAGTGCAGGCAGATAAGGAGATAAGGACAGGGAGATCACTTAACAATCACTTTTATGTGATTGCAGCTCAATTTTAATGTAAATATGGTTTGCCTGGCACCTCTTCAGCAAAGAGAAGACAAAGACTTTTGTCTTCCAGTAAATATAAGTTTTTTATTATAGGTTTAAAATCTAATTACATATTATCACATAATAATATTAAAACTAGGCAACACGAAAGAAAGTATGTTTGGAAGTAACAACATCAAAGTCAATTTACAGCTGTGGCATAGAATATGAATGTCTGCTGTTCTTTGGTGTACAGACAGTGCTTTAGCAAAAGCAGGATCAGCTAAGAGCGCAAATGCTCCTAAATAAGTCTTAAGAATTTAAATTTCCAATGGGGCTTAAATACTACTGGTTTGGGAACAAAAATAACCCACCCAGTGGTTACTGCTTCTGTGTCCAGAGACTGATTTTCTTGCAACTGCAGATACCCTTTACACCTCTATCCTCATGGTTACTTAGGAATTTACCTTTTGTTTCAGCTGTGACTCTTGTTTTGTAGTATTTCTGGACTCTATAGGTTGTGCTCTGCAACCTTTGCACAGACTAGAAAGTACAGTAGTACCTGATTAATAAACTATAAATTAAAATTGTCACAAAACTGTTACAATGATGATTCTTGGGTATGTTCCTTAAGTCTTCAGTTCTGAGATTGGGTAAATTGACAGCAGCACACATAGATATAGTAAGTGATACTCTTCCTGTCATAAGTGATAACTTTTGCACCTACTATTTTTGATTTGCATCTGTTATAGCTCTGATTTGATCTCTCTTATGAGTGTATGTGTGTATATATATCTCAGTGATCCATAGGCATTTCCCTTCTGAGTCATTTTCCTTAAGTGTCTGTGCTGGTGGTATCACAGGCCATCTCCATGGAAACAACCATGATACTACAAAGAGTGAGTTGTGACATCACTAAGTGAATCAACCAAGAGTAGGAATGGTTTTGAATAGAAAGGAAACGTCTATTAAAAAAAATTTAGTAAACTAAAGCAAGAAATGCATAATAATGTCTAGGTAGTAGATCTATGTAATTGTGTTTGAAGGATGTTTTTCTATCAAAAGAGTGAATTTTTTACAAGTTTGTTGCAATATGATAGCAGATCTTTACATTAAAACACTGTTGATCTCCTTCAGTTGACAACGTGAGCATATTTAAATCACTTTATAGCTATAGTACCATAGGTTGCAGTGAGTACGAAGATGCAAAATTCTCCATAGAAAATATTCTCTATCTTAAGGTGAGCAGAAATAGTGAATTAATTCCTGATATTGTTGTCTTTATTGATGCAACTTCTGGCACAATTAGATTATATGAAATTTATAAATACACTCCCTTCTCAAGTTGCCCTTTCTGACAGAAATTTGCTGTAAGAGATAGACATTTCAGTTCCTTTAATTTCTATTTTTGCTGTATAACTTTCCTTTTCCTTTGTTCATTCCCCTCTAACTTAGAAAAAGAATTACAGCACTACAAGTAATTTATTTTTCTCATGATATTCTGAACATCAGCAGACTATAGGTATTGCTAACATTCATTTACTTTTCACCTAATTAATTACAGCTTACTTTAGCAGTCATTATTTTATCCTGTGAGCTTTTTTAGAATTGGACATTTATGAAAACTGCTCAGCGCCTCAACAGTTACATCATACATTTATTACTGTCCTAAATACAGAAATTCTTTTATCTGTTTATATTTCATATATGAAATTTACATCAGTTTCCTCTGAAAAATAGCTCCTGCTTTCAGTATTAAAGAATGTAATTTTTTAATTTTTTTTTTTTTTTTTACCCTAGGCATATTTTAATCAAGGTTTGGAAATAGAACTGATTAAAGCTGTCTTAAATTCTACTCCAAAATTGTTCTTCTGATGTCCAGAGTAAGTCATGCATGATTTTTAATCATTATCAGGTGCCAGAACACCCAAAACAACCCAGAAGACAATTATTAGATTGCTTTTTGCTTATGGCTGCATCCTTCAGCCTATTCCAGAAGTTTGCAGATGTGTTGCAGTATAACAGAAGGAAACACAAGTTCCTTAATTCTTTACTTTTGTCATTTAGAGCTCTATAAGTGGTATTTAGAACTGTCACATGAATAAGCAAAGACTTTTACTTTGAGAATTGTTTTGCTGATGTCCATTGTTGCACTATTCTTTCTGTACGTGATGACTGCAAGATAAGAATTCCGAGGAACTGTAAAAGCAATAGAAGTTGCACCAAGGTATGATCAGTAAGTCATCGATTGCAGGGTGAGGGAAAGCAGCAGGCTGCAGCCTGAAATGGGTATGTTCTGAAAAAATATCGAGCTAAATATCCTTGTAGATGTAACCCGTGCATTTAGTTTAACCTACAGAGCAGGTATATTTCCAGAAGGTGGACAAAGTCCTTAAAGACATTACTGGAATCCAGGGAATATTGCTGTGGGATACCATTATGAGAATTCTTGTGGTGAGGTGAGTGCATTCAAAGAAAAGCGAAGAAGTTGGTGAAGGATCTAGAGAACAAGTTTTATGAAGAGTAGATGAGAGAACTGGAATTGTTTAGCCTGGAGAATAGAAGGCTCAGGTGAGACCTTTTTACTCTTTACAGCTCCCTGAAAAGAGGGTGCAGTGAGGTGGGTTCCTTCTCTTCCCTGAGTCCATATCAGCTATTGGAAACATGCTTACTGAACCCCCTCATACTAACACTATTATAAATGAAAATTTTCCTTCCTGTTCCAAGAGTCAGATTTGTCTCAGACCCCATGGTTCACTCAGACCCTGTGTGGTATAACCAGATTGCCATGACTCCCAGGGCCAGCCAACGGTGGCAAGTGTTCCTGGTAGGTCATCACCCACCCACCCACCCACTCACGGTGTAAACATGGGCAGCCACAGAAACCAGCATAAACAGAGAGCAGAGTCTTCAGAGGCACTGCATAAAGGGGACCAACACAACACAGATCTGTTCCTCCTCTCGGGCTGATCAGAGTTTAGGGTCACTCAGTTGTGGCAGTGTGTTTTTTAAGTTTTTGGAATTATTATATTGTTTTATGGTTCGTTCTATGTACCCCCTATGTTCTTTCCCTATTTGGTTCATCACCTCTGTTACTGTTGTCTGTCAGTCTTAAGTTATGTAACTCCCAGACCCTGTCTGCCACTCTGAGACCTCGCCTTCAGCCTGGAAGGTTCTAACAGGATCACAGAGTGATTGGACAGAATTCCTGTTTCCCCACCACCACTGTATCCTGGTTTGTTCCCCTACATGTCACTAAGTTAGAGAGCCGTCCCCCTCCTATCCCTAATTATCCCATGTTAGACCCTACCCGCAGTTCCTCCCCCCTTTATCAGCTGCTGTACTCAGGTGTGCGCGGGGCTTTGCCTGAGCTGCCACCTGTGTCTGAGGTGTCCCCACAGTGGGACAAATAAAGTCAGTGGTTTAAGCTCAAGCGAAGCCTCCCTCTTTCTGTTCCTGCCATCGCCGCTCGCTGCCCACAGACGAGCCAAGACCCAAGGGTTCGACAAAGTTCGTTCCGCTACTGAGCTGTGCCCTCGCTGCCGTGGTGCCAGGGCTGGCGAGGAAGAGATCACACTGACACTGCATCACTCAGTGAAGGATACACAAACCCTAAATCCTTTGGTTCACTAACACAGCCATGTTCTCAAACATTCTGCAATGTTACATCACACTCTAGTTCTTTTCATATCCCTGTGCAGTTCACCATCCCTTTACCCAGTCATTGGCTCAGGCCTGTTTTTTGTGTTTCCTCTGACTTACTGGCTAGTCCAGCTCAAAATTTGATTGCAAAAAATTTACAAACACATGTAAATGCACACAAAGATCAGAGAGGAGTCAAAGATCAGCAGTTTACACTGAAAGTTGCAAGGAGTGATTTTAAATAAGAAAACAAGACAGTCTTCAGTGGTCAGGTGCCTCAATTAGGCAAATACATTGATCTGCATTTTCTCTTGCTTATCTGGACCTCTTCATCCTCTTTCCTCTCCTCTTCCCCTTTTACTTTTTCGTCCATCCACACTAACACTGATAATTCCCTTTCTTCATCCTTGTCTCCTCCCTGGTACAAAGGGGTACTAAATTAAATAGCCACAGTTCTGCTATACCTATAGCTGAAAATACCACTTATGTTAATAGTTACCTCCAGCACTCAGTCTTGTGCACTGCGAGCCACACAGCTCAGGTCAGTTTACCAAGGCTGTGGTAGGCTTCCACACTGTCGATGGGAGATTTCACTCCCCAGGAGGTCTCCAATTCTCCCATTAATTACCTGTGGGGTTTGCCTGTCTATGGCCTCGTCCTCCCTTAACCACCAGTGAAATCCAACCATTTATTATAGAGAGACCCATTACAGTTTCTGACTCCTACATCCCACAGTTTCTCATGGTCAGTTCACTGGGCTAAACTCCAGGCCAGGGCTTAGGTTGTGTCAATGCACCTTAACACATCAGATGTGGACTCTGCAGTTGCTCTGATTAATTTTAACGCTCTGATAAACAGTTTTAAAAATTAATGAACTTTGGATTTGCAACTCTTCATAAATACATTGTCTCTTTACCTTTTCAGAGTCACAGGGGAAAATCTGAAGATTTTTAAGTGTGTAGAGCTCTATCCATCAAATATAGCCTTCTAGAACTACAGTATTAATACACTGTTAAGCAAAACTGCATAAAGTATTATTATAGATGCATATATAATTCATTATTCACTGACATATAGAATTAATTCACCACTGCCTTATAAATAAACTTTGATGAAGGATCTTCATATTTTAATGTTTAATTACTAAAAATGACTGTATATATATATACACACACACACACCAAGAATGAAGCAACATTCAATTAAAAAAAAAAAAAATATATGCCCATACTGGTTTTATTTTTACTTTCAATTTTTGTAGACAAGAAAAGTTACTTTCCATTTGTGGTGAAGTTCAATAAAACAGTACTTTCAGACTGAGAATGATGTTAATAATTTTAGATTTATCATTTTGTGTACATTTTTCTAAAACTAAAAAAAAAAAACAAAAACATCAATTTCTTTCTTCTACAAGTAAAAAAAATGATCCCCAGCAATTAAATTACAGTTTTACTTTCCTACAAAAATAAATTATACAGGTCAAAATTGCAGACTGACACACAAACCAAATAAATCAGACACTACTAATGTACTGTGCTCTGCAGGATAGATAATTTAATCAACAATTGGTTTTATATTTATTAATGAAACTGATGTCAAAATTCATACCTGTATTAAAGTTCTCCAGAGGATAAAAACATAATTGGAGTGCAACCAATGATGTTGAGTAAAGCAACATTATCTCAAATCAGCTTTTGATGACTAAAATTTACAAGATTTGAGGAATAAATAAAATAAATCCTGTGGTTGCGCTAAACAACTTGGAATTTTCCAAAATGTCTATAAGAGAATGGCAGCATCAGATGTCGAAAAGAATGTCACGACATCAAAGAATGTTTAAGTCTTTTGTTTCAGAACAGTGTATACTTGGTAGCCTTTGAGCAGTGACTGATAGAGGTTTGCTAAACTTGCCCCAAACTTCCAAACTTAGAGATATCCTTTAGGTTTCCTTTTTCATTATTTTGCCATCTGTTGCACTAAAAAAACACACTGTTTTCCTAATGTCCAATTTAATTTCTCTTTTTTGCTAAATTGTTTCCTTGTCCTTACCTGAATAGATAAATCCTGTGGTGGCTAAATAACTCAGTATCATTGACGTTTTAGTAACATTTTATATGCTAGAAGACCTTAGAACTATCCCTATATTCTTTCAACCTTTCGAAATAAAAAGTCTTATTTTTTTAACATTTTAATTTGGCTTTTTTTTTCCTTTTCTGTGGACTTCCATTTGTTGTGTTTCTAAAAATTGTGTTACCTAAAGCAGACACAGTACACTATTAGAAGTCTTAAGTGGGACAAAATGAAGGGAAAAAGATATACTTTCTATGCTCATCATCCAATACCCTGCTGGTTATATGCCAGATAAAGACTTTCCTTCTTGTGTTGTCTTGTACATTTTGTCTGTTCTAAGTCCAACACTATCTTAATTTTTATCCTTTTAACTAAAACCTCCTATAGTTAATTTCTTTATACTAGTGATCACTAAACTTAATACTGTTCATCTTGGATGTTCTTTTCAAATAGTTAAGATTTCAGATTTGAATTCTTCCCTGCAGAGTGCTTGGAGCACGTTAACCACAGCAGATATAATACATGTATTGTCTATTCAGTCAACCTGGTCAGTAGCAAAATATGTAGAGATTGATCCTTCTCTAAATTTTTCAAATTGCATTTTCTCCACTTTGATTGAAAACTACATGTTGTTAGTCTTTTAACTAGTTAAAGTTTAACTGTTAGTTAGGTGTGTGATTTTTCACCTAATTATGCACCTACTCTGGCAAATATTCAAGAGGTTGCCATGCAAACATCAACAGCCTTTCTGGAGTGCTGCTTTAAGAACTGGTTATTCTTTACCCAACAAGCATTGTTATCCTGTCAAACAAATAAATAAAATGTCTTTTTACTATTCAGTCTAAATATATCAATTTGAGCTCTTTCCTTCACTGCCATAAGTTTCTCTATAAACTTATGTTTTATTTCATAACTTAGAGGAATTTTTTTCTGAAAACAAAATCAGACCCACTGCTCTGTAACTCTATTTACCCTACTTTTCTTCCTTTCTTAATGTAAGTAAGTTTTGGGTTTTTATTCCACCAGCCCTCTGGGACCTTCCCTCTATTCCAAGAACTCTCAGTAGTAATCAGTAACAGTTCAGACACTGTATCAGCTTGTTCCTTTAGTGCTCCAAGGAGAATTTCATCAAACCCTGCCAATTTGAATATCTCTAACTTTTTTCTGACTGTTCTCTCAATGCTTTATCATATATTCCTCTTTTGATAACATTAATTAAGGATCAATTTAAGTAATTAACCATATTGTCATCTTGGTTTATTCAAGTGCAACCTAGATCCCATCTAGTAAAATATCCAGGAGATTTGTTACAGTATCATCAAAGTGAAGGAAAGAAAAAAAGAAATGTTGAAGTAGTGATAATGAGTTATTATTGGGCACTTGTTCTTAACTTTAATGATTTTTAGCACTTGCTGTTGCTATAAAGCAATATGTACAAGTAGTCTCTAAAGATATCCTGAAAAGTGAAATAAAAATGCAGATTCTCTTTTCATCAACTAATTTAAAAATACTGAAGTTGTTTTAAAAATTCGTTTCTAGATATATATAAAGAAAAAGCAGACCTTCATGTAAATGAGATTCCCTCGAGTCTTCATGGCTAACAGAGCTAGAAACAAGCCCAGGTGTTTCAGGTTACCAAAGTGCAGAGAAATTCTTACATCAGTGAACAGTGTGGTGAATAATGATTTCATGCAACTCTTCTCAGTTGCACTACAGTAACAATGACTGCAAGCAACAGGAAAGACTACAGTGACCAGTGTTAAATTATGATGATATCCTTCTTCATTTACTTGACCAGTTTTCTTTCATGATATTCTTTGATTTTTTTTAACAAAATAGTTCATAAAGCAATCATCTTAATTTTTAATACTGAGTTTTTAATTAACAAATTTTGTTTTCTCTCACCAATGAGTTCTCCCAGTTGGAATTAATCTAAGTAAAAATAATTTAAATGAGATTGGGATTGAAACAATTTCTTGACACATAAACAACACACAATCAGCAATCAACATACAGGATCAATACTGGTAATAAAACAGAACAGCTGCAGTAGTGGATGCAGGATGTCAAACCTGTACAATTTTATAGATGCCTTTATCTTATTGCAAATTTATCTCATCGCAAATTTATCTGCAGAGGTTCTAATCACACCAAATTGTGATTACACGTGAGCAAATACAGAGTTGTGCCTATGGTTCCAGCCAGAGCTCCCCTGGCAGAGCGGGTGGCTGTCAGTACCACCCAGTCTCCTGGCAGAGGGTCTGTCCTGCTGTTACACCACTGGAGATGTGGGAGCCACAGCTCCAAGTGTCCATTAATGTCCCCCTCTGCAGGGAGGGCCAGGACACTCAGGCTGCTCTGTCTGGCCTGGGAAGTATCTATGGTGGCACAAAGGGCCCTCTGGCAGTGTCAAATCAGGTTTCACTCTAGAGTCTCTTCCTCCTGATATGAATTTTCATGTTGTTTTTATACTTCTTATCAGGCTAATGCCTGCTCTGTATCAAAAGCCTCCTATTTCTCTGATTGCTTTTTAATCCTGTTGATGGTTATCTTCCACTTTAAAAGATCAATTTCGGCAAATGGATTTAGACACTTTTGAGTATTCAGTCCAGATACACATAACACTTCTCAAATTTTCATTTCACCAGGTTATCAAGACAAATCATTCACCAAGGGCTGGACCATGCAAGTACCCCACAGAATTTAACCCTAAGGTTTGCATAGGTATAAAAGCCTGTCAATAGATATTCCAAGGTAGAAACTGCCTAGGAAATAGAAATGCTGATTTTAACAGCAATATTGTTCCTGTACTGTGGGATAGGCCTGCCTTATGGAGCAGTCTGATTTGTCCTGATCACAGGAAAGAATGGAGGCTTTTTCTTTTCCTCAGAGGGCATGTGAAGGATAGTGTGCTATTAGATGCACTGCTGTACTCAAGAAGTGTTTAATGCCTGTACTCTGGACAGGACCAGGACTGTGTAGACAGTCTCAGAAACCTCTGTTCTATACACAGAAAAATTAGTCCTCTAACAAAGAAACTGTGATTTTTTTTTCCTAATATTTCTTTAATTCACTTCCATTCACAATATTGTTTTCAGTCTTTCTCTCAGACATATATGCATTAATTTCCAGTTGATATGTTCACATGCAGGAAGCAGGCAGGCAATCTGACTCCTCCTCCTTTTTACTGCATTATTCTCCATTGTTTTCATTGTCAACCACTGTGCCAGAACCTGCTTTGCTGTGATCACACAATCTAACTTGCCCCTTTTTTGTTCTATTACTATAGTAATTCTTTCTCTGCTAGCCCACTGCACTTAAAATGACTAATCAGCTGTGCTAATTTAAGTAAAAAATCACCTTTCTACATCATTCATGGACAACAAAACACCCTTATAGCAAGTTTACAATTTATTCCTTGTTTGTTCCATATTTGCCTGTGCTTTTTTATATTAATGTAGTTTAAAATTCTTATTTTTCTATTTATAAATAATTTTTGGTTTGGATTATTTACACTTAGGCCCTTCCTCCTTTGAAAGGACTTTTTCTTTTAATATGAAAGAATTCTTTCAAGAATATTGGATTTCAAGCCCAAATAATTATAGACCCCTCCTGACAAAAGTCAGTTGTTTTTTACAGGAAACATTTCTATTTATAAATATTACGCATGTAATAGTAAAAAAAAGTTAAAAATTGATGTATTCTTTTCCTCTTTGAAGAAAAATCACATAAGGTAAAAAGAATAAAACAGAGATTCACAGTAAAAAAAAATTATTGCCTCATATTATCAGGTAAGCAAAAACTGCAGTATGACTTTGGACACTTTGTGTATCTGGACCCAAAATTCTGAGCCTGAGAGCATCCTCATGCACTCATCATTCTAACAGAAGTGGAAATAACAAAATGTAGAAACTCAGAACTCAGCTGAAATCTCCCCCTCAAAACCCAACCCATGGAAAAAAAAAAAATATATATATATATATATATATATATCTAAATTAATATTTAGACCAAACTGGTTTTCAAGTAAAAATCCAGGAAAACAGCATAATGTATGTTATACGTGAATTACTGGTCATTGCCTTTATTAATAGAGTGCAAAAAATATTCAAAGAAACAATTGACTATATTAATTATACAAGGCTATACTTTTTTTTTTTTTTTTTTTTTTTTTTAATTCAAACTTTCAAATTTGGTATTGCATACATTTAAAATCACCATGTTCCTGTGGTACAAGCTGTAAGCACACTGTGCTGGAGAACTCATTTCACACGTGTCTCAGGCCAGTAAACTCAGACTGCAGGTTGATCTTCAGAGAACCTTTGTTCTGCAAGCATCAGTCTACCAAAACCCTTTGTTTTGTGATGTAACACAAGAAAAGCTGCTTCTGAGAGCAGGAAGAGTAAAGTAAGAAGAATATGCCTTGGCTTATATTAATTAAAACTCTATCAAAACTGTTTCCCTTCATCTCTAGCAGAAAATCACCTGAATGAAAGAGGGTTTTGAAAGGTGAACAAATGTATTTTGAATTTTAGAGTCTTTCTGCATGTGGTAAAAGCACAGTCCTCTGTAAAGAATCCTGTGTATGGAAAGCAGACTTATTTTGTTCTTAATCACTCCGTTGTCTCCATTGTTTTTAATAAAATTGGAGGCATAGGACACTGTCATAATAATTTTTTGGCCTATGCTGATTTATTTTCACATGTTCTTTAAAAAAATACAGAAATGTTTCAAACCATAAAGAGAATGGCTTATTTCTGTAATCAAGAAAATGATAAATGTACTTGCTCTTTATATGCAATAACATCTGTTTTAATTAGAATTGCCACAAGGATAATTTTGAAGAATGAAAAGAATACTATTGCTGTAGTTGTGATTTCTGCAACCTATTAAAATACATATTTCTAGATGATATTTTGGTGAGTTAGTATTTAAAAAACCCCATATTTTTGTTGAAGGATTTTTCTTTATAACAGCAATTATTTCCTTTTCCCTTCACCCCTTCACCTGTGTAATTAATATCAAGCATATTTGTGAAATAGAAAGAGTGAATTTCTTTTTTTTACTGTCAAAGGGAAATTAATAACATAAGGATAAAATTATCTATATCATAGGGGTAAGGATGGTCAATCAAGAACACTCAGAAAGATGCCTTTTCCTTTCTGCTCTGCAGAAGATACCGTACACCAATTCTTTCACCCCATCTCAGAGAATGAATTATAAGTACAAAGACAGTACCATCTGGAAAGAGAAAGAGGAGTTAAAAATACAAATTAGCACATGTATAGTAACTATTGGCCAAGAAAAGACAATTTGTCTTCTCAAAATCAAGAGAAAGAGGAGCTGACCTATGCTTCCTGTTTCAGTGATATCTGTAACTGATATCAGCTGCTCTTGGGATAGACTAAAGTGAATCAGGCTAGACTAGACAGAAGGTAAAAATTCTGATTTTCTCAGACAGATTGCTTTTTTAAAAAATAATTTAAAATAAAAATAGAATATATTTTTTGAAACCAAATTGCACTCAGGCTGCTGCTAAGTTTAAAAACTGACTGAAGATTTACCATGAACTTAAATAAAAATGAAAAAAATTTAAATGTCTTACACAGACAAAACATGTACTCATTATTGAAATGCCTTTCTTAATCTTCTGTATCATGCAGTCTTATTTGTATATATTTCTAACAAGAACAGCATGCAGCAGCTGCAATTTAAAATATTTTTGTTTCCTACAGACTGCTTAAATAGAGATCAGCATTGGCTATTGCGGAAAGTAATATATTACCTTGGGCTTAATATTGCAAGTAACTCAGCTGGAGTCTGTGTCAGATTTACAGCACAGTACCTGGCAGTAGCAAAACCTCTTTCAAAGCTTTTGAGAGAACTTTCACAGATGTCAAATGTGTCATGTTCTGCTGAAAGGAGAGGGGGGAGATTCTGTTTTCTCTCACCTGAAATTTACCTCCAGGAACTTAACAAGCTTATTTTTATCCCTTCTGACTTTTATCACTTTCTCCCTCTTCTAGGCTTTTAAAATTTACACCTGGAAACAATGTGCTATAGATGAATTGCATTACATTTGTACATTGAAAGCAACAAAGTTTTCACCAGGGTTTGGCGTGGACCACAGTGTTGATTTAAGTGTGCGCTTAAATCATGGGTGTAAGTATTCTCAGTATGAAGCATATTTTTCTAATTTCTAGGTAACTGTCCTGGTTTGACCAGGCCACAGAAATGAACCAGCTGGGTTTGAGATTGGCATTTTATTGGACCGATGGGAAAGCATTTTCTAGTTCTTATTCCCTTTGAAAGAAGCCTGGAAGGTCTCTTTCCTCCCGGCTGTCAGAGCACACACCTCTGCCCTGACTCCGTGGGGAGCGGGAGGCCACTCTGGCCGGGCAGGCTCAACTGATTTGGGAACATTTGCCCGCACAGAGTCTGCTCTGCTGCTGGCCGAGCTGAACCTGCCTCTGTGCACCTGGGAGAGGAGGCACGATGTGGCAGCCTGGAACACCTGATGAGACTGAGGGGTGGAAAAGCAATTTTGGGAATCTGTCCAACTTTCCCGCGGCTGCCTTCTGGGCCAGAACCCTGCCCCCCCCCCACCCCAGCACGGCTTTGAAATATGACACCATGGACTGTCGTGGCCGGACACTGTCTCTTGTTAAAGTCTTCCATGCATCAGTGCACAGATGGGACCTGGAAAGCCTCCATCCTCTCTCCAGTGAGAGAAAATTAGAATGCAGATGTGTAAAGACCACATGAAGTATCAAAGTCAGTCAAGGAGTGAAAGTCCAGGTAAAAGGAGTGTGGGAAGTTGCTTTTGAGCTGTAAAAGACTCTTGCAAGCTATGGTGGTTGGTTATAACATATTGAAATGTTTCCTTTAAACCGTAAAAAAGGATGCGGGAGACCAAAGAGTTCGAATCGCAGACCTGAGCAAAGGAATGAAATGTTGAAGGACTGTTGATTTTATTAGAAGTTGAACAGAGAGTTGAAGTGATAAAGACTCTTTGCCCTCAAAGAAGTAGTGAATCTCAGTTCCCTAGAGGTGAAGGTGGTCCCAAAGACAAAGAGAACTTTTGTTTTGAACATGTTTATCTTTAAAATAAGAGCCCATACATCGATGTGGACCAGAGACACAACTGTGAACATGGGAGGAATTTCATGAACACAAAGGATCTGGGCAGTTGCATATTCATGAAGAATGGATTTACAAGAGAACTGTTGTCTTGTGGGGAAATTGACCATAGCAAACAAGAGGTGCTTCCCTCCCTAAGTGAACTGAAAAAGACTGTTTTAGAGGTGGAAAACTGACTAAGATTTCTGAATGTTGTTTTCTTTACATTGTTGGTTAAGAGAAAAGAAGGTGTGGGGAGGGAGGAAGAGTGTTTTGAAAGTTCCATCCTCATTCTTGTTGTTTCTCTTAGTGTTAGTTAATAAAGTTGTATTACTTTTAAGCTTAAGCCTGCTTTGCTCTTGATTGGAAAGTTTGAAATTGGCAAAAATCAAACCAGAACAGTAATTGGTGTTTCTGCCCAGTTTTGAATTGAAACCATGACGGTAACAAAAGTATGACTGAGATAGGTGGGATTACCTTAGTGTCACAAACTGGCACTGAAGGAAGAGACAACACATCTTCCCTGATTGTACCCTTTGACCCACATAACTACATCTATGAATTCATGGAATCAGCTGTAAATATTCCTTCATATTAGGCTACAGCTGGTGAGCAACTCTACAGATGGATAGCTGTTCTATAATGTGTTGTGAATTGCATATTGTTATATTCATAAATACATTGCGTATTGTTATATTCATAGAAGTCTTCCATCTTTTATTTACCTGTTACTCTTAGAGTTCAGGTTCACTTTTCCTTTGAGTCTTTTGCCTGCATTTTGCTTTAGTTCATCTCTGATCAGTTCACAAGCCTGTTTGCTTTCATGCAATGTTGAAACAGAGGGAACAGAGTTACCCTCTGGTAGCTCTTTTGTGCTGAGGTTATCTTTAGATGTAGGCTCAGCATGCAGCAAAGGTGAGCATCCAGCTTCAGTCACTCTGAATTACACCCTCGTTCACCTGTGGACCTCAGTACCATTGCTGACCATTTAGGTACGTATTCATCCAGAAACAGACCTGTACCCTTTAGGTATTCTGGGACTATCTCATTAATTTCTACCTCTATGACATACCTCAGGCAAAAGGAATTTATTCACTCAAAAACTTCATTCAGGAAGCTTACTAAAGCAAGATACATGCAGTCTTTTCTTGGGGAGCTGCAACATACTGATTAGGGAAGCTTTTTCATTGCTGCTTTATATGTTCATGCTTTTTCATATTAAATCAAACAAAATATAAACCCCATAGAACAGTCAAGGTGCATGGGGGTTTTTTGGCTGCATATTGCAAGACCTAAGTGCTTTTGGCATTTTTTATGTACTTCAATTTGTGTAATTTATTCCTAGTCTCAGTAAAATGTGAACTGAACACAGTCTGCAGACGTTAGCTAGAAAGTTGCTAACTTGAGTATTCTTCCTTCACATTTCAACTTATTTAACAGGACTGTGTTATATTACACAAGTAAGTTTTCTGGATCCATTTTTGTTTCCTATTTCATCCTGATTGCCTTGTTATTACCTAAATGTGTATTACAGAGCTTTGAAAGAAATGGCATAATGTACCTCATCCAAGGCCATATATAAATCACAAACTATTATCATTGTTCCCCCTTTGTATTCAATATTAATTATGCGTCCTCAGAGTGTCTTACCTTAATACTAGTTTACTTTTCCTTCGTTGTTTTCTTACTTAACCTGTAATAAATGCTTTCTGCAAGCAAATGTGAAAGGTCCATAAGGTAGAAATAATTTAGGTGGTTAATTAAATAGAATACAAAATAATCGTATGCTGAAGAATCCTATGGGAATTTTTCACAACCAAAGACAACTACATTTCATTTAAGATTTATGATCTCCTTCACAAAAAAAATAGTAGTTGATACAAATGGAAAATCAAAAGGTTATATTAAACTCAGGTGAGTTACGTAAGCAAAATCTGAGTCTAAGAATATATTGCAATAAAAAACCTGAAGCTGCAAGGTTTTATGTTTTATAGAGTATCTGCATTTCACATCTAAATACATCAAGAATGTGCATAAATTACACTGACATAAAGGCTTTGTATGCTGTCATGGAAATAAAAGTTCCTCACGTTTCCGTCTACCATTACATCACAAGAAGGTTCAGATGTGAAATAGTGAGTGGAAAGACATATCCTAATTTTTTGTGATGTTTTCTATCATCATTGTGTGTTGCATTCCTGAGCAAGCCAGAGTATGACTGCAATTGGGAAATCAGTGTACTTGAATAAGTTCCATCCAGCTTACTCCTGGGAAAAGACAATTTCTCTTTTTTGGTTATGTCTCTTCATTGTTTATCTGTGTCTGTTGTGGTTTACCTGCATCTAGGTTTTGTGGTTTCCCAAACTCATCCTACAGGTAGGCCTGAGCTAGAAATAGAAATAATGCAGTCCCTAGTAGCTGATTGTAAAGTGTCCGACTTGATTAGAATCATAAATAGGTTGAAGCTGAAGATAATGCAACAATTGGAGTCTAAGTGTCCATGTTGTCCTTGTAAGGGGATTTCTCACTTTGTAGTAGTTTTTTCGTAGGGATTTTTAATGTTTTCTGATGTTGGGGTTTTTGTTGGGGTTTTTTTCTTTGTTTTTGGTTTTTTGGGTTTGGGTTTTTTTTTCTTTGTTGCTGTTGTTTTGGCTTTTTGTTTGGTTTTTTGGGTTGTTTTTTGTTTGTTTGGGGTTTTTTGTTTCTTTTATCTGTCCTTAAAAAGAGTTTTCACTTAAGTTTTTGAGAGTTTTCAGTAGTGTATATCTTGTCAGGTATGATAGCTAGGACATTTTAATTTATGATAACCAAAATGAGCCATTTGGAAATGTCAATGCCCCTAAACATGAAAAAAAAAAAAATATGAATATATAAAATAGAATTAATGGAAATAGGAGAGTTTTAAAGAATGTTTTGATGCACAGTGGAAACTACAATAGTTTCACTAAGAAAGAATCAGAAAGGCTTTAAGTAATATCATATTTTCATTTGGCTCCATGTCTCAGCTGTTGTTAAATGGCATAATTTCAGCAAAATCAATGAAGCTGGGCTAATCTGCATCCTTTCAGTTGAATGGAAATACACCAGTTCACACCAGCTGGGAGACCAGGCTGCTCCAGCAATGGCTTGTCCTTGGTTTTAGTCATTTACGGTCAGCAGATTTGCTTCAAGTTATGATCACTCCAAGAAAGATGTGAATTAATTTATGTAAAGAAGGCCAGAAGTGTTTCATACGGAGAGATGTATGGAAGTGCTTTGTGGCATATACCTTTTATATAAGGATTTACATGAATAAAAGAAATGTAGTAACATTAGCATGATGAAAATATCTTGAGGTAAACAACACAGAAAAACTGGAGTAATATGAAATTACAGCAAAAATATGGATGAAAGAGGCCAACTGAGTATCTGCCAACAAACACTGATAATTCATTTTACAGTTTTAGGATTTCTGGGAAGCAAATGCTGTTCAGTAGATATGCTCACAAATGGATCACAGTTCCTCCTCTGTAAAGAAAATGTAGGGAAAATGTCTTAAGATACTGTACTGAAGCATTGTCTCAGCACGAACTTTCATTTGCTTATTTATAACAAGTTGTTTGTTTTGTAGAAAATCCTATAATTTGATAGGATCATTAGATTTAATTAATTAGGACTTACACATGCCTATTTGGTGTTTCAGCTGTTCTGGTACATTGGAGCCCACAAACTGATTGGATTTTTCAACAGCACTGGGAATCCAATCTCTCTCCTGGCTTGGCAAGGCCTTTCAATGTAGCTCTCAGCAGGCAAAGTCACTGGGCTTGTTTTCATAAAAGTTACTCCTATTATTGGGCCTTAGACCTCCCTGGGGATGTATTCACAGTGTAATTAGTTACTGAAACAAGAAGTCTTTTCAATCGCTTTCAGAACAACTTCAGGCTGGTGATTGATAGGAATATGAGAATTTGGGGAAAGCTCACAATAGTAAATGCTTTAAATTAGGGGAAAAAATCCCAGAGAAGGCTTTGAGCCATGTCTTAACTTACTTTACTGTAAAACGTGCCCTAAATTTTCTTTGTGTATTTTTTCCCTTTGGTTTAGACTAGATATATATTTAAATTAGGTGCATATTTAAAACCGATAAAAAATTAATAATTTCTCTCCAGCTTTCTGGTCATCGTGGTCTGATTTTAAGCTAGATAACAGCACAGTTTTCTGATGTCTACTGATCCTAGTTCACATTCTAGCATTCTTAAAAAATCATCACTGGAAACAAACACTAGTTTGTACTTATACTCTCTCTTTACTAATAGTGTTGATTACACAACAAATTATATATTTTAATTTGAATACTACATTTTAATTATTTGATAATTAGATATAAAATTTGAACCTTTGATTTATATGGCAAGACTAATACTATATTAAATGCAAAGTATTATTCTGCTAGTCCTGATTGTACATTGGAGGAAGGTTTGGCTAAAAAGTGTTTTTTATTTTTTATATTGATTTACTTGATTTCTAGGAGTTACAAAATGTAACTCCAACCTCTCTTCTTGAGAGAAAAAGCACCCAAGGCTTCTTATAAATGAAACAATAGGACTTCAAGGATAGTGAAATATTTAGTTACTGTTTATTGTGAGACTACTGTTTATTGTTACAGATTTTGAAGAAAGGTTATTTGTTTTATAGCAACAAGCACCCTAGAGCTAACAGCACTACTTCTCTTTTTTTTTTTCTTTTTTTTTTTTTTTCTTCCCCTTTTGAAATAACTGGCAAATATTAGTAGAGAATACGTGCAGAGGAATTCCAGAAAATTTGAGCAGGTCCTCTATCCAGAGATGCATTTTGGTATGAACTGCTGGACTTTGTCCTTGTATTGTAAAGTCATTCTAGGCCTCAGAGTTGGACCTTCATCACCACAGTGTTTTCTAAGCAAGCATGGGCCCTGATCAAAGAGCAGGATTGCTTGCTCAAGGCACCATCTTCCATACGTGCTTTGGGAAAATGACACAAGAGAAGTCCCAGAGCCTGGTCACCTGCCCTGGCCATTGGGTGAGAGACCCACAGCTGCTCACAACTTATTTACACAATACTTTTTCTCCTCCATAAGCTAGACCATGAGAAAGGAAGTTAGAGTGTTGCCACTCTACGTAAACCCTTTTAATTCTAACTGCTGCTTAATGCAGTGATGCACTTCACTTATTAGTCCTTTCTAATCCACTTACTCAGACACTGTTTCTGCTCATGAAGAGTTTAACTGGCTTCTGGGAGAGAATGGTCACAATACAAAGTGCTGTAAGTGGTGTACACAGGTCTTCAGTTTGTCTATCTCCATTTTTGTACATCAGAACAGCCTTTAAATATGAAAAGTTGTAAAATAACCCAAATACACTGTGACGAAAAGCATTTATATTGTGATCTGTAAGTGACTATGTTCTAGAGTATTAGAAAGGGTTTTTTAAAATATTTTTTTGGCTTTATAAACAGCTTTTGCACCAGATTTTGACTTCCATTTGCAATAGGGTTCTCGTAGGCAGGAACACATAGAGAAAGCTTCCTGCCTCTGACACTGAGCTCTCTTCCCTGCCATAGTATCCTGGCTGTCCATTGGATAGACCAGGTGGTGTAAAGAGTCTTTGGCAGGACCAATGGGCCTGTGAAGCCCTTAGGACTCTGTCCCTGTCTTTAATCATTTTTCTGTTATTAAATATCAAAGATCCGGATCAAGGTTTACTTCTTGCCCTGTGTTTGATCACATCAAACAAAATTCAATTAATTATGACCCGAGAAACTATTTTGGGGTATCAGAGCTCAGGACAGAATTTTTCTGAAGTTGTACCTAAACCTCCTTCTCTTTTGTGAAATATGCCAAACTAACATTTGGCCAGAGAGGCCAGAACAAAGCAGTTTTTTGCAGCTGATCTCAATGCAATAGCAGAAATTGGCTGGATCCCACATTAATGTGGTTTCCCACTTTCAACCACATCAAAGGAAAATGCTAATTCCCTAAGAGAAGGCAGGATGTTTAGGTGCTTCGCTGGTGCTGTTTTCAAATCAGGTAATTTAATGAAACTAGAGAGAAGGAAAATTGGCTTATGATTGTGTCTTTGGAAAGGGATAAATAAAAGGCTTTGCACTAAAATGTTTTCCCTGAAGATGCAACACTGATCTGAATATCACAAACCAGCAGATTGAAATTTAAACTGAATCTGTTTGCACTGAAAAAGAATACAATGTTTTCCCTCCTTAGTAGGAAGAAGTAATTATTGTAATATACACCACAGCTGCATAATTTAAGCTTTTAACTTAGAAAATAAAACAAGGGAGAGGAGAGGAGAGGAGAGCAGAGCAGAGCAGAGCAGAGCAGAGCAGAGCAGAGCAGAGCAGAGGCTCAAAATGCTTACAAATGTATCTTTTCTGCATACACCTTTACACCAGGTGAAAATTTAAAAAGAAAATTAAAAACTCCCATCTCTCTTCTGGAAGAGTTTTAAATTCATTTGATATGTACTTACCAGAACCCAGACTAATGTAACTCCACCAGAACAGTAAAAGATAACATATAAAAAGGGCCCTAAACTGTCACCTGCTAAAATTGAATGTGAGTGTGGAGCAGCATCCATAGGTGGGGATTCCTGACTGATCAATCTGTGCTTCCAGGGCACTCCAGGAGCTGCCTTGCCAACTGACGGATAATCAGAGTGGCAGGTGACAGCCCACTAGGGCTCCAGATCTTTATCTACTGCCTGCTGTTCATCAAAACTTGATGAAACTGTGGTAATTTATTTTAAGCAAAATATTTAGTATTTCAGAATTTTGCATTTTTCAGTGAAAGTTAATTTTTACCATAACAATTTCAACTGGCTGAAAGTTGTTCTTCAGCACACTTTCAATCTCAAGGCACTATACAATCTCAACACTATTTGAAGTGATTTACATTTGCAGGGCTTCTTTTGTTTGAGTTTTATTTTGTAATTTGGATGGTTTTATGCTTTTGCTTTTGTGTTTTTGTTTTTTTTTTTTTTTTTTTTTAATCTGCACGTTTTTACCATATCTATCACTTTAATTGCTAATTGCCTATATTGGCTAACACACTCTAGAAAATGCTTTAATTTAATATATATAAGCAGTGAGGACTCTGCAATCCATCCCTCTAAAAGCACAGTTTCCTATTAAAAACTTGATTTTTTTCCCCACAATTCAAAGTAAAATAATGGTACTGTCACAAAAGAAAATACACATTCTTGGAAGTCTCGGCAGATATATTTTGCAGTTAACAAAAAAGGGATTATCTCTACTGTGTAGATTGAAACAAAATATGTTGAAAATTTTTGAAACTCTTAGTAGTAGACTAATGAAACAGTGTTTTGTAAACTCAATAGGACACTGACAAATGGAGTAAAACAACCATTTCTGAAAGAGACAAACCTTTTGTTTTATATGAAATCCCAGCAATAACTCCATAAACTAAGCAAACTTATTTTACCTGTCTGAATACAAAGCATGATGTACCTCTCAAAGATTTAAACTTCATGAAACTTAACAATGTGACTCATTTCTTAATTTTGCCATGATGATTTTCACAGATAAACACCTACAATTCCTTTTGCAACTATTTTGGGTGGTGCTTTGTTACACTTTCCCTGCAGCAGTCAATAAAATGAGCACAGGTCCATCAATGCAGATCTTAGCTCCAGCTGCTGATGGACATTGTACAGGATCTAACATGCTGCATGTGGGGACCAGACAACACTTCTGTTCCTTCTGATGCAGAGTACGGGCACTGACATCTGTCAGAAGAGCAAGACTGAATTTCAGGATTCATAATATCTTAAACTGTTGCAATAACATTTGACCGTGTTTTTCTGTCACAGCCAGAAGCTTGTTTTCACTTTCACAGTAGTTTACAAAATGCCAACATATTGAGCCTAAAACTTCCTCCCTAATCAGTGGCACAGGAGAAAAACCAAAAACCACAGAGACACATCTTTTCTCATCATCCTGAGACTAAAGAACTAACTTTTTGTTTTACTGAAAGAACTTATAAACCATCAATTCTCTTTGTGGACAAATGGTTTGAGTGAGCTTCTTATTTCAGAACTAGGACATCTCAGGTAATTACTCTGAATTATTATTATGTATTATTTCTTATTTTGCTTCACAGAATCACAGAATCTTGGAATTGTTGTTTTGGAAGGGAGCTCTGGAAATCATCTAGTCCAACCTCCATGACACAACAGGGTCACCTAGAGCAGGTTTGACAAGAACAGGTGGATTTTGAATGTGTCCAGAAAGGGAGAATCCATGACCTCTCTGGGCAGCCTGTTCCAGTGCTCTGCCACACTCAGTATAAAGAAGTTTTTACGTTGATATGAAACTTCTTGTGTTCAAGTTTATGGACATTGCTACTTGTCCTATCCTCGGGCACCACTGAGAAGAGTCTGGCACCATTCTTTTGGCGCCCACTTTGGAGATACTTATATGCATTAATTAGATCCCCTCTCAGTCTTCTCTTCCTACAATAAACAGGCCCAGATTCCTCATCTGAGGAGAGATGCTTCCAGAGTCCTAATCATTTCTGTGGGCCTCCATTGGGCCCTCTCCAGTAGCTCCTTGTCTTTCTTGAGCTGTGGAGAATAGAACACAATTCTCCAGACCTGACATCTCTATTGCCAAGCAGAGGGGGAGAATCACCGCCCTCAAACTGCTGGCCACACTCTTCCCAGTGCAGGACTCTATGCCTTCCTTTGTTGAACACCTTTAGGTTTCTCTCTGCCCAATGCTCCAACCTGTAAAGGTCCCACTGAATGGCGGCACTGCCTTCAGGTGTATCAGCCACTCCCTCCAGTTTTGTATCATCAGAAATATTTCTGAGGGCACATGATATTCCTTAGACCAGGCTGATGAAAAGAAAATTGAATAAGGCTGGACCTAGTATTGATCCCTGGGGAATGCCACTGACTGAAAACCTCTGGTTTCTACTCTGCTGATCATGATCCTCTGAGCCCTGCCATTCAGCCAGTTCTTAATCCACCTCACTGCCCATTCATTTCCTGAGTTGACCTATAAGGATGTTATGGGAGACAGTGTGAAAAGTAGAATCCAATCCCTCAGTTTAAAGTTTGTCTGACTAAAGTGGCCAGCCTGCTGCCAAAGATCCTCTATCCCTTTTAGATGGGTGGATCCCATCCCCGTCCTAAGAGGGTGCAATCATCAAAGTACAACCCAGTGTCATAAAAGCCTAAGCATTCTTGAGGGCACCAGCAATGAAGGGAAATTTTGATCCACATTGTGCTTCTGCTTCTGAGTCTTCCTGTATCTCTAATCAGTAGAAGGGATGAGAAGATGACTTGAGCACTGCTGTTCTCCATCTGCCTCAGCAGAGCTTTCTAGTTTTCCTTGATCCTTCCCATTTTTTGGTTTATGGTGTCATTTGTACCTAAATGAAAAAATAGTAGTTGGTAATAGTCTGTGCTCTAAACAAGCTGGTGCACCCTCTCAGAACATGATGGACCCTAACTTCCAGAGGGTAGCATACTGCTCCTGACTCTCCCTCAGGGCAGCGAATGGGTGCCTCAGTACCCTTTAACAGTCACCCACTATGAGCACTCGATGTTTCCGTTCATGACAACCAGTGTGTGAGTGCCGGTTCTCCTTGTTGAGCTTGTTTACAGATATCTGAAGACCAAAATTAAACATTAATTATTTTTCTGCTCAAATGTATTTTATCACCTAGGTACCACATGGGTAAGAGTGTGATTTTCTATCTGGAAGAGAAAAGATCTTTTCCTAATGACTTTTATTGCAGTTTTTAAATAAATAAATTTAAATATTTTCTTGTTCTGCCCCTTGGAATGCCACTGACCTAGAATGATTTTAGAACACTTACTTACTACTTACAGTAGTGTTTAGTGGATATATTACCCAAAAGATTCTAGGAGAACTAAAAAACAATTTTAGTAAGCGTGACTGCAGTGCCATTGATTTAAACCAGTTATTTTTGCATCCACCTTTGTCATGTCAGGCTACAATTAAAGCAAAATGTTTTGATTTCCTGGCAAATGCAATCACGTATATATCTGTACTTCTTGGGACTGCTAACTAAATGAAAGTTCAGTCTCCAAAAATTCTGTGTTGTGAAATATAGTCCATTATTTAAAGTTCCATTGGACAGAAGAGAAATGTAGATTGATTTTTTTTCTTGTCCTTCTCCCACAGGGTTTTAGGTTCACACATAGTTCACTGATCCTGACAACCGTCTTTCTTTAGGAGGATCAGGATGGGAGTTGAGCTCTTCAGCTTTACGAGATTTCCTGTATTATGTTTAAAGCCATAGAAAATTTTGTAATTCCTTTTTTTATTAGAATGAAGTCATGCATATATCCTAGCCTGGCTGAAACACTTCAATCCTCATTAAATATTCTTCTGCCTGGATTATTTTCCCTGTGTTATTTTATTACCTTCATTCCTTTTGTCTTCATTTGCATTCACCTTGTGCTAAACTTTATATAGACAGCGATATGTCATTGAATGCTTGATTTCAAAGTTTTCTGGCTTGATTTGAACTTTTCATTTAAAGAAATTTCTGTTGATACATTTGCCCAGTGTAAGCTTAACATACATATGGCTTTTGTGCGCATGACATGGGAAATAGAGTTCTCTGGTATACCTTCCAAACTTAGTGATAAATATGTGCAAAAATGCTTTCAGTACCAAAACTAATTTCTCTTAGGACATTTGAGGTTATTCATGCCAGTGAAAATAAATGTGCTTCTCTTCTACTGAGATCAATGGAGTTTTGCTTTCCCTTGGGTGAAGGAAGAATAAAGCTTATTTATATATACATGTAATATGTACACATTCACCTTTTAAGACTGAATCTTCACTGATCTAAAATTCTAATGTAATGAAGGACTTAAATGTATACCTATCAATGATCTGGTAGTTTCCTCTCTGCCTTAAAGACTGATGACATTCATTATGCTGAAAACTAGGTCAGAAGTTCAAAGTATCAACTTCACCTTGAGGATTTATCAGCAACTATAATTCTGCCACTGCCTGACAGAAAAGGACCTGGGGGTGCTGGTCAGCAGCAGCTGAACGTGAGCCAGGTGTGCCCAGGGGGCCAGGAAGGCCAATGGCACCTGGCCTGGATCAGCAATAGTGTGGCAGCAGGAGCAGGGCAGGGATTGTCCCCCTGTGCTGGGCACTGGGGAGGCCACCCCTCCAATCCTGTGCCCAGTTTTGGGCCCCTCACTACAAGAAAGGCATCGAGGGGCTGGAGTGAGTCCAGAGCAGGGTAAAGGAGCTGGGGAAGGGTCTGGAGCACAGCTCTGCTGAGGAGCAGCTGCGGGAGCTGGGGGTGTTCAGCTGGAGAAAGGGAGGCTGCAGGGAAACCTCATCACTCTCTCCAATGCCTAATGGAGGGTGTAGCCAGGCAGAGCTTGGTCTCTTCTCCCAAGTAAAAATGTTGGAAGAAATGGGTTTGAATGGCACCAGGGAGGTGTAGTTTGGACATTAGGAAAAAAAATTCTTCACCACATGGGTTTTCAGGCACTGGAACATGCTGCTCAGGGAGGTAGTAGAGTCACCACACCTGGAGGTATTTAAAAGGCATGAAGGCACTTAGGGACATGGTTAAGTGATGGACCTGGCAGTGCTGAGTAAACAGTTGGACTCAATTATCTTAGAGGTCTTTTCCAACCTAAACCATTCTGATATAATTGCACTTAGTCATAAGCAGCTGTGGCCTACATCTGACAGACCCGCTTTGTCTTTCATAGCATCAATTTTCAGTCTGGCAGGAGATTTCTTATTAAAAGCTCTTTTCCTCTTTTAGCTGTCATAAATCCTAAATGTTTTAATTTTTTAAAGTTTAACAAAGATAATATATTTCTAGAAAAACAACCCAAAATTTGATTAAGATTACTGTTGAAGTATGTAGAAAAATCTGCAAATTGTGCCAATCTGAAAAAAAATTTCGGATAACTTGGAATCCACAGTGAATTTCATTTACCATGAAAAAAAGAGACTGGAAACTTTGGCTGTAAATGAGAAGAAGGGGTGCTTTGGATCTGTTTTTCCACATTGGCTGAAATAGCAATAAAGGTAAAAAAGGATTGCTTGCAAATTTTAAACCACTTGAAAATATTTCAGATTTTAATTGAATGAGACCTTTTCATCCTGAAAAAATAAGGAAGCCCTCAAAAACAGAAGCTTGGAAAAAAAATATTTTTTCTGATCATCTCATGGGGTATAAAACCCAACATGTTTCTCCTTTCCATTGCTATAACTCTTTACCATAATCCTATCAAACAAGTGCCAGAAATCAATACAAGTAATCATCTGATGTCAGTTTTCCAGCAGATATGCCCTAATCTTACCTGTAGGTGTTTTTGTTCAGAAAACATTTCACTGATGTGGGGTTTTTTTCCCTATCTCCATAGAAGTATAAGTAAGGATATCCTAATCAAAACTGGAGCTATTTGATGCCGCAGCGATAATTTATCTAGCTAATTATCTAGCTAATAACAACTCTAAAGTATATGGAATATTTTTCAGAGGAATTAAAAATGAGTATCAATAATAGCTGTAAAGCCATACATGTATGCCGAAGTAATGCCTGTGAAAAGTTATTAATGTCATACCATTTAAAGTTTATAAAATGTATTCATTAAATTGAGGTTTTCATAGACTAGACCAACATATGAAATAATCAATATGAGTGATAAAAATCATCTTTTTTTGAGCATTTCACTGTTTATAGCAATTGAGTCTTTTCTTATATTTGTAGAAAATATTTTTATTTATTGAAAAAACAAAAAAAAAAAAAGTAAAATTTTATCGTATGGTCTTCAAACCTACCTTCACACCTCACAGGTCATAGTAGCACAATGGTGCCTCAATATGATTCAGTGAAGAACTTGTGTCTCTGTTGGTTACCTATGGATGTGGTTTTGAGAAACCTGGTCTAGGTGTCCTGGCCATGACAGGAAGATTAGAAGTAGGTGGTATTTAAGATACCTTCAACCCTAACCATTATATGAAGATAAGATTTTGTGGTTCCATAAAGATGTGCCCTCAAGACGTGTGAAATTCTGTAATAAACTTCCAAATTCATATTCAGTCTTAAATGTAATGACAACTGAAGTTAAGCAAGTCAACACAGAGATATCATTTTATTAAAAATCCATTTGCCTTTCTAAATTGCTGCTATGTGACAAAATTTCTTGATAATCTTTAAACCATTGAGAGTATCAAAACCCTACAACTTTTAAGGAGTGAGACCTTAAAAGTAGTCTGAATCTGGAACTGTTTCTGAAGGATAATGATTCAGTTGGTAAGAACCTGGCCCAGAGCTGCAGGCCAGCTGAAGTTGTTAATTTGCTTTGTAATCCAGCTTTCCCCTTTTCCCATCCTGGAAGAGTACTGGAGCATGACACCCAGCAGACAAAATTACAACATTTGGTGGGGCAGGGACAAAACCAAGCATTTAAGTTATGCCCTGAATGTCACCTGTTGAGAGTCTCCAACATCCCCCAGTGTAGAGAAAGCCATAAGGAGTACTGGACATAGTATAATGTGCAGAGATACATATAGAAAAAATTCACAATATTAAAAATTTATGGAATCTAAAGAAAATTAGAAAAAACACTATTGAAAACATACAATATGGAACTTTCCCTTAATTAAAAAAAATAAAACAAACAAACAAACAACAAAACCCAAATAAACCAAATAAAACCAAACAAAACCAGAACAAAACAACCAAGAAAAAAAATGTGTTCTATATTTCCATGTTATCTTCAACACTCACATTTCAGGTCACAATTCTGCTGGACAAGATGCAGCAAAACACTGCTTTGCCTTAAGGTGGTGGTGCTGAAAGCAAAATTAACTCCACCTTGGTTGCCCTTCTGATGCATTTCACTTCTCGTGAGCAAAGCAGAAGTGCTTGTCCTTGAGCACCAGTATGACCAGGTGCCACCTTTCTGGGCAGATGTACATCACCCCATATTGTGCTATACATATGTCTTCAGGCTACAGTCTAACAGTTCTGAAATGTCAGGCTTAAAGAACAAGATGTTTAAAATATTTATTATTTATTCATAAATTAAGCCAATGCTCTCTTGTAGTTTTCCTGGATGTTGAGAAGAAGGTAGTAATATTTAACCTGGCATAATGATAAAAATAATCATAAGGAAATTGCATGTTTTTAAAGTGAAAGTTTCAAAATGTAAGCTTAGTATTAGAACTATTTAAGATTGTGATACCAGTGCATATATAGGGGCATCTTGTTTAAATAGGAAACAAACAAGTATGTATGTCAACAATACAAATTGCCTTGAATAAAAAAAAAAAAAAAAAAAAAAAAGAGATTTGATATAACAGATTACTGATACAACTATAATTTTCTTCTCCTTGAAAGGCTGGTGTATTACCATAGAGCATTCATGATGTAAAGAAAAACAGCAGTTCAGTTCCTCAGTAAATTTCCTCAATATTATGACTGTCAGGTCATGTTCAGTACTAGAAAAAAACCATTCTGTTTGTTATAGAATCTTCCACAAATTGCCATATCCATCCTGTATGCAATATAAATCTAGTTAATATTCCTCTTTGACCTCTGTTGCTTTGGGTAGAATATTTTGCCTTCATAATGCAGTACACATAAAGGGCCATTTGACCTTAATCTTCTTTTTTATCTTAGAACAGAAAATTTAGAACTCATTTCATTCCCTAAAATATTTATGAATTTTATTTGTTTAGTGCTTGCACTTTCAATCAAGATCAGGGTGCCCTTTGATTACTGTTCATATTGAGCTATTGTGAATGGGGCCAGTGCTAGATTTTCAAAATAGAGTCAGGAGAATGTAATGCATTGAAGATTTTCTCACCTGATACGATAATAGGAGTGGCTTGCAAGATGTTTATGCTTCTGTGTCACTTAGTAACTTGTTTCAATTGTTAAAACTTTCTAGGCAGAATGCTATTCATTAATAGAATGAATTTGCCTCAGGAAGAATCTTGAGGAATCTTTTGTAATCTGTTTCCTGGCCAAAAAAAAACCAAAAAAAAAAAAACATGTAAGTGTTTGAGTGGATTCGGTGACACTCATATCTAGGATTTTGAAGGCTCAGTTGAGAGTTCATAGCTGACAGGCTGCTGACATACCATGATAAGATATGAGAGTATTGCATTAGAAATCCTAATACCTGTTCTAAGTCTTGCTTGATCAAATAATTGTAGCAACTCCCCAGCAGGGGCCCGGATGGTATGGCCAGGTTTGCTGCCTCAGGATATTAGGGCAAAAATCCTTTAGGTGGTAAATAAAATAAGCAGGATCCAGTGACCCAAAACAAATCAACTTTAATAAGAGGAACATAACATAACAAACTGCAACAGCACATGAGAAGCCATACACAGTATGGGGTGTACCAGGAAAGGCAAGGGCCAGGGTGGAACAGGAATTTATAGAGGTTAGGTTAAGGGGAAAGTCTAAGGGAAGGATTCCAATGGGATGCGAAGATTAGGAATATGTAAAGCATTGAAGGGGCTACACAACCAATTGGAATAGCAAGAACTGTGAACTTTCTAGAAACATTAACATATTAACTCCCAGGGGTGATGGGAGAGAGTTTTTGCTCACCATAACCAAGTGATTGTTCATTACAACCGGGTACTCGTTCCAAGGCTGCAAGCAAAAGCCCTCAGCTTGCTCTACCCCAACAACTAATTAGACAGCAGCTGATAGGAGTTCTTAAAACTAAAAGAGAAAGTTAAGATTTCTGTTCAATGCAAATGTGTGTGTTCTCCACCCTGAAAGAGACACATTTTGATTTTCCTGCCTTTAGCCCCCGCTAAAGCACTGATTTTATTTTATTTTATTTTATTTTTAATGAACTGCATGAGAAAAAAAACTGTACATAAGTAACTGAACCTTGCTTTTAGGAACTGGAAAATGTGCGTCTGCAAGTCCTGAACCTGAGGGACAAGCTGACTAGAGGGATAACCTTCTGATTTTTCTTACAAATACTCTCACATTGATGTGTTGTAGGGAGGAGAGATAATTGCATCAAAGCCAATTCAGTGAGGTTACCAAAATCGTATATTACTTTTTAAAAACAAGCAGGGCCAAGGGGTTGAGGAAGGTAAGTCTTCCTCTCTACCCTGCTCTAAGAGACTTCACCTGGAGTATTGTATCCAGTCCTGGGATTCACAGCACAGAAGAAATGTCTCACAGGTTGAAAATGTTGTTATTTCATTTATGAATATTAGACTTTTGCATTAAGAAGTGATGGATGAATTAATATATTATAAACATATTTAGAGTGGATAAGTGTACTTTTAGTTCATTATATATGTCAAAGTACTGTGTTTAAATATTATTTGACTAGCTAATATTTTAAATCACTGCATACACTATATGTAGAATCTTCTGCTCTTAAAAGGATAAAGAAAGGCCCTAGTTTCCTTACTTCTGTCGATGTCATTATTATATTGGGAACCCCACCACATGGATGATCCCAGCAAAACTCAGTGTGTTGGAGCCATATGAGTACATGATACTCCCCATCTGGTGGAAAAGGAGCATGAATGTTGGATTACAGTGTGACTGCATATGTTACATGCCAAATGATGTTATGGGCAAAAAAAAAAAAGCCAATAAACATGGGAGCCAAGACTATTATTAGTTCAACTGATATTTTAGGAGTCTGATACTCTAAATCAATCCATTAGTACAAAAATATCCTCACTCACCATGCAGCTGAAATTGATACACAGAAAAAAAAAGGATCTGCCCCTGCTCTCAGGTGTTGTCTTCACAGTTCACGGACTCCTCAGGGACCAAAGGTGTTACTTTCATTCCTCAAAAATGACACATGTTCCTCAGAAGGGGACAGATGTTCCTGAGGAGTCATCAACATCCATAAGGAGGTCTCTGACACGAGGCAAATGTGTTCTCAGGGGTGTTTCTCCCTTTCCTCAGTCCAGAGTCCTCTTGGGTTTAGTTTGAACTACTTTATACTCACAGCCTACCTTCTTCTGTGGTTCCAGCTAAAGTTGAAAAGTTTCAGGGTTCCCCCAAGCATCTGCTAACACAGTCTGTCACACAGTGCTGAGCAGAGTTGTTGAGGACTTTCTCATATTTTGCAGTTGTAGAGCTTAAACTAACCCATGCTGGGCAACAGTCAGCAGCCCACTAACCAGTTCCTAAAACAAGTGAAAACCAGTTCAGGTTTTGGCAAGGTCAGACAGGTCCTGGGACCCTGCACTGTCAGGTCCATCTGAGGCCCGTGGCTTTTTCCTAGCAGTAGCAAAGCTGTGTGTATTGGCCTGCACCTACTATTTATTGAAGCAAATGTTTATTTTTACATAACTGAATTTTCAGTCATAAAACATTAGACTGTGGGTAGATGTTCAAATAAATTGAAAAATGCATACCAACATTTTTTTCTTAATCTAAACCACTGTTTTGATATTTATGTAATAAGGTAAGGTATGCTGAGAAATACGATTTTTTATATTTTCTCATTGTTAAAATAGTTGTGATATTACTTATTTATGCTCCTAGAAAATGGATAAAAGTTATTGCAGACTTCAGCACTGGAAAATCTTTACAGAGATGCAAAAAGTTAATAGTTTTTAAACAGAAACTTTTTAATGATATGAACAGTGTGGTTGGAATAAATTTGATTTTATACTTGCATGGAATCTTTTGTTGGAGATTTACAAGCTAAGTATTTTTAAAATAATTTTATTAACTTATCTACGTTTGTGCTTCTTAGACACTTAGAGGCTTCTACAAGTGCCGTAAATTTAAGGATTAAACTATGCTTCATTAAAGAAAAAAAATCCCTATTTAAAAAAAAAACCAAAAAAAACCCCCCCAAAAAACCCGGATATAATTTTGAAAAAAACCTAAAATTCTGTATGGGCAGGTTCATTCACTTACAGATGATGCTTGCCTTTTGAATATTTGCAGAGCTGCGAAATCATTAGCTCTAGATAGATACACTTTATTACTGTTTTTAAAAAGGTAAAAATTGTTTGAGTTTCAACAAATTGCAGATCTTAAATGGAACCCTAAAATACATAAGTATTTAGAGGTTTATTTTCTCAATAAAAAAATTTAATAAAACATTAAAACTTCATAGTTTATAAACAGTTCCAAGGTTGTATATTTTATTTTAAATTCTTATACTATGGTGTTTAAATGTTCGATTTTTTCCATTTTCTTTTAAAAATAAACAAGAAAACTTTTCGAGTGCATATATGGACCTACACACATGCACAAAATTCTATAGGTAAAGTAAGTGAAGTGTTGGTAAGGAATGGAAATCCACTACTTTAAGCATTTTTATTACTGCAAAGCATTAAACTGAAGCCTTGAAATACCAAAATACATTTTGATCACTGAGACTCTGACCTGATATTTAATAAACTGATTTACAGAATAAGGCATCTAGAACAGTCTCAGTCGGCTGGCCCATGTAAGGGGGATCCACACACAAGGTAGCTGCTATAGTACAATGTGGTATAACTTGATCAGACATAATCTCAGACAGAAAAAAAAAAAAATCAATAAATATTAGGAATCCTTAATTAATTTTATTTAATATATGCTTAGGTATTTCTGTAATTTTTATTATTTTGTTATTATTCGGACTTGAAGTAAGCAAAATATATGGACTTGAAGTAAGCAAAATATATTTGTTATAAATCTGATTAGAGATGTGAGAACAGCTATCTTGGCAAGTGAATCAATAAATCAGACTTCACAGTGTAAAAATCTGGGTTAAACCAGAATATTGTAATGACTTAAGGGAAAGTAAACTTCATAAGTCATAATAAAAGATCGTATGATATCTATTACATGAACCAAAAGACAGTTGCATCATATCTGAAATGAATGTAGCACAATTATTAATCATTCCATATTTTTCACAATCAAGTTATATGATTTATGGAAACCATCAAGCAATGTATAAATGAGTAACAAAGTTCTAATTCATGTTCATAACTTTGAAATTAGTTAAATGATTTCTAGAGATACATGATTTATAAACCTAATATATGATTTAGAGGATGTCAGTCCACTGTTAAGAAAATCTGAGATACCATTTTCTGTTCTGAAAAACAGCTTTTAAAGTACTTTCTAAAATAACCATGAGTACATAATATGTAAGAGCAGTGTTAAAACTGCTCCATCCTAGATTATGACGACTGGGTGCAAAACTCATCTACATAAACAATTCCTATTTCTATGGGAAAAACCAAATTTGGTTGCTGAAGGAAAACACCATGCTGTATCTGTGCTATTTCAACTGCAGTGCAGTAGGGGTTGAGGGAAGTGATTCCTCCCCTTTTACTCAGTGCTTCCCGTGTCTGGAACACTGTACTCAGCCTTGGGTCTTCCAGGAGCAGCTCTGATGAGCCTGAGTGAGTTCAGTGGGGAGGGCCCCTCAGCCAAGGTGGTCAGGATTTGGGGAACCTGCACTGTGAAGAGGGGCTAAGAGGGTGTGACTGGCACACACTGGAGAGGAGAGATCTCCTGTGGGCAGGGCTGGGGGTGCTAAGAGACCCCTGCTACGGCCTCTGAGGAGATTGTCAAGGATACCGAGGTAGACTTAGGATCGAAGTGCTCGGGGGAAAACAAGAGAAAACCAGTCACAAATAGAAAAGGAGAAACATCAGACAAGATATAAGGGGGAAGAAAACCCAGTACTATAAGAATGTCTTGGTATTAACACACATTTTTTAAGGGGTTAAGAATTTTCACCCTTGGAAATTTTTATTATTCAGAGCCCTGAGCATCTTGGTGTGAATTCAGAGACGTCTCTGCTTTAAGCATGGGATTGAATTAGAGAAATGCCAAGGGCCCTTATAAACCTCAGTGTCTAGCTGACCTATGATTCTATGTTCTTCCCCTCCTTTGAAATGTTTCAGTGTTTAGTATTTTTATTTTCCTGCAGCAGAATAGAAATTAAAGTGTTTTTCCTAGAGAGGAAAATAGATCAATAGTTGGATACCATACTGTCTCCAGGCTCTTTGGTGACCCAAGGTCTTGGGATTTTTTATACTTGCATGAAAAAAAGGATTAGAGTTAAAAAAGGTGCTTATATTATAGGAAAGTTATGTAAATAAACAGTATGATATTTGAAAAGCAAGCAGTGGAAAATGTAAAAATTATTTAGTACAAACTAACAGAATAAGAGAACAATAACATATATTCTCCACTGTAACACTACAGGTTAATCAGGTTTAAATGACTAGAGATTATTAAAAAGAAATTATTAAGTGGAAGAGTAGACTGGACCAGGCATGGGCCAATAACAAGAATTAATTCTGCAGCTGACAGCTTTGGCTAAAATTGTGCTCAGACAAGTGCGGGCCAATGAGTTATGATTAGTTTTTGACTCAGCAGAAATAATCATGGGAAGATAAAGAGTTTTGACCTCAATGTCTAAGCATGTATTAGAGACAGAGGTCAGAGGGGCTGTACTAATTCTGTGTCTGCTTTGGATCTACCAGTTTTGCTTAATTGAGGGTTGATGTAAACAAGGAACATAAGAGTGGGTTAAGGGTGTACTTATGGTTTGTAACTTGCAAACATTTCTATGATCAGAATATGGATTTAGAGTTCAGTTTAGAGTACAAGCCAACAGGAACATATAATATGGATTTATCTCCTTTTGAAGGCTAAATTGAATACTGACACAAACAGAAATAATCCATAAAAATGTCATTCTGGAGAGGGCAGAATTGCTCTTTATCAGATTTCTAAGATGTTATTAAGAACTGAAGCCAAGTAAATTTGACCTTTCTACGAGACAAATTGACAGAAAATATAACAAACACTGTAAATAACAATTATATGGATAAATCTGATGAATTGTGGATTCAGATGATGCAGGGTTTTTTCAAAAGGTTTTCAACAAAAAAAAAAAATTAAGACTCTTAAAAATACAAAACTGTCATGGTAGAAAGGTCAAAGAGAACTATATAAAGGAAAGCTACATGAGAATTTATTTTTCAAAATTTGAAAGAAAAACAGCTAAAAGAGTAAAATCTCTGCAGAACCATGAAGAGTACTTAGACACTGTTCTGTATGTTCTGAAGAATACATACCACCTATCAAACAAAGACTTGAGGAAGTCCAGAAGGAATATGACAAGGACAAGAGAGGTCATTAGAAGAAAGAAAGCTTTCAGAAAATCCTCTTTCTAACCAAATAACAAAACTGGGATAAAATCATATCCTTCAGCTGGAAAAAATAAGATAAACAAGAAATGATGGGACATGTTCTCAGGTTTACAGCAGTCAGTGATGCCAACATGTAACTCTCCAAATCTGAGGTATATGGTTACTCTGCCTGGATTGTGCCTGAAATCACTCTGTTCCAGTACCTTCTGAAATCTCATACTACAGCTAGTAATGCTATATTGGTGTATTGTTGAAAATGCTGACCTGTTAATTACAGTAATGTCTCTCTTAACGTCTCCCACTCTGTGGGGAAGACTGGAAAGTGTTTGCTTTGGGTTTTCTGTTTCCTTTTTTTCAGAAGAAGTCCAGAGAAGGTACCAGGAACTGCAAGATAAGACAACATATATTCGTTCAGAAAGAAACTGTTTTTTTAAAAGAGTAAAAAATAAAAATCTTACCTATTTGGGAATAGAGAGCACAGTGTTTACAAAAATAAAAATTTGCCTTGAAATCTATTGAAAGAAGTTCTTATATTCTTAAAGTCATTTGTATCTGTATCTGTAAAGTCATCGAATCTGTTTAATGTTAAAAGGGAGGAAATAAGAATTGAAGTTTCCTGCACAAAGGAAGGGCTTTGCATGAATCTGTGGTATGAGGAGAGCTTTTTAACATATTGATTTGGAGAAGTTTGGAAAGTGAGATAAAATTTAGCTGGTGATAGGGAGATATTCTGGAAAAGTTAAATCTCAAGAGTAAGTTTTGATAATGTAGTACGTCTGAGAGATAAAGTGTCAGTCAGAATTCGAAGTTGATACACGCAGCAGTGATACAATCTGTTTGCCATTTCACTGCTGTGAGAGAAAATTGTTAAGTATTCAGAAACAGTGACAGGCTTCAAAGAAATTAGGAAGTTAGCAAAGACATAAAAATGCAATTGCAGGAATCTTTCTGTAAACATAATTTCCCTCGTTAGAAGAGACAAAAATGGAAAATAGAATTCTGAGAATTATTATGGATTACATAAAGAAAAACACTAGCATGACATAATATTCCTGTATTTTGAATATGATATGCAGTTATAGTTACATTATCAGAGGACTATAATTTTCACTAAGGAATTAGAATGATCAAACCTGTGCAACATGATTTTACATGGAAAAAACCCACATTTTGGCCTAGAGGTGATGTAATTGAATAGTGGCATGAAACAAACGTTACTAAAAAGGGAAAAGGAAGAAACTTCTCCCTTTGTAAAGGAAGTTAACACCTAATGAAAGGATGTAGCACGCATATTTAGAACAAACCCTCTTTTTCTTTCACAGTATGCTAATTCTGCCTTGGATCTCTGCTGTTTGGTTTATGTACCTAAAGTGTAAAGAATTTGTCACTGTAACAAGTGACATTTTGTCTCTAAACTGGAGAGACATGGACTTGAAGAGTGGGCCACTCTGTGGATAAAATTCAACAGGATGGCCTCACTCAAAGAGGTGGTCAATGGCTTGATGTCCAGGTGGAAACCAGTGACAAGTGGCATTCTTCAGGTGTCAGCATCAGGACTGGCACACCGTAACATCTTTGTAGCCATCATGGACAGTGGGAGCGAGGGCACCCTCAGCAACACTGCTGGTGACACCGAGCTGTGACATGCAGTCACCACACTGGTGGAAGGGATGACATGCAGAGGGACCTTGACAGGCTCGAGAGGGGGACTTGTGTGAACCTCATGAAATTCAGTAAGGTCAAGTGCAAGTCCTGCAGCTGGGTCAGGCAATCCCAAGCACAAATACAGGCCAGATGGGGAACTGATGGAGAAGGATTTGGGGGTGTTCAGCACATAGCTCAATGTGACTCATCCGTAAAAGCTCACAGGCCAGAAAGCCAAACTCATCCTGGACTTCATCACAACAGGCACCACTTCCAGGTAGAGGAAGGAGATTGATCCCTCTACCCAGCACTTGTGAGAGCCCTCCTGGATTGCGAGAGCCATCCTGGAGCAACGTGAACAGGCTTAGGGCTCCCAACACAAAAGAACATTGACCTGTTGGAGCAAGTCCAGAGCAAGGCTCTGAAGATGCTGCAGTACCTCTCCAGTTGGGGGTGCGCAGCCTGGAGAAGAGAAGGTTCTAGGGAGACCATATAGCACTTTCCCAGTACTTAAAGGGGGCTTACCAGAAGGCTGGAGAAGGATTTATCAGAAGGACATGTAGGGATAGGAAAAGGGGGAATGATATTAAGCTGAAGGAGGTTAGGTTTAGACTAGATACTGGAAAAAATTCTTTACTGTGAGGGTGGTGAGGCAGTGGAACAGATTTCCCAGGGAGATCATGGGATGTTCGAGACCAGGCTGAACAGAGTCTGTTTAATGTGATCTAGTGAGAGGTTGGAATTAGATGATCTTTACAGTCCTTTACAACCCAAACCATTCTATGATCCTATGTACCTTGCAAAGGGATTAATTCTTTCTTATTGATTCTATTCTTTATCTTTTCAACTTTAAAATGCAATTGGATGAGTATTTTTAATATATGAAGTATTCAAGGCCATCTGCTATTTCTTATTTTTTTATTATTTATTTTTTAATTAGGATCTTGACTAAGAGAGTTCAAATGTTAATGCTGTCTTAACAAGGCCATCCTGCAATCCATGCATTTTCCAGGATTTTATCTTCTAAGAGGAGATACTTATTTTCAATGCAAGCACAATAAAAGAAAGCAAGATTTTCCATACCCTGGGATTTAACTAACAACTGCTGCAGTATTCATCAAACAATAGTTGTCCATTGTTCTAAAAAGTTGTTTTTAGCGTAAAGAAGTGATTACTAAACTAAGCTACTTCCGAATGATTCACAGTAATTAATGTTGTTGAGCAGCTGAGGATGTTTCTCCAGTACTTCAGGAATTATTTTTGCATTTTCATTAAAAAGTGATTGAACGGAAGACAAAACCTTTTATTAGCTTGAAACTATCATCATCGTCCAGATAAGTACCTAATTACACATAAATTATTCTTTAGCATCCAAATTCTTTTTTAGTTCATTTGATTTTAGTCTGATTCTGAACACAAAATTCAGGTCCTTCAAAGTGCAATTATTTCTTTCTATGTTATGTAAATCATCTTAATTTAATCATAAAATAAGAAGTAACATCATCACTGTTTTAGAGCTAAACTGTCAGAAAGGAGTGTCTTCAGTTGCATAAAAATTCTTATGCAGCTATAATCCTCACACTTTTCAGGAAAATATTTGAAACAATTCATTCTATTTTTGAAAGGCTGGTAGAAAATTCAGTACATTAAAACATGAGAATGAATATTGTTTTCTTTTTGTGCAGTCATGTAAAATATTGGTGTTTTACAGGCCAGTCTTGATCAAAGGGAAGAATGGCCCATTTGGGACCACGTTTTAGTATGAATGCAATACATAGTGTGTGAACTAGATTATTTGATAGAAATAGTTATTTGAAAATTAAACCCTTAATTTTTCCTGTTGTTATACTGCTGATATTCTTAACATTTTCAACTATATGTCCTTGAATATTTATTGTTCAAACCAAAAGTTGCACTTTTTTCTGGATTTGGTTTTGCTAAACTGTGTAACTGTTATATAACTAGTTTATGTTCCTATGTAAAATATTCCTAAGATGTCTTCCAGAGTAAAAATTATTTTGAGGGTTTTAAAAATATTTTTATAGTTTTATTTTAATTCAATGAATACCTTATTCAGCTCTTTTAATTGTCATTACTAGTTTGCCACTGGATTTATGGATTTGTGCTTGGATTTATTTGGAATAGTTCTAGTAATTTCTTCAAAGTGTATGTCACGAATGACCTTCTTTATGTTGCCTTACAAAAGACAGAACTGTTGGATTGCTTTTCTTAAGCTGTTGATCCTAGAAGCATATGGGGAAATTACACAGTACAAGCTTTATACTTCATCACCTTATCAGCGTAATGAAAGAGCACATTAGGCACTCAACCAGGACTGCAACCCAACAGCTACACCTTGGGTGTGCTGACTCAGCTTCTACAGTGCAAGATGGAAGCAGGAGATTATAACTTATGCATTAAAATCAGAACGTGCTGCAGTTCGTGGAGAGCAAGGAAAATAAAAATGTTCTTACCAGTTTTAAAAAAATGTGCTGAACTCCAAAAGAGAAAATTAAGGAGTGTGCTAGTGAATCATTAGAATACAATTAACTATGCAGTCAGGATTTCAGGTTAAACATGTTAAGAAAACTGATTTTAAAATAGGCACTGATTTCAAGTTTTTAATTTGGCTATACAGTTCATATGGAAAAACAAGGGAGAGTATGTAAATAAAAGGAAGAAGGCTGGGGCAGTAAAAGGAAATAGAAATAGTTTTATTTTCCTGTATTTAGGATGTATTTAGGTTTTTGCTTGGCTTGGTTGCTTGCTATATCTTAAGATTTCCTTGTCTACATTAGCACTTTTTAAAAAAATTTTATTGTGTAAAGGTTTTATCTTTCATTTCTTGGTAGTTTTATGTGTGACTGTACCTAAGCACGGTTCCAGTGAAGGAAATTATCTTCACTATCAAAATATGGGACTAACAAACTAGAAGTACATTCTAAGGTTTTTCCCCAGAGTTGGCTTTGTTTGACTTCCAATGAATAATATCTTAGAAATTTTGGAAGTTAAAATTTTGCACATGTACGTAATATCTCATTGATTCTCAGTGGAATCTATGAATAGTAGTCTTACTCTTTTATTTATGTACTGGTTTTACTTTGCATATGTTTTACAATAAGATTGTGTATACTTATATTAATCAATGAAACAAATTCCCATAATACTTTGCTGTTCAGGTTTAGGAACAGCTAAACTTATGACCTCTAGCCTAGCTGATTCTTTGGGGAACTCATTAGCTAGTGTATCTAGAAATGCCTTTTATAGGAAATGAGACTGATTTGTACATCCTGTCATTTTCCATATTTGTCTTTTAAAGTAACCACCCAGCAAAGCAGTTACCATAAAAGACCTATGTGATTGATATTTTAAGTTACTGGTATTTCTGCTGTCAAAGATCAAGTAGGTGGGAATTATGCAAATCGGTGGGAATTTGTAAACTGTAGGCCTCAGAGAGGGTATAAACTTGAGTAGCTAATTGCACATTATGGACTTACTGTTTTTTGTTGTCGTATTGTGGGGGACAAGGGAGCAGAAGAGTCAAGTAACACATTTATCTACTAGTTAATTAGTGTCTTGATCAATAAATCAGTTGAGCTGAATGTGAATGGTTTCTTGAAACATTACTAACCCAATTATACTAAACAGTCAAGGTTTAAAAATCTGTTTGCCATTTAGTTTTCATATTTAGACACTAAATTAAAAAAAAAAAGACCACCAGGAATTATGCAACACCTGAAGAATACCAGAACAAATTCAATGATGCTGTATTTCACTTTGTTAAAAGTCAGCAGGATCCAGTAAATTCAGTAAGGTTAATGGACTTGAACTTGAGTAGGAAGAAAAGTAGAAAGAAATATTTTAATTTATGATTAAGGAAGTAATAAAACCACAGAAACCTGTCATAAAAATGTGTCCATTTTATTCTACTTAATATGATAAAACAAATTACCATAATAAATTATGTTTGAAAGAAATTCTCTCTTGCTGAAATTAAAGTGAGTGTTGCCCTTACTGAGGACAAAATTTTATTTCTAAGAAGAGTTAACACTCGAGAACATGCTTATCGACTTTGCAAATCAAAAGTAGATGTGTAAAAATGATGTGTAGTGTAGATGTGTAAAAAGTAGATGTGTTCTGTTCTTTTAAGAGTCCATTGAGGCTGTTTTCATGACTAATGATAAATCACCCTCTCCTACTTTGAGTGACACCCAAAAGCACAGACTTCCCTTTTTTTCAACTACCTAATTCTAATGAATTTGAAGGGTAGATTGCTTTAGGTACAATGGTAGATTCTAGGTAGATTACTTTCTAGGTATAATGACAAAGGTCAGAAATTCAATTAAGTTCCAAATTATATACCCCATCTTTTTTATTGTTTTTCATTAAAATTATTATTTTAGGACATTCTCTTTTACAAATACTAGCCATTTCTACTATTACCACCACTACAGTTGCTAAACAGCAAAAAAAATAAGCTTAAATTTAAGAAAACTCATAACTGTAAAGAAGAGACGACATACACCACCGTAAATTCTCTCAAATTTCTAGCTTTTGATCACTAGCTTTTTTGATTCCATTGATACACCAGAGTCCTGTTGGAAAATTGAGTATTAGACATGTTAATCGTGTCTACTAGCTTTATCAAGATAAAAAAAGCTCAGAGATATCATGAGTGTTTTCGTTTCTAACCTTGATAAGGAGAAGTTGCAAAATTCACAACACATTGATGTTGCTGTAGCTGTAATTCATATAAAATATATATTGTTATAATAAATACTCAAAATCAGCACTGAAAACCACCTGTTAATGATGATGCACAATGTTCCATATCCAAGAACAATACACATGGCCAGCTGAGACTAGGTGATAAACAGGATCGTGCCTGTACCTGGGCCCGTGGTACAGGCAGAGGAGCTGGCAAGGGGGGAAGATTCCTGTGTGCAGCATGTGCTGTTAGAGGCACTTTGGAGCCTGGGGTCAGTCTGCAGCCCAGTCAGCTCTGTGGGGGACCCCAGGAGTGTGACTCTCCAGCACCCACATCAGTCTGCTCTGAACTCAGACACATGTAAATCGAAATGCTTTGGCACCCTTGAATCCAGGCCAACTTTAAAGAAAAATTTTATGAGTTTCAGTCCATTTGCCAATGTTTATTATGCTGTAGTTCTGGAGACTAGACAAGGTCTGTACTTTCCACTGAACTGTCAGTTCTTTTCCTTTCTCTTCTGCTCAATCATGAATGGTTGATTATTTAAAATAAAAAAAAAATATAAGTTAGAGAATTATGCCATCAACACTTGCAATAATTTGAAAAAAGTAATTTAACATCCTTGTGTTTTCTACTCTATCCAAAAAAACAGCCTGGTGTGGCATTAATTAATTTATGCTTAAAAATATATAAACAGTTTTATCCTTAACTATGACAGAAATTGGCAAAACTTTATAAATCTGAGACTAAATTCTTGGGTATATAACAAGTATGACCACTTTAGGATAAATCTTAATGAATCTTGCTCAATAAAAAAAAAGCAAAACTCTTGATATTAATACAAGTAGGAAGGTGAAAGGTAAACAGATTTGTCTATACTGTGCAGACTGGAAAAAAGGAGATCCAGTCATCAGTTTCAAGTTAATATTGTACCAAGGGAATATAGCTTTCTGAATACTAACAGATACCAAAGTACCCATAAATTGTATGGAACTTGTCAATGCTCAAAATTAAATATCAATCCTATTTGAAATTCAAAAAGGTTGTTTACCATGCTAAAAAGTGTTAGTGGTGGGCCTATAAGGTAATGTTATCTAAGATTTCCTGGCATATGTGTATGATTTTTCATTGGAAGGTGGTCGCAGTGAAAATTTTTAAGATATTCTTCTTTGAGTCAGAAATCTAACCACTAGACATATGATGGTCCTAAATGTGTTGGTAATAGTACTGGAACAAGGAGGGTGAGAAGATTGTGTTGTCACTTTTCTAGTAGACTTAAACTCTGACATCTCTCTGCCTGTGCACCAGAGATCCAAAATTACAAAGGTAAAAGTGAAGATATCTAGCGTTATAGTGGGGTGTGAGGTACTTGGTTTGATCCAGCACTGATTTCAGACAATGTAGTAGGAAAAAACGACCTGATAAACCGCCAAAGTTTAATCTTTTTCTGGACAGTGAAGAAGAAAAATCATGAAATCTCATGAATTTTCAACCCTGGAAATATTTTTTTCAAATCACTCTAAACATGTAGTCACAGGATCACATGTCAGGTGCAGCCTACTTTTGGGTGCTCAGGGCAGTGTCCAGCTGAGCTTTGTATATCTTCAAGGTGGAACCGACACAGAATCTCTGAGTTGTTTCCATCATTTGAAATCTTACAGAATGGAAAATATTCTTCTCTATGCCAGGGCATAATTTCAACTTTCAGCTTATGTCCATTTCTTCTTCTTTCATTATGTATCTCTGAACAGTGTGGTTCCAACATCTCTCTCCCTCCTTCTTTTGAGTAGCTCTAGATATGTTAAAAAAACAAACAAACAAAACTAAACAAACAAACAAAAACCAAACAGTGTAAGAAATTAAGAACCACTTGCAAAACCCCCACTATACAGGAATTAGATGAAGTGGATACTCTCTGTGCCTATCTCAGTTTGTGATTCCATCACTAAATTCTTCATATTGACTGAGGGCCCATGCAAGCACAGAGACAGTACAAAGCAGAGCCCTTTATTAACACCTTTTCTCTGTGTTCTGCCTCTTTTCCTTTCTTTTCCTTACATTTTATCATGGTCCATGTCACCTGCAGGGGCTTGGCTTTTTTTCTAAATCACTGTTCCAGAAGAAAAATGAGAGATTGACTGCATTTTGTTGGCCTCATGGTAATAATACTTCAATGAGAGACTGTGAGCAGCTTTTCTGGGCAAGACAGATGTCTTGAAGGAGATGCCAGATGGAAAAAAAAAAAAAAAAAAAGAAATAGAGACATATGTTCAGCATGTAATACAAACTAGGATTTGTAGTATGATAATACACAAATCTTTCATATTGAAGCCTCTGAAACTTCTATTTATGCATATACCAAGTCCAACTATAATATCAGTGATTTGTGTTGTGTCCAGTTAAAATATCTGTCTACTTCCTGATTCTGCTTTAGCTCTTAAGTATTTTAACAAGAAAAATAAAACAAATTGAGAAATATGCTTAACACCTGCAGGTGCCCCTCCTCTCCTCCTCTCCTCTCCTCTCCTCTCCTCTCCTCTCCTCTCCTCTCCTCTCCTCTCCTCTCCCCTCTCCTCTCCTCTCCTCTCCTCTCCTCTCCTCTCCTCTCCTCTCCTCTCCTCTCCTCTCCTCTCCTCTCCTCTCCTCTCCTCTCCTCTCCTCTCCTCTCCTCTCCTCTCCTCTCCTCTCCTCTCCTCTCTCTCCTCTCCTCTCCTCTCCTCTGTAATATAATGTATTATTTTGTAGGGGTTTTTTTGTAGAGTTTCCCAGTCATAATCTTTTAACCTCATAATCAGTAAAGCCATCAATATCTCTATTTGTGTGGATGTTTACAATTTATTGCAAAGACCAAATTTCCTTCGAGAAGATCAAGAACTTGAGTATCTTAGTATGCATGATTTGAAACAGATATTTATACTGATGTGCTGGAAGGAGTGAACAGTGATATTTTGTGTTGTGGAAATAAAACAGAATAACTAGGATTTTAGCTATTCTATTTCCTCCTAAAATCTATGAATGAAAATAAAAAAAATTAAAGAGTTCCATATATAAAATTTCCCTATAAACTTTAATCTGTAGAAAAGAAATTTCTTGGCCCACAGTAGAATTGCCTATGATAAATTCTAAATAGTCATTGCAAGTTTTCACAGCTAATTTACAATGTTCAAGGCAAACAACAGCACTCAGTCCTGACAACAATATAATCACTAATTGAAAAGTCATGTACAATTAAATAATAACATGCAATTGGATCATAAGTAGGGAGGGAGAGCTCAGAATTTCATTCTGTAATGATCTGTCAGCAGAAGATATTTTTCAAATTTTTTCAGGTAATCAATTTAGCAGGAAGCAATCAGGACACTGAAAAATTATGGTTCCAAATGTGTTTTCTGTAACATCCTTTCCACCAAAAAAATAATAAATAGCTTAAATATGCTCAGATTCTGATCTTTGTTTGGGATTGTTATTGCAGTACAAAACTGGTAGAATACTGAGCCATGTGATTGCATCAAAGTGTTTAAGGGACATTTTCATTTACTCAGTGGAAAACTATATAACCATTCCAGGCATACGGTTAACATTCTTCAAATGTTAACATTTGAAGTACATTCATACACAACATACACAACAGTACATTCCTTTCTTAATTTCTGTGTTGCTTTATTCTCTACCTTGTCATTATGAATTCATATGTGATGACAAAAAAAAATAAGAAAAAAAAATTAAAAAATAAAGTCTATATCGTGGTTTACTTAGAATGCATTTTGCACATTTCTTGCTTTCTGAGCCAAGTAACATTATAGTAGAAGCAGATTTTTCTCTCAGTGTTTCTTGAGGCAAATCAGTGTTCTTAATAAGAGAAATGGATGGTTTTGATCTAAGAAAATAGAACTGTTTTACAGAGCGAGGACGAGTATTTCAATAACTGTGAAGGAATAGCTGTAGAGCAAAGGGCAAGATCCTCTCATCATTTGAAGCCTTTGAGGAGTATCATTTTCACTTAGATGAGCTCTTTGGACAAGTTCTACAGCAAATTTGGGAATGAAAATAAAGGAAAATATTTTACTACCAAGAAAAGGTCAGGACATTTAATACAGTAACTGTAAAGGATGCATTCTATGTTTCAAACCATAATTATTTTTAGTTCAAGATGTCATATGTCAGGTGCATATCATCTTTTCTCTCCCTGACTATTTTATTGTACCAGAAACAAGCAAGACATCTCTGCTGTTCTCCTGATTACCGACAAGTTTTATTTCATTTGACTTCAGCAGTATTTGCTCTATTTTGGTTCTTTTGGGAGACCAAACATAAACTTCAAGCTACACTACAAACATAAACCCCCAAGACTTTGGGAGTTTTACTTGAAATAGCCACTTTTCAACTTACGTGATATTTAATGTATTTTGAATGTATCACTGCAAGATAAAATTAAGTGATAAATGAAGATATCACATACACCACCATGCTGCAAATTATTATACTGTACCTTAAACACCTTCTTGCAAAACTAACAGGCTGCTAAAATAATATGGAATGCAAAATACCATTTGTATTCCACAAGAAAAAAAAAAAAATCTGTGAATGTTATCTGAAATAAGAGTGAGGTGTTGTGGTTTTGAATTGTGATTATGTGTATTGAAAACTGTAACAGATTCTCTACATTATAGGAAAACAGCTTTTGTATTAGAACTTATGTTTTGGAGAAGGAAAGCTAATGAAGCAGCTATTTTTAGATCTGAATTCTACTACTAAGAAATCTGGTCGAAACTTGAATATAGAAGGTAGTTTGAGTGCAAGTCATCACAAAAGACCAGAGAACAGCCTTCCAAGAACAGAAGAAGTGTGAGAAAACCATTGAGAGAAAACTAGGTTTACAATAAACAGACTTTAGCAAATTCAGGTATGGAATGCAATCTACGGAACATATTGCAGTATAATTCATATCTAAAACAGACTCTCAGAGTGCAACACTAAACTAGCCAGATGTCAGAGAAAGGCAGAAAATCTGAGAGAGACTCCAATAGGAGAAAAGAATTCCAGGATACTGGAAACCGGTACATGTCTAAGAATAATTTTGCAAAAAGAATAGAACAAATTTATAGAGATAAAACTGGAAAGAGTAGGGAGCAAAATTACTTAAAACTAGCAAGACATGTAAAAAGCACCAAAGAATAAGATCTGTAAGTGCATCAGAAATAAGAAAAATTCAGGGCTTATTTCTAAGCAGAGCATAGAAATGTGCTCTAAGTCTGCATGTCTTTATATATATATATATATATATATATATATATATATATATATATATAATATATATATATTAGTACGAGGAACAAATCTTTTCACTAGCAAATTGGAAGACTTTCAGATGAAAAATCCCAGACATGATTTGAAGCTATATTCTTCTTTTCTGTTTTAGATCTAGCAGTATAATGAGGCCATTAAGTAAAAGACTTTTAAAACTCAGGTAAATTAGAGAGGACCAAGGGAGGAGTGGTTTTCCCAAACAGTAAAACAATTCCTCAGACTATATGATGTAATAATTCATATATTTAAAAAATGTGACATAAAGTATTATTGAGAAACACTAGAGTGTAAAAGGTAGTGATATCAATACAAACACTTAAAAATATCTGCATTTACCACATCAGGATTGCAGTTTGTCAGGGTAATTGGTGCAGGAAAGGATTAAAACCTCATTTCCTCACAAAGAAACCTTTCTCTTCCATGTATCCTTAATACTCATAATACTGATGTGACTCTTGGGGGTGGTTCTGTGCAGAGCCAGGAGCTGAATTTAGGGATCCTTGTGGGTCCCTTCCAACTCAAAGTATTCTGTGATTCTGTGATTTTGTGATTATCCATGTAACTGACTAATCTTATCCTGAATCTTGCCAGACATTGCTTATGTCTTGTCTCTGGTTATTTTTACCTTTGGACTTTCTTGGTTTTAGTAATGTCATTGGAATTAAAGCACAAACCCAAATATGAACTATTGAAACTGTGTTGGAGCTTTCAGTGACATGCCATGTGTTTGATATCAGTCTCCAACTGCATAGTATACAATTGGGATTTCATGTCATAATTCACTTATAGATTGGCTTACAGATAAGGGGAAAAACTTTGTGAATTTTGCTCCAGTTCCTCTCAGAAAACAGAACTAGTGTTCATAACTTACAGTTTTGTTGTTGTGTGGCTGTATTTTTTTAATGCAGGTATTTTTTCTAGAGCTAGAGGCACAAAACAGCAATAAATATTCTTAAATCTAGTCAATTGATACACAAAATATCTTGAATTTTGCAGATGATTCATATGACTGAACCAATCATTTGTAGTATGGCTCAACTCAGAGACCAGAACTCCAGCAAATTTTGCCTCTGTTATGAGTAGAACTGAATTAAAGATGAGTCGTAATAAATAAAACAGTCTTCTCAACTTGGGTAAAAATTCATTTCATTCTAGTTGATTTATATTAATTTTATTCATTGTGTGATGGGACTTTAAAGTTGTTATGGCCCTGGAGGTCAGTGCTAGTAGTCACCTTGTATACTGAGTACAGCAAAGCTGTCATCAAGGATTTAAGGTTAAAAATGTTTTTATTTGTATATATAAAATGGGAATTTTAAAGCATTTTTTAATGACCAGGAGAAAGAAAAAAGTATTAATAGATAAGCTGTAAAAGGAATGCTAACCCTTTAAAAGTAACGCTAACTCCATAGAGTGTGTTTTAAGTTCTTGGAAGGAAGATGTTGCCCAGAAACCTGGTTGAGATTGCTGGAAGACCTCCCTGCTCTCCCAAGTCTTCCCTACCTGTTTGGTTCCAGGTGCAGTGCTAGCAGCAGCTTACATGTTCAGAGCCCTCTTCCTCTGCCTGCACCATCTCAGCCCCCTCAAAGCTTTCAGGTGCAGCTTTTGTTCATCTTCCCCTCAGGGAAGGCTCATGCTGCTGGAAAGTGAGAGCACCTGGAAGGTGCCCTGGAAGGGCACACCATCAGAAAATGGGTCACCCTTCAGGGTTTGCATTGCCACTCGACTTGAAAGGAGTCAGGGATTTCATGTGATATAAACAGGGCTTCCCCATATAAACAGGAGGAACATCTTCAAAGTTAAATCCACTGAGCATTGCAAAAGCTCTCAGTATTGCTGTTCAGACTTTAAAATATATTCATAGACTGATTCCTTTCACTTTGATCTCATCTGTATTATTTCTATTACCTACAGCAGAGTTAGGTTAGCCTTTCAGTTGACAGAACTATTGTACTCTCCTTCACAAACCCACAAATTTTACTGAGTAATTAAGATTTGATTCTGTGAGCTGAAATAAATGTAAATTTTCTTTTCATGTAATAGCTGTAATGAGAATCCTACTCTACCCTATCACTATAAGGAGAGCAGACTTCTGACAACATCAGTGTTTGAGAAAAATCTCTTTCTATAGAGGAAACAAGGTTAGATGGAGCTCTGCTGGAAGTCCTTTTATTTGCCATGTTGCCAAACATCAAACTACAATATCATTTAACTCTTATTATTAACTTTTGCAAGGGATGAACTGCTTTCCACGGAGCTGTTTTCAAGTCAGTGGGGGAAAAGAGACATGACTTTATCAGCAGAGAAGGAGATGAATAGAATTAAAGGAAATTTGATGAGGTGTAAACAAAGTAGCAGCTTGAGCTGGAGGGTGAACTGTAAATTGCAAGATGGTAGTGAGAAAAAGAACAGTTTGCAAAATTAGCTTAAAAACTGTTAAGCATCAAAGCAAACAACAGGACATTTTTAAAGCTTATTTAAGCAATAAGTTAAAATACTGTTTAAGTAAAGACTACAAACAAAAATGTTTCAAATATAAAGTACAGTACAGTTGCTTCCTCAGATTCACCTCACATTGCTTCACTGCTTCAGGGTCAACTCTAGCATTGTGCCAGATATTCTACAGTACTTTTGTGTTGAAAGGCATAAAAAAGAAGCTTGTATATTTTAAATGCCTTCACCTAGATTTCGAGTTATTCAAACATGTTTGGAAATAAATTGCTTGACAAGTGCAAATTGATTTTACTCTGTTGCAAATTTTGTTGTGTTTTTTTTTTTTTTTTTTTTTTTTTTGGGGGGGGGCGTTGACAGAACATTGTCATAGTTTAAATAGATGATTTTTCTTGGTATATGTAGCTGTGTTATTCATTAGGACTGCCAAAGTAAAACAACATTTGAGTTCAACTAAACTGGCACAGAAAAGTGTAACTATTTTTAAAGATGAAAAGTGTTTTCTACTTGTGTATCAATAAAACTTTCTTTCCAAGTAAGTCTCAGTCTAGAACAATATACCATCCTGTAACTTACTCTTTTTTCTCTTTACTGCAGAATGCTAGACATCATTATATGCTTTTATCTTCCTATTTATTAAAAAAAACCCCAACAAACCAGCATACAAACATCTTTATAGTCACTCTTATATGTAACATGTGGCTTTAGAAGTGACCTGATATGTGCAAGTCTTGATCCAAAGTGCTTTATTTTGAAATCAGCTGCATATTCAGCCCATTCTGACACTGGGGTGATAACCCCTTTCCCACTGGAGAGCAAAGAAATGCAGAGTCAAGGCTGTCTTCAAAATGTGGTTGATTTGAACTTCTTTGAATGTTTAACTTGAAAATCTGGAAAAAGAGGAAGCATTGGTACCAGTGAGAGGGAACCCTCTTCTGGAATGGAGTACATGTGATGTCTGTAAAGAGCAGAAACTACAGAATTGTCAAGTTTGTGATGTGTTATTTCAGCACACCATAATCCAAAAGATTCAGTTTTATAACATTTGAAAAGGCTCACATGAATACACAAAGCTATAGTTGAATGGATAATCTCATTTAAAGATGAGAAATGTCCAATTTTTGTTCAAATTGAGTGCCCTGTTTCAGAGGTGTTGCTTGTCTTTTCCAACGATACCCTATACAATCTGTTGTAAGTAGGTCCTAATTTTCTAATGTGTTCCAGCTCCATAAATATCAGAAGAAACTTTTCAAAATATTCGGATTCCTCTTCAACATCTCATCTCAATCTTTAGCTGTAAAATACTATGGTTTGGTTTTTTATTATTCTTCCAGAAATTTAGGAGTGTGCCTATTTTTAAAAAGATATTGCATATTTTCCAATTACAAATAAGAGAAACTATTACTGAAAAATGGGCTTTAAACTTTATTTAAGGAATTAAATACCAATATATATTAAAAATAAACATAAAGGAGATGAGAAAAAAATCAGAAATTCTACATATGAGACTAAAAATAATGTATAAGTAACCACTTTAGTTACTTGATTCTTTTATTCTTCACCTGATTCTTTTTATACAGGAATTTAAGAAATAATTTTAGCATATCCATGGAAGGAAAATATATATAAATAATTGTAAAGCCCACCATTATGACTTTACAGCTCTTTGAACCTTACTAAAAATTCATAACACTTAATATTTTTTAGTCCCTGATTCTTTTATATTCAAAAGATATGTTAAATATTTTTCAGTTACTGTTGATTGTTATCATTCTTTCAAATATACAATATATAGTATAATCGATTGAATATTAAGGATGCTTTGAAGAATAAATATGCTGGTGTATAAATGCACATGTGAAGTGAACATGCACACTAAAACCATCAAGGCAAAGTAAATGGCAAAGTAATTAAAAAAATACATACTGTACATAGTTTAAAGCCCAGTGAACTTAGAGGTGTTATGATTTGCAGAATGATTTTTTACACAATAAATTAAGAGTTGAATTAGAAAGAATATGCTTTTCTTGTGATTTTTTTCCTTAGTGCAAGGATCTGGATAAGTCTGAAGGTTGTTTGGTGATAAGTCATGCGAGTCCAGTTCAGAGAAGATGTCACAATTTCCACAGAAGAACAAGAATGAAGAAGCTGAAAGATCTTGCAAAAGGTCTTCAACAGCTCTTTCCCTTTAAACTGTTTCAAGAACAGTTTTGGTTGTCCTGCCCATCAGTCACAATAAGATATGTCTTGGCTTGAAAGACAAGTGACTTCTAAGAAAGGTGGGAGCCTCCCTTGGAAGGGAGAATGCAAACCCCGTCCCTCTGAATTATTATAATTTTGAAATTAAGGGGCTCTCAGGCAAAGATATGGGAATAAGAATAACAGTTCTTTATTAAGAGAATTAATTTTTTTAAAAAAATGCAGTAATACAAAGCCCAAACCCATTGACAGAGGCAGAATAAAACCTGACACCCTGTGGGTCAGGGTGTTGGTGGCAGTCCAATCAAATGGTGGCTGCAGCCCTCCTGGAGTGACAGATGTGGTTCTGCTGAAGCAATGATCCTGTAGAAAGGAGTTGATTTCCTCTGAAGAATGAGTGGAGCTGTAGATGGACTTGGTTTTCCTCTGAGAATCCAGTGGAAAAGGCTGCTTTGCTGTTCCAAATCTCAGATTTTTATCCAGGTAGGAATGCTTGGCTCCTCCCCCTGGATAAAGCATCTCCCCAATGGGATGATGTAAGATTGTCAGTCATGAAATGAGGCTCAATGGCCCATTAGCAGAAGATACCTCCCTGGACAGAGGATGGGTCATGGAAAAGATAAAGAAAACTGTCCCAGCGGGTTTTTAACAGCTGCCCCATCAACAGAGGACCACCACACCCCCACCCTGGTTTCAATGGTTGATAGAATACATGCTTTTGGTCACATCTTGCAACCCAAGACAGAAACCACAGAAACCAGGCTTTCAAAGTCAGGACAGTCAGATGTAACTCTTAGTAGCAACTGCAATGTTGTAGGGGTTACAGGTATGCCCAATGGCACTGGCAATTCATGAGAAAACTTTCAGGGTAATGTGTTTGTTTGACCAGTTAAAGCAAGAGCTTTAACCCCATGCCCATCTTACAGATGCTCATCTTTGCATCCTCCTCAAACTACACTTCTGAGTCTTCCTAACTAGTATCCTAAACCTTTCCCTGTTCTCACCTTTATTCCATACAACCATCTCAGCCTGCCCTTCTAATTGTAGACCCCTCCCAATTACTTAGCTTCACATTTCATGCCTCCTGTCATTATTTTTGGTGGGATGCATAGGCAAGGAAGGAAATACTAAATTCAGTTCTCCAACACTTCAGAGAACTTCTCAAGATGTACGTATCTATTTTATTTCCTAGTTTGAGACAATACTGTGGTAGCCAAATGCTGAGAAAATACGGGCAGTGCATTAACCTAGTAGGATGCTGAGGGACTTGTGTTCCCTGTCAACATGATCCCATAACATTGTGCTGAAAACCATTCAAGATTTATTGAGAAAGAAAAGAGAGAAAAAGGCATGATTTCTTGGTCTAGCACTAAAGGCACTCAGCCTTGAGGGGGCAATTGTAACTGTAATTTCTGCTCACAAGGTTGCATTTTACTCAGAGACTGAATAATTGAAATATAGACAGAGCTTTAGAAAAAAAGGGCCAGAACTTCCTCTTCACAGAGAAGGCAGTGAAAAAGTAACACTTTTCCTCTGTCTCTGTATACTCTGTAATATCAAATTTGTCCTTGCCCAGCAACGCAGCTCCGAGAATTTCACTACAGTGTATATATTTATGCTTCTGAAGCACCTGTGGGTTGGACCTTAGATAGGTTTTTGATTGAACTGAATTCCTACTTTCAGACAAATTCTCTGAGGTATTGCATAAAAGATAGATGGTGATTATGACACACTTCTAGAAAAAAAATAGCAACCACAGCTGCCTTTTATAGGATGCCTGAATGTGTCCAGTAGTTTCAGAGCTCACCAGGTTGGGTTTCTTGAGATGCTTCAGCATGACACATTTTAAAACTTGCACTAGCCTATATGGGAAATACAAATTGACTTTTTCAGTACTTATGCACAGGCAGGGAGGCGAACTCAAGACATGAAGAGAAATTTAAAGTCTGATCCTGGATGCTTTAAATAAGTTGTACCAAATTCGGCTTAATTCCTGGTTTGTATAAGTGAAAAACAGATGTGCAAAATATTTAGGAGTCTAATATCTCTTAAGGAGTCTTACTTATCTTTGTTTTGAATTGGAATTGTGGTATATCTAAATATCAGTAGGGACTCAAAACTTTTGGGATTTGATTATTTTATCCGTGATAGCATAATTTTGGAACAGTAAATAAGAAAGTTTCTTTGTAAATTTACAAAGCTTCTTTGTAATTAACTACAAAAATTTTATAAGTTTTGGGTTTAAATTCTTTCACGGGTACAGGATACCATGTGGAAAGGATATTTCAATAGCTGTCAGCTTAGTTTAATTAGTCCAGGTGTTGAGAACAAGTTGAATCTTTCTGCATCTTCCCAGGAGGGTTAACATTTGAAGACCTCACACCAAAGTCCTGAATGCATTAACAAAGGAACACTTGGAGGAGAACATTTTTTCCCTATACCAAAAGACTGAACACTATTGAAGGTGGACCTTGTCTCCCAGCTGACTTTCTAACAGGTAATTTAACCTCCTCCCCGGGGTTCCTTTTGTGAAAACCAGTCTCTTCAAATGCCTGCCGGTGTTTTCCCAGTGCCAAAGGTCTTGTGGACATATCTGGTCTGGAAAGCAACCAAACACTTCCTCCCCTTGGCACCTTGGGTGTGCAGCTCAGACAAGACTGAAACCGCTATTTAGCAATGAATTAGAGATATGATTCAGAACATGCAGATGAGTAAGTATATGCCAATTTTTCATAGCCTTTTTTCCCAAGAACGGCACTTCCAAGTGTCAAGTGGGTGAAGTCATACAAAGGTGTTTTGCTTTGAATCAAAGGGTCAAGTATTTCAATATGGGCTTGTCTTTGGAATTAATTTAGTGTAATACATGCTCTTTTCCCCTCCCCTTTTTCTAGCACTCTAGTTCCTGAAATATATATGATGATGCATGCAGCACAAATAACTGGTTACCATAGGAACAACTGTAATAGTGATCCCAAAGCAGGGTTGGCCTTTTTTTCAGGATTTTCTTTTTCCCCTTAATACCATACTTTGTACTTACATAAAGATCCTAGCCCCCTTTCATTTGCAAATCATTCCAGAAAAATGCTCCTATTTAATATGATTTGAGTATAAATTGATAAAATTTCAGTGCAGAAACCTTCTGGCCTTATGCATATTTTTTACTGATAAAGAGATGAACGTTAAGGAATTTTGTATCCATGACATTGTAAATGACAACCTTATGATAAGCCTTGGTGCTTTAAACATTGCTTTGATGACATTACTGAAGTAAGCAAACCATTTATTATATTTCTCTCTTTTTTTTCCCCGTCATGTTACCCTTTTACCACATCCTGGCATATAAGTATAAGAAAATACAAATATGTGCAAGCATGAAACGAGCAAAATGGCAGGTAAATTTTGATTCTTCTAAATGTTAATGGTATTACCTGTTATTATCTAGCTCTGCACACATCATCAGGGTCACAAACTGGGTTTCAGACATGCACTAATATATTGCCACAACCATAGGTTTATGGGGAAGTAACCAAGGATTAGTCTACCCCCTCCCCTTAGTGTTTCCAGGGAAATTTGGGAAGCCCTGTTTTACAACAGCATTCAAATTTCTTGAGTATTGGTGAAGGCTCTGTGAGTCTGTCAAGAAAGGTGGTGATACAGCAGCTTGGTGGCCTCCAGGCATCAGGTCAAGGTCAACCCATCACAAGCAATCATTAATGTCATGTCCACTCTTGGTAGTACAAAATAATAGGAGAAACACAGTAAACACCTCACAGGGATTCCACAGAAAGAAAGAATTTCAGTTAAAAACAGCTAAAATCTTCTTACTTTCACCATTCATATAACAGTGTTCAGCTTAAAAAAAAATAAAAATGCATTAGGAGAAGCTGTAAAATTGATAGAGAATGTGAGCTACATGTGATTGGAGAGCTTTCTCTGCATTGCTGTATTTGAATACAGAAGTTCTATGTCCCATGTTTTGCCATATTGCTGGGAATACAGCGATCCCCGCTGAAGCCACAGGAATTTTCATGGAGTTTTAAGTGGTTCTGAGAGTGTTGTTTGTGACAGCTTAACATGAACTCTACACTGCAGTCACCAAAATACCAGAAGCATTGATATACAAGCCTTGAACAGTTCTAATTTTCTGACAAAAAATCACATTTTAGGGAAAACCCATCCATCAAATTTATTCCAAAACACTCTTCTTCTGCCTAACAAAAATTAGAGATATTATTTTGTCTCTGTAGTTTAAGAAAATGATCACTGTTACAAATTTAGACTTTCAGAATGGAAGGATTTTTTACATTCTCTAGAAAAACTGCATTAGCTGAAATAATAAATAATAATAAATGGGGGCCTCTGTTCCTTTCTGAAGTGATACTTTAGACACCTCATGTACTTCTAGGTAATTGTGACATTTACTGAGGCTTTTCCTTCCACAGTAAAAGCTGCTGTAAGTTTCTTGTTACTGCAGACTCATAGTGTTTTTTCCCATGCTAACTATTTCATTTGGTTGCAAAGCAGATTCGCATCACCTGTTTTTTTTTTTTTTTTGGTTTTTTTTTTTTTTTTTTTGACATATAGAATTTAATTATAGTAAACATTTGACACTAATTAGATGGTAGCTTTAGAGGACCTGATGTAATTTATTAGATTTAGGCATTTAACTGCAGTGCAGTTAGTGTGTAACCATGTTTAGGGGTATAAATTCTATAAACCAGTAATTAATTTACATATACTTACTGCTTCATTAATCTATGTGTTTGGATACCTAAAAATTCAAGGTGTAATATGCATTTTATTAGGCAATGAAGAGAAAATTGTCATGTAAGAGAGAACAGAACTTTTGCAAAAATGCCAAAACACTCAAGGACAAAAATCCCATAGTTGGTCTTTCTGCTCTTTCTTCAGAGGATTTGCACCCTGTCATTCCTAAGAGGGTGCTTCTCACGGCACAAAGGTGCATGTTCTGGTTAGGTGGGGCTAGTCGAGGGCTCTGAGGTTACTGCTGTTTCCTCACATCATCAAGTCTGTTTCTACCTCCCTTGGCACATCTGCACACGGGGTTTTCTTAACCCAGGGCATCAAAGTGATCCAGGCATTTAAGTTACCATTTCAGAAAAAATTATGGAAAGCTATGCCTAATTAGCAGCCTCTAGCAGCAGGAGGGGAAATGACAAGCAGGGAGGTTGTGCAGAGCTGAAGTCCTCTGTGCAGAATGGTAAAACAATGAAGAACTGCAGAATGCCTTCAGAATCTGAACTAGCACTCTGGCTAACCCTGCTCAAAAATTATCTCAGTGCAGGAAATTCACAATATTAACTATGTTAGCTTCTGTTTACTGTGGAAGGACTGTTTCTGCTGTTCCATGGTAACACTGAATCACTTTGATGAATAATAGGAAAAATGTAAATAAGATATTCTCTGAGTTATATTGCAAAAGCTGAGTTAATTTTTTTTCCCAAGCAGAAATTTCCCACAAAATATTCCTTTTGTTAGAAAATTAAAATTACTGCTGGTGAATTTCTTTTCAGGAAACAAACTACTTTTTAATTTGAGAAGTCAAATATTAATAACAAAGAAAAATGTTTTGACTGTGACAAAATGAATATTTAATTCTCCAATTTTTTTTTTTTTCATTTGAAAGTGAAATTGTCAGTAAAATATAAACTTCATCAGGTTAAACAAGGCCAAGTGAAAGTTCTTTACCTGGGTGAAGACAATCCCAAATAGGATGGGAGAAAGGTCCAGTGAGACCTTATTTTGGCTTTTTAATTTTTAAAGGGTTTTATGAAAAAGAATTGTAGTAGAACCTTAGCAACAGAACTAGAGGTAATGGTTTTAACCTAAAAGAGGTGGTAGATGCCCCATTCCTGAAACCCTCCAAGACCTGGTTTAACAGGGTTCTCAGCAACCTCACCTAGTTGGCCGGGGAGGCTTGACTAGATGACCTTTAAATGTCCCTCCCAACCCAAACCACTGTAGGCAAAATAAAAATAAATAAATTTTAACACTGCCATTATTCTTGCCTGATTAGATTTAAACTGCTCTCAGGATATTTTTCTAAATATCAAATATTTTTTCTGAAATTTCTATTTTGTTATGTGCAAGTCAATCAGCATAAAGAAATAGAGAAAAGTAGAAGTGTACAGAATTCACATAGCAACAGGGATGGATTTTAATAGCCCTGATTATGAAGTAGATGGGGGTGTGTATGCATGTTGGTGGAGAACTGCAATTATTTTTAATTTGCAATGAAAAGCCAAGAATTTTCAAAAAGGGGAAAAAATAGACAAGCAAGATATAAAAGGAACTGAAAATGAGAGTAATAGATAAAATAAAACTCATTTGTCCCTTCTGTCCTATGCATACAGTTAACACAGATTTCTTTCCTTTAGGTTTAATGCAGTGCTAAGGGCTTCAGTATCTTCTTGGATAGTCATACTTTAATATTGCAGGCTCCTAGGAGGCACTTGTAGTAACCACTTAGAAAATAAAAAGCTTGTTTAGAAACCATCTGTGCTTAAAAACAAATTGTTGAACACAGTTATTTGGAAGTAGAGTCACTGGGACTGGGAAATAAAGTAATTTCAGTGCCCCTTTCAATAATACATTTGAGGATGCCAGTGAAGCGATGGAGTCTGTGTTCTGAACCCACTGCACCCTCAAAAAGAGTGGCAAACTCAAGCTTTATTGGCTTAAAAAAAATACATGATGCTAATTAGCATTTGATTTATGTGTCTTCTGTGTTTATTTGTTTATAAAAATGTCTTGCCTCTTCGCAGTAATCCAAATCCTGTGTTGTAGCAGTTTCTATAGCAACTATGCATTTATTATTGAATAAAGAAAGAATTATGTAAACCAAAGCCATAAACCATACATAAATTATCAATGCATAAATTCCTACTGTCCTGGTTTCTCAGTCCAATTCTCTACAGTTTGTATATAAGCAAGTAAGAAATATAAGAAAATTAAAAGTGAAAAATAAGAAGTTTCACTCAACCTTTTCTACAATGATATTATTGAGACAAATATCTGTCTAGAAATTCTGATGATATCTGACTCAAGTAATTCAGCAATCATGAGTCATTCCCTTAAAGTCATGAGTCTGGTTTTTAAAATCTTAAAATTAAAAACCCCACTAAACCTATGAAAATGACACTGCCACTCTCCCTCCCTCCCCCACCTCACCCCTCCCCAGGTTTTTACTTGGTTTCTTTGTGGAAGCATGCTATCAATTTTGAAGCAGTTTTTGAAGCCCAGTTATGCTACCAAGACTATATTTTAAGGATGGAAACTTAGATTTTGAAATAATTTTGGTATTCTAATAATATGTCCTACTTGACAATATGCAGCAGTTCCAGTATCTCCTAAAAACTCAAGGATGTACTCAAAGATGCTCACCTAAACCTCTTTAACTGTTTCTCTCTGTTGATTTCCATTATTTGGCTCTATCATTGCAAGACACACCCAAAATTTCATTTGCAGCTAGATGTAGTTGAAATTCAGAAACTCCATCCAGGATTATAGCCTTTAGTTTCTAGATGCCAGCTGAAAGTCAAAATCTTGGAATCATTCATGAGAAGGAAAAGAAAGAGGAAGAAGAAAGAAAGAAAGAATGAAAGAAAGAAGAAAGAAAGAATGGAAAGAATGAAAAGAAAGAAAAAAATTGAAAGAATGAAAAGAAAGAAAAGAAAGAAGAAAGAAGAAAGAAAGAAAGAAAGAAAGAAGAAAAAGAAAGAAAAGAAAGAAGAAAGAAAGAAAGAAAGAAAGAAAGAAAGAAAGAAAGAAAGAAAGAAAGAAAGAAAGAAAGAAAGAAAGAAAGAAAGAAAGAAAGAAAGAAGAAAGAAAGAAAGAAAGAAAGAAAGAAGAAAGAAAGAAAGAAAGAAAGAAAGAAGAAAGAAAGAAAGAAAGAAAGAAAGAAAGAAGAAAGAAAGAAAGAAAGAAAGAAAGAAAAGAAAGAAAGAAAGAAGGAAATAAAGCTCCAAATCCTACTACATTCAATTTTGAGAGTGAAAATGTTGAAATAAAACATTTTGACACTTTCTAGAATTAAATGTTTTGAAACTTCCTTTTGAATATATTTTAAGTGTTGCTGCTGTGAATCAGAAGAAAATTGTTAGGGAAATTTTTGGCCAAAATTGCAAATCTATTCATAACAGCTGCCAGACTTTCCGAGGCAGACCGCAAGATCTGAGCTCAGGGATTCTCATCCATGTAGCTCTGCTGAGCATAAATTGCCAATAAAAGCCACAACCTATTGCTTATCATTTGTGGCTTCCCATGTGCATGCTTATTTAATCTTTGGCTTTGCCTGAGCAGTTTCAATCAAAAGTAGATCTTTCTAAATGAGCAATCCCTTTCTAAATATGTGTAAAATTTATGCTGTTATTTTTAAAATGAATCCAAATGAATGACCATAGGACAATAAGTTTGTCTCATAAATGCAGTGCATCTTGATTATCTACATGTGTAACTTTACTTCATAAGGTCATACAATTGCCTTCACTTACGAAAGCAATGTATTATGCAGCACAACATATATTTGTAATATTTACTATCTAAGTCTTTGACTAAGAAACAGAAGTTTCTGTTTATCACCATGGTTCATCTCATTATCTCAGCGGGATATTTGGTATGTTTGTTTTAAAGCACTCTTGCAGCTTTCCAAAGACAGAAGGCTAAACAAAAATCCAGACATATGCCATAATTAAAGTACAAGATGCAATTAGAAATTTTGTGAAGCAAAGACTGCATTAAAACTTATTTCATGTTTTCTTTTTTCTATTCAATTTTATACATTGTCTATTCAAGAAATTGATAAAAAAAGAAAATATTCAATCTAACTCCAAATCTTCTTGGATTCTTAAGGGCTTAAATTAATCTCTAGTATACATATATGTATGTGTATATGTATGTATGTATGTATGTATGTATATGTATGTATGGATGTATGTATTGTGTATGTATGTATATATATGTGTGTGTGTGTGTGTATATATATATATATATACACATTTAATATGAAATTATTATACAAATATATACCTCTTTTGGATGACTTTTCAAGTCTTTTGAACTAGAGCTACTAATAAAGTCTGAAGGAGTATTACAATTATTTTACTCATATTACATTCTTAGAAAACAAGAAAGACAATTAATGTTTGCAACAGATAAATAACTCCCACTTTATTCTCCTCCCAGCAAGTACTCTGAAAATATTTTCTTTAGCAAACACTAAGGAAAAAAGGCACTATTCTGTGAAGCTCAGTGAGGGTGTTGGTTTGGGATTCCAAATGAAATGTGGTGTCTCATAAAATAGCCCTTCTTTTGAATCTTTATGATACCATGAGATAACAATATAAAAGGGTTCTAACTCACTACAAAAGCAGAAGATATATTTCAGTAAAATGTGATAAAATATCTATTCTTAGGTTTCTAGGAGTATTATGATACATTGTACAATTTTTGTACAGAAAAAAGCCTTTAGCACCTGTTGTGGACTTTGATAAAAATGCATACCTTACTCTGCTGATAATACAGAAAATAATTATATTTTTCTTAATATTTTTTAATGAGAACACAATATCTCTATGGACCACATGGACTGATTCAATACAATGCTATCCTTCAAATTTAGAATATTTCTATTTGCAAGCTCAAAAAGCATAACGGTATTCATGTCATAGACAAAATAATTTGTTATCCCTTGCTCCTCATTAGAGAGAAATATAAAGGCACTGCTGCTTTTTCTTTAATTGATTGATACTGAATACCCTAATTATGTGTACAGTACTAATAATTTATTAATTGAAAAAATGAAATGTGTAACAACTAAACAGTAATTTCAGCATTTGACAGAACATTTGGTCAATCAGAAGTCCAAAACAGAAATAAAAATACAAAAATCATCTCAGTCAGCAGTGTATCAAATGCCACAGTCTATTTAATGTCATTTAACAGATGTGATTCCAGTAGAAGAATAAGATAAGTTACCTTTTTCTTCCAAGCAGGTTCTGGTCAGGGGGACAGAAATGCAGTGTGTGACTACTGATGATCCAGAATGACATTGCAGGCACTCCCTCTTTAGATTCATCCATGCTACCTGTAGATGGATCAATGTCCAAAAAACAGATCTCCAGGTCATGTACTTTCTCTGGGTGGCTACCAAGAGTGGCAGCTGGCAGCATGGCTATATAGCCAACTCAAAATGAAAAACAGCTTCACAGCCCAACCAAATTCACTTTAAACCTTTTTCGTCCCTCCACTATTTCTCCTCCCACTAAATCAAGTCATGTGCTGCAGATTACCTGTTCCTAGAAACAAAAGGAAGTTGCTCTTGCCTACTTGCAAAGAACTTGGACTACTGAAAACAGGAAGGAGGATGGATAATGAAATCTGTATAAAAGAGAATCACACAGTCATGTAATAATTTGTGTTGAAAGTCACTTTGAACATCATCTAGTTGCAACTCCTTGCCATAGGCAGGGTCACTTTTCCACAGACCAGGTTACTCAAAAACTCACCCAGCCTTCCCTTGAACATTTCCAGGGAGGGAGCCTTCCCTGCTTCTCTGGGCAGCTTATTTTAGTGCCTTATAGTAAATAACTACTTCCTAACACATCTGTATTTCTGGAATGACAAGGAAATCCCAACAACTAACTCTTTTGGCTGCCAATGTGAACCTGAGGGGGAATGAGTGGCAAAAGCACCTTGTTGTGACTAGCACAAAGGTTCTGTGAACCCCTGGCATAGACTAACACAGAAGGTATTTCAAGGACCAAAAAGTGTGCCAGTAGACTTTTGGTATATCTGTCTTGGAGACAGAGGAAACTAAAACATTTGTGTACCTTGCCCAGTCTCTCAGAGCACTTTTCTGCTGTGTGGTTGCTGAGGGTCAAAGATCATAGGGTGCCAATCACTGCCACACTCCACTACAAATATATGACAATTGTGGCTTGGTTTTGGCCAGGATAGAGTTAATTTTCATCCTGGTATCTGGTCCATTGCTGTATTTGGGACTTAGAATGAGAATAATGCTGATAACACCCTGATGTTTTGGTTTTTGATGAACGGTGTTTTCACTAAATCAAAGGCACTTCAGCTTCTCCACCAGTTCACCAGTCGCGAGGCTGAGGGCACAAGGAGCTGGGAGGGGACACAGCCAGGACAGCTGACCCCAGCTGGACAAAGAGATATTCCACGTGACATGACATCATACTGAAAAATACAACTCAGGGAAGTTGACTGGCTGGGCATTGATCAGAGAGTGGTGAGTAATTGCATTTTTCATCAACTTTTTGGTACTGTTTTATCCTTGCTTTCCCTTCCTCTTCTGTCCTATTAAATTTTCTGTATCCCAATTTATGAGTTTTACCTTTTTTTCCAATTCTCTGCTCCATCCTGTTTTGGAAGACAGAGCAAATGGCTGTATGGTGTTTAGCTGCTTGCCAGGTAAAATTACAAGATTATCCCTGTGTTCACTGATCATACATTTTGGCTGTGTGCTTTAGTTTGGTGAGGAAGGGTTGCAATTTATACTTCTTCATGGTCATGCCATGCACAGAACTGAACCTGCAGAAATTCTGTAAAAAGATTTTTTTAAAAGAACCCCTTACCACCATTACCCAGAACATGCACGCAGTGGCTTCTGAAGTTGCTCATATTTTTCTTTCCCTAAAAATTGCAGAAGTAGAAAAAAAAATTCCAAAAATTCCTTAGTAGAAGTATTTCTTGAGCAATCTGCTCTAAATGCTCCATATTTGACAGGGCAATGAGGCTGAGTGAGATGCTGCAGCTTTTCTGCTCAGGTTTCATGCAAGGAAATAGAGATGCTGAGACATCTTCAGGTCTCGGAATCAAACAGTGGCACATGTAGCACCCTTAGCAGGGAGGTGGGTATCATTGTAGGATGGTGAGTCACTGAGCTCTGACACGATTCTGTAGTAGTATGAGTCAGCACAACAGACTCACTGCTGCTCTTATGACATTTGTGGGTGCCTGTAAGTCATGACATTGTGAGATTATAATGATTTTTTTTTTCCCCATGACTAATCAGTTACAGAATTTCTGGGGCTTTCCTGGTATTTGAATTTCCTTAATGATCTTATAAATATGATAGTGCGTGTGCAGAGGAAGAAGGCATTAATAACATAAATAAAACAAAGTTCAAAGAATCACAGAACTATAGAACCATAGAATAGAATGCAGTTCCTGAGGTGGAAGGAACCCCCAAGAATCGTTGAAGTCCAGCTCCTGTTGTTGCACAGGACAGTCTCAAGAGCCACACCATGTGCCTGAGTGCATTTCCCAATTGCTTCTTGAACTCTGACAGGCTGATTCTGTCACTCCCTTCTGCTCTGCCCTACACTGCACTTTTCTTCAGCAGAAAATAGATTCAGATTCAGCACAGACATTGGTTTTATATTACTTACTGAGCACCCACATAGAGTAAAACTATTCTATACTTGGGACCAATTTAATTATGTGAACTACAAGTAAATTTGAGTCACAAAAGCCATTCAGTTCCAAGTTTCCTCACATATAAATTAATGATTATTTCCTATAAAATATCCTCCAATTTACTTTTAATAGTGGTGAAAATGCAACATCATTGACATGATTTACTCTTTTGGATAGAATGGGGAAAACATCTTCATTTTCCTAGATACAGTTGATATTTCTTGTGTTACAGAATGAATTTTAGTAAGAGGAAGGGTTCATGGTTTGAAGTGATTATATTTAAAGTATTCAAGATGGTTTCAATGAGAGGAAACAAGTGTATTTCCTTCTTTGTTTACTTTTGTTTTTTCACCTTGGAAAGAATGGAGAGGCTGAATATACGAATACCATCTGGGAGTAAAGCATTCAAATAACTCAGTGTTATGAAACATTCTGTATTTTTCCATGCATTCACTGATTAAAATCAATCTTTCTATTCTGTGAATGGTTTCCTAGATGACAGTCCTGTAAGTTTCAATTTTATTAACAATGTCTACTTATCTTAATCACACATCCATAGCTCAAACCTGGGTTATTAAAAATAGACATTTCAGCAACTGACTACATTTATTAACATTTCTAACATCAAGTTCTGTTTTCATTTTTATTTTCAGGCTATAACTAGCCTCAAAACTGTTTGTGCAAGCTCTAATGTAGTGACAGTTTTCCTGCTATGACTTACTAGATTGAGCTGTGCAGAAGCTCAGAATATAACTTTTATTTGCCATTTTACAAGTATTTTCATAATATTTTCAAAACAAACATGGCTTCTATGCACTGGAAACACTTGATCTTTGGTTTAATTTTCCTTAATTTTCCTTTGATGAAAAGCAGATTGAAAGAAATAAAAGTAGTGTAGAAGTAAAATTAGTTGTCATATGATCATGTTATAATAATTTGAAAGACACCAACAAATTAAACAGAACCTAATCTTCCATACTTTTATGGTCAGTCCTTATGTCAGGGAAGCCATTGTGGCTGGATGGCCAGGCTCAAAGTGTGATGGTGAGTGGAATTACATCCAGCTGGTGGACAGTCACAAGTGGTGTTTCCCAGGGCTCGGTGTTGGGAAAAGTCCTGAAAATATCTTTATCAATGATCTGGGCAAGGGTATCAAGAGCACCTAGTACTCCAAGCTAGGCAGAGTGCTGATCTCCTGGAGGGTACAAAGGCGCTGCAGAGGGATCTGGACAGGCTGCATTGATGGGCTGAGACAAATTGCACAAGCTTCAACAAGGTAAAGTACTGTGTCCTGCTTGTGGGTCACTGGCTTAGTTTGGAAGACAGCTATCGCTAAGGACAAAGAGGACCCTCTCCTGAAATGGAGAATGAAAAAAAAAAACTCCTCTATCTGAATTGTTATAGTTTTAGAATTAAGGGGATCTCAGGCAAAGTTGTGAGGATATGGATAACAGCTCTTTACTTGTGTTTAGCAAGGCAAAACAGAACAACAATAACTATGATATGAACCACAGACAGAACCAGGGAAAGTCCCAGTTTTCTCTGCCGCTGGCCCCCTTTTCCCGTTGGTGCAGTTCCTGACACAGGCAGCTGTGGTGCAGAGTCCCGGGATGCTGGAGATGGATCAGGAGCTCCCCGGCGGTGGCTGGAGCTGCAGCACGAGTCCCGGCAGGCAGGGGGTGCGGGCTGAGGCGTGGAGAACACTCGGAGCAGGAGCGAAGGGACAGCGAGGGGGGCAGGAACTGCAGCGGCTCCCGGCCAGGCAGACAGGGGCAGGGGCAGGATTGCCGGGGCACACACGGAGAGACAGGGGCAGGAAACCCTGAACTCCTCTCCAGTGGAGCCAGTGGAAAAGAGATCTCCCCCTGCGCAGTCTGAAAGCCACAGCCTGCTGTGTCTTCCCCCCACAAGCACACCCCAGCAAAAAGTGAAGTCCATGTGCTCCTCCCCTCCCTCCACCCCAGGCCACTTTTTTTGTCTTTCTTAACTATCCATAAGTGCCCAGAGATCAGTTCCCTGGCAACTTATGGGAAAAAAATCTACAAGAGAACACAACCCCCAACAGTCACAACAACCCCATCCAGGGCTACAGGCTGGGGGAAGAGTGGCTGGAAAGGTGTCTGGAGGAAAAGGACCTGGGGGTGCTGGTCAGCAGCAGCTGAACGTGAGCCAGGTGTGCCCAGGGGGCCAGGAAGGCCAATGGCACCTGGCCTGGATCAGCAATAGTGTGGCAGCAGGAGCAGGGCAGGGATTGTCCCCCTGTGCTGGGCACTGGGGAGGCCACCCCTCCAATCCTGTGCCCAGTTTTGGGCCCCTCACTACAAGAAAGGCATCGAGGGGCTGGAGTGAGTCCAGAGCAGGGTAAAGGAGCTGGGGAAGGGTCTGGAGCACAGCTCTGCTGAGGAGCAGCTGAGGAAACTGGAAGTTTACAGCCTGGAGAAAAGGAAGCTCAGGAAGGACATAATTATTCTCTTCAGCTGCCCAAAAAGATGTTGTGATGAGGGGAGTGTCAGTCTCTTCTCCAAGATAGCACAAGAGAAGCACACGAGGAAATGCCTTCAAGTTGCACCATTCCCTAACTCCACATCCCGAAAGAATACATAAACCTGTGGCAGAAAGTAATGAAATATACACCATGCACTGTGAATACCAGAAATATTTTCTATGTTGGAAGAGCATGAGAATATTGGACAGCAACCAAGAACATGAGTTCAAGGTTAGTGAACAGGACTCTGCAGTCATGAACTTGACTGGAATTTTTCTGAGTCCCCACAAGACCTGAGAGTAATTTTTGCACTTTTGTGTACTGGACATAAATTGACATTTCCTGTACTGTTAATGTGCTTTTGTCACATCCAGGGCTGTATCTTATGCAATAGTAGAATGTTTGTGGTTAGGCATGTAAGCAGTGCCATAATACAAAATCAAATGAATATTCATAACAAAATAAATACCCATATTGAAAATTTGCTTAGATGTCTGAAGCATATACTCTGCTGCAGTTCATACTTCTTGCTAAATGCATTATTTTCTTTCAAAATTAAAAAATTAGTCCAGGAACATTTGCAATTTTTCTGTCAGGTCAGATTGAAATCTGTGACAGGGCAGATTTGCCTTCCAAGACTAAATTTTATTGCAAGAAGGAGTACAAATCACAAGGTTATTAACTGTATCGATTTGCATATAGAGCCTGGACCTTAAGCATGCTACCTTAAAGTAATTCCTTTGAGGCACTTTAATCAATGCAAAATTAAAGTTAATTATGGTAATTAAATCTTCTGAAAGTAGAAGGTGACTGGAGTAGTACTCAGCTCTTAGCACGAGCCAAAAAAATAAAAAGGGAACATACTAACATCTTCATTAGTTTGGTATTAGTACAATACCTTTTAAATATCTCTGCTGAAACTTGAATTTTAAATGAAAGTTAGAATTTGGCTTTCATTGCCTGATGTGACAATTAGAATTAAATGAAAAACATGGTTGTAACTACAGTGTCTCTGTTGGTCTCTCTCTTTTACACAGCCCTTTTTCAACTTATAAAACATTACTTTCCCTCCATAAAACATTACATATTTACATTGTGAGATTTCCTGTGTGGTGCTTTGGTTTAATTTTCGAGTAGTTTCAGCTAAATTATGCTGTCCCTGAAAGTAAGCCTTCTGATTTGTTTCTGTATGATGAAGTCAGTGTTCTCATGAAATTGTAAGATAAACAAAATAGTTTACATTCCTTTGTTAAAGATATGATATGAAAGACTTCTCATCTGATGAGTGGGATTGGAGAGGTGGATACCTCATTACCCAATCCCTGGTCAGTGTCCTGAAAATTATAAATAGCTGAGGTTTCAATAAACTTGAGTTCTTTTCTTCTTCTGTGCTCTGAACACCTGTTGTCTGTGTGTTGCTGTGTTCCCTCTGTGCGTCACAGTAACAAAATTAGGCATTGAGGGGATGGTTTTGTACTGATAATATTGTACTCTGATTTTGTTATTGCAGTGACAAGTCTCAGAAATCCTCCTTGCAGCCTCTCCTTGTTGTCAGTTCCATGTCACATATTTGTAGTTACAAAAAAATGCCATTTAACTTTTCTCTGAGCAGATCTGTGTCTGCTGCTCTTCTGGTCCAATACTGAGAGAAATACTAATAAATCGGCACTTCGGCACTCACTGAAACATCAATTTGGTAAGCACCAACATGGAAACAAATAGGCCCTTTATAGCTATTAATAAAGGAGTATAATTACTGACATTATTCATAGTATTTAATTTAACTGAAGTACTAGTTGGCTGTCCTCAAGGCGAGTATTTTCTGTGAGGTATTTTCAAGTGTCATGGCTCATGTTTTATAAATAGGCAAACTTTGCTTTCAAATGATGAATAAATCAATAAATGCACACACCCTGTCCAACAACATATTGGAAACACTTCTGGTTTACAACAAGCTGCATGCATATAATAGAAATTTGAAAGTTAGCAAAGACTAACATTTTGAAAGATGCACCACAGTACCAGACTATGACTGAATCGGTGTGTTTTTTTCCTCCTCTGAGAAACATGTGGGGGTTGGGTAGGATTTTTTCCCTTCAAAAAAAAAAAAAATGTTAATCTGATAAGAACATAGAGCTTAATTGCAAGGAGCATAAAAATGAAAGCCTGAGAATCTAACTAGACAAATGAGAAACAGCTCGATGAGTCAGTAGCCCATATTGTATGTCATGAAGATAGACATGTACCTTTATTCTCACTGAAGTTCACTGCTTTCATTGCAGAGACAACTGCTCCAGGCACTACTTCTCTGCCTTACCAAAGACATAATCCCTGTTTCAATTACTTCAACACATTAGAAGACCTGCTTTCTACACTGCCAAACTATGTTATATCCAACTGATCAAGAGGATATAGGAAGCTGCAGGCATGGCCAATACATAATGGGAGATCATCAAGGAATTTTTGTTTACTAACAGACAAACAAAAGGACTCATAGCTAAATGAATGGTGATGATATCATCACCAAAATATTAAGAACAGATGTGTTTGAGCATTTTTTGCTGCTAAAACTGAAATGATGGCTTGCAGGAAAAAAAATAAAACCCAAACATGCTCACTGTTGAAGGACTATGAAGAGTTTAAAAATTATCACAATTTCTGCATGTGTGGTAAATTTAAAGAGTCAGTGGCAACATATAACTTGGTGATTTGGGGTGCCAGACTTTGTACATATGTTCCAGCTGAGGCTGAGATCCTCATTCACCTCCCTAATCCATAACTTCAATTTGTAAGTGTCCCAGCATCCTCTAATCCTATCTTTGACTTGGAATGATAAGATTTCTCTCTTCTTCCTCCCCAACATCTTCAAAATTCTCCAAGTATCAAGCACCCCTACTAAAAAGTACTTCCATTCTCTCTTAATCTTCAGAATCACAGATTCAAAGATAGTAAAAATAGACATGTCACGCTTCATTTATCTGGAAGAATTTCACAGGAATGTAAGATCAGGTGTATCAGAACCTACAACAGCACCCAGGTATAAGTCTCAAAGTGTTACCAAGAGAAATGTTCATGTCACAAGCATTGATAGCCTATTGTTAAATTCTATGACATCAGTTGTCTTTAATATATAACATAAAGGAAACGTATATACTGAGTTTCAGGTTTTCCTTCCAGGAAGCTTATCAAAGGGACCTTAATTACCATTTAATATTATCTTTTGTTTTCCAAAAGATAGAGCTGTATCTGCATGGGCTCAATTCAAGTCTGGTCAGAATTAAGCAGTATTTGCTTCGGTTTGTGAGACTTCTAGGGAAATACAGGACAACGAGGTCAAATAGGACCCAGGCAAATGTAATTCAGATTATTGAGCTCACACAGACACTACTGTTGATTCAGGAGATACTGGCAGCTTAGAGCAATAAAGAAAAAGTTCAGACATTGCAGGTTTTTCTCTTGGCAAGAAATACTGTACAGCAAAATGACTGTATTTTTGAATTACTTAAAATGGCTCTCACTTAAATCTGAAAGAGTATAAACTTGAACTGCTATGGTTTCTTGGACCATGGAATCCAGTTCCAGGGGTTTGATTTAATATAGGTAAAAGATAAAAGGAATTTCACTGATTTTAACAGTACAATGATTTTTGTGGATAAAGTTATTGAAGCAGGAATCCAGATTACTTTGTATGAAAATAATTTTTCTCCCTAAAATAAAATATAAAATGAACTTTTTATAAAATCTTTTGTTTGACAGAATTTCTTATCCAAACCATCAGAGAATTTTGGAGGCAATACAATGTATTTACATTAAAAATTCTGATGTTGTGTCAATTTTATACAGAAGCTCCCTTTACATCTGAAAGTACATAGGGTTCTATTTATGAATTAAGCATTTCAATTACTGGAAAAAAATGTGTCATAAATTTCCACAATTTGTTTAATTTGAATAATATGCTATTCAAGATGACGACCAGCAAAATCACAAATTTTTTTGTGTAAAACTTATTCCATTTCTTTAATGGGTAAAGTTATTGGTCTGAATAGTGTCCATAGAAGCTGATTTATTTTTTATGTCTATGTCCAGTTTTTGATAGTCACATAGTAGATTTTCACTTTATTATAGTGTGATTAGAAAAATAATTTCTTCTATGCTTCTGTGCAGTATATGTTTGAATACATGTGTACAAAGACATTACTGGCACCATGATTTATTATGATTTGGCTGTCATATACTCACTTTATAGGAATCAGATGAATCTTTATACCTCTCTTCTGCCTAAATACCAGGAATTATCATAAAGAATATTGTACTGTTATAGGGTATGCATTGTTCCCAATATATTAATGAGAACATTATTGAAATGCTTCCTAGGATCTCTATAGAAAAGTGAGAACAAACAATTTTTATTCTATCACTTGTTTTCAGCACTGATAAAGTGATCAGTTTTTATAAATTCCCTAGGGTGATGCAGAATAGGGATTAATAGGATAAAACATCTAGCGAAAAAATCCACAGAAGAAAGGCACTGATAGTGGATTTTAACTGAAATCCCTGTTTCAGGTGTCTGAGGTAAAAGGTCTTATCTGGGAAATAAACAACTTCAGCTGCTGACTTGGCTTAGTGTGCAAAACCAGTTAGGCTCTGCTTAGAGAGGTAAAGTGGCTATGCAGCTCTAGACCTAAATTAAAGATTGTTGAGTGACACGTAAATTAATAATTTATTAAAAAGAAAATCTTGTAGGCACTGTGTTTTTCTTTGTGATTTTTAAATATAACAGTAAGAGCACTCTATGTATAAACAGATTTATATCTTCTACAAAAATGGTGATATAGAAAAGATCTTAATCCCACAGAAGAGACATAGCTCTGTCTCAAGTAATTTTCAGTCAGGTGCAATGTCTTAAATCTGAGACATTAATTAGAAAACTGAAGCATTACCAAACAATGAAAAAAACTCACATTAGACAAGCTTAAGGTAGTACCAGATGTGCATAGATTTTGGAACATGATTTTGAGTCTTTTGACACAGCGAATGGCTAGCAGCCTTTACATATGGACATTTGCTGCACTGCAGTTTTGCTTCATACTTTGTATTTTTTGCATTCTTACAATGTACTTTGCCAATTCTTGTATGTATGTACTTTGGAGTACATTAGAAATACCAAAAAGTGTGCAACAGCAATCAGATGAAACTTCCAAACTCTTGGTTGAGAAATAATAGATTGTCTGTTGCTAAGGCTGAGCATGTATAGATCTACCCTTTCTGTTAAGGAAGGTTAAATCTATTGAATTGCTCACTGCTTTCTATTAGTGAATCTAGTAAAGAAACTGTTTGCCAGGTTCTCACATGGGAATCTTTATATATATTTTGCTTGTGCATCACTTTCTCATCTTACTCTGAATAGACCATTCTCCAACCTCTCCCTCACTTAAAAACATAAAATTCACTTTTTACCTGGTATTCATTGCATCTGGATTAATATGTATAATATCTTCTATTTTTTAATTTTATTTTAATATCTCCTAAATGAAATCCATCAATTCCCATGTCAAATCCCCCTTAGGAAGTTTGCTGATGACAAGCTGGGAGGAGTGGTAAATACCTAGAGTGCTATGGAGCCCTTCAGAAGCCCTTGGCAGTACTCCTGATTTACAGTCCAGTCATGGCCACTGCACTCACAGGATCTGAGCACTGTCCCTGAGCAGCCCTGTGCCCCTCTGGCTTCCCTCTGCCCTTTGCAAGGCAGCCCTGTCCTGTGGGCATGAGGCACAGCCCAAGGCTCCAGGGGATGGCTGGCTATGTCCTTTGCCTTTGAAACATCTAGGACAATCTTGGGAATAGCTAAATCCAGGTCTGGGAACAGCTTTATCCTAACAGAAAGTATAACCAAGAGTTGTCTTGGAGATCACATATTGCTGATAATGTTTTGTGATGTACCGTGCACAACCTGCTGCAACAGTTTCCTGTGGAATCATACATTAAAGTAGAAACATTAAAACATTAAATATACTTACACATGAAAGTTAACACAATACCTATGCCTGCACAAAGACAGTGTCATAATTTAAGGTACAATAACAAGTATTCCCTCTTACTAACACAAATGCACAGAAAATAGAAGTTGCATAAGAATAAATGTGCATGTTTATGTTTTTTGAAACTTCAATGATAAAGTAGGAAATGTCAATGTATAATGACTTCAATGCATAATAACTTAATCCAAAGCACTACTGAATGTTCACTCTCTTGGATATTTGCACCACATCTCTTATCTAACAGATAAACAAGTAATATCCTCAGTCAATGAAGATGGCTGTTTAAAGCTCTGTAATGATGAATTCAAATACCAAGTTATGAGCTGCAGAGGGAGAAATTCAATTGTTATAACTAGGCGAAGTTATATAACTTGACCTGCAGGTGAAAAACAATTTGAATGTATCAAGGCAGATTAGAAAGTTTGCTCTGTACTCTGATATAAACCATAAGCAACTATTTTTCAAGAAAGGGAACTTGAACAAAAAATGAAGTAGAACAAAAGAAATGTTTTAAAGTAGTATTAATAATTTAAACAAAGGAAAAAAGCTTGAAGTTGATCATAAATGGCAAAAGTAATTAAATCATTTAGCACATCCTTTTCAAGAGATAAAGGTATGAAATGAAAATATTTTGATATTTATTTTCCCACATCTTCAATGTCTATAGCTGATTACCACAACTAAATTCTTATGCTACAACAGGACTGAATGTATTTGCAAGCAGTTTAGTGGTAATAAACCATCCTTTGGTACTGCTTCCTTTTGGTTTATTATCTTTTCTAATTAAATTATCTGTATTCACAGATTATTAAAAAAAAATATTTAAATGCTTCAGTGTTCCTTAAATAAATATTTTTATGATTTAACCAATATATTGCATAATGTTAGAATTTCATCTAGCAGTTCTTCAACATGAAAGATTGTGTCACTGTCCTTTTTTGTATTTGTATTATTAAAAACTTGTGCTGGAACTAAAACATCTCCTTTAGAAAAAAAAAAAAACTATTTATAATTTCAATACTTAGAATTATGAGTGACTTTCACAGAACTTCGTTTATTGCTTTTCTGTTAATCAACACTGTTCAAATCAAATATTGATCTGTCTTCTAACTCATTCTTTTCTTAGTTGAAATTTCACTAAACCAAAGTTAGTTTTTCCTTCTTTCAGTTAAAGTCTTGTCTATTGTTAGGTGTTCTGTCCCTCTGGATATGCCCAAAATTGTAATCAAATCCCCTTTAACTGTCTATTAAGACTACTCTACTTGAGTCACTATTGTAGTTCTCTGGACCCTCCAGAGCACTTCAGCACCCTTTAAAAGGGTGTAAATGAAACTCCATTTCAGAAGGCATGCCATCAGAATCACTTCTATATCCGTTATTGCAATCTGCAAAATGCTATGAGTCTGGGGATCCCATACTTAGTTACATGCAAAGATTTACCACTACTTTTAAATATTGGTATTTTCCAAAATAATATAAATTATGGATAAATGGTACAATCCCTGTCTGCATCTGTAAGGGCCTGCAGTTGAACTAAAGCTCAGCCTTCAGCCAGACAAATACTGATAAGCCAAGACAGAGCTGTATCTCAGTGTATACTTCAGCACTGTTGCTTTTATGTCTTGAAGATTCTGGGGGAAAGCAACACATGCAACTAAGACTAATATTTCTACAGGAAAAATCAAGACTTCATCTAAATAAGAATGTAGGTATCAAATTGCCTTATAGATTCCAGGTGTAACTTAAACAGAGGTTTCTGTAATTTCAACATTGTCGGCATAGGAAAATATTTTTTATTTCAGAATAAAAAAAATGTGTATTTGCATTTGACTTCTTAGCATGCCCGTGAAGTCAAAGTATTTCTTGGTAACCATAAACTATAAATGTTATATTAACATTCTCAAATACTAAACATGTCTGCTTAGTTTTTGGTAATCAAACAGCACTAGAAATATTCATGTGACAAATTTCTAGGCATAGTCAATGTCAGATACTTTTGAAATTTTCCCCAAATTAATTTCAAAAGCTGTCTCACAATTGACAAAAAATATAAGCTATTCTGTGTTTTTATCACATACATTTCAGAGACTTCAATACTGCTTTATATTTAGAAGACGGAAAAAAAGGATCAGAGGGCAACTAAAGTGTCATTTGATTACTAGTCTCTGTAAGCAGAAAGAAGCTCTTTAATAAGGTTGTGATGTGGGTGGCTCCATTTGTCCTCAAGAGTATGGGAAAGAACAGACCAAACCTATCCTGTTGCTCTAAAAAATGTTCATTTGTTAAAAATATTTTTAACATCTGCATCTACTTTATAGACATTTTCATAGACTGTTATATAATTGCTAGTTGTTTTGGAAAACCCATTGTTAATCTCAAACCAAGTAAGGGGTATGACAAGACACATCAGTGCTCAAATTATTATAATTAAGTCAAAGAATGAATAACAGAGGAAAATGAAGTATTAAGCATGTTGACAACTGAAGTCAGGCAAGGAATATTTCTCATGAAAAGAACAGCATGAACTTATATCTGCCTAATTTAAATCTTAAAATTAAGTGCCTTATTAGTAATAACCCATCCTTTGTGGGTTTGGTTGTGTATGGTAAATATCAGTACTCATCCCTGACATTCAGTAGATGCTATTGTTACATATTGTGCAGGTAAATGAAAATAAATTAAATTAGATTAAATTAAATTTGAACCCCCCCAAAAGAAACCCAAACCAAACCAAAAAACAACAACAGAAAACCAAACAACCAAAACTTCTCAAAACTAAAAGCTGAGTTCAGTAATGTAGGTGTTTCCCATACATAAGGGGATTCTAGAGGCGTGGTGATCTAGATGTTTTTCGTCAGCCTATGGTGTCTGTATTATCTAATCAAATTATCTTAGTGGAATTAGTTGTAGCCCAGAACATGGTCTATTTTAGCCTCTTCTGGGGATTATGTAATAGCTCCCATATGATGCCAGTTGATAGTCATATTCCTGCCAGATGGTCATATGCCCTTCCACTGTTGCTACGCTTGCTTGTACAAATTCCCCTGAAGGGTTAATTATAAAAAGGATTTATTGCAAATGCTACCCCAAAAATTACATTTTTTTTAAAAAAATCTGTTTAAATGGATACACAATAAAGAAAAATAACAGGTTATTTTAGAAACTGCTGATTAAACCAAATGATGCAGTGATGCCTCCCTTGACACGTTTTTAATTGAAGAAGAGAAAGACCTCACGGTTTTCTCTCTGTTTCAATTCCTTCTCATTTTTTCTGCATAGGGAAAAAAATTAGAAAGAGAACATGCTTCATAGATCTCAGCATAGATATTATAAAGTACATAAAAGGGAGTCTCAAGGGCAGGTTGTTTGCCAAACAGCATCCTTTGCAAAACCAACAGTATTTTATCTTTTCTGAACTTACAATGTTAATTTGACCCCCAACTTCCCTTTCTAACTCTTTCAAAGAGAATTTTGTAACCACAAAACAGCTAGAAGCATCACGGGGTTCTTAGTACTGAAACAGAAAATGTGGAACAGTAATGAGAAACACAAATTAATTTTAAGTGTAAAATTTTTTATTCACAGTAGAAAGAATTTATCCATTTTTCTGGGACAAAGACAATTAATACCCATGTTGTTTATCTTTTCATTTGAATTTAATGACAATGCAGCTGTTTTAAACTCTTCTGAAGGGCAAATGTTGGGTATAAATTATATCCTCAGCATAGAAGTCCTGTTAGATTGCAGTCAATATTCAAGGGTGGCTGCACATTAGAAAAAGCAAATTTCCTGAAAGTGAAAAATAACCTTGAGAACGCATGGGATACCACTGGTAAACAATCAGAATGCAGTGCACTTCCATGTGTGCTGCAGAATAAGCCCAACTGCAAACACATTCTTTTGAAACACAAAGTTAAATAATGAAGTAGCTTGTCCAAAATATTGACACCAAATGAAAGGCTCCCTTTTGGCATTGGGGCAATTCTGTTCTCAACCATGTAACACTGGTATTGTCTTTGCCAAATCCAGATTATTAGTAAAAATATTCATAGCGCAACAAACAGTAGAAATGTGCCAGAAATAATGTAAGCATTCCAAATTAACTAGAAAACTTAAGAGAATAATCTACTAAATGGAGTTTTTTTGTGTATTTTTAAAATAAATAAAAATCATCATCATCCTTATTAAATAGTTCTTCTATTTCACATCTTCCAATTTGACCCAAAAAGGGAACTGCTTATTCCTGTTTTGGACATATTGCTGCAAGAGGAGTCCTCATATACTACTGGGTGCAATATCAGCAGATGTTACAAATGGTAAGATTACACTTTATTTTTTAATTATCTAAAAAAATTAATTAATTTAATTTAATTTATTTAAATTATTTTAATTTTCTAATTAAAAGATAGAGATGTAAATGCCAGGACTTGCCCAATGAGCTCCTTTAAAGGGGCTTTGGGTTTTTTTATACCCTGAGGCAGCACATGTGAGAATATTTTCGGAACTTTTACTCACAGGCTTTGGGAAACAAGGGTAAATTTTAAAGTACCCTTCAATTGAAATAAAACATTTCACAAGTCATTTACTTAGAAAATTTCAAATATCCAACTTTAAGTTACCCAGACTTTAAAAAGAGGAAATTAGGAGAAAAAAAGTGAGAGAGAGAGAGAGAGAGAGAGAGAGAGAGAGAGAAAGCTGACAGGGAAAGATTAATACTCATGGCTCAAACTCTAGCTGCTTGCTGAGATTATATAAATATACATGTGAGATATAGCTACACACAACGCAGTGAATACTTCTTTAGGCTAAAAACTAATAATAAAAAATATGATTCTTTTGCAGAGGAGTAATCATCATGAATCTAAAACAATGTCAATGAGAAGACCGTCAGCATGGATAGATCAGGAGAATTCATTGAATTTAATGAGTGTAAGCTTACACTCACCATCATATAAACAGTGAGAAATACAAATACATGCAACCTTCAGAACATTGAAAATAATTTCATAAAGTATATACAGAAGGTGACTTGCAAAGAATGGAAATTAAGTTGACTAGAAACTTCATGTATACTGGAAAATAAACCTGTTGAATTGCAAGGATGACAAAGGAGGTGCATTATTCCCAGGCATCACAGTTCCTGGAGATCTAGAAATGAAAGGTGTATCTTTGATTATTTTTATGAGTTTGAAAACTTTCTACTTCCAAAGTTTCCTGGGATGTGGGGAGGTTGGAATCAAATAATTCCAATTATTTAATTTGCATTATTTGGAGTATTTATAAATAATTTTAATTCTACAAAATATTCTGTCTTCACTAAGAATAAACCTTATGCTAGGTGTCTAAAATTTCTGTCCTATACAATAGTCGTGGAGGTAAAAACTTGAAGGTAGCTTGGATAAACTACTATGACTAATACCTTGATAATCTTTACTAGTATAAATCAATATAACTCTCATGGAAGGTAAGATAAATCCACACAACTTCATTCTCTTCTAGATAAATAATTTTCTTAAGTTATTTGCTTCTCTACTTTTTTTATAAAATGAGTTACAGTAGAACACAGGTCAGCTCTTAAAGTAACCATTCTAAAATTGGAGGTAATGTTTTTTAAACATATTCTCAGTTTATTTTGATTTTATGCCTGTAAAGACACTAGTCCTACAAGCATTAATTGCTTAAACAATTCGTTTAACTCCTTCTCCATACTCAAGAAACCTTTTTGCAATGAATCCTGAGTGTGGTTTAATGCCAGTGGGCAGCTCCGACCTGTGAAGCCTCTTGCTCTCTTCTCTACAGTGAAATAGGAAGACAGCTAGAAGGGTAAAAATCTTGTGGATTGAGATAAAGACAGCTTAATAGGCAAAGCAAAAGCTGCATGCTCTCTCAAAGCAAAAGAAGGAGTTCATTAACCACTTCCTAAGGGCAGGCAGGTGTACAGCCATCTCCAGGAAAGCAGGGCTCCATCACAATTACCGGCGCCTTGGGAAGTGGGAAGCCAAACATTGCCGCTCCGAATGTTCCTTGCTACCGTCATCTTCCCTCTGTTTCTGTGCTGACGTGACACCAGACAGCCCAGAACAGATCCCTGTGGTCAGCTGGGCTCAACTGTCCCTGCTGTGCTCCCTCCTCACTCCTTGTGCTGATGGTGTGATTACAGAAAAGGCCTGGGCGCCGTGCACGCCCCGCTCAGCAATAACTGAAACATCGCCGTGTTACCAGCACTGGCTTGGCCACACATCCAGAATGTGGCACTGGATGGTCTGGTACATGGCAAACAGCTCAGCCAAAACTGCACATGAGGAGACATGAGCTTCCATGTGGAGTGCCAATGGAACAGACTGACTCCCAGGGGAATTGATAGCGGCACATCTATGTGCAGTGACTAGATGTTTTAATGGTTTAGTGAAAGACCATGAAGTGATTTAGCCTTTTAATAGCAGCTTTCACAATGGGAAAGAGTATTAGCAAATCTGAAATTAAAAATAGGCTTGTTCTTGTGTGAGAGTTTAAAAATATAGATTATTAATGTTTTTTCTCTAATAATAAATTTTTTATAATTTTGTAAGGGAAATTATTTTTTTAAGAAATGCGTTGGATGTTTTCAGAAACTACAGAAAGCTAGTTTTCTATTCCTAGTATACTTGTTAGTATACATATCTGACAACTCCCTGCCATTTCAAGGTTAATAAATCTGAGAGCATGCTTGTAACCTAATTATATTTTTATTAAATATCTAATACACTAGCTTCTAACAAATCTATTGAGTAAATTAGTTACATTCCCAAGTATTTAATAAGGAAAAATACCTCCATATTTCTGCAGATAAATTTTAAAGGCAATACTCAATTCCAACAGAAGTTAAGTATAAAGAGTATGACAATTGTCCGTGTCACTTAGAACCAGGGCTTTAAAATATCTGTAAGAAAACACCTGAATTCAAAAAAAGCATGAATGTTTTAATAGGAAAATAAAAGAAAAAAATATGAACTATGTAAATACATAATGAAGACACGCATTTTGAAGCTATGAAGTGGTGGAGGTTCTACTTTTCATTTTTAAGTTGTGTAATTTTGATTACTACTGTTGAAGTTTTCACTTCAGAATTCAATCAGAACACCCATTTCTTGAATTTAGCAATTTTATTTTTAGCAATTTGAGTCTAAGATAAGCAATTAAAGTTGCTAAACTCTTCACCAGCTGCTCACATAACAGTATTTTTTTTTTAGAAATGGCCATTATTTTATTATAGTGAGCGAGATATTCAAAACAAATGACTTGTCTCTTTCCAGAATTGCTATAAATCAAGATCTAACTAAACAGCCATTTTATAGTCCTAATTACAGAAAATAATTTAGTATTTACATATTATAACACACATGCTAAAAATCATATTAATTCTTACATTCAACTGCTTTCAGTAAGGCAAAACAAATGTTTAAAATTATTCATGCGGTATAAAATCCATTTAGAACAGGATTTCTAAGTTGATTCTTTCTACTCCCTTTCCAGAATGTGTGACTTTTATTACAATTTCATTCTGTAAAATATTCATTAAATCGATCTATACTTATAAAATAATAATAATAATAATAATAATAATAATAATAATAATAATAATAATAATAATAATAATAATATATGAAATAAAAGTGCACCTTTCTAATTTTGTTTTTGAGAACCCTTCATTCTTTCAGTCTTAAAATTATTCTGAAATCAAACAGGCCTTTTTCCCCCCAGTTGTATTACATAACTTTCTTGCATAGCTGAATACATGACAGATGTTAACCTTAATATGATATGAAGAGCTCTACCTTCCTTCTTCAGTAATTTATTGCATGCATCTGTAAGAGTTGCAACAAGCTTTACCAAATTATATTTCCATTCTCATTGTAATGAACAATTCTCTTCTAAGAAGCAGCAGAAGTAAAGATGTTAATGAGTTTTTTGCTTGTGTTTTCTGAGAGAAAAATATATTGGCAGAAATCAGAAGCTGATTTTCTTAAACACAAAGATAAAACATGCATTTTACTTTGAGTCTAAGATTATGACATGTATCAAGAGAAAAATTAAGAGTATAACACTTCCATGAGTAGCAGAGCCAGTGATTCACTATCTAATATTCTCCTTTGGAATAAGACCTTTACTTAAAGAAATGAATAGTTCCAAATTATTGTTCAGTACAGCTTTCTTACAGTAGACAATGCACATACAGGAACAAATACACATAAACTCATATTGGTGTCTGAAACATAAAACACATATAATATATATAACTAAGGTATTTTACATTATAAAGTATAATTATTATATAATATCCATTGCAAGTATTATATCCATTGCACATATACAAATTATATATATAGATTGATGCACTATTATTATATTATATAATCATTTTGCAATTTTCAAAATCATTGTCAAGTGTAAAGTGAATGAAAATTTAAGTGACTTCCTTAAATAAACTGGCTCCTGAGATTACCCATTATCACAAGATAGTAAAGCATGTAAAAGAGTTAAAAATAATATAGGTATTATTTTGCTTAAAATAATTGATTAAAGAAGAATAATCCATACTTGTCAAGAAGAGAAGCCGAATTACCCAAATACTCATCAGCACTTCTAGAAGGGTTTGTAGACCAGAATTGCTTGAGATTATTATATTTTTTTATTATCTTTTCCAACTTAGAAGTAGTTGCAAGTCCCCAATGAGTGCGGCATTGTACAGAAAGGATGTCATATCATCCTGACTTTCCATCAGTAGGAAGATGAATATCCTTGTTCCAAATTTTCCAGAGGCCAGTTAGGATGTGACAGACCCGAGTCAGTTGATTTCTCTCACTGGAGCAGGGTTGGCACAGGCAGCACCTGCTTGATTGCAACGCTGTCACTGAAAGTGACAGGAAAGAGTCAGCCCTTAAAATCCTAAACTATTCGGAATATTTCCCTTAATAAACTCATAATATTACGGAAAGACCTCATCAGCTTCTTTAGAGAGTCATGGCTACTCATACATAGTCATTCACTGCATAATAAAAAATAAACCAATTGCTTATGATTAATTTCAGCCTTAATTAACCTTTTAACCTGAAAGATTTAAACCTACCAAGCATTCAAAGTTTGAATAGGGAATAGCATTTATTTACTCTTCATAATTCATCAACCCTTGATTGACTAGCTCTCCAGTCTTATAATAGGACTGTGATATACACTCAAGTGAAAATAAAAATGTAATTTTGGACAGGAAACGTACTGGTAATACTGTCACAATGGCAATTAACCTACCATGGGAAAAAAATCATTCCTCACAAATGTGCAGATAAATAATTTAAATAAATTTATATATCAGTCAATCTAATGGATATTCAGTAAATAAATAATTGTCCTTTTGGATGAAGAGCACATACTTCAGCACAAAGGAATATTAATTACGTAAGGACTTAGTAGCACAAAGTATTGAATAAAAACCATCCTAGACTTAAATTTATAGACAATTAAGCTTCTGTGAAAAAGTTGTACATGAAGTGGTAATACTGGTGGCATTTTCTCAAAAAAGACTGTATAAAAAAAGCCAGATCATTCAGCACTTTCATTAATTTTTGCTTGATGCTAAAATCCAAAATGAAATTCAGAGAGGAGCTATAGAGCTGAAATTAGTTTACAACCATTTGGCCCAGTATGCTTTCACCAAATGCAATTATTATTCAGTGTTCATTTTCCTAAGTGATTGAACTTTACTGCAGCAAGGAAGGAAAGAGCACAAGGCTAGCCCTCAAGTAATCATACAAACTACTTTTAAAATTAGTAGTCAGAATCACTCTACTTCAGTGACTAGAAAAGCTAAGACTCTAAATGAAAACTCTTAAATAAAGAGAACTCCATCACAATGTCTACATTGTCTACTACAATTTGTAAATTTCTAAACTAATTTTTGACAATGCATCCACAAGTGTTTTGGAGAGATCAGGTGAGTTAATTAAACCCATAGAAGAAGACAGGATTTTTTTCCTATTGTGTGAAAGTTGTGACAGAATTTATTTAAGTTACTGCTGTTAAAGTACACAGAAGTCCAAATGACTCCAAATATAATTAAATAAAATAATTATAAATCAATGCATAACTACACTTTCTGCTTGCTTAGAAATATTAACTCCACATTTTAAAAATTTTGCACACATAAAAGTTTAACTTACACTTTCTTGAATCAATTTAATTTCTCTTATACCGTGTCACCCTTTTTCTCACTAGTACTGATACTTTGTCTTCCAGAAGAATGTTCACGCATTTTGTGTTCAAAATTCATGCTTGCACTCATGCTAATACATGATGACTGACTTAGGCTTTATGCAACTATTCACCTCTAATATGAATCCTTTTTGGTTGGATGTCTGAAAAAAAATGGGTTAGTCTGGTCTAAAAGCAGGCAAGACGGTTATTATTTTCTATTTGATTGTTTCCTACTCTAATATACATTATTTCTAACCCTCTTCACCTACTTTGAATTTCCATGAGCACCCTAAAATTTAAGAATAGCATAGAAAAGATTTGGGCCTTGAATATTTTTATTTCTAGAATAAAAAAAATCATTCCAAAGTATGCTTTTGTTCCAGTTTGGATCATTCAGAATATCACTATTTCTCACAGTAAAATTCTTCTATAGAAACTACTAAAAATAATCTAAATTATATATGTTAATATGGAATAATTACAACTTTATGTTCAAATATTAGCTCTAAACCCAGAAAAAATAACAAAGTAGAAGTTTAGATCTGAGAAAAAAGAAATTTTTTTTCTAAAATATACATATATATATTTCATCAACAATTCTTTGCTAAATTCTACTTCTAACTAATTTTTAGACAACATTCAGCTTGTATATTGTGAATGGTTTGAGCTGCCTCTTCAGATGTTTCTTTAACAGTAAGGTGCAAACTGCTTTTATAGTATTCTGCCTCTTTTTTTTCAACTAATAATAAGTGGCCAGAAATGGAATAATAAAAATTAGAATAATCGACTTTCATCCCTAAATTCTCCCTTGCCTTTCTCCCTCATCACTATTCCCTTTATCAGATCTTGCATTCAATAACTTTCCCTTCTGTTCTTTTATCTTTCCCCAATATATTGGTTTTTACCATCTTTAATTTTTTAAAGAAATATTGGGAAAATCATAATTATGTTTCTGAGTTGCTCATTACATCATTTTGCAATTTAAATGGAGTAATTGAGAACAAAGCTGAAAAGAGGGGTTCCCTGGCATATTTAATTCTTGCCATTATCTTTGCTTCTGTGCATTAACAAAAGCTTTAGAACCAGGTGCAACAATACTGGGGCAAGGGCTTCTCATAAAACAGGCTTTTTTCTGAGTACCAGTCTCTCCTGACGTCCCTGGGCTTTCCTGTTTCATGCATTATGTGCAGCTTTTCTGCTCATTCACTATAACCTTGGGCGTACTGTGAAAATGAGGTTTCAGCTGAAGCTCTGCTGCTTAGGCAAATTTAAGAAGCCTCAAATTGTGAATATTCTGGCCCTCTGCTGTCTGTCATAATTTGCATCCTCAAATCCCCTCCTCAGCTAGCAATTTTCCTGAATAATACTTATTCATACAGTAGTTATTTTTCTTCTTTTTTTTTTTTCTGTAGCAGAATAAAGGTACCTTTGTTTGCATGTACAGAGAAAACACTCTCCTCTCTCTGACATTTAACAAATGACCATTCTGTCATCTGCTCTTCTCAGTTTCTAATCACTGATACACAAATCATGACACATCCATTTTGCAGCTTTCCACCTGAGCTTTCCTCATTTCCTTTTCCATCATTCCTCTTGGCCTGAAACAATTGAACTGTCATGAGCCTCTTTGTATGAAAACAAAAGTATGAGGAGTTCTCTGTTCTTTCTTTATTTCTTTTGAAAATGTGTGCAGAAAAAATATTTGAGAATGCTCTCCTAAAAAAGGGGAACACTAATTTTAAGTATTTGGTCACCCCAATTCAAAGTGACAGATTTCTGAACTTTTTTCGGTGTTGTGAGAAGAGAGACAGTACAAGAATTCATCTTAACCTAGTTCCTTCCTCTGCTGCCTTCCATTTTCTTTCAAAGGACAAAAAAAAAAGCATGAACACATCACTATGACTGTCAAAATATCCTATTCACAAAATTACAAAGTGCTTTTTTTCTCTCACCTGAAAAAAAACAAAATTTTGGGATCTGAAAGCTCTAGCTAGGCTGGTCCCATACCATACACCCCTTGGGTGTTCTCCTGGGGCTTCACTCACTCACCCCAGAGCTCAAGACCCCACACCAGCCCTGTCCCAGCAGGGACAATCTCCACCCCTGTCCCTTGAGGCATCACTTGGATCCTCTGGATAGTGCATGGCAGGTGCTGCCTGATGCTCACAGGTACAGCTCACTGGAGATCCCCACTCCTGCTCATGAAAACCCGGGGTTAGGGTCTTCTGGCAGTACTCCTTAGGGATGTCACTTGAAAAGCAGCAGCCATCAGTGCAGAAGCATGCACAGGTAAAAGCAAAACATCTTCGGCTATTAGATTTTGATTCACAACTCCAGGGGAATCAGAGTCCTGGAAGAGAATTATATTGAGTCAATATATTTAGGATGAATCTATTAAGGATAAATAATTTTATTATTTATCTTAGAAATGCTTCCATAATTAAAGAAGTGAATGTATCACCTAGTTTTTTTGTTATATTTGTGTCATTATTGTTCCCTGAAAGTGTCCACAGAAAATCGAGAACATGTTTTCTTTAGCAATAACCTGTTTAGCCTTTATAGGTTTTATGGAATGCAAATTTACTTTTTATTGTTTTGGATAGTGACTAAAATGCTTTCTAATAGAAAAATAATTCCTACACCTCCAATTCCTTTCTTCAATTCAGTGCATGTGTGTTATGTGCTCATCTAAAAGTGAAGGAAAGTTTATGTATAAATTTGTTTAATTGTGGCTAAATCCATAGAGCCCAATTCTGGGGAGAAGAAATGAAAAACAGAAAAATTACAGGAAGCAGGATCTGGGGAGTCCTTCATTCTGCCACAACTCAAAATTGGAATAGGTGTTCCCAATCTAGAATTTGAATTCCTGCCAGATAATTTCTGTTATTAGATTTGGATTTTTTTTTAAGTGTAAAGGCATTTTGAAGGAGAAAAGGCATGAAAACAAAGCCTGAAGCCCCTTTAAACATGTCTCCAGGTTTTGCACACAATGTTTAAACCTGATGTTGCCCAAGCAGCAGGATTATCCACTCTTAAGGAAGAGCTGCTCTGACTTGGGCAATGGGAACACTGGAACTTGTGCCTGCTTTGATGCTCACCATACTGGCATTCCTGGTCCATGGCTGTTTCATTTATTCTACAAAGCTAAATGTGGCCAAGGCTGTTCCTTGGCATTGTTTAGTGTCAAGGATTGTCTCATGTTTATGCTATTTACTTCCTTCTTTTCCAAACCAGGGTATGTCCACCTCTATCTTTCTAAGAGTAACCTTCACACAGTTTCACTTCTTATAGAATGTAATATCAATTTCAGTATTTAATAAAACACATAATTGTTTGTCAAATAAATGACCATATAGGAGAGGCAGAAACAAATTGTACATTCAGTATCTGAAAGTACTTTGAGAATGAATAATGTACAGTCATATTCCGAAACCTTTGTGCATAATGAATAAGACCCAATTCTGTTATTCACCAAGTAATGTAACTAATTTATTGGAGGTCTTTTAATACATAATACTACTCAAAGTGAATGCAAGATGAAGATTTGTATGATAAATTATAAAAACATAGGTTTAATAGCTTCTACCTTTAAAATTTGATGAATAAATTTCAACAAGTTTGCAGATGTTACAAAATCATATTGAATTAGTGCACCAGATGGCTGTCTTTCAATTCAGAGGAGCCTTAACAGGCTGGAAAAAGGGGCCAGCAGGACCCTCCAGAGCTTCAACACAGTCATAAGCCCTGCCCCTGGAAGGAATAAAGCCAGGCACCACTAGAGCTGGGCTGAGGAGCAGCTTTGCAGAGAAGCACCTGGCGGACACCACATTGACCAGGAGCCAGAGATGTGTCCTTGCAGCAGCAAAGGCCAGCAGTATCTTGTGCCCCATCAGGCAGAGGATTACTAGCAGTTTGAGAGAGATCATCCTTCCTCTCTGTTACACCCTGTGGGCCATGTCTGTTTCCCATGCTGGCTCGTCAGGACAAGGCAGTGACATGATGGAGAAAGCCCAGCAAATCATGGAGATGATTTTAACAAGATTATTTATTAACTTACTGATGACACTTGTCTTCTTATAAAGATAAAATTTGCTATCCAAACTTTTTTAAAATGTTTTTTTTAATACTAACATAATTATAAAAAGATTTCATAAACAGATACATTTATCTCTGTGTGTGCATATAATTTTACCTCATACCCTGAAAAATACAAAATACATTCAAAATAATGTTTTTTATGGATTGTGCCTTTTAATATAATAATTCATGAAAATACTTAAGAAGGATCATATCAATTTCCTTCTAACTCTGAACAAGTAACTTTGAAGGCAAATAGAATTATTATTAAATCTATGTCTATTGGTATGTGTCTCTACACATACTTGGGAATAATTAATTTCTTTCACCAACATTGTTTAGTAATAAGCCTTCTGTATATTATCAGTAAGAGAGCTACATTTCCTGCTGGAAGTGATTTATGTGAAGACACAGTCCAATTATACTGCTCTTCTTCCATCTAGAAATCACTTAAGTAGCTGTGTTCTGCAAGGTTAAAAATACATACTGATTGTGCTGTATCTTTCAGATCTTTTCTGATGATAAAGAGAATGTCTCTAGCCAGAACAGTGCATCTAAAAGCAGAAATCTGCTTTCACAGATACACATCTGTGGTTGTATAGCAAACTGTACTGTACTCGGGTTCAAGAATGGTCAATCACATTGTCCCCTCGCTGTAATGCACCCAGGATTACATCAAGAAAGTGAGCAATTTCTGCAGGAAAAAAAAAAAAATTAAATTCCTGATAAAATTAAAAAGAAAACACAAAAAACCAACAAAAAGCAAATGTAAATAAGTACTGTTTCTCCAGTTCTGTGTAATAGACTTCCAAGGTAACTTGAAAGTTTGTCCTCATCTCCTGCATGGTACTCTGGGCAAAGTCTTGTCACCCAGTTTCCTCAGTTCATGTCTCCAAAGGAATTTGGTAGTTGCTTTTTTCCTACAAAAAGCAAATTTTGACTAATTTTCTCAGGTTTTCATCAGCCCATTCAATAGTTGTGCTTATAAATTTCACAAGACATCCAGAGCTGAAACGCCTTTCACTTTTCCACTGTAAATCTAATAAGAGAATCAGAAGTTAAGAGGCCTTCTGTACACTTACATGAGAGAGGAAAGAACATCCATTATCCAGGAGGACACTGCAATATAATCTACTCCTCAGCACAGCACCAAAAACAATCATTTAATTGATTTTTGTAAATGACGTCTTAAAAAACATGTGTTCAGTTCTGCTGGTAATGTATTATCTGACTTCCTCAGATCTCTAGGTGAAGGGTGTATTGAACATTTCTCATCAGAGGGGCTCATCCAGTAGTGACAAATGTATATGACAGCAATTGAATACAAATAGAACTTCAGGGCCTATGCAAATAGATGACATTTATTGAACTTGACATGTCTAATAGCAGGAACTCCGCTGTGTTTGTTGGTCTTAGAGTTATTGAAATCTTTAAAACATAAACTTTCCATTGTCTGTTCTTATTTCATAGCTGTAGTTTTAAGTGCAAACTGTAGAAACAGGGAAAAACTGAAAGGATTCTTATTAAAGAGGCTGAATGAGTCAAGCCGAGAGAGCACAAAAAAGATGAAAAAATGAATAGCCTCTACATTTGGGTTTGTTTACCAGAGACTCCATAAGAGCAGCAGAAGAATATTAACTTAAAATGCACAAAGGGCTTTGTACACTCTCTCCATTTGTGCACTTGTGGTGCATGCTAAGGCACAGAAAGCTTTCTGACTAAAATAAAGAAGGTACCTAAATATCTGTCTGTTCTTTATAATTTATTCTCTATTCAAATATAACATGTTAAATGTATCACTAATACCATCACCTTTGACGAAAGTACTTAAAAGCAAGAAATTGGAGACCAGATGTCTCAGAATTTACTCTTGCAAACATTGACCCAGGCTCAGATTTACACATTTTTTCTCTTCAGTCCTTTTGACTAAGGTCTGCGAGGTTATATTTTCAAGCATTATCCATACCATAACTCTTGTTTCTGTCCTTCGACATCATTCAATTCTACTTCACAGTATTACATGGTTATGTCGTATATGAGTTAATTTTTGGTTTTATTTTTCTTATGAGCAACTGCCTGAGTAAATATAAGAACTGTGCCTTCATTTCCAGCTACTGTTCACCAGATTTTCATGTGGTGCTACATTTATATAAGGATAACAAGGCAAAACAGATCTAGTAGTGACATGGTTCAAGTATGGGATATTTTCTGTTTTGCTTTATTTTTCTTTTTTCTTTTATATTAGGCAATCCCCTGCAGACTTAGATGATCTTTGGAATTCGAAGCCGCAGTTAAAAATGTACAGATATTCTTAGAAGAAAGAAAAGATTGAAACTGTGATGATTTCTTCCTTTTCAGGGACTTTGACATGCTGGCATTACCACAGCACTCCAGTGTTGACCTTCAGCTTTGAGACAACAATAAATAATTGAAAGCAATATCTCAACAAAATATATTTGTAACTATCACTTCAGTGAAGACATAATCACAACTGTAATCTGGACAGAGGTTAATGAAAAAAAAATCCAGATATATACTAGGTAAATTCAACCTTTTCAATTCAATGTAGCAAAGTGAAGTCAGTAGGGAAGGTTCTGGAAGGGCATTGACAGGAAAAATTAAATTAAATTAAATTATTTTAATAAAAGGTTTGATGAGCCATACTCATGATTCATGAAATGTTGAACATTTATTTTGCCATATCTATGACAAATCTATTTTTAGAACTGTGTTTATCTTGCTATCAGAATAAGGAGATAATATCTTATTACACCATAAGAAAAAACCTAAATTGATATTTTTTCAAGCAGATATTTTTATCTAGCTTATCAAAGGTTACAGTGATGTTGGTAGAAGCACCACGATTCTGTTAGCATTTGTTTTAAGAACTCTATGTGATACAGTGTGTATATCTCTGATGGCAAAAAGAGCCAGACTAGCACTGGCTCCTCTGAAATGTCAACCCCATGGGACTCCAGTGTGTTCCTTCATGGGATACTGTAATAGCCCCAGAAATAGCTATTTTTGCTATAGATATCCACACCTATACACCCATGCACACCCACACAAATAAATTGAAACAGAAAACATGTGTCAAAAAAATTGAAAAGACACTGTGCTCCTCCAAATTACCCCTCCTAAATAGGGGTCCAAAAGAATACATCCTATTTCATGGATACTATAATTAGCAGCTTCCATGACCATTACAATGGTGGTAACTTTAATTTTAGTGAAGAATATTTCTCTTATCCAGAACAGCAGTTCATGCTATCATATTCACATTATCATTCTGAATGCAGCTACTATACTGATGACATATCTATAATATTCAAGAGGAGAGAAAATGAAACCATAAACTTCAAAGTCTCTCTTATAAAAAGGTTTTTGTGTCTTTGTGATAAATTCACTGAGATAAGCTATGGAAACATTGTAGGTTTGTTTGATTTTTTAATTTTTTTCTTTAAGCCATCATCATAAAATGGATCTTGGCATCTTATATTTATTTTTAGTGTGGCGGGATTTGTTTATCTGTTTGTATGTTTCTAATAAAATTCTTCAGGACAAAACCTTTTAAATTATCCTGAAGTGAAAATAGTATAATGGAGGCATATAAATAATCATGGCCTTCTTTCAGAATACAGGTGATGTGTATTCTTGAGTTTTGGGATAAGGGGTTTTTTTTACAATGAATTATTAAAGTGTCCTAAATATATCATTATTTTGTAACTATGACTTCAGTCAATTTCCAACCGTATTTATGATTAGTGCATCCCCCATTTTTGTCTTTTTAAATCTCCTGTTCTTAAATATACTTGTCATCTCAGGTATTCAAGACAGAATGGACAAATGAAATATATAGGTTAAGTTTTCCAACTCTTTTATCTTGAACATGTACAGAAAAATTTGTTACATCTCAGATTTCTAGTCCTCAGGAATTTCATGTCTTAGATGAGTTTTAATCTGATACCACTCTAATTCCTTTTTTCAAATTACTTTTTTGTTGTTCATGTTCATTCTACAGATATTTCAGGTGGAAAGGAATCTAGAGGAATTTTAGGGCAGATTTCATCTATTTGTGCTATCTTCTTTCCTCTCTATAAATTTTTTCTCTACTGTTCACATACAGGTTATCTAAATCACAGTCTTAGGGTCCTTATTCATGCCAAAATTGTTTATAGAATTACACAATGTAATGCATGATTTTCAGAACCTCTATGATTTTTTTTGTGTATGAATATTCCTCATGACACATTGTGCTAAAGTAAGAATGTTATCAGAATTTTGATTTGTGAAAGATATTTTATCTTTTTCTGTGTTTATATTGAACTCTCTTGTTTTAATGAATCTTTCAGTAAAATCCAGTTTCATTGTCACCTGCATGATCTGTTTCATTACCATTAGTGACATCTGTTTAGAATTTGACAAAAACTGCTAAAGATGTATGTCATTTCTCAGTATTTGTCTCCCTATTTTACATCTGGAAATTCTTTGTTTATATACAGTGGACTATAAAGAAAAATTGCAACATTTCCTATTGCGTATAAGATTCATCACATATCGTTATTTTAATAACATATATATTATATATGCAAGATAATCTGTATATAAGAGCAAAATTGCAGCACCTGCTTTTCCAGATATGTGATTTATTCTTAGTCCAACTTTAGGTTTTTCTGAAAGAATCATAATGCAAAAAGAATAATTGAAGCACACTTGTGAATTATGGGAAGAAGAATTGCCTTTGTGAATATTCTGTTTCATAAATATTTTCATAGATAAACAAACCACCATCTAAAATTTGAATAAAGATATTTTACTTCTCTGAGGGCTTTTATAACCTACAACAGTTTTAATATTTTTCTTTAATATATGATACATTTTATGAGTTTAATTAAAATGTAAATTTTCATCTTTTATCTAGTTTTTGTGAGTAAACAGTAGACAGATTGTAAGCAAATACTGAATATTGTATACCAACTGATAGATATTTTTCCATTTAAAAAATTCCCAAATCTCAATTCTAATTATCCAAGGAAGGTATGCAATGCATGAATGAGTAGAACTTATATCCTGGATTTTTCCAAAGATATATTGTGATGCTAAATAGCATGAAGAGACAAAAAAAAGTGCTCTTTTCTTGTAAGAATTTAGGAGTATTATTCTGGCCAATGAGGATATTCTGCCATTTAGGCAACTGCCTAAATATATAATGAAATTCAAGAGTTTATTGTGATGATATGTTTCATTATTGAAATACTTAGTTCCCCAAAAAAAAGCATTTTAACCTTGTTTAGATTCTTTGTATTGAAATATCTTGGTATTTTGTGAACTGTCTTCAACTTCTTCCACTCTGCAGGCCTCTTTTTCTTCAAAGTAGTGCTATTCTGGTCTATTTAGGAGTGCTATTAAGACCTATTTATGATTTTATGCTTCCTTCTGTATCAAATATTTCAATCAGCATTCTTCATGAACTATGTCAGAGACAAATGAAACCAAATAATTTTATGTGTGACTTTGTCTGTCTTTACCAAAAAATATCCATTTTGTTGTATAAAATAGAAGAACTATAGTGGAAAAACTGAGTCCCACCAGAGAAAATATATTACCAAGCATTTTTCTGTTGGGGAATAAATTCAAATTCCCCTCTGTCACTGGAGAGAATGTAACCTCATCTCCCACATCCCAGTTGGGCTACTAAAATCCTTACTAAGAAAAATAGATCCAGTTTTATTTGACAGTGTGGTTGTGTGGATTGGGGGTTTTCCTTCTTCTTTAGTTCCTTCTTTTTTTAGCTCCCAATTCTAATTTTGTGATTCATGTGGGCTAGTCAGGGATTGGAGGTGATTTGGGAGATGCCTTGCTAAAGGATTTTAAGGAAATCATGTGCTAAATGTTCAGACCATCATGCCAAAGTAAATGTCTTCAGGTGCCGAAATCTTTATGAGGGAAAAGTCAATTGCCTACTTATTCTAGTTTCCTGAAACACCAGATGGCATTTGATTGTGGTTTTATTCAACTCAATATATGGGAAGTTAGGGAAAATGAGGGGGTATAAATTTTCTTACAGATTTAGCATTGGTCTTCTTTCAAAGAATGTGCACATTTGGGTTTTGATATTCTGTTTGACCAAAATAAAACAAAATCAAAAAGAAAACAGAAGTGTTTCAGTTCCTGTTAGATTTTCAGCCTGAAATTTAGATCAAAGAATGGTAGCCTGAAGTAGTTTTATTCTTGTATCTGCAAGTTATACAAAGGAAAGAAAAGAAAAAGAAAAAATATCTCCCCAGACCTATTCAGAGTTTGTCTTAACTATTTTGGAGCCTGTTTTCTATAATGGGATTTGAGGACAGAAGATATTTTTAAGAGCTGCTTTAGAGAAAGAAAATATCTAGGAATAATAATAAACATAGAAACACAGTTAAAATATGTGTGACTACTATAGATGCAGAGGCCTATTCCTTTTTGGAAATGCCAGCACACATAAATCGAATTAAATTATATCCATTTTATTTGGCTGAATGTTTCCTGAACAAATTTTGGCAACTGCCATATTTGAGACAATCACCCTTCCAAAGGAGAACAATCCCTTAAATTAACCAAGCATATCTTTAAATGTTCTCTGTCCACTTAGTACCTACATAAGTCATTCATTGCAGCAAAGGCATGTATTATAAAAATATAATTACTATAACTTGCCTTAGAATATTTTCTTACTTGAGTAAACACAGGAGTGGATAGCAAAAGCAAGGCCTCTAAAGAATATTTGGGCCTATGAAGAATAATGTTATGCCTTTAAGAAGCTATGCATTTCAATATATATAATATTATTTATATCAATCACCATGGTATAACAGCTGAACCCTTCTAAAATAAGTTGCCATACTTCCAAGGTGAATTTATTTTTTTTAAACAAAATTGTATTTAACAAGAGTGGAGTGTCACAAAGAATTAGTGGAGTAACTGAAAGAAAAATCTGCTGCTCCTCTGACTTAGTGAAAGTATATTTTAGTGCTTATAAAATTATAATTGAATGTCAACTGTGTTAGAATTACTTATCAATGAGGAGTATTTGTCTTGATTATAGGCATCACACTGTGTCTTCTATTCCAGAAAATCTGATCTCTTAAACAAATGCCAAACTTTGATTCCTATCTGACATCCCTTTCTTACAGCTCACTTGTATGAAGTTAATTTTCACAATGAATGAAGCAAGAGTCATGTTACGCTTTTATTTTTATTGCTCACAGTTTTCACTTATAAAAGACAAAATCCATACACAGAAAAGGAAAATTAATTTCATCAAATCTGGTTGAAGCAAAGAGTTATTCTTTGACAAAGACCTAGATCGAAGTATAATGACTAGTGTGTTCCTAACTTGAAATATGTGAGTCATTTCCACTGATAAACTTAAGTTTTGCTAAAGTGCAGCGTTGATTCAGAACCACTATTTATAAGACCTTAATCTTTTAAGGCACAATGAGCATCCAATGTTACCTGTGCATCTGGGAGAGAGTAAATATAGATTGCCCTACCACCACAAAGCTGGAACTGTATTATGCTTGTCCTTTTAGCAAAGAAGACATGTAATTTATAAGCAAGCAAATTAAGTAGGACAACATACCACCTTGTTGGACAGGCTGACTTTAAGTATCCTTTGGTGACTCATTCTATCCTATTTTATAATAAACATCTTTTATATAATCCTTTCCTTGAATATGCCATTAAAGGAGGATGACAGAATGTAGGAGGTGAGAATGACTAGATGAGTATTCGGCACCAGATTGGTATTCCATTAATATGAGCTACCATTTCCTTGACTTCAAAGATAGATATTTTCTTGGATATCTGTAACCATATTTTTTTTTTTTACTAGACTATCACATTAAAATAACTCTACATCCTAGTATTTTAGCTCTTTAAATCAATAAATTATTTATTTATTTAGCGTTGGCAGAGATTCAAACCACAATATTATGTTTTCACACCAAGGTGCCATAAAAAGTATATTCCTGTGTCCTGCACAGAACACAGGGTAACCTGTACCTTGCCTTCTTTTTTCCTCCAGACATCCAACAAACAAAAAAACAAAAAAAGGTCATGAAAAGCAGTCTTCTAATACTTCCACTAAATTTTATTAGACAAATTAAAGTGATCTTTGTTGCTACAACTACACAAACAAAAAAGAAACAGTCAGAATTGTTACTAATTATAATACGAATATGCTTGCAGTGTTCTGTTCCTTGTAGTCTGTTTCTGTAAAAACAAGTTTCATCTGACTATTCAATCATACTAAAATACACCTTAAGGTAGTGTTTTTATTTACAAACTTAGCGAGTATACTGGCTAGAGTGAGCATAGGATTTCACACAGAGGTGTTTGGGTTTTTTTTGTTTTTTTTTTTTTTTTTTCACAGATAATATTACATAGATTAATGTAACAAGGTTTCCTATTTTTAAAATCTTACCTGGTGAGGTTTGAATTATTTTTTCCCAGGAAAATTTGTAAAATTACATTTAGGGTCAGAAATATTGCTAAGTTACATTGGATTTACCATTGTTTTGTTCAAGACAGACAAGATGGTGTGCTGGTTTTGGCTGGCCTAGAGTAAATTTTCTTCACAGCGTCTGGTATGGAGCTGTGTTTTGGATTTGTGCTGAAAACAGTGTTGGTAATAGAAAGATGTTTTTGTAACTGCTGAGCAGGGCTTACACAGAGCCAAATCCTTTTATCTTTCTGGTACTGCTTCACTGGTGAGGAGGCTGGGGGTGTTTGGAAAGGTGGGAGAAAGCTCATCTGGGACAGGTGATCCAAACTCATTCCAAGGGTATTCCATTCCACATCGGGCTCAGGATAGAAAGAGGAGGAAAGAAGCAGGAAGTGGGTGACGTTCAGAGCTGTGGTGTTTGCCATCCCAAGTCACTGTTATGTGTGAGGGAGCCCTGTTCTCCTGGCATGACTGAACACCTGCCTGCCCATGGAAGTGGTTAATGAATGTGTTGTGTTGCTTTGCTTCTGTATGCAGCTTCTGCTTTACTTATTTTACCTCAACCCATGAGTTTTCCAGCTGTTACCCTTCCAATTATCTCCCCACCCTGCTGGTGGAGGAGGGAACAAGCAACTGTGTGGTGCTTAGTGGCCAGCTGGGCTTAAACCATGACAAACATTCATACATTTTGGTTTTAATATTTGGCATATATTTTTAGATTAATTAATTAATTGACAGGTTATTTAGTTGCACCAACCTCTGCTATTTGCAAGGCAGAATCAACCTCCAAAGTTTTGATTTTTCAAGTATCAAAATGTCAGATATCAAAAAAACCTTTCTACTTTTGCCCTTTATCCCCTCCACTCTCCTTTGTTGTCCAAATCCTGTGAAGGGAGTACATAAGTAACTTTCATTCTTGTTCTGTATATATATTTACTGTATTTTCAGCACATTTTAGGTGAGCTATGCTTTGAGGACAATCCAATTGAAGTCTTGGAGGCACTTGCAGTTTCTTGGTTCTATTTATGTACCTAGAAGAGAGAAAAAAGAAATGCAGAACAATATTGTATGTGTTCCATCTGTTTTGGATGTTTCAGGTGTATGGAGAGAAAGAAAGGTAGAGGAGAACAGAAGGAAATCAAGTAGTGAGATAAGGAAGAAAGGAGTGTGGGCAGTAGGGAAAGATAGGAAGGAAGGAGGAAAAAGATGGAAGGTGAGAAGGTGCTGTCCTGGGACAGTCTAAAGAACAGTGTGGGTGTTGCTCATGGAAAAACAATTTTAGATTTGGATAGATTTCTGAGTTGAAAGATCTTTGGAAATCTTGTTCAAAATATAAGTTTCCACTAAGTTATGCCATGCTAAGTGATACTTTCAGTAATAACAGTAATTTAAATTTTAGCAGATGAATGTAAAAAAAAAAAACCCTTATAAATGCTTAGCTATTTTTCAAGAGAGACAGTTGAGCAGCACTGCTTCTGTTCCTTCAATAATTAAATTGGCTGGCATAACTTGGAATACATTTGTAGCAACAGAGGCTCAGCTCTTACCTTTATTTTGAAAGCAACATTACAACTAAATAGGAGCTTATATTCTCCCTGGGGATGTACTGAATTGTCATTTCCAGAGGTAAAGGAACTAATATCTGCACGACAAACTCCTCCTCACATGAGACAGTTCTGTAGGATGAAGTTCTTGTACAACTGCTGGATTTTTAAATCCATCACCACAAGTCACAATCCTGTACTCATCTACACCCAGACTAAGTTCTTGATCAGTCAGCAATATGTGCCTCGCATCCTCCATACTGTGGTGAGAAGTTCCTCACATACCAGTTCCTTGAATTCAGCCTATCACAGTCAGAAGAAAGAAGAAGATCACAAAGGGGGAAAAAAGACACAGTCTTGGGATATTCTCAAAGGAAAGATATATCCTGTTGTGAATTGATCTAAATGCTTACACAACAAACTTCACCCCATAGGACACGATGACATTTTAGGAGAGCAGAATTCTTAGGAGGGCAGAATTAGGAGGATCCATCACTTGTTTCTTTCAATACTAAAACCTATGTGTTTCCATTTATAGTCTGTCACTCAACTATCAAAATGAATGGAAATATGATTTTTGCTTTTCCCAGTTTACTTCTCAGGTATTTTTTTTACTGTGTATTTTCTCTTTAATGGTGGGAGATTTTGGAAAGAAAAACAATATTCTGCTATTATTTTCTTATATATTTACCCTCTTTGTATTTCCTCTGTATGTTTACCTCTTTGTTTTTCAGCTTTTACATGTCTTACCCTTAAGTATACTCTAGATATGAAGGCCACAACTTAAGGGACAGTTTTAATGTCAAAGAGACAATTACAGGAGCAACAGTTTAAGCTTTAGGAAACCGAAATATCCTGAAACAGAAATAATCAATAAAAATAAAAGGAATATTTAAAATTGAAGCATTCACTTTGTCTGCAGTAGATTCACTTAGTCTTATTCTGTGCTAGTGGTAGTAATAGTGAAATGGAATTTAAGTTTGGCATCAAGCTTTGCTTGCTTAATTTACGGAAGTTTCATCAATTGTGAGTACTGATCAGGCATTTACAGTGAAATCAGGCAAACCCCCACCTCAATGAGGCTTTGGTTTAGTACAGAAATGAGTTTTATATTCCCTTTATTAACATTCCTTGCACAGCTTTTTGTGACAGGTGGAACCCAGGTCAAATGCAAGGTTTCATTACCAAGGAAATACAGCTTTGGTTTTATGATAGTCTTTATTCTGTGTCTGATGCAAACTTGCTGAGCACATAATGGCTCCAAATCGTCTAAGTTTATCTTATTTTTTTTTCTTTTTAATTCAGTGGTGACATTAGACTTCAAGAAGCTATCACCTGAAAGCTGACAGCTGCACTTACAAAGCAGCGCATCAAACATCAAGGAGCTGATGCATCATTTTTCCCTCTAAACTTTGCCACTCAGATTATTAAATAATTTGAAAAGTAAACTTTTATTAGAGTATAATGTGATAGTATAAAAGCATACTTACTGTATAAACATTTGAGAATATGCATATATAGAAAATGGCATCTGTAATGGGGTTCATAGCATCGTCAAAGTTCAGGAGGGGCACAGAAGATTTAGAAGAAATGTTTTGCTAAGATTTCCAACTGAAGTCAATGAAAATTTGTTCATTAACACCACTTTTTTATCTATAATGTATATTTCATGTAGGTCTAACACAGACAGTTTAACACAGTTTTATTCTAAATAAGAAAATCAAATTCAAGAGTTGTCATTAACCTCATGTTGACACTGATCTCATGACCTGAGAAGATAAAATTATTTTTGGTTTAATGGTAAATTGACTTTGACTTTCCAAGTAAATTGAAAAAATAAAATGTGTAATGCTTTCTGATTTGAAATACATACTGTTCACAGTTTTTTGAGATGCTTATTGCTAAAGACAGGTCACTTTTACTTCATCAGTACATTAATCATTATGATAATCCTAATTAATATATTTTTAATTTCCCAGTATAATTAACTAAGGCAGGACAACATTTTCCCAAAAAGTAATTTAGTGCAAAGAAAGAATGATTCATTCATCCACAAATCATGATATGCAGAGTCCAATATCAGTGAATTTGCCTAACAGTGCTATTATAAGTCATTTTCATGCATCTTTATAACCAGGTGCGCAGGGTTGCACACGGAACCCCAGTTCTTCTATTCTGAATGAAGGATTTAACATAAATATATCATTCACATATTTAGGTGTATGTTGTTATTGGTGAAATTCTGACTTTCTGAAATCAGTAGCAAACTATGTATTGATGTAAATAAAACTATTATTATAAGTTTTAAAATTATGAACAAAAAAGGTATGTTTTCAGACCAGTTGCATAGATTGAAAAAAATGTGGCAGAGGTGGAGCTGCCATTCTGTCAATTTCTTTTATGTACCACGGATATGTTTAGCAAAGCTATGCAGGTAGGGGTACACAGATAAATTGCTGAAAGAAAAAAGTACATGACATCCACATGACTGGTGGATTTCATGAAAACATAAGGAATTAGCAATTTTTGATGCTATTGAAATTATTCTGAAGTGTGTGCAAATTTTATTGCTTTATTAATTTGTTAAATAGGTCTGATGCTCAAGGTAGATGAGCTAATGTTGACCTCTTTGAAATCATACAAAATAAGGTAATCATCCAAATTTGTAATAGAATGGGCAGCTTGCATACTTCTAAGGGCTGGTGTATACAAGAAGTGCAGAGAGGAGACGTTAATGCTTTAGTGGTCCATTTTCTCATCCATCCCTTGGGTTGGGGACTCCAGTAGAGCATTCATGTTTCTTTGTTGTATTTTCTTAATTTATCATACACATCTTGGACTCAGATACATTATGTGCCCTGATTTGACAATAATTATTTTCCTATATACCTACCATACATGAATTTTACAAGTTAGCAGTTGGTGGGTGTTGAAGGCAGAATTTATTATTAGACTGTGCCAATATACTTCAGTTCTATAAAACCAATTCTGCTTATCCCTGTGATCAGGTGACTAAACAAGGCTTGTCTAGAAAGTTGGCTTCCAGCCTATAAAACTCCCCTTACCAATGACAACTTGAAAGGATGATTTCTGGATATCCCTCTGTAGCCTTGTTCCTGAGGAATGTCACTGAAGCAGTGACCTGCTGGTTTGCCTTGGAGTGCTTTGGACTTAGTACTGCATTTTCTGCTCAATTCTGGCAGCAAACAGAGAAACAAATAGAGAGATGGAAAGAAACACAAAAGATGATAATCCATTATAACTACTTTGTACAACATGACTACCAAGGGTACAATTTTAAAATAATTCTCTCCCACTAAGTATTAGAGATCCATGTCTTCTATCTCTTTTTCCTGTAAAATATTCAGAACATTAGGTTCTGAATATTGTTGGTAATAAACTATTGTACAAATGTATACACAGTTATATTGCATTAATAAATGAAGAATTAATTTGTATGGATTATATGACTTGAGCAAATACAAAAAAATTATTGCCTATGATTTTTTCAGTGTTTTTGAAAAAGATGCACAGGAGAGGTCATAAATTTCCTTCTGGAAAGCATGAGTATGAATATTAGATTTGTAGGAAAAACTAATCTAATTGCATACAATATAATGGATAAGACACACTGAAGGTGTTTTAGTGTTTTTTCCTCAAAATATTCCCATGATTTTAATGTTTTCAAACAAGTCATCCCTCAGTAACATAACAGCATAATTAATTTTGAACTTGCATAGTTATTAGAATAATTGAGGGAAAATACTAGAAATTCAAAGTCGCAGTCAACTCAGAGTTTACTGTTCTGCTTTTGACCATGCATTTCTGCAAATTTTCATTTCTGATATATGAAGAAATTCTGACCCAGAGTTAAGACACAAAAATCCCTGGAAAGAACATTTTTGCTTTTGGTCTCAATCTTTCAGTGCCCTGATGCATTTATACACAGCAGTATATAAAAAGGTGTTCTGGAAAAATGGATTTTGACCAGGAATCTAGATTTTCACCAGACATTTGCCAGCATATTTTAAGGTAACTCAGAATCGAATGATTAGAAGCTGATTAATAATCAGGTCTGCTGGCTTGATTTCTTAAAAATATGTGGTACACTAATCAGTGTTACCAATCAGTGTGCTATGACAGCTCACTTATATTTGCAGTCAGTTGAGTAAGGACTTGCTTGTGAACAAGAACTGCCTCTGATTTTGTACAAATAAAAATTATTTCTGATGTAATTTACCTTACATATACTCACACACTTGGAATGTGGATAATCACTGTCTTTAAAAGCCAACAGATGGTGTCACTTACAGTTGAAAGGACATCCTTTGTCATGGAAACTTCCTCTGCCTTTCACATTAGGTTTGTCTGCCTTAATGACTTATCGCATATCTGTTAAAGGTCTGAGGATGTTTCACTTCACACTTCTGATTCATCGTCACAGTAATTCCTTACTGAAACTGGTATTTCTGTCCTTGGTACTACTCAAATATTTTTTTATTATTAGTCAAGAAAACTTCCAGCAGACCGTTTTAAGACCTTAATGGTGACTGCTTTTGCAGGAGTCATTCAGAGAGTAGGCATCTCAAATATTTATTCCTACACTGGATGAAGTGCACTAGTCCTAAGCCTTCAAATATTAAGATGGAGTGCAGCTGCACCACTAATACCAGCACCTTTCATGCCTGCTGCATGGTTTTTTTTTCTCTCACTTGTTCTCCAAAGCAATATTGACGATGAGGGATCAGTGCCATGAAATTTCTAGGGAGAAAATATAAGAAAATTATTTCTTTGCAAATTTGCAGACTATAAGATTAATACACTCATTTGATCTCATGTTGGGAACTCATCCTGGTGCTGCAGAGTCAGTGTCTAAGGGAGGAAAGACCACGGCTTTTGGTCAGGGCTGGAAGCAAATTCAAGAACAACACATGCCAGAGAAAATTACACTCACATCATTTCACAAAGGTAGTTTGCCTCTCTGTCCAGAATCCTTTGCATTTACACAGCAATGGGATGACACAGGACACTGAGGTGAGGAGGAGTCTGTGCTAGGGTGGGGATCTTCTTAAGGCAAGTATGTCAAGGCAGAACATGGAATGGCCTTTTATTTCTACCACTTCCTATATACTTTCCTGGGAAGAAGTCCGACTGCAGTCACAGCCCTGCAGCAGAGATATCTACAGGAATCTGCAGCGTGGGGGCTGAACAGTTGCTGTCTGGCACCCCTCAGGTCTGACATCCTCCTCTGAGTGGGATGTGGTCTTCAATTTAAGTGCCCTTTCTGCATTGCCTACCCCTTCTTCAGCCCAGATGAAGGTGCTTAAAGAGAATCCACTATTAGAACACCCTCCCCAGCTAATTTTGGTGGAAATTAAGAAGGGGCTGTTCAGCTCATCTGGCACATGGGGAGGGAAGGGGTGGTTATTTCCACCAGGGAGGTGGGAAAGATCAGATGGGGGTGAGGTGGCATCGCTCTTCTCAGCATCAGTCGGCACAGCTGCAGCTGGGAGAGGATGACTTTCTCCACCCATTGTACTGAGGTAGACTAATTCCAAATCTAATAAGTAGCTTCAGTAGTTTCACAGGGTGAATTTGGGTCTTGATGAAGCATGAGTCATATCCCATGAAGGAGGTCAGAAATACTGTTATTGATGCTTACTTCATGCAAATTATATGGGAGATACAAGTTCGTGAGTCTTGGTTAAAAAGCTTCTCCATCTCAGTTTTTTTCCTTGTTTCATATCTTGAGTGAAGGAGGTGAGACTATTGCTTTGTTTGAACTTCTGCAGCGCCAAAACCAATGAAGGTTTTCTGATACAAAATAAAAATTGCACTTTCTTACTTCTTTGATCTCTTTTAGTGACAAATATTTTCAGACAAGAATAGAGAAAATATATACAGAAGACTTTGATTACAACTCAAATAATCTCTATTTTCCTCTAATTTTCTCTTCAATACAGGAAGCTTAGCATATGAAATTAGCTCTTCTTTAGCTTCAAGCATCAACTACTTGAATTTAAAATGGAATAATTTCATATCCCATTTAATATTAAGGAGAACAATTAGAGTTATAATTATGAATAAGTATGAGATATTTTTAATGATTTTTTTGGTAACACAGTTTGCAGTTTTAAGTAAATGATTCTGGATTGTTTTTAACTCCACTAACTTCTAAAAAAATAGGAATTTTTTTTCCTTTTTTCTCTTACTCATTTCCTGTTCATCATTAAATGCTGTGTTGCTCTTCTTAATGCTGGCTTAAGGAAGGCATAGTTTCGCAAGGTGCAGCTCTTAATCTAGGTCAGGCAAAGGCATTGTCAAACACCTGACCGTGCCTTAAGCATTAGTGGTATTCAGTATTCTTAGCTGGTCAGCCATCTAAATATTGACAAAATGTTAGCTTTTACCCTCAAACAGGAGTGGGTATGGTCTGTCTGGCACAGCCTTAAGCAAAAGTTCAGCTGTCAGGGAGAGGAGGTGGGAATCTATATTGGTTACAAATACTTTGTAAGATATTTGAAGGGCTTTGTAATGCCATGTTATATTTGGTGTTGGATTTTATTCAGGTATTGGTTGTTCTTTCTCTTTCATGACATAAGGCCACATGCATCATCCTCTAACAGAAAAAGATCAAAAAGAAAGCAAGGAAAACTAATGTGCAATAGCATATTTCATACTTTGAGACCATAAAGGAGTTGAATTATAAGAAATTTATTTAGGCCTAAATGTATTTGGTATCAGTCACTACCAGGCTTTGAGAAAACCTGATGTGCTAATAAAAATTATAAAATATTAACTCTTCTTCTTTCCCTATTTACAATTTTTTCAATAACAAAAAATCACACTGTTAGGAAATTTATTTTAAGAAGAAGTTAGAGAGGTTGCAGATATTCTACTCTCTCATCATATCAACACAAGTAAATGTTTATGTTAACATAGACAATTTTGTGGGAGAGAGACAGTCAAAGAGCTCAGAACAATCTATAAATAGTACACAGATACAAAATCCAGGGATGTAAAGTGAAGTGGGGGTGCTTTTATGATAAGTGCACCAACAATACATCCAATTGCATACTAAAGGCATACAGAAAAAAGGAGCTAGCAAGACAATTTGATACAATTTTATATTACAAGTTGTAAATTCATACTGGACTGATAATTAGGTTAACATGACAAAGGAGAAGAGGAAAATTCTTAAAAAGAATAAAGCACTCCATGTCATGGTCCAGCAAAATATACAGATATCTCTGGGTCCAGACTTTGCTGATGACTCTTTCTTGAGTTTTGACATAATTTTTCTCTTGAAGCTATGTTGGGAAGGATGGAAGAGGAAAACCTTATAAATATGATTACCTGGAAGAAGACTTTGAGAATATAGAAACTGTAGGCAAGATTGGAATGAAAGCAAGCTTTGAGATACCAAGCCTTAGTTATTGAACAACAGGAAAAAAAATGGTATGGCCAATGAAGTTAATCCCTCCTGATTAAACAATGACCTCTGCTTAGACAGGTTCAAAGTTTACACAGAACCCACTAGCTTGGCAGAAGGGGTCCAAAGAGCAGTTTTTAGGGTTTAAAATGCAACATAGTATGGTAATGCAATGATTCTTATAGGCTATATGTAAATGCTATAGGATTTGTATCGTGTACTAGATTGGTTAGTGACAATTAGAATATTCAGCACGGAAGACGATTTATTGTATTGTAATGGGAAATTCGGGACTGTTTTTTCTATCTTCTGCTATTCTATGTTTTGCTCTTCTCTTGCTGTCTTTTGGGCCTGCTCCAAGCTGCAGCTGGCAGCTTTAAGCAGGCCCCTGCACCCAGGCCCTTTGCAATAAACCGCAACATCCAAGACCAAGCGTCAGAGATCTTTTGTCACCGTTTGTCCTGACCATCCATACCACCACCAACACTCTCACAGAGCTATGCAGCAAGAGTCCAGAGGCAGCAACCATCACAAAGTGTGGTCTCAAATGGACAGGTGAAATCCATTTTCTTGGAAATGGCATGTCATCCAAGTGTTTAAATAAAAAATTTCAGACAATTATGAACTTAGGCTGTTTCATCACTCCCAAAAAGGAGTCTTTGTCGACTGGATTTCCAAAGGAGTTTTGGAGGAAGCATACTTTTAAAAAGTCAAGTCTAAAACTTTCTGGACTCTATTGCCTAGGAAACAATATTTTCCAATAGAACTTTGTATCCTTATGCTTTTCACAGGAGAGGTGCTTTTGGAAAGCAGCGTTTTTGTTAGTGTGTGTTGGGTTTGATCTTGTCATAAATTGAATAATTTGTTAAACAACATTTAAGAACAGGAATTTTCTTAGCTTCTTCTGCCCTTTATGAATATGGCAGGTAATTTGAAAATCCTATTAAAAAGAATCTTAAAATCCTACTAAAAGTTTGCCATTTGCACCTGCCCATTTTTCACAGGCCCATATGGAGATAATTCACATGGGATATATCTCCTTTTTCAGACCATGACTTGTTATTCACAAGTGAAGGCAGTACTACATATCTACACTGATCAGAGTAAGGGTGCAAAAATACTGCATTTAGGCAAAGTTCAGTTACCTGGCTCCTTCTTGATAGGAAGTAAATTTTTCTCATCATTTTTCAGCTCTCTTTTATGTACTTAGTCAAATCAAAGTAGCCCATCATATTACAGATTTATCCTGCTTTTAAGATGGATATTACTGGAAAACAAGCTACTTATTTTTAAATACATAACATAAGCCTAACCAAATCAAAAGTGTTTCCTTTATCTTTACAGAACTAAAATTCTTAACTCAACAATGTATTGCAACAATATCACAACAATGTTACTTCTTTTGCTATTGGGAATTAGCACATCTTTTAAAAACTTGATAATTTGTACTTTCAGAAAACAATTTCAGCATAGAGATTTTCAGCTAAAGATATGATTTTCACCTCTTTGTAATTGCGCATTATTCTTTTTAATCGCTGAAACATTAATTATGCAATGAAAAAGTCTACTATAGCAACAATAATAGACATTTTAAATACAACTTGAACTAGAAATATTTTTTCTTATATTGACATAAAAGTGCCCAGAATGTAGTTCTAAGAAGAAAGGAAAATAAGAGAAACCAACCTGTTTCTGAGATTTATTTTTGTGCTTAAATCTGCTCCCAAATTAAAAAGAATTGCTGATGTCAGGTGGGTCAAATCTCCTGAGAATTAATTGGATTTTCTGCTAAGGAATTCATCTCTCAAGAGATTTCTGGCCATCATTATCATGTAAAAAACTTACTATACCTTACATATTCAAACCTTTCAAAGCATACATAAGGGTGAGGTGGGGGAAAGTGGGGAAGGGAAAAGCACTATGGAAAAGGAGGACACAACACGCTGCCCTTTGGAGGTTACTGTAGGACAGGAGTGCAACAATGCAAACCCAGGGTAAGCTTTGGCCTTCACAAGAAACCAAATTTCCCTACATCCAGGGTTCTGAATGTGCAATGCTTTGTTTTCTCCTATTCCTGCATTCCAGCTCAGCAATGTTGCTGAAACAGATCTGTGAGTGGAAAAATAGATACATTAAACAGAGTTCCTGTGATTCCCTTAGTATGAACAGTGACAGAAATAATGTTGGTACACTATGCAGCAATTAAGACGCATATGTAATTTTTTTTATCCCCTCAAGAAATGCAGCATACTTCAATTTATGCAATAATCTAAAATGGTTATTTTTAAATATATCAGAATTTGTTTTCTGTGCATGCTTTTATTTCATGTTGCAGTTTGGTTGGTTTTCTTAAAACAAGGAACTGCAAAATAAACTCTTAATATTTATAATGACTGTAATAACTACTAGTCTTATACTGCTTCCCACCATGGTCTTGAGTTACATTAAGAGCAGCTGTACCAAAAAAATATTTATGATCCACAAAAGTGAGGTGAACACACCGCTGCCACGTTCATTAAACATAAATTTGTTCTCAAACAGTAAATGCAGAAACATGACAACAGGAAAAAACTCTGAGGGCGTTGTCATCAGCTGAGAAAGCAATGGGACAAGGAAATAGTCCTGAGGAAGAAATTGTGGTGGCATTGACAAAGGCAACCCACTTTTATTCACACAGATGTCTCTGCTGCCAGTACAGGCAGGCAATGACACTGTTACTGGATGTGAGAAGACTCTGGCTTATGAATGCATCGACAGTGTGGAAGTGACTGGTCAGGCTGCATCTTCACTTTCTGCTCACCTTCACACCAGCGTGCTCTGCAATGGCAGGGTTTTGAACCAAGGCAAAACAGAAAAGGGGGTGGGGAGGAGGGGTATTCAGCAGCTACAGGGAGAAAAGAAACAGTAGGTGATTACTAGGGCTGACATTTATCATAAGAAACAGTTTAGAGCCAAAACTTCATCCTGATTGCTCTGATTTCCTCAATTTACACTAAAGTAAATGTAAATTAAAATGAGTAATATGTGATATATGTCAAAGACCTTCATTAAAGAGATATTGTAATTCACTACCATTTTACTAATTTGCTCACTTGTGGCTTTCAGCACTTTTCAAGTTCTGGTTATAATCTTCTTACTAATTGTTGACTGCAAGCAGAATAAAGTTATACAGCTAGCATAAGGACTCCCAGAGAGAAAAATATTTGCTTTCTGTGATAGATCCAAACTGTTTTGTATACCATCATTTGTCTTCAGTTTAGAAAAGAATGGAATATCATAGTGCAGTGATGATGTGAGGAAAGAATTGTGTTTACTATGTTATACAGTTATATTTTCACATTTTTGGTATTTTCTGTGAAAATAAAATTATTCTGATTTTTAATGTGGTTGTTTATCTTTTAATATTAGGGTTAAACAATCATCTTATAATGATCAGTTTTATAATATTTAATATTAGTTAAATTTTATTCAAATTCTGGCTTTCTGTACTAGAAACTATTTTTTATACCATAGGTTTCAATTTTTAACTATCTGCTGCTGGAAACAGCTGCATTAGAGAATCCATTGGTATTTGAAACAGCACTAATTTTCTTGCTAATGTCTGGAAAACACATCATGGTTTCAAGCATTACTTGTTCAGTACTATTTGTAGGCTGGAGAGCCCAAACAACTCCACTACACTGCTACCCATAGGTTTCCCCTACCTATGTGTCTGAGACTTTTCTGTTGTTTCTCTTTCCTGCTTTCTCTTCCTCTTTAGATCAATATTCAGGACACCTACTACACCATAACACTTTTTCCTCTAATTAATTTCCATCTTCTGTGGTTTACCAGACTTCTAATATAACAGGGAAAGCACAAATCACTATTTTTCTTCCCTACTCAGCTCTCTCCAATTGTCTTTTGTCCTCAAAGTCTTAAGTGCTGTCTTTTTGGAAAAACACAGACACTGCTTGTACATGTATTTGAAGATTCCAGCTCCCAAACAGCAAAGACACTTAACTGGACAGAACCTTTAAAAATTCAACAAGAATAGGATCTAGAGCTGCTCTTTTCTAAAGATGTAGGCCAATAAACCTCAGATACTTTTTGTGGGTCAAAGCTTGTTCTTATATAAATAGGGTTAAAGCTGTTTCAAAATTAGGAAAAAAAAAAGAAAAATTGTTCATTTTTTTTTTCTACAAATTATCCTAAAATCCTTTAAGACAGTTCTGTATAAACAGTATTTGCTTCACAATCTAAAAGCACAAAATAAAGAAATGGTAAGAACAGACTAAAAATAAAATCTTTCTTTTTACTTTTTTAACTCATAGAGGTATTTAGATTCCCCATTAGAAAGCTAATATACATTCTGATGACAGAATATTATTTTCATCACTTATAAGTGTAAGATTTTCTCCAAGATTCTTTTCTGAGCTCTCTTTCTCTATAATTATTCAGCTAGCATAGTTCTTCAGAAAGAGAGCAGATGGATTAAATAAGCAAGCTGATTGAAAGAAATGGATTATATAATAAAGTATAAATGCATATTGGACTTAAATAATGAGAACAATTTGCTTTCAAATTGCAGTGCTTTTTTTCATCAAAGGCAAAATAAAGTCTTTAATATTTCACTTCTGAATCTTGTAGATGAGAAATCTACAATGGCTCTCCACAGGACACCAGATCAAAACAATACAAATTAACCATGAGTCTAATTTTAAGTTAACAGCTAAAACTGCTATAACTATTGTAACTCTTATAACTGAGTTATAGTTCATTTAAACAAACACATATTCTAAAGTACACAATAGATATTTTAAAATGGTAAAACACAGCTTGTATGCTGTTTGCCTCATTATAAAATAATTACTGAAAATGAAATTCTACTAAGTCTTTTCAAAGTTATTTAGTAAAATTAAATTTCATTAAACATTATTGGATTGATGATATTATCAGTGTTACTGAAATATGAAGGGAATTATGTCTGTTAGGGTTCTTACATGAATAAGATCCATAATGACCCCTCTAACCCATTTGGTAATCTACAAGCTTTATTATATGGTAGTTTAGGAGATTAAGACTATTTATATCAGAAATGCAGAATGAAGAAGCATCAGCAACACCAACTGAAATAGATGAGTATTTGGTGTTCTCAAGTAAGAGAACTCCTTTGTGTATGAGGTTATGATCAAGCATTCATTATCATGGGTCACTGGCAGTCATCTGAAATGCAATGACCTGATTTGATTTTTCCATAACATTAGAGATATTGCAGCAGATTATCCTTAGGGCTGATACTTCTGTCCCTTGTTCTTTTCCCAGAATGAACTTAGCAAATATGTGTGTATAAAAGTCAGCTAGTGAAGTATAACCTCTAAAATTATTTCAAAGCAGAAATAACTTCATAAAAGACTAGAAAAATCTCTCAATGAAGATGAAAATAAAAAAGAAAAATCCTTTCAAGCAGGACTTCAGTGGCTTAAGCCACAAAGTCCATACTTACCAGTTCCTTATATTTAAAAACTAAACTGGGTGTCACCTTTTGTTAACTGAAGGTTCCTAAATCTCTAACTTTCTGCCCATTACTCTCTTTGCTGTTTCCTGCCTAGACCACATTTAGAGACAGCAGGTGAGTGCTCTGACACGTCACACAAGTACATATCCCTAGGCATCATCTCTCTGAGAACTCTTCTGTATAGAAGAGTTCCTTCTCTCTGTTAAGGTCAACTCAAGATGACCTCTGAATTCTGGATCTGGAGCAAAGGATGGAAGGTGTCATCTGGAAACCAACCAGACATGAAGAAAGGGAAGGTCATATAAACTGCTTTTCATTTTGGTTGCTATAACTCTGCACTCAACAAGTCAACTTTTTCCAAGCTCTAAATTGCCTAACATAAACTAACATAACACGTTTATTTTCTTCCTCATGAACATGTATAAGGCCCTATTGGCAAAGTGTAATTTTGACTTCATATAATTTGCAAATTTAGAAAAGCACTTAATCCTGAAATACTACATATTTTTAATTGTGCCCTTACTAGCTATTATCATCAGATATGACAAATTTAAAAATATGCATTGATCAGCATTATTAAACAGGTTGGACTACTTTAATAAAAAATTCTATATAAACTATAGAGCTATATAATTTCTATATTAACTGATATATTTTTCCTAGAAACTTCTCCATTAAATTAAATTGTATATTATTCTAGGCTTATAAAGAAAAAAATACATATTCAGAGGTGTTTATTGGTGTGAAAAAAAAAAAAAAGCATTTAAAAAAAAAATAATTTCTAGATAGTTCAGACTTTGAGAATCCAAGGGACACTTCCAATCCAACTGGCCTTATTCTTATGGTTGACTTCAACTTGATAAAATCAATTGAGAGGATCCCACAGCTGGCATAACCCAGACTAGTAGATTCCTAAAAAATTAGATGACAGCTTGATGGTAAGGGTACTAAGGGAGCCAACTCAGAAAGATGCCCTCCTTGATCTTTTTGTCAACAGAGAGGATCTCGTGAGCGAAGTGGAGTTTGGTGGCCATCTTGGCCACAGCAACCATGAAGCAACCAAGATTAAAATCCCTGTTTACAGAAGGAAAAATGCATCAAAAGCTCAGCTCTGGACAAGAGGAAAAGAAACTTCAGGCTGCCCAGGGAATTAGTAAGTAAAGTCCCCTGAGATAATATTTTGGCATATGCTGGGCCATCAGTACCAGTCACTTTTTAATTACCTCCTAAAAGCACAGGAGCAACAAATTTCTAAATGTTGGAAGTCATGCAGGCAAGGCAGAAGATCACCTTGGCTGAGCAGGTATTTTCTCTTGGGAATAAGATAGAAAAGGATGCCAAATGGAAACAAGGTTAGGTGACATGGAAAGAATACAGAGATGTTGCTTGCCAGAGTAGGGAGAAAATGTGTGTATCCAAAGCTCATTTGGAGTTGAAGCTGGAAGAACTGTGGGGTACAATAAAAAGTGGGTTTTTTTCAACTATATTACTGGCACATGGGGAAATAATATCAGTCCATTACAGAATGGGGATGGCCACCTCACAAACAGGGACATTGAAAAGACAGAGATGTTTAATGCATTCTTTGCCTTCATCTTCAACATGGAGGGTGGACCAAGGGAGTCTCAGTGTCCTGATCTGGAGAGACTGTGAGATTGATCAACTTCCAGTTTACCCTGAAATTTTGTAGGATCTGCTCCTTCACGTAGATCCCTACAAATCTATGGTGTATGATGGAATTCACTCAAGAATCATCAAAAAGCTGCTGATATCATTGCAAAGCCTCTCTTGATAATTTTTGAGTGGTGTCAGGAATCCAGAGACCTCCCAGCTGACTGGAAGCTAGTGAACACCCCAATTTTAAAGAAGGGCAAGAAGGAGAAACCCAGAAACTACAGGCCTGTCAGTCTCACTTCAGTGCCCAGGAAAATCATGAAAAAATTATTCTGGGAGGTATTGAAAAACACCTGGAGGACAATTCAGTCATTGGTCACAGCCACTATGGCTTCATGAGTGGAAAGTACTGCTTGTTGAACCTGATTCCCTTCTATGATAGGCTAGCTTACCTAGCTGATGTAGGAAAGCCAGTAGGTGTAATCTTTTTGGACTCCAGCAAAGCTTTGGGTACTATCTCTCACAGGATTCTTCTGGACCAAATACCCAGCAGCCAACTGGATAACTGTGTTGCGTTGTGTTGTGGGTGAGCAATCGGCTCATGGATCAGGCACAGAGAGAGACAGTGAATGGGGTGACATCAGACTGGTGTCTGGTCACTTTTAGGGTTCCACAGGGATCCATCCTCAGGCCAGTTCTCTTCAACAGAGGGATTTCATTTCATTAGTGACTTGGATACAGGAGTCAAAGGGATACTAAGTAAGTTTGTTGATGACAAGTGGGAGGACATGTTGACTTCCTCAAAGGCAGGGAGGCCCTATAGAGAGGGCCTCTGAATTAGAGGACTGGGGAGCTCTATGAAGTTTAACAAGGGCCAGTGCTGGGTTCAGCACCTGGGCCAGGGCTGAACCGTGGCAGCACCGTGGCTGGCTGTGTAGAATGGGGAATGAGAAGCTGGAAAGCAGTATTGTGAAGGGGGTTCCTGATCAGTGCCATGTTGAGCATGAGCCAGCAGTTCCCTGGCAGCCAGGAGGGTCACCTGTGTCCTTCAGGACATCAGGCCAGCCAGGGAAGAGAGAGGACTTTCCCACTCTGCTCTGCACTGAAGTGGCCTCACATCAAGTCCTCAGGCAGTTCTGGGTGGCACAATATAAAAAAGACATTAAGCTATTAGAGAGTGTCCAGAGGAGGGCCACAAAGACGGTGAAGTATCTGGAGGAGAAGCCGTGTGAGGATCAGCTGAAGGGTCTTGGTCTGTTCGGTCTGGAGAAGACTGAGGGGAGACCTCACTGCAGACTTCAGCATCTTCACAAGGGGAAATAGATGAGCAGGTACTGAAACTCTCTGTCTCCTGGCCAGTGACAGGACTTGAGGAAAGAGTAAGGGAAGTTTCAGGGGAAGTTTAGGTCAGCTATCAGGAAAAAGTTCTTCACCCAGAGGGTGTTTGGGCACTGGAACAGGCTCCTCAGAGAAGTTGTCATGGCGGAGTTCATGAAGTGTTTGGACAATGCTTTCAGACACAAGGGTGACTCTTGAAGATGTTCTGGGCAGGTCTAAGTTTGATCTTGGTGATCCTTGTGTGTCCCTTCCCACTCAGGATATGATTCTACAACTCTATGGTAACTTTTCTATTAAATCCTTCCTTCTCCCATAAAATGATTTTGCACAGAAGAAAAAAACCAAATCCAAACACGCTCCTCTTCTACTACCCATTTAGAAGGAAAAAACACTCTTACATGTACTTACATATACTCTTATTCTCAGGCACTTTTATAGAACTAGACTTTCACATGAAATGTTGTGAAGCCCTCAGTTATGCTGTTTCGCATCTGTGTGTTTCACATTACATCCAACATCCAACTTCATCTTATGAATGTTCCATGGAATATTGTGCTTGGGAATTGATTTTTATGGTGATAAACCCCAAAATTTTATTCCACTCTACATATTTCTTTATTTCACTAGAGGTAGTTCAAAATATTTGACTAGAAAGTAGAACTTAAATATCAGACTATCACTCATATTTTATAGTTACTAAAAATGTACTGAACTTATTGTGAAATAATTAGTGATTTCACCTGTTTGGATACAAAGCTAATTCCTTTAAGGTGATAAATATATTACTCCTCTCAAAACATTTTAAATTTTTAATTTATATGCACATTCAGCCTTTTTTTAACAGCCATTAGTACCTTGGGAAAAACATTTTTATTAAGAGATTTTTAAAGAAATTGCTTAAATGCTAGTTATTATCTTGCCTGAAATAACTGTTTAATATATGCTGTACTATTCTAGTTTTCAATTACATTAAGAGTGGGATGTTGAAGTGGTAAATAATTTAAACATCTTTAAATATTGTTTTCAAACCAAGTTTAATCTTCCTGTTATTGACAGATATTTATTTTTGATATTTTGCTCTGCACTCCATTTCTGTGAAATGTACTACAGAAATGGAGTGTTTATGTTGCTGAAGGAAAGAAAAAGGTGTGTAAGAAGTAATTTTTTATTTCACATTATGATTCGCATATATTATTGATGGGATTTTTTAATACTGGTATTGACTTTACCATTAGATGACTATTTTCTCTCTGGAAATATTGGTGATTTTTTATTTTATTTTGAAATACTGAAACAATTTATAAAGGCTATAACTGTGCTTTTGTCAGTTGGATTCAGGTGATAGTAGAGTTAAAATTCAGAGAAGACAAAAATATTTTTTAAGATGTTACTGCAATTAAAGTTATATGTGCCAAAGAATGTTTCTAGCTGTCAAACATCAGAAGAAAACTCAAAAACATGTGTCTAAAATTTTAAAAGAAGTTTTCAAATTATTAGATCTATGGATTAACATTTTTTACTTCTTAATTCTCAAGAGAAATTTGGGAGATGCACTTTGCCTCAACAGCTTTCCTTTCAAAGTAAAAACTCACTTAAATCTGTTGTTTTCAATATGCCAGTATATACTCTGCCACTGAACCATTTGCACAGTACTCATTAAAATAAGTGGAGTCCCAATGTCAAACAATTTAATTTAGTGAGTTCTGGTGACCTGACTGATGCTTGTATCCACTAGGTTCACAAAAATATTGCAAGGCAGAGACAAATATCAAACAACACCTCTATCTTTTGCACTTTATTAGCATGTAGAAGCCTCAGTCAGGGCAGCAACAGATTGCTGACTTAACTCACAAAAAATTATAGTACTCATATAAGAGGACAGCAAATTCAGTCCTGTACAACACATGGGATAAGTGGTTTCCTGATGTTTTTCTAACAAACTACCAGATGTTTCACTGATCATCAGTGGTATTTAATTTTCTAGTCATCAGTAGGACATCATTGGTGTTGCACTCCATAGTGACTCCCATACTGACCCTGGGACTCTTTCCAGTTTTGTGCCAAAAGCTTCCCTACATATGGATCTGCAGGGAAGAGGGTATAGCAGAAAGGGAAATTAGACAATTCCTCGTGGCCTTTTGCTCTATGTGGATATGATTTCCATCCCCAGTGCAGCATTGCAGCTGTTCTGTAATGGGAACAATTTGCTAGCAGGACAGCAGCAGGAGATAACAGACAAATGACAATAATAACAGTATGATATCCTCCCACCTCTGTAGAAGAGATAAGAAGGTGGCTTTTTTTCTGCCCCTTTCTGTTTGGGGCAGTTTATTTAGACAGCTCGTACTGCTTGCAGACAGTTTGAAATCAGGAGCCACCCAGCTGAAAGAAGGAAGTAATTATTGGATGATGCAGGCAGCAGACATTAAGGAAGAATGAACTACTATGATAAATACAAAATGTTTCCCTAAGTCCATTATAGCACACAAAATGTGTTTACTCTCTAGGAAGTTACCACTCAGGTAGGGATAGGTCAGCATCAACATATCCTGAGTGTTGCTGACTTCAGTCTTCCAGATCCCTGTTTTATTTCCTTAGTGCTATAAATATTTTCTGGTAGTACTTATCCTGTTGAATCCCTGTCTTGGGAACTGCCTTATTTTCAATAGTCAGGATTCTGTCTGCCACTCTCACTGTTTTTCTTAATCTTTACTTGCTCCACTCTGCAGATTTTCTTTCAGGTTTTTTTTCCCCCACCCTAGAAACATTCTCAGAAATTTAAGCCTCGTCTGCACATATATACTTCATGGAAACCAGGTCTTGGTCTCTGGCCCTTCATGAAAGAAAATAAAATGTGATTTCAGTGAGGATCAATTTGGCAAACTTTGCTCCATTTCCTGCATTTCATGTCATCTCATACCATTTTCTTATTTTCTCTTCAGTGCAGGTTTTTTTTTTTTTTTTTTCCATTTCATCAATATTGTCTCCTGACTTTTCATTTGACTTTGTTCTCTAATTTTGGGATTTCACTAAGGTTAATTTGAGCAAGTTTCAGTCCTTTTCACTGTACCTTATTTCATACCAATACATTTGGTTATAGTCATTCCATTTCTTGTTTTTTCAACTGCATTTTATTTTATCATGTCTCCTTTCCAGAATGTTACACTTTCTTGTTACACTTTCTTCTCTGTTTTCCCTGTATAGAAATTCTTCCTATGAGGAAAGGAAATGAAATTATGATTTCAATGAGGATCCATTTAGCAACCTTTGGTCCATTTCCCTGCACATCATGTCATCCCATGACATTTTATTGTTTTCCCTTTTATTTAGGGATTTTGGTAAGTATAATTTTGCAAGGTTTTGTCCAGTTCACTTCAAATAAAGAACACCCTACTGTCCAAAGCCTTCTTTCTTCTTCACACCACCCATGTGCTGGGCAGCTCAGTAAAGGGCTGCTTTTACAGTTCTGTGTGTGGTAAATCATACACTTGGGACTAGGCTTGAAATAAGCACAAAGCCTAGAGTCCCAGGGACACTGCAACTACAAAAGGCATGCCAAAGGGAGCATGGCACTGCCCCAACACTGCTCCTTTAACACTTTTCTGATTGGCATCACTCATGTGCTTGGCACCTCAGCAAAAGGCAGCTTTTACTGCTTTGCTTAGGGTTAGGCTTAGGGTTAAAGTTGAGAAAACAAAATACCCAGAGCTCCAGAGACACTGCAACTACAAAAGGCATGCTAAGGAGAGCATGGCAGTGCCCCAGCATTGTTCCCTCCACACCTTTCTGCTTGGCACCAGCCTAAGCCAAAAGCTGCTTTTAACTCTCTGCTTGGGATTAGGGTTACGCCTAGGGTTAGGAAAATGGAGTGACTACAGCCAAATGTATTGTGATGAAATGAGGTGCATGAACAGGTCTGAAACTTACCATAAATAACTTCAGTGAAATTTCAAAATCAGGGAATAAAGTCAAATGAAAAGAGATGAAACTGATGAAATGAAATGATTAGGAAAAAAAAATCCTGCACCAAAGGGTACACAATAAAATGCCACGGGATCACATGCAGTGCAGGGAAATGGAGTAAAGCTTGCCAAATTGAGCCTCATTGAAATCTTGAACACTGAGAAGAAAGTGTTGTAAACACTCTGAAAAGGAGATAAAATAAAATGCAATTGAGAAAAAACAAAATTTGGAAATCGAGTGACTACAACCAAATGGATTGTGATGCAATAAGTTACAGGGAAAAGCAGAGCTCAGAGACCCAGACCCTTGGGATTCAGGGATTTGGGATGGGGATGCGACAGCTTGTGGATGGGGATAATATGTATAGCGTGGAGAATGCCATGTTCCTTTGGAGTGTCCCTATTTGGGCTTGTAACCTGCAGCAACACTGCCCCTCCTCTGTTTCTCACACCAGACAAGAAGACTGTAAATCAGTACTTTGTCACACAGATTAAATAAGTAAATGCCTAACCAAAATTTTTCTCAGACAAAGAAAGTGACATAATTAATCACAGAAAGAATATTGGATTACAGGGTCAGGATAATCCTAGGTATTTTTCAAAATTGAACCAAGAAATACTAAATGTTCTCTTGTTTTGTGATTGTTTAGGATTTTTTTTGGTTTTTTTGTTTGGTTTTTTTTTTTTAATTTTATTTTTTTATTTTCTTTTACAATAGGAAGGTCATAAAATGTACAAGTGTAATAAGATGCATTTTTCTCATATTTTTCTTAGGTGATTTTCTCCACCCATTAGATAGAGACAGGCAGGACCATTGGCAGCAGCCAATTCCCATGACTACATTAAAAGTTCTTTTAAATAACCTGAAGTTTAAAAAAAAAAATATATGCATGCAGTAAAGCTTTTATCAAAAAAAACGAGTACTTTTTTAAAAAAAAATAAAAATAAAAAACAGAGATTGTGGCAACCAGATTTGAAAATAGGAAAGAGTTAACAGCTTCATCAAATTTTAAATAAGCAAAGAGACATTAGTTCTAATCAACTGCTTAGAGGCTGTCCAGTAAAATCAAAACACCTTAAGCACAGACCTGAAGTTTCTGGTGGTCCTGTTGTGTTGTCTGATTTATTTCAGACCTCAGTAACCTAATTTCCTGAATAATAACCTTGTGAGTTTATTGTTGCTTTGTACTTATTTCTGAATAGGTTTATGTGCAAGCTTTACTGTTTAGCAGTTCCTATGATAGTTTGTCTAATCGTTTCAAACAGCTTTTCAGGAATTACATTTGACCATGATTTATGAAAAACAAAGATTTATAGAAGTAGATAATAGTTTTTATGACACCATCTGAAGTGACTGGAGAAAGCAACAGTCACACAGGTTTGCTTGCATGTTGAAAAGATTGCTTGTTGTATATCTCTTCGAAAACATCAATTTGTCGTAGTAAAGGTATTGTCTTCTACTATAAACCTTGTTTTGTTTGTATCCATTAATCTATCATTTCCACACCTAGACCATTTCCTCTAAACAGAGTGTAAGAATGGCTTACGAGTTTTAATTCTGTCTTATTCTGGTTGACTCCATATTAGCTCTTAAACAGAGATCTAGTTTATGATACTATTGATGAATATGTAGAGACTATACGTTTTAAATTATCTTTGGAAAGGTGATATTTTTTAAGCAATATTCTTCCATGGTATGGGGTTATTTCCTCATATTCTGAAGGACTCCAAGTTGGAAAACACAGCATTATTATTTTATAGACCAGGCAGTTAAATCAAAAAGAATCTAAATGACTTTTCCAAGACCCCAGAGTAGACCTTTGGCAAAGCAAATATTTATTATTGGTAGGTTTTTTTCTATCTTGAAATCACAAAATGATTCTTCCTTTCTAATGCAAACTGACTCAAAAGGAAAATGACATTTTGAAGAAAAGTTGGGGGAGAGTGGAGTGGGGTTTTTATTAATTGCATTGTCTTTTCAGTTTTTAGTTTACTTTTTTTTTTCTCACCTGTAAAACTGTTTGATACCTTTCACTTTTTCTATGATTCCAGTAAAATGCTCCTTTTCCCTGATCAATATGTCCACTCTTTTTTCTTTTATCATTATTTTTTAAAGATACTTATTTTTATTTTGTCATTATGGTTACAATTAAGACAGTAATTAATCTATTTACTTTGAACTATTATACAACATTTTTTCCTCTGTGTCTGCCTTTTCTAATAAATAGTACAGCCCATTTAATAATTTTTCTCTATATTCAAATTTAAACAGAAGTGTGTATATCTTTTAAAAATATTGCAGTTCTTGATGTATTATATACTGGTTTCTTTATATGCTCATTGATTTATAGAAGGACTCTGTCAAGAAGTATATGTAGATAGATTTTGTAACCATAAAAAAGAATAGAGAAATTCTGTGGAATTATTTTGGAGAATTTATCTGAGAAAGGCTTCTGAATATTCTGCTTAACATTCAATAATTCAGGCCAAATAACTTTCAAAAAAACAAATGGCTTTTGTTTTGCAAGCTTGTCTGACATCACTGCCGCAAATTTTTTGGTCTGTGCAAGCCCTATTTCTTTGATCACTGACATTTCATCATGCCAGCTTCCTCTTTCTGGATTACAATTCATCTCAGCCTATGTTTTTGGTACCCCTATTTCAGAGCACGTGCAGCTGTAGTCTGTGAGGGCTAGTACAAGGAGGCTGTGATGTTCAGCAGGTATTGTTCACTGCTCAGGAGGATCTTTCTCAGATCTTCCACTGCCTTACTTCAAAACTTCGAGCAAGCCACTTTATCTCTGTTTTCCAGTCCTATTTTCCTCTTATTTCTCAGCTATATTTGCCTTGGGAAAGGTATTTGTGTCTCATAGTGTGTGATGTAAAGATACCAATCACAAGAAGGTTTTCTGATGCTGTAATTCCAGCATCAAAAACCACCAACACTACACAGAATGAAAGTGTCACATTCCTTTAGTGAGTCTCTGGGTGCCCCTCAGCTTGCTTTGTGCTCCTGGAGCCAGAAAGAGGTTTCCCATTGACTTCAGTGAAAACTGGTTAAAATGAGTACCAATCCCTGGTAATCACAGTTCAAAAGCAAAAATGCAGTACTAAGAAGGAACATTTTACTTTACCTTTTTTCATATGCATATTTTATTGTTACCTAATTTTGATTTGTATATCTATATGATAACTAGGTTTAGTCCCATTCAGTTGTTGTTTCACAATTAATTAAAAGGGAAACAATTTCACACAGATAGAAAAATCAAAACTTTTACTGTAAGAAACTCCTCATTCATAAATTAAATTGTCCTGTGGTATAAGAAGGGATCAATATCAGTGTGGTGGATTTTTTTTTTTTAATTCTCTGATTCACTATAAAATAAAACTTTTTTTTTTTTCATCTTTAGTTAAAATTTTTACCTTCCCTACCTTGTCTTTTGATTGTTGTGTTTGAGCAGTAATTCTGCTGGGAGAGTATTCCTCATTAGCATCTGGAAAATTTCCTTTAGGATCAATAGAGCATCATTATTTTGATGTTTCACAATATATGTCTTTAAAGAAATGTGAGAGGGGATAAATTTGTAAGTCTACTTTTTTGTTTCATTTATTTCTTTTACCTGTGAATATTTTGAACCTTTGCTACAGCTTCAAAAATTCCCTTCAAATAGGGAGATAATAGTTACTGTAACATATTTCACATTTGAAAATAAGTTGATGGAGGCTTTAAAGGTGTCTAGCAATGCTGGTCAATCGACAGCTGGTGAATTACCTTGGAGTCCCTTGTTTCAGGTTGCATTTAGCCATACTTAGTAGTAAATTTCAATTTTTATTGTACAATAGGATAAAAACTTTTTAAACAGTTTAAACAACTATTTCTTTATGAAAAAATGTCCAAGAGCTTTGTAGTTTTTGCCTTCCAGTACACAGGTCAGCTGGTAGTTCTTAAAAACTACTGCTGTTATCAGGACCATAGTTCAAGTTATTTAATTGTCAGTATGCATGCAAAATCAAGTACCCCTGTACTGTACTTGCAAAATGAAGCAACAAGTGAGGAGTGACCCCTAGGAGTGATCCCTGAAACACTGTTTCAAAACACCCATTAGCTGAGGAGACAGCACTGCATTGCCTTTTACGTGTACATTGGGAGAATAATTCTGTTTGCTCTAGCAACTCACAGAGTCATTTCTAATCAGACTCCTGTGGTGCCTTTGACCAGTGGTTGGTTACTCAACAGAAGAGAAATTCAAATTAAAACAGATTTGAGAATGGGAATACAGCACCTCAACAGTACAAAATTCTTATTTTCCCTTTCTTTTATTCTTGTCTTTACTTCTGAGTCAAGAGATGTGTGTCTGAAGAGAAGGAAGAGCATGACTACTTAAAGGCTGTTCTGAAACACAGATGGAACCTGGCGGTTTTTATTTTTTCCAAATGGGAGAAGGAAAACATACCAAGTATATTGCATGTGCAATCTCCACTGCAATGAGCCTATAACGGATCCTGGCTGTAAACTCTGAATATGCCTGATAGAAGCAATAGTTTGAATCTTAAATAATAAAACAAAGAGTTCTTCACTGCTCTTTAATCCCCTCTGGGAAGCCCAGTTAATTAGAGCTGTTTATTACAACTTGATCAAAAAGCCTAAATTCTATGTGTCCTACATCTAGCTACTACAATATTCTCTGTCATTGAACCCTCATGAGGCCCTGAAGACTTTGACTTGGTAATGCAGCCATCAAAGAGATAGACTAACTTACTCTTTAGTCAAGCCGTTTGTTTCAAGGTGCAGTACAAAACATGCTCTAGGCTTCCCAAGGCTGCAGTCTATTTCCTCCATAACTTTATTCCAAAAGCCTCCTTGCCATACTTAATTTAGCATTTGAATCAAATTATGTTATAACAAGACTGGTGTGGAGGATGTAGGTTTCTTATTTAGCACGGAACATTAGTTGGTCCTTGAGCAGCTGCTGTTATCAGTCCTGAGTTCCAAATAGGTGACCCAGGCACACACATGCGCAGATAAGCTCATGGAACATCAAGATGAAGCAGTTAATTAAGAAGGGGAATGCACAAATCAAAAAGAAAAGAAAAAAATTGAGCACTTACAGCTGCATTTCTGTCTTAATCATGAAGAGAAAATAGTTGCACTACAGCAGCTTAACTATCACTACTTTTTTTAATGAGAAGTGTGATCACTGATGAATATTTTCTTACCTGTACTTGTTAAGTATTAGCTGTAACCATGATCATTATGAGATTAAGCTTATAAAGTCCAAACAAAAAAATCATTTGCCTGGATTTTCATCAGCCATACTGACAGCTCATGCTGGAAACAGTAATGATTCAAATCTAATCATATAAAAGAAAATAAAATTCATCTGTGAGTAATTTTAAGACCTTTTGCTATAAGATTCTACACTTTAAGAAAAGCCTCTGTTGGAATAATAAACTGGGACAGGCGGCATCTTACCCTGTGTTCAACTCCCTTTTATCTCATAAAACACAATAAAAAATATAAAATAGCTAACTCCTAAGCAACTGTTTTTGAAATTCAAGCTAAGAAAATGCATGCATTTCTCAAGCCCTTTTTATTTTTGTCTGAAAGCAATAAGTTTTCATTCCACCTAAGAGATTCTTGCGGCTTCTGCTCCAATCATACGAGGTTTTTTATCAGGCAGTTTTAAATATCAATTGCTGCCATTTTATACTAAAGATAAAGCTTGCAAATGATGTCTTAATGTCTTTGTTGATGATAGTCACTGAAAAAGCCAGATGATTTAAGCCATCTTAAATATCTCCCATAGTAGCTTCTCTCTGGAAAGGGTAAACGGATTTAATTTCCCATTTTCACATAAGTGTAAACCTCCCCCGTGACACAGAAAATCCTGTACACATGTTGAAAGCTCTGTAACTGATTTTTCTAAATTAAATTCCTCCAAAATACAAGCAAGTAGCTGGCATAGCTGTGTGGAAGCAAAAGCAAACATCCTGATTTTGAAAATAAAGTAAACCCTGAATTCAAGAGCAGACACTAGAATAGTTGTTTCATGCTCTTACATAAGAGTTCCTTTTCTCCCTAACAGCAGCATGATCCAGCATCTCTATAAAAATGGTTAAGGGACTGCAGGTGTGCATCAAAAGCCATCAGCCCTGATCCACACCTCTCTGGAAGCTTTCTGCCACCTGGCCAGAAGCGTTTCAGCACCAGAGGTAAGGTGCTCCTTGGCACTGTTCTCTCACGGTACTGCTTTGAAACTGAAACACGAGCAATGGCTGATTGTACAAGCAATTTGATCGGTATCTGTCACTCAGAGGGTCTTGTGCAAAGGGCTCAATAGCACACCAGGGCTTCCCAAAGAGCAGCCCCTATCCTTCTGCTTCTCTGGAATCAGCGTTACCCCTGAGGCTTTTTGTGTAATCCAGTGATGTGCTAGCTTTGCCTGCCTCATCCAAGAACACCTGAGGCTGCCTTGGTGCAGATTTTGTGCCTTCTTTGGAAATAAGGTGCTGTTCAGTTTTCTACCCAGTTTGATACCATGCTTCTGTAACTGCCTGTGACAGGCTGCAAAGAAGAGTCATTCACTTCCTCACTGGGGCTCAGCCTTGTGTTTCCACACAGCGGTGTTTGTGGACCAAAACAAAAAGAATAGCATCTTAGGGTGAACAGACAGAAAGGGTGGGTTTATATTTGCTTTATTTTTAACTTCGATATTCAAATGTGTTTTTCACATGAGCAGCAGATTTTTTTTGTTGTCATGTATTTGTACCATGATCTGCTAAGGCAAACCTCATAAAATTGCTGTGGTGTGACTTCTGTGTTGTAAATGATTTTTTGTCCCCTCATTTTAGTCATATGTAAATACATAGTGTTAGACTATTTAGTGAATTCATATAATCCCTAAGAGAACATAAATGTCTTGTTCTATCCCTGAAGGACACCCAGTAGATATACTTATTTACTAATATGTCCCCTGACAAAAGGGCACTTTAGTTTCAGAGATGTCTTTTTAACTGAATACTTCTTTTACAGATCCATTCCCTTGACATTGCTTACATGCCATGGTTAAACAACAAAGCCTTAACCTATATAAAACTATTAAATCATGGATAATAAAAAAGCCATAACATAAGAGAATCTACACAATAAATTACAATGAACACTATGAAGAATGTTATAATGCATGATTTTATCTTTATTGAAACACATTTCAGGCTAATTCAATCAGCAAATATTTTGACCATTGCCATCCTCATATAGGGCATTCCTGTTGGAATGATTAGAAATGGATAGGAAAGTGAAGATCTTCACCAAAGCCATGAAAGAAAGAACCCAGTAGTTGTCATTGGAAATCTTGCTGTGAATGATCTATGAATCCATATTTTTAATGATCTAGAAAACACACTGGAATTTGTATTACACTCAGGCATTAGACATATGCAGGTTTACTTCAAGATAATGTGTTATTAATTCTCAATGAAGACTGTTATTTTGTGTTTCTTAAGAGCTGAAGAAGGAGAATATAAACTGAAAAAAAAAAAAAAAAAAGTTTGCTGGAATGAAACGAGCATGAAAAAATGCCTCAGGATGGCATTTCTGTTTTTCTGCTGTTGAGTTCAAATATGTCTGCTCAGAATTAATAATGCAGGTATAGGTAAGGGATCAAATGCCATCTGTACTTTGGAATGACTAGAACACGTCAGAAAAACTTGTCAAGAGATTCTCTCTGATCCTCTCTCTTCTTTTCTCTCCCAACTCTTTCCTTTTCTTGTTCCCTATCTACTTTATTCTATTTTTCACTACCTTCTGTTGCTTGTAGATAGGAGCTTATGATAAATGTAGGTAATTCTTTTCTGCTCTATGACAGGGTAAGAAAAGAACACACTCTAATCTCTTCTAAGACAAAGTCACAATGTAGTAAGTTGCTCTGAAAATAATTTTTCTCTACTTCTGTAAATCTTTACCATAGATTCTAATAGTGTTATAAATGGTAATAGCAATAGTATTGTTACTTTTTATTTATCCTACAAAAATGTTGACTGTGTTACACATAGTGCAAATATTTGCCAACAACTCAGGAAAAGACTAACATACAATTTCAGTATAAAGGGACGGGCAACAATTTGCTGTAGAAAAGAAATTAAAATATGGCAAAGTATATTAAAATAAATTGTCAGAGGAGAATCTTCATATTGTCTGTCTGTGGCTGTTAGCATGGAACAGTCCATCTAGATATCACACCAAGAGAGAGAATTTAGACACAATATAATTCAAGGAAGTGATTATCTGAACATTTAAAAGGAAAATCTCACTAATATACTTGTCTGAACATCTGAAAGGCAGGAAAACAACTGGGCATTGATTGACTGCTGACAATTGATATATTGCTCTAGGTATAATTAAACTTTTCTCAGGCAAGAGAGAGAATATAAATTGAAATATGAGATAATAAAGGCCTGAAAAGGCAAGAGAGATGACAATGAAAATGCACATATTATTAATGATATGTAGAAAAATTGCAGTCCTTGAAGAAATAACATATAACATCTCAGCAGTAATCTCAGATTGACAAGATATTGATGGTGTTCACAGTATCTGTAAAATGAGGGAGAAGAGCTTCCTTCAAATGATATTTAGGAATTTGGTTTGACCATACATGCAAATTTTATCTCAGACACATGAGTCAGACCCAGAAAAGGAGAGGAACTGAATGAATTTTTGCAAGTGAAAATGATTATGGAAAGAAATCCAGGATTCCAGAAAAAAATCTTAGTGAACTGTTGCAGAAATGTTTGGGATACCTTGAATAGAATTTAAAGATGCACTTGAAATGGTAGCAGAATTAGGATAGGACAAAAATATGGAACCTAATAGAAAGACAAAATTAACAATAAAATACTATCTCATGGGCTCAAGGTCATCTAATAGACTAAGGAAAGCAAGGGTGGAATATTGATTCTGAACCTTGCCCAAGAAAAAGTTATGAAAGACATTGAAGACAGACACAGGTTTTGTAATAGGATAAGTTAGACTATGAATTTTTTTCCTGACATGAGAGGAAAAAAGAACTTATGAGTTTTCAATTTACCCACAGGCAGCCAGAAACTATGATTTAAGTCCAAGAAAGATGGAAACATGATGAAAAAAAAAGTACCCTTATATATAATCTAATTCAACTGGAATAAAATTTCTACCCATTGTTCCTCCTGTTCCTAATCTTGTCTTCCTATAAGTGCCATTCCACAGACTCTGCTCTAGTGCTCTATCCTTTACTGAAGATTTTCATATCCTCTAAGGGAGATAAAGTGATTAGAACAGTTTATAAAGTCTGAATCTCAAAAATGCTATTATTTGAAGTAAAATAAATTTTATTTCAATGAGTTTGAAATCTCAAATTAAGATTACGTGTCCAAGAAATTGCTCTTGAAAGCTAAATATTTGTTCAACTTCAAAGATGAAGCTATGAAGTTTTGTTTCTAAAAGAGGGTAGTATATCTATATGTCTTCATCTCCCAGTTTTTTCAATATCTCGGAATCAGAGGGCTGGAAATAGCTTTATTGATGATTCTGACTTGCTTGTTAAGCCCTTCAAAGACTATGACTGCTAAATACCTGGTCTTGTAATATTTCTGGGCAAAATGTCTCTATTTCCTGGTTATTATTACAAAGTATACATTACCAGTGCTCCAGCCCCATCAGCCTTTGGGGTCTCCACAGAACTCACTCTGGTTTAAAGATGCCTTTCATGTACTGTACACCAGATGCAACACTGAGATGAGGTGTCAGGTTGCTGAGTAGGGTGACACAAACCCTTTGGTTGGTTGCTCTGCTGGCCACGCTGCTCTTATTGACATTGGTCACCTCATCTTCCAAGCCCTGGTGATCCAGGGCCTTTTCTGCAGGTTGGCTTCCCAGTCCCTCAGTGCCCAACCTGCAGCACATCAGGGTGTCTGTGCACTGCCATTGGTGACTTCTGGAGCCTTGGTGACTTTTGGAACTCCTGTTTTGGTCTTCCTTAACAGCAGACATACTTTCAGTTTGGAGTTGTCTGCAAAACTTTTTAACAGGGAATCATTGTCCCCATGTCCTTGCTAAAAATATTTGAAAGAGGACAGGCCCCAGGACAGAGCATGGTAGTGTTCCACTTGCTCCTCACCTCCAGAGTATGAGGTCACCTCACCTCTCATTAACCTCTACCCTCAAAGCTTGGTGATTCCATTTCCTCTATGAGAATATTTACACCTTTTTTTTTTTTTTTTTTTTTTTTTTTTTTTTTTCCTTTTTTTTTTTTTTTTTTTTTTTAAATCACTTTTAGCAGTGCGAGAGCATTGCGCATGCAAATATTTAAAAGGTAGGTATCAAGAGGATGGGATCAGACTCTTTTCAGTGGTTGTTCAGTGACAGGACTAAGGGCAATGGATACAAACTGAAACACTGAAGGTTAATTTGAATATGAGCTAAAAAATCTTTACTTTGAAAGTGACAGAGTACTGGAACAGACTGCCCAAAGAGGTTGTAGGATCTCCACCTCTGAAGATATTCAAAGCCCACCTAGATGTAATTCTTTGCAAATTGCTCTAAGTGAATTTGCTTTAGCTGGGGGATTTGGCTAGATAACCTCTAGAGGTTCCTTCTGACTCCAGCATTTCTGTGGTTTTGTGATATGTCTCATCTTCATTACACCTGTAGGCACACTCTTTCTCTGCTCCCTACTCATTGTCTCCCCTTCAAATACATTTGCTGCAAAAACTTTTCTATTTCACTTCAAGCCAAACTCTTTGAATGTCTTTAAGCTTGTAGAAGTCCCCAGAACTTTTTCATTCAATAGGTATAGTTTGCAGTGATGCGAAAGTAACTCCCCAGCCTGTTTCCACACCGAGTACAAAATGGCCTTGAGCAGTGCTTGAACACAGCTCCCCTGGCTGCTCGGCTCGCTCAGTACTAACAGTGCTGACATTTGGCTCCAGTCTGGCTGCAGCTCCCAGCTTGAGTGACACTTCACAGCCATTTACCAGGCACCCTGACACCTCAGGCATGGGTGTGGTACCAGACCTTCTTTTAAGCACATCACTGCTACATTGACATTTTCTTGAAGCTATTGGCCTTCTCTCTTTGATGTGGAGATTCAGGATTTCCTTACACAGCAACTCTAAATCTGTATCATAAGGAGAGAGTGTTAAAGATGCTCTCATGCTTTACGCATTGAGCTAAAAAGGCAGAAAGAAGGGAGGAGGGAAGGGAGGGAAGGAAAAATGGATTTTATATTTTCACAGCATACTGTGGAAATGCATCCTGGAAACGTTAATAAAATGAGAATCCGAAGCACTGAGCCCCACTTTGGTTAAGGGTTGCATCTTTGCAGTACTGCAAACTAAGCTTATTCGAGGCAAAAAAAGGTTCCTATGTAAATTCCACTACTTGCAAAATTTTAAATTTTTCAAATTCAGAGACACACTTTTTTTGTAAAGGAAACAAATATATTTTTAAGGATCTGTACTTTCAAGCCTGAGAGTGTTTTCAGGGCATTTGAGGAAGAGAAATTACAGCACTAGCAGCAGCTCATGAGAATCACAACAGGCAGTAATGTTAGGATAGCTGGAGCTCTGTCTCGTTGCTAGGTAGAGGCTGACCATCTTCGTGAAATTGAAATTGTAAGGAACGCTGCTTTTATTTTATATTATTCTAGGCTGCACTTTTCTTCAGGCAATTATATTTTAAGGGGAGAAAATGTCTTAAAAGTAATTGGCTACAAAATTGCTATACTAAATCTTTTACATAACATTTAATGTTATATCCAACGGGGAAAAGATGGTAATGGTGAAAAAAATTCTGATATATCAACTACTCCATATATTTATTTAGACATCATTCATTTAAAGTGTGCATGGCACACAGTGTATAAACCTTTTAAGTTTTCTTCTTTTTTTTTTTTTTTTTTTTTTTTTTTCCTATCAGTCTCATGCATTGGGTAAATGAGCACTGCTAAGATTATAAATTTTAAGACAACACTAAAGCCTTAACATTTTATTCATTGTATATAAACAAGAGAGAAGCAGTCTTTAGTATATTTAGGGAGTTTTTGTTTTATTTTTTTTTTCAGGCTTTTCTGACTGAAAAGATGATCAAACCAATCAATACTTTTTCCTCTATAAAATACTGAGAGTTCAGTATGTTTTCATCAGTACTACGTTTGCATGATAAAGAGGAAACACACATAGAAGACACTGCATGTTCAGATCAGATTGCTTTTTGTGTAATCCTTTTTACTTAAGGAAAAAGCTTTTCTGGCAGAAATGCATATATGTGGCTGTAGGTGGCATAGCAGTATAATTCAATGCATTACCTCACATTACATACTTTGAAATATATTGTCTTGTATTTAGAGAAAATGGGTGCAACACTGAAAAATGCAGGAGAAATACGTTTCCAGAGTTATTTCCTGTAAGCTCTGTCACAGCTAACAGAGAACTGGCTGTTTTGTAGGCAGTAACAAGGGAAATACAAGGGCAGTAGAGGCAGCACATTTTACAGCATAATCATTGTCTTATTATAAATAGTTTATTTCAAAATATTTTCTTTCAAAAATGAAAGTCAATAAAAGACAGAACAATTTCATAAGCTACAGGAAAGGAGCAACTTAGATACATATGCACCTACATTTAAAGTAACATTGTATATATAATTATATTTTCATGGAATGTAAAATTATTGTAGAAATTAATAATATCAATGAACTCTATATTACTAGAAGTAAGTAAAATTAATCTAAAACTTTTAGTAATCAGCTAAACAAAGGCAGCTCTAATACTGATGCATTGTTTATCCAAAAGGATGCTCATAAATACTTCTAAAGTCACACAATTACATTTGAGGCACTCTGTTCAGCTGTTGCCTTTAATAATATCAGACTCCCAAGGCTTTTGAAAATAGATTATGAATATCAGATTTAAACAATTCAATAAGGGATGTCTTTTTCAAAGCTGTATATATATTTCACCATTTCAACTAGAGCAGAACTTTCAATATCACTAATAATTCTACTTCTTCTGAGGACATTTGAATTAATTTTGAATTAAATTTAAATTAAAAAAGGTGTAGGATTGTGTGTTGGGTGCTTTAGCCAGGCTGTTTGTAACAGAGGGTTGCAGGGGTGGCCCCTGCAAGGAGAAGGCATGGACTGTCCTTCTCTGGACACAGATGTATCCAGCTGGCTTCAAAATGAGCCCACCACAGGATACAGCTGAGTCCATCAGCCAAGCTGGTGCCAACTGTGAAAACATACTTAAGGGACAAAAGTACTACAGGGAGAGAGTAAAACAAAAAAAAACCAAAAAAAAAAAAACCCAAACAAGTGCAAACCAGCAGAGGGAACACGAGTGCCAGAGGAGGAGGAGAAGGAGGTTCTCCATGCTGGAGCAGGTGTTTTTTGCAGCCTGTGGAGGACTAGCAGTAGAGCAGATGGATGTTCCTGAAGGAACTGCCACCCATGGAAAGCACTTAAAAGAGCAGCAGAAAAGAATGAGGAGTGAAAGAGAGAAATCACTACGTTCTGACCATAACATCCTTCTGTCCTGTGCAATGCATTGCGTCTCTGAAAGGACTGAACAAGGGGAAGGAAGAGTCTGGAATTAGGTCAAGCACAGGAAAGGGAGAGAGAAGGTGTCTCACATAATTTTTAATATTTTGGTGTTTTAGGGTTTTTAAAATAAATATTATTTTCAAAAAATCAGGTAATTTATGTACTATTTCACATCTTGATCCCTGGACTTGCTTTTTATTGCTCTTTCTATTCCTGTCCCAAACCTTCTGAGGTCAGCCAGAGAGAATGAGTGGCTGGGTGGGATTTTGGCTGCCACTTGGGGCCAACCTAGGAGGAGAAGGCAGAGTGGTGCAAAGTCTGAGCTACGGCAGCTCCAGAGGCATCAAAGAATGGATGGGAAAATGACAGCTTCCTGCAGTTCTTGATAAGGAATTTCATAGTTGTCATAAATTTTCTCATACTGTATCACTGTGTCAGTGATGGTTAGGTTTCCTAAGAGATATCCTTTGTCCTTAAAATGATGTAGCCCTTTAGGTCTCTTCTATATTTAATCATTGATGACCTAGCAGAATATTTTGGCTTAAAAAACTTTGATTACAGTTATCAATATTTACTCAGCCTATTAGGTACACCTTGGACTCACAAACTGTGATTTGTTTGAGGACAGAGGCATATGAAAAATTACACTTTGGAAATATAAATTTTGTAGAGGTAATTATAAAATTGAATGTAATATATAGAGAAGCCTTGCTGATTGTCATTTGTTGTATCAGATGGCCCTGATATTCCTTATGCAGCCCCTGCCAGAGGGAGTTTGACTATGCAACCTTTAAAAGTCCCTTCCAACCTAAACTATTCTATGATTCTGTAATAGTAATCATAGGATCTGACTGACAACACTACTAGTAGTGGAAACTGCCTAACAAGTATGTGGGGGGAACCACATTCTTTATGTATTAGTGGAATTTTTTTTTAGTTGTCTATTAAAACTATTTTGACCCACTAGAAGAAATATACACATATTTTAAAAAATTACATTTTAAACAAGAAGTAAATTTAATTTACATTTATTTTCAAATAACTATGGTTATACACAAACAGAAAAAATAAACCCAAACCAAAGCACAAACCAAAAAACCCACAACTCAACCTACATGTTAATACAAATCAAATTATATTAGCAACCATGCATTTTAATTCCAAAGAAACTTAGAGGAAACAAAAAATATTACTAGAAAAATAACTGAGTGCAACTAGTATGAATACTCTTGCAGAAAACAGTTATTGAGTCATTGGTAATGGAAACTAGCTCTGTTGTGTTTATTCTAGAACATCTAAAGAATATCAAGATTATCTACAGCAAATCCCTCATTTGAACATTATAGCAAAATGTATAGAGTGAGATTTGAAAAAGGGTTCTTCAAATGGTAAAAACTCTCAGCAGCCAATGACTATTTGTATCTGTCATAAAAATTTAAAGCAGAATCTGCCAGAAAGTCAGCACAAAACCCAGATGCCACACCTAGAAAAAAAAAATCGAAGTGCATTATTTTTGTCTCCTGCCTGCCAAGTTCAGCTTTTTAGCAGTGACCACATCAGTCGTGGAATATAAAGAGGACTATATGGATTAGAGAGCCTTCTAACATTCTTTCTTATTGACACCTACATAAAAATATTGTCCTGAGCATTTAATATCATTTGCTAATATTGAAAAGGTGTCTGGAAAATTCCTTCTTTTTTACATTTATACACAGCATCCATGTGCATGCTGGGTAGCATTCAGGTACAGATTTAGAGTATGATCATGATCACTGATAAATTATCAGTGCTGTGACTTTCTCTACCTCAACGTCTTTCCTACTGCAAAATATGAGCAAAACTAAAGAAAAATGCAGATGCATATTTTTCAATTTGTTTTTATTTATAAGGAAAGAGTTGTTTTATTTTTCTCTGATTAATCGATTCGATGTGATTTCCTATGAAGGGTCAGTAACATCTGCAGTTAAGGTTGCATAAAGATTCTCATTCCAATAATCACTTTTGAGAGATTGAAGATGCTTCTAGTCTTATGCAACTATTTTCTTTTCTTTTAAAATACACCAAATTTCTTCTCTCTTTGAAAGGGAACTGTCTTGCTGGCGTTGGAAAAGCAGTTCAGCCATGTTTGAGAAAGAAAAATCATTCTCTCGCATGTTAAAATCAGTGTTTTAAAACATTTTCAGCAAGTGTTTGAGTATTTAAAAAATGTTTATATTTAATAGCACACCTCCATAAAACTGCATTATGTTCAAAAATATAGTAGGAAAAAAAAGAATGCTTGTTGACTGAATTTTTATGAGACTATGATAATAAATTTGATTGTTGAAAAATTAATTATAATGAAGAAATTTCATAAGTTCTGTTATTTTGTCTATCTCAGCTGTCTTGTGGAAACATACTGAATCTATTAATGGGTGAAGGAAAAATTCATATTTTTAAGCCCCTGCATTCTTCATCTTTCAATAAATTCATAAAGCTCTCAAAGGATATTGTAATTTACTCATATTTCACCCCGGCTAGCATCTATTCAAGGGATTCTGTGCTAGGAAGTCATAAATAGTATTCCTTAGTTTCTGTAACAGCAGAGATACCCACACCCACTAAAAGATCTAGGCTGGAGAAGACAGGAAGAGCTGTGAGGAAAAAAAAAATGGAAAAAAAAGCCCAAACCATAAGCAGTATGCTGTAATTATCTCAAAAATTATATATAAACTCAAGGTTATCAGGGTATAATTCTGCAATGCAATTTATTTTAAGACTATATGCCAATGAACATTGCTTTGACTGTGATATTTCATGAATCCAGAATAACCAGGACAATCTGCGGATGCATTTTTTTAGAAGTTTTTCTAGATTTTCCAAAACTATTAAAGGGACTTAAAAACCTTACTTAAGCACAACATTACCTTTGTTAGGATGACCTCAATTTGATCAAAAGTAGTCTTTGCCAGTCAGCCACTGAAACAAAGCAGAAGTATTCAGAAGACTGCTTAAGAAGATGAATGCAATTTATAGACTTTTCTAAATAATTACCATTTTCATCCACACATGGTACAGGAATTATCTGCTTCCTATAAAAATGAACATTTAGAGATTTCAGGTCAACAAAGTCAACTGCAGTTTATCAAAGTACAGGAGTGCATTTGTTCAACCCAAAGTGAACTAAAAAGATTTGTGTAGAAGAAGGGATGATAGAATCTCTAAGGATGGGGCTCACCTGCTCTGTGGTGGAGGCAAGGTCCCAGGTGAGATGGGAATGTACCTGACAGATCACAGGGCTCCTTTGTGCCTAGCAGATAAACAATCCCTCTTCCTCTGGCTGCTGAAACCAGCCCCCGTTCTTTCTTGTCAGTTCAAGAACTGTGGCCAAATGGTCCTGTTAAAAAGAGCCCAAACACAAACACACAACCCCTAAACCAAACCAAACCAAACCAAACCAAACCAAACCAAACCAAACCAAACCAAACCAAACCAAACCACCTCTCTTGGCTTTCTAGGAATGACTTTACTCAGATTTTGGTCAGTATACTTAACAAAAGTGTAAATAGGAAGGTTTTCGTATGCGTGGAACCAGGAGTCCAAGAAATAAATATTGATAATGAAGACCACACTATTCACAGCATTTTGTTCAGGTTCCTTAAAGAAAACTTGTCCTTGCTCAAAATGTATGTCAGTCATATTCATAAACAGCTATTTGCCTCAACATTCTTAAAAAACTATTTTCTCCCAGAAATACATATAAATTCTCTCTATATAATTAAATATATAAAATATATATTCTTATATATATTTATAATTTTTTATCTATTTTACATATATTTTTATATATATGTGTGTCAGTAATGGTTAAGTTTCCTTACAGATATTCTATGTGTGTGTGTGTATATATATTTATATAATTTAATTTATCTTATCCTATCATATATATTGGTATTTGTGGAATATATTTGTCAGAACAACAATAGAGAGAAAGTATTTTAATAATTTATCAAGGTCCTCAGAAAGATTCTGTGCCTGCCATGATGGCAGAAACATCATCTTTGCTTTTTTCTAGACTGTGCATAAACAAATACTATATGAAGAAATAAACTCCAGGACCATCAGTATTTTAGAAGATGTGTATGTCATTTTTTTCAACAATTGGTAGTTGGGGTGGGCTTTTTTTTTAACTGCTTTATTGTGAGGAAAGGGTTAAAAAGTGGAAGGCTGGCAAGTCACTTAAGTGTCATTGTTTTGTTCCTCTGCCCAGGTGTTGTTTCAGGATCCCTAATCTAGGTAATGGAATAAATTTACTCTTTACGTTCCTGCCGTGAGTTTGTGGTTGTTCTGCCTGCCTGTGTCAACTCACACATCCTCATTAGCTACATCTCTGCTTGTTTGTTGCTGTAAAATACCTTTTTAATGGATAAGAGCTTAGGAATGACAAAGAATAGGCAGCAGCATATCCATTTTTATGCCACGTATCCAGAACTGTACTCTACAGACACTTCAATAACTTTTTCTCCTGGTGATCCATCTGTTATTGGACTTGAGAAGTGCCAATTACAGGAGTTCTCGGATTCCATGATTATGTTGTCTACATTTCACATGACCAACAAACCAACAGCATATATAAAATGTACTGTCACTTTTCACAGTCATTTTGGACCCTAACCCTTCACTTTGCTCTTGGATCATAAAAAATCACGTTCAAATTAGTAATCTTTTAATAGTGTCTTTTAAATTATTTCAGTGAAAAATCAAGAAGGCAGATAGTGCAATAGATCATGTTATTTATTTAACAAAGAAGCTAAACAGATTTTTCACTGTTCACATATTTTCAACTCTTACAGCAAAATGTTTTCATAGTGGAAGTTAACTTGATTCTTTTTTCCAGTGATTACTATATTCATAAAAAAGTCTCATCAACAAAAAAAAAAAATTGTGATTTTGAAACACTAATGTAAAAAAGGAGTTTTAGTTGTAACCTTTCTCAGTAGTTGAGCACTGGTCTGGAGGTTTCATGCAAACTTCACTGTCTCTTTGCTCTGAATGACTTGTAAAAGATCTGGTGTTATAGCATAAAAGTGTTTTGGAGCAAAGGGTTTCCATTTTCCCTGGGCATTTCAGAACACAAGGATGAATCACAGCACCTTGAGACCTTGCTTAGTCATGGCTGGTCTGTAATCAGAAGCAATATAACCGTGTCAGCGTGCCAAATGCTGCAGAGGGTGACCTGTGACTGACCCCGGGCAGGCCGGTGTCCATCACATTTGCAGGGTGTCTGTTGTGGGGCAGGAGACCAGAGCCCAGGCAGGGACAGTGTGACACTGACACCCCCCTGTGTGAGCAAGGATCAGATAGGACACTGCAGGAGCAGGGGGCACCTGGCTCTGCCCCTCAGAACAGTGGGTCTGCAGCCAGGGTCTCTCCCCACGGGCTGGGATGTTGCCTAAGGCAACCTCTGGAGAGTCCTCACCTGACTGGGTGGGTGACTGTGCATTCTGGGTTATGCTTTCTGAAATCCTGAAAATTGTTAAATCAATTAGGCAGTATCAATTCCATTTCTCATCACGAGTTTGTAGTCAAATGTTGGCAGAGCTTTAATTGGTTTATCTGGTTTAACTGGTTTATAAAATTGATTTCATTTGAGTGTATTAGTGGTCTTAATTCTCTAATGTTCCACAAAAATCATATATGACAGACTTTTTTAAATGTTCAAGAAAATGCTGGAACTGGTCATTTAATTTCCTCCCACAGAACACCTTAAAAACACAGTCCTAAATTCTTACGGTAATATGAGTACACAGATGTCTGGAAAAGCAAACAGTGGGAATAAACTTATACAGAAGAGAAAACAGAAAAATTTGCTAATTTTCTATCAGCAAAATTACAGTGTGCCAACTTTGTGGAACATGCTCTATATTCACCACCTAAACACTGGGTACATTGCAAATTGAGTCACTTGTTGCCTCTGAAAGAAAACTCTAGCCTGTATAACTGTGTTGTTACGAACAGATCTGGGGGTTTTGTTTGCTTTGTTGTTTATGTTTTTGTTGTTGTTTCCAGATGGAAGTGTGGATTTAACAATGTAAACAGTTACTGGATGAGTAGGGTTAGGCTGGACACAGTTTACAGCGTTCATGTTGGTGGCCTGGCAAGTTTACCATTTAAGAGCCATGACCTTCTGTTTCCTCCCAAATTCAGTCCATAGCCCAGTGTTTCCCTGCAATTATGCCTGAATTCATGTTATGCCCTGCAGGAGCTAAAATAAAATTGTTAGCGATAAAAAATCCCAGAGTTCTTGATGTTTCTTTATTGACTTTTCTCCCCATTCTTCACTTTCTCTGTTCCCACTGCTGATGTGTCCTGACCCCATTTATTTATTAAATATGCCTGATTGTCATAACTAAAATAATATCTGCTTGAATTTACCATGTGTCTCTGATGTACTGACATTCATGCTCTACTTCCCCTATATGAATTCCTTTAACAGGAGATAAAGATTTCATTTTAATATCGTTATCTATTACTGTTCTGTCTTTGGCATTGTAAGTCACTAGGTCATAAGTTTAGTAAAAAAAATATGTGAAATTTTGCACAGAGCTCTTGCATGCATACAAAACCACATTGCAGGTGAATGGGCAACCTAGCTGCTACTGAATTAGCCCAGTTAACTGGGCTGAACCCCTGACCAAGGGAGGGCTACTCAGTGACTTGGCTTCAAACAAGAACCTGATATCAATTTTGTTTCAATATAGAGGTGTCAAGTAACAATGGTGACATGTCGAACCTGGAGTTTCAGGGAAAAGAATGTAAGTTCACCCTTTTAGGATGCCCAGCTGACAGAAGTCTGTTTTCTTATCGGTTTCCTTGAAGGGCTGTGGATGTTGTGTACCTGGACTTCAGCACGGCCTTTGACACTGTCTCCCACAGCACACTCCTGGAGAAGCTGCAGCCCCTGGCTTGGACAGGAGCACTCTCTGCTGGGTTAGCCTGGGATGGCCAGGCCCAGAGTGGTGCTGAGCGGTGCTGCATCCAGCTGGTGGCCAGGCACCAGTGGTGTCCCCCAGGGGCCTCTACTGGGGCCAGTTCTGTTCAATATTTTTATTGATGACATGGATGAGGGTATTGGGTCTTTCATCAGTAAACTGCAGATGAGACTAAGCTGTGAGTGTGTGTCCATCTGTTGGAAGGTAGGAGGGCCCTGCAGAGGGACCTGGAATGGCTGGCTGGATGGGCAGAGTCCAATAGGATGAGATTTAATAAGTCCAAGAGCCTGGTCCTGTACTTTGGCCACAATAACCCCCTGCAGTGTTACAGGGACGGTGTGGCTGGACAGTGCCCAGGGAAAGGGCCCTGGGGGTGCTGGTCCACAGCCGGCTGAACATGAGCCAGCTCCATGTCCTGGTGGCCAGGAAGGCCAATGGCCCGTGGCCTGGATCAGGAACAGTGTGGCCAGCAGGAGCAGGGGGGTCACTATGCCCCTGCACTGGGCACTGGTGAGGGCACACCTCGAGTGCTGTGTCCAGTTCTGGGCCCCCAGTTTGGGAAGGACGTGGAGATGCTGGAGATGGTCCAGAGGGGGCACCGAGGCTGGAGAGGGGCTGGGAACACAAACCCTGTGAGGAACGGCTGAGGGAACAGGGGGTGTTTAGCCCGGAGGAAAGGAGAGTCAGAGGTGACCTTATCACTCACTCCCTACAACTTCCTAAAAGGTGGCTGTGGTCAGGTAGGGGTTGGTCTCTTTCTCCAGGCAGCAACTGACAGAACCAGAGGACACAGTCTTAGGTTGTGCTAAGGAAAATATAAGTTGGATTTTAGGAAAAGGTTTCTTATGGAAAGAATGATCAAGTACTGGAATTGTCTGCCCGGAAAGTCACTATCCCTGGATGTGTTAAACAAGACTGGATATGGCACTCCATATCCATGGTGCCATGGTTTAGTTGAGGTGTTAAGGCAAAGGTTGGACTTGATGATCTTGAAGGTCTTTGCCAGCCTAGTGATTCTGTGACTCTGTGATTCTGTGATCTTTGATTTCTTTCACTTCATGTTTACCATTCACAGTCATAATGTATTTTTAAGATAGCTTTTAGGCAATATCGAAGAACTGACTAAAGACTAATTTGTCCATTTTTAATTTTATTGACTTTTGTCATAATTTTTTATATAGAAGATTTTGAAGAACTTTGAAAATTTATTGCAAAGCTTTTTGAGAGTTCAACATGACAGCGTTTTGCTTTTTCAGACAGAGAAATGGGACAACTGTGCCTTTCACTTTGCTTTCTAACTGCAGCACTAACTTTTTGAAGGAAATATCTAGGTTCATCAATCTCCTATCAGGTCTAGAGACAGGATTTCTACTCATATTTTACCCTTACTATCCAGATCCCACTGGGTTGTAAAGCTTTGTTTTTCTCAGACCCTCCAGTGGGAGCTGCTTAATTTTGATATATAACTAACTCAGTAAGACAAAGAAAGGGAAAAAATGGTGCATTTGGGGCAGGGGTGGGCTGAGGGGAAGGAAAAATTTTGCACTCTGGTGGTTAGGACATTTACTTTTAATGGAGTAGAGAGGGTTTCCAGTACTTATTGTGACAATATGTGATTACTTTTTGCTGGATGTAAATTGCTCAAACAAGAAATATGGAGGGTACAATTTCATCAACTCCATCATGAAACTGAAGAATGAAAGGGGCACACACCTTGGAAAAGCAATAATTTAGTGCTTAAAATATTCTCTTGATTGCTTGGAATTAACCACCACCTCCCCTTTAAACAACATAAAGTAAGCTGCTGGGATAATAAAGCCCTAGAACAACAAGCCCCGAGGGAATGCTTATTACCTGTGATGGGAAGACACTCCAATAAGGCAGTGAAGAGAATGACTCTTCAAGGACTGGCATAATACATATAATTGAGTAAGCTGTGATAGCACCATATATTTTGCTGTCCTGACTGTTTCAGACTGATGTTGGACAGACATTCACAAATAGCAGTTGCTAAAATTTAAAAAAACCCAAACTATCTTGATATGAAATCAATTTTCTTTAACAGGATGGTTGATTAGTGCCCAAATCACAATAGGAGTCTTCATCTGGTTCATATGACACTCCCCAAGCAGCTCTGCTGATAAATTCTTACAATTCAGTCGGCCCATGGTCCTCTAGGACATGCAATATTTATTTCTACTGATTATTTGAATTAAATACAAAATGCTTCCTAAATGCCTCTGAACTATTTGGAAAAGATGTGACCTTTACTGTATCTTCAGGAATGGGTTTGTGTGGAAAGGTCTGGGGGGAGAGCATGCTACAAGGGTGGCTTCTGTAAGAAGCTGATGAAAGTTTCCCCCCCTGCCCATATCCAACAGAGGCAATTCCAGCTGGCTACAAGGTGGATAAACTGCTGGCCAGGGTCCAACCAATCAGCAAAACATCATGTATTTAAGAAAGATAAAACATTGCTGCACAACTCTCGGGTTTTGTGTTGTTGCTGTGACCTGAGAATTGCTCAGAGTTGTGACCTCAGAATTGTCTCTGTTTTGCCCAGCCTGGAGCTGAAGAACAGCCCAAGATCTCTCCATTCTCATGTTCGAGGACTTGTTTACTGTTCATTATCTAGAACATTGTGGTCCTGGCCTGCAAAGGTCCATCTTGCACTTTGAAACGAAGCAGACTGACACCCTCTGGGTGGTGTTTATCTTTTATACTAAAATCTATGTATTCGTTATTTACAATAATTTTCCAATACCTATCTACTTTATTAGACAGTGTACCTTTACTCTAAACCTATCAAAATGTGCCATGATCACTGCAGAAGATGGAGGCTAAAAGACAAAGAAGCAGCCCAGGGACACACCCAGAATCCTCCATCTTTGTCCCTTAAACCTCATTATAAAACCCCTAAAAAGCTACATTTTGACCCTGTGACAAGTTAACTATCACTCTACTCAAACTCTAGTGTCTTGTAATTCTTCATACAAAGTTGGTAATTTTTTCCATGTGCTCAAATCAAATGCACAGGTGTTTTTGACTCTGTGCCAGGGTCTCTGATCATCCAGTGCAGAGAATGTTTTGGATTCTGACACACAACAACAATTGCAGCCAGAGAAGAGAGGAGTGAGAATGTGTGAGAGCAACAGTCCTGCAGACACCATGTCAGTGAAGCAGGAAGGGGTCCAGGAGCAGGAGCTGAGATTCCTCTGCAGCCTGTGGTGCAGATCGTGGTGAGGATGGCTGGCCCCCTGCATCCCATGGAGATCCCTGGGGGAGGAGAGATCCACCTGCAGCCTGGGGAGGACCCAGTGCCAGAGCAGATGGGCACACAGAAGAGCCTGTGGCCCCATGGGAGGGCTGTGCTTGAGCAGGCTGCAGGCAGGACCTGTGGATCCACAGGAGGAGGAGCCCACACTGGAGTGGGTTTGCTGGCAGGACTTGAGACCTCAGGAGGCCTACGCTGGAGCCGGCTGCTCCTGAAGGACTGCACCAGGCAGGAGGGACCCACACTGGAGCTGTTGATGAGGAACTGCTGCCCAGGGGAAAGACTCATGTTGGAGAAGTTTGTGGAGGACTGTCTCCTGTGGGAGGAACCCTGTGCTGGAATATGGAAAGATGTGAGGACTCCTCTCCTCAGGGGCAGGAGCAGAATTATATGATGAATTGATCACATCTCTCATTCCCCATCCCTCTGCACTGCTGTGAAGGAGTCATTAGGGAAATCATGAGTGAAAATAAGTTCAGAAAAAGAGAGTGGTGGAGAGAGGTGTTTCTTAAATTTGGGGTTATTTCTCATTATCCTACCCTGATTTGATTGGTAAAAAATTCAATTAATTTTCCCAAACGAGGTTTGTTTTGCTTGTGGTGGCAACTAGGGAGTCACTGTCCTTACCCATAAGTCTTTTGCTGCTTTTTTAACTCCCTAGCCATATGATGGCAGTGACAGAGTAGCTTGGGTGAGCACCTGTCATCCAGCCACAATCTGCAAGGTTTTATTGGACCACTACCTGAGTCTTATTTCTATACAGTTTCATCAATTTTACAGGTGGAGATGATTAGGAGAGTGTCAGAATTGCCATATTCATTATCCAGGGTGCTAATCAATGTATTTAAGCACACAAAGAGGCCTATGGAAAGTCTTGGGAGATTCTCTAGACTCTCCAAAATTCCCAGATGGAGAACTTCTTGAAATAATCAGTCAAATACTCCATTTTGTATAAGTCAATGACCTGGTTTCACATCTATCTGCTGTTTCAAGCCAGTCCATTTTCACATCTGTGCACAGAATTTTTGGCACGTTCACGGACTACCTAGGGAACAAATGACTTGATACACTGGGTGTGAATAGAGGCATAACTCTGATAAAGAGCTACACTACAGTTCTAACTGTAGAATTACTAGATTTCCATACTCAAATCTCTCTTATAACTCAAAGTTTATAAATCTCAAAGTTTTGCTACACTAAACTTGCTAGCTTTGGAAATGGAGCAATGACCCTCTGTCAGGGCGAGGATGTAAGCCTAAAAGGCATCCAGCTACATTGTGAAACATAAAATTTCATTACTTGTCCTTCAAAACATCTCTCAGAGGTATTTGATTGTGTATTGCTTATAAATGCAGTAAGTACTAGCTGTGATTTTAGTTACCTTTTAGGTAACTTAAAATGTCACTGACAGTTTTTTATATCCTTGGCAGGACTCAGTGACATCCTTTTTATAGTAGTTCTGTCAACAAATAGCTTCCTTTTTATCACCATGATATGTTCTTTTGGGTGTTATTTGCTGATAGTTTTGCACTCATCTTCTTGGACACTTTTGAATGGAATAATCAAGTGCACCTTTTTCTCAGTAACATGTACATCTTTGAAGATGCAGTTTATTTCCTTTCACCATTCCTTGCTCTACCAGGGAGCATAGGACTTTGAAAAGGATGGCTGTCTTTGTCTTGTTTTGTTCTTGTTCAGTGACATGAACAAATAATAGTATGAAAGCCCTAAGGGATAGACACAATATGCAGTATTCATTCTGCAGAGAAAAATCAGTTCAAGAACACCACAATTAAATTAATAATGCTGTTTACATGATGTACCTAAAGAATCCAGCAGATAAGATTTTAACATTTCAATATCTTCAATATCAATGCATACAACCTTCAATAGTGAATGTAGCTGACTTCCTTTGTAAGGCAGTCTGAACTCTGAATTGAGTAACCATCTATAATGAAACCTGTACTTTTCCTTTCTTACACATTGGATTGTATCATGTTCACCTATCTCCCTCCTTCCAAGATGTCCCAAACAAAACACCTTGAATTATGATTTAGTTGCTTTGCTAACAGACTGTTTTTGCTGTACCACTTCATATCTAGATTTTCATCTTATATATGAAACGAAAATTTACTCATCTCATTTTACATATGAGCAAAATTTTACTCTGTTTTGATTTTCTTGTATTTCTTATTTACTATTTTTTCTTCTGGTGTCATTTCCCTTTTAGTGCCACCCCAAGATTAGCTCAGTTGTTTAGAGTATAGTCCTAAGAATATCAAGGTGGTGAGTTCAATTCCTGTTACAGGCCATTTATTTAAGAGTTGAACTTGATGATTCTTGTGGATCTCTTCCAACTCACAATATTCTGTGAATCTTTATCAACATTTTCCAAGAATCTTTACTTTGCCTATCTCCTGGTTTCTCATGTCTGCTTTTTCATTTCAACTACCACAGCCATTTATGCAACAAAGCTAACTCTATTTGACTGTAGGAGCTCGACCTGTATCAGGGATATGTTGGAAAAAGTTATTTTTTTTTTTTAAATTGTACAGTTCAACACTGTCATTACTGATTTTCTAATCTGTTATCTGTAAGAATTTTGCTGACTCTGTCCTCCAAATTTGTGTAAGATAACCCCACTGAAAGAGATCTCTTGGAACCCAAAGCCTCTTAGCACAGATAACCAGGTATCCATGTCAGGTAATTCTTCTCATAAACTTGTTTTCTGTCTTTCTCATACACCCATTTTCGTTTTGTTCATATTCAGTTTCATTACCTCCTGCTAGAAAAAGTGACAACATGAATATATATTTATTGCTTATTTTTATTAAATTTCTTCTTAGGGAAAAATATACCAAAGTCTATGGGATTTTAGGAGGTATTTACTGGACATAAAAAAGCCCCCACAAAAACCAGCACCTGCTTATGAGTTTTAATTTTCGGTAACTCTGTTGGCCTGTTTAAACACCAGCACAAATTTTCTTTTCTACAAGATGTCTTAGCTATTAGGCTTGGCCTAATACTAACTTAAAGTATAATACATCCCATTTATTTTTTGAGTTTCATTATACAAATACTGTTTTTAATTTTCTTTTCCTTTCCATCTTAATTCCATTCTGTCGATCCCTGCTAACACAGCAATTTCCATTGACAAGACATTCAACAGTATATGCATGGGTGTAAAAGTGAAATTATTGCAATTATCATTTGCCATATCAGACATCAATATTTCAATGAAAATTTCTTCACTACCTCAGTCACAATCTTGAATTCATTCTTACTTTTCTCTTACTTTCACTAAGTTTTGTATTAGTGGTTGTTTTATTAAATTATTTTCCTATGATTATTGTTAATATATTTTAATTTGAATCAGCATTAAGCATATTAATTTAAATATTTATTTATTGGAATGACACATAACAATTTATCCCTAAAAAATAATATAATTTGCCACACACTCTATGGCTTTTTTTCTTTCCAAAGCCTAAGAGATTTCCTTTCAAGCATTTGGCTCAAAATGTTTCCTAGTCCATGGAAATTTGATAACTAGTCCATTACAAGAAAGATATCTTGTAATATAAAGTTTATATCCCCCTTAGTCACGTCTCTTTTTGCACAGTGAGAGTTATAACCAAGTAGACTGGTGGAGTTAGAGATTTCTTAGAGGCAATACAAATGAACAGTTGGACTGAAGAGTTGTATTTTCAAATACATAATTTGCTTAACTAAGATAAAAGGGCATTTTGGAATTTAAAAACTAAAATTACAAAGAATTCTGTTGTTTATTATTTAGAGACAGTAATTTTTGGTGGTGTGTTTGGAAAATGTGGTGAAATATTCACACTACATTAAATAATGCACACTACATTAAATAATTAAATAGGAAAATGTATTGCTATAAAAGATAGACAAGAAAATATGTTTCAGAAATATGTTTACAAGTTGTTTTATGGGATCAATTAGGGATTAGCTAGAAATATTTTTGAGATTCAAGAAATAATTTAAAAAGTTCTTCATCTCCAAATCCACTTGTTTTCTAGTGAACTTTCCTCAATTTAACATTTCAAAGCATCAAAATCACATTATTCAAAGAGCATTTTCTCTCTTTTCTACTTTTTTGCTGTAGCGGTTAAAAAATCTGAGTTTATTTAGTTACAACATAAAATTACATGTCAGGGAGGTCATTATAAATTATCTCTGAAACTCCATTTTTCATTGCTGTTCTTAAGAATGGGGTTGTTTTCTTCAAGAAAGAATTGAAACAGAGGGTAAAATCAGAACCTGAGAGAGACAAGGAAAGTTAGCTAATTTCCCCTATAGACCCACTATTTAAACATCTTAAGGAAGTCAGCTTGAAAGCTGAAAGAGTCAAAGAACTGATATAATCAGAATATCCTGTAGAAGAGGAGCCCAGAGGACTATAAAAGCTAGAAAAAAAGGAAGTTGCTGTAAAAGAAAATAGGAATGTCAGATCAAGTTTGTATTATTCTTCCTGAAGTGTAGTTACATGATGTGAATCAAATTAATGACAGTTTAATTCTGCAGCATGAAATAAAGATTTCTGAAGGCAGTGAAGCAAACTGAGTGCAACGCTATTATTTCTTGAGTTTCTGCACAGAAATATGAGGCACCATAAGACAGATTTAAAACTTCAGAGACTAATTAGATCTTCAGTAGAACTTCTCATGCTGTGCTTATTTTTAAAGCATCAGTGTTTTACATCTAAGGAATAAAGCAATACCTATTTTTTATTTGTTTCTTTGAGCTAGGTGTACCAATAGCTTTAAACCATCTGGGAAGCAGAAGCATTTGCATTCACGGATTCTATGTTTAACCCAGCTTAACTTTTTTCTAATTTTAATACCAATAAGAACATTACGATTGCAAAATCAAACCCTCAGATTTAGGAAATGTCAGAATTTAGATTGTCCATGCAAATTTTATTTGCTAGCATTTGTGAGCATATGTTATGATATAATCTTTAATTTTTTTGATACAATCTTTAGTTCTTCCACAGGACACCTGCCTCACTCAGGGCACATGCTTACATATCGTAGACAAATTTTCAATATTTCTCTTTTCTCTCATCATATGTGGCTCTGGAGTTTATTTACCACAAGTTATCTTAACTCTGCACTGAAACATGATTATTGACATCTTGATTTTTTATGGATTTCATTACCAGAACAGCTGGTACTTATAAAGCATTAAACAATTTGTGTTCACAACAATATTTTTATAAATTTTTCAGGGTGCATCCATCTAATTTTGTCACTTACCTTCTTGCCCTCTCCAATCATCCCAGCTTTTTTGCTCTGATTCTCCCCCATACTTACTCCCTTCTCTAGGTTTCAGTTTGTTTTCTTCTTCCCCTCCAGGCCACAGAGCTCTCCTTTGTTCACTGCTCTCCTCTTCCCCGTTCCACAGACACACTCCTCACCGTCAGCACAGTAGCTCTCCTGGTTGTCTTTATGAATGTTGTCTTCTATTTTGGCATCTTGAAAGCCAGATTCGTATTTGGAAGCAAAGTCTTGGCCCAATTCCGCGATGTAAAACAGATCCCAATTTCAGCGAATTTCATTGGCAAACTTTAACAGACCTCTACAGGTTTTTTAAACATGCATAAGGAAATTTTAGGAAGTGAGAAAATCAGGGGAAAAAAATGAGAACAGCAAAAAGACATAATCTGCTGGATGATGGAAGGTGTTCCCAAATTAGCATTAGTACAAACACATACTGTGAGTAGCCCTCTGTCTCAAGATGCACTTGTAGTCAGGCACCTCACGTAGCCTTACTTCTTTCAGGCTCAGACAGCTTCCAGGCATCCACTGAAACTCAAACCCAGTGACACAAAGCAGGAAAAGTAGAAATCCTCAGGTAAGCAGCAACATTCTGTAAAAAAATATATCAGTCCATTAAGCTTTTTCTCAGAAAAAAATGCACAGGTTTTAATGGATAAATTTCAAATAATTGAATATAGAACAGTTCAGGTTAAGGTAGTTAAATTTTGGTGACTGCATGGCAAGCATAAATACTGAAAACTTTCCGGAAATTTAAACATAGGTGTTATTTCCAAGCCTGCACCTTATGCAAGTCTGAATATGATTTCATGTGTGGAATAATATTAGTTATGTAAGTCCTTTTATAATATATTCCTGTCAACCATGAATTCTAAGCATTTATGCAATGGTTTTCTACAGTAAGACCTGTAACAGAAACTGAATAGAATTGAGAGACCAGAATTGAGAGAGGGAAAGGACTAGAGGGAAAAAATGGGGGGGGGGGGGGGGGGGGGGGGTTGGAAATTAAAGGGAAGGCAGGCAGGCAGAGAAGCAGGAAGGAGGGAAAGCAGGGAAGCAGGCAGGGAGGCAGGTAGCAACCAATTCCAATTGCCATTGGAAGGCAGGCAGGCAGGGAGGGAGGGAGAGCGAGGGAGGAAGGCAGGAAGGAAGTAAGGCAAGAAGGCCGGCAGGCAGGCAGGCAGGAAGGGAGGGAGGGAGGGAGGAAGGCAGGAAGGAGGGAGGGAGGGAGGAAGGCAGGAAGGCAGGCAGGAAGGCAGGCAGGAAGGCAGGCAGGCAGGAAGGCAGGAAGGCAGGCAGGAAGGCAGGCAGGAAGGCAGGCAGGCAGGAAGGCAGGAAGGCAGGCAGGAAGGCAGGCAGGAAGGCAGGAAGGCAGGCAGGAAGGCAGGAAGGCAGGAAGGCAGGAAGGCAGGCAGGCAGGCAGGAAGGAAGGCAGGAAGGCAGGCAGGAAGGCAGGAAGGCAGGAAGGCAGGAAGGCAGGCAGGAAGGCAGGCAGGCAGGCAGGCAGGCAGGCAGGAAGGAAGGAGGGCAGGAAGGCAGGAAGGAAAATTAGCAATTAGAAATACGACTGAAATGATATGCTGCTCCCTAAACATCTACATTGGACTGACAGGGACAGTACAGATGGTGATCAGCCTCGGGTCTAACCCAGTCACAGATATTTTAGGTGTGACACAGATTATTCAGATTCACCAGGGAGTGTTTTCCGAATAAAAGGAACGGAAGGAACATTAAGCTTTTCAATCAGCCCAGAATGCCTTTGCATTGCAGCACCAGCCATTGCACATGCAGTTTTTGAGTGATATTCTCACAAAGCAGTGCATTTCAGTTATGTCTCTAAATGCTTATTTTGTTGGGGGGGTTGGAAGAAAACGAAGTTGAAGGGAAGAGTACCAGATTACCAGGTACTAGCAGTGCAGTTTTCTCCGAGTTCCAATTAGTGCTTATTTGAGAGCTTCCATCTTACTCAAAGCTTGGAAGAAGAGCAGGCACCTATCACTGGATTATTTATAGAGTACAGAAATTGCTGTAGACTGGATCCTTTCACCCTACTTTGTGTTCTGTATGATATTGTCATCTTTACCTCTCCTCCTGTATTATAGTGATTTCAAAATGTATTTGTTAGACTCACAATATTTATACAGCGTAAGTGACCTAGGAACACCCCAAAAAACAAATTATAGGATGCACAATTATGAGAACTTAAAAATAGCTTTACTGTAATAGAAAGATGACTATAGGACAAGAACATAAGACATGAAGAAGGGAAAAGGTCAGTGTTACTCACAATATCCAACCTGAGAAATTGGTCATCATGGAAATTTCAGTTCTTTCTAATTCTGAGAGTAATATGAAAAGGTTTATTGGAGTTTTAAACTTCATAGATATTTTATGAACCTAGAATTAACAAAAGATTCATAAGTAATATGTTTTTAAGTGAATCAAATGAAACTTTTAGAAATTCTTTGCTGTCTGACAAAATAATCAAATTCAGCCACTATAAATGGCTATTTATCTTTATGGGACAGGACATTAACTGGAAGGGCTCACTCAAAATGATTCACACTGAGATTAGTAACTCTGCCTGAGACTTGTCCTGAACCAGGATAAGGTTTTTTGTGAGTTTCTTTTGTGTTTTTGGCCACTGTGAACAGAAAAAGACTTCCACAAAATTTGCTTGAAACTGGTATGATATATAAAGCTTAAGTCTTAAAAGCATATTACAGGACCACAGCAGATCACATCTAAACAATACACCAAAAGAATTTTTCTCTTTACCAGTTGACCATATAGATAATCAATGCTCTACATATGAATAGTTTTAGTATGGTAGAACCTGATGGAAAAATACATTTACTGTATACTAATACTGTATAATTTATAAGGTCTCCACTGAGACCTTCTAACATTTTAACATAGTTTTAATAAAAACTTCTATGAATTCCCCATTCCAATCTCTTGCTGATTTACTCTAAGCAAATGACACAGAGATCAGAAGAGAATATTAAATTACAAATGAAGCAACCCATACAACTTTGTAGTGCCTTATGGAACATGAATAATCTTTCAACCAAGTCAGATCTGTGAAAGTCACCTTGCACAGGCTGAGCAGCAGGAATAAAGCATGAACTACAACCTCTAAAATATAGATTATCATTGAAAAATAACATTCTCCAAGTAATATTTTGGTATTAATATACTTTCTGATATAGGCAGAATGGTACTGCCTTAAGACAGCCTTTAAAATTGCTAAGGAATATGCACAGGTATTTCTCAAAGTCTTTAAATTTCTTAGTAAAGTTAGACTTAGACTCCTCCCACATTCTTATGCTGGAAGAAAGTCATGTTAGACAGGACAATACTTCTCCAAAATTTTTGATGATCCAAAGTAAGACTGATCCAAGATGTTCTTAATTTCCAAATGAACAAATTTGGGGAAAATATTTTTTATTCTTCTATAGTAAATCTCAACAATCAATTTAACTATACAACTAGAAATATTTTTATCATTCTCTTCGATTTTGCTATAGAGTTCACTCTGGTGTTCATTAAGTCGGACTAGCAAAATAAAGACCGGTTGCCAAAATAATAATAAAAACCTCTTTATTGCTAAATGGGCATTAGACTTTTCTCTACATCATTACTGTGATTTATATATTCCTTATCTTGTTGTTTTTTCCCACAACACCTTGTCAAGAATGCTTCAGGAATTCCCAATAAATTTTTCTTTTCCTTCTTTCTTTTGAATGCTTCAACTGCTGCAACATTCACATTGAAGCTATAATAAAAAAGAAAAACTTTTTCACCATTAGAGCTAATCATAATAAATAAGCTTAGTTTATAAATATACAATGCATTTTCTCCCAAATTGTTAGGCTCATAAACTCTACAGAGTCAAATATATTTTTTCCTTGTTTTCTGTCCATCATTCTTTAATTTTATTGTTATTAAAAAAGAGTTTATGCAAGCTAAATTAGACCTTAATTTACACATTCCAAAATTCTATTCTATACAAGTATATATTGCTTCCAATAACAATTAATGTTTACTTTATTTTGGTTTTAGAATATAAATAAATAGGGCATAAATCCCCATTTTTTAAAGCAAAGTGCATTCCAGCAATTTAGGATTAGATTATTTTTAACACATTGTATTAAATTAAGATCATTTGGCTGACCTTGGGTGTTTTTAGGTAAACATATTGCATACATCTAATAAAATCTTTCAGTAATTTGCTCATCAAGAGTTATTAGTTTTAACAGAAAATATGAGAGCATTTATATAAACAGTTTAATTCTGTGCTTCATCTTCTAATTTTAGAGCTAGTATTAAATTTTAGATTGTTTTGTAAGTAATATTCTAATCTCATGGTGCTTAACTTACTTTCATCAATATTAGGAGTTTCTTCTAATTCTTGGAGAAGTTCTTTTCAGTTGCTTTGCAATTAAAAAAAAATAAATAAATTGTCCTCAATTGTTCATATTTCTAGTTATCAGCCTTCCAGGACACTTAGAAGTATTAACCCCCCAAAATCACTAATACATGTCACCATACAAATTTAAGTAATATGGAAACATAAGAAACCAAAATTTTACAATAAAACATGAAAATCAGCATTTTATCCTCCTACATGTCATATGTACTAACAAAAATGTGTGAAGGGCACTTTTCATCACGTCTGCTGTAACATTATGGTATAGAGTAGGTGTGTTTGTGAAACACACCAGAGTAGAGATATCTCACCTTTGGACAAGTGGAAGAGTGTCTGGATATAATATACACATTGAAAAAAATGATTTATGAAAGATGTTTTATCAGTGCAACATATCTCTACTCTGTGTAAAAAAATCTTACCTTGAATTTTCTTTCATTTATTGGTATCAATATAATATGTCTGAATAAGAAGCATAATTGTTTTTTCCTTGTCTTAATGGTAGCACCTACTAGTTGCTGTTGACATTAGCAGTGTGTCAAGTCCTATACAACCACAGAAAGAAAAGTCAGTCCTTTTCACAAAGCTTTACACTAATAGTACAAAACAGAAGTATAACCTATGAAATACTGCTGCAAAATACTTTGTCTAGAGTTGCAACATACTTCTTTTTCCACCCACTAAATGGCGAAATAAAAGGTTAACAAATGCCTCCAGTATTACTGTTGATACTAATTATTTTTATTTTCATTATAACCACTGCTACTCCTCCTGCTACTGCTACTACTATTTAAGCCTATATATAGCAGCTCACTAAAATAGAAATTAATTGCAAGAAAGGGAATGTTGCACATCCGTAGTAACATATTAGCAATAATTTGTGCCCACCTGACCTACATAAGTAAATTGATTTCTTGTATATGGTACGTCTGTTCTGCTGCTGATAGGAAAAACAGAGATTCTGGGTTCTTCAGAATGAGCAGTACGGCATGTATTGATCAGTATACCATGGTTGAAATGTAGACAAAGGCTTAAATGTTTTGAATACTTAAGTTCATGCTGCTAGTGGGACAGTTTTAGTATCAAGGTGGTTGTATATTTGTACTTAGAGGAGGTAAATTGACATTTATAAAGGTATCTCTAAGTAAAACTGGAGCATACTCACCAGAATAATTACTGTGGCCAGTAACATTTTAAGTGTACTCTCCTCCCTCTGGGTCAGGCAGAGAGTTTAATTATCCAGCTGCTAACTTTTCTAGCAGATAAAAACAGACTTAAAAATAAATTGTTAGTCAATCTGGTAGTGTCTTTCCAGATACATGATGATAATTTGTTCTCTTTTCTTACACTCTTCTTCCAAACGTGGGGTCATGAACCAAGCCTCATCAAAATGAATCCCAGAAGCAAAAGACTTGTCCTTATGACATTACCTAATAAAAGAATTGTTTAATCTACACACTATTCCTTCTTTTACCTACTTTAAATTAGCATGATTACCTGACTGCTTTATTTGATTAGTTCCTTCTTTTTGTCTGATCTTCCCTATAGTAAGATACATGAAATATTAATTCCTGCTTAAATAAAAACCAACATTTGCTTTTACACATCTTTCAAACTTGGAAATCTTCTTGAACCTGCAGAGAATTTGTGAAGCTTGGTCTCTCTGATTCCAGCTGCTGATGACAAAATAGTTATTCCTCAATTTATCGTAAAAATTGTAAATTTATTGTAATACCTATGTACCTACTGAGCAAAAGTAAGGAATGCTCCTTAAAGAGGTTACTGATGACCTTGGTGCTGCCACCAATATTTCTGGGCTGAGAATTTGCAAGCTTACAAATTCCTGAAGGAATAAGTTGGAGGAAGAGTAGGATCTCAAAGAAGAGACTATTGCAGTCAGAGGAAAGATTATGGATTTATTTCTTCTTTTACAGAAAAACTTTTCAACTTTTTGCAGACATGATTTAGACAATAAACAGGAGCATAGGGATCAGTAGTGTTTAAAACAATTACTTTGTAAATGGTGGAGAAAGCGGTGTAATCTTCTTCCAGATCACACCAAAAGACAAGTAAAATAAGGTGGGAAAACCCTCAGAATCTCATCAGATCTTATGCTGGAGTACATATATTGCTCTTCAGTCTCCCAGAATCAAGATGAAAACTCACAGTAGACAGACAGAAAGGATATAGGAGAGAAGTAGAATTGTATGGGCTTTCATGGCAGGCAAAAGTTTAAGGTCTTCAAAGGTTTGGGTATGACACAAGATGAGACAGAAACTGGAGGTAGTGGGGGGACAGTCTTTGAGGAATCTGTTGTGGAACAAAGTGTATGATGGATAAAAGCCTGAATGACCACACCAATTTCTGTGCAAGAGATGTTAACTTGAAGGTAAGCAAAGCTTCCAGCTTTTGTGCATGTGAACAGTACATGAAGAAATTAATTCCTGTGTTAGATGTAAGAATTGCTGCATATATTAGTAAGGACAGTACTAAAAAGAGAAACAAAGTACTATATTTGGGGTTGTAAGTAGATGGGGAAAAAAACATCAAAAGAAAACTAATAGGATAAAAATGTCTGAAAACAATCTGAAATGGAAAAAAGTATTAACCTTTGTATGGGCATATGCAAATAACCAAGAGTTTAATGTTAATTTAGCTTTATTACAAATTTTGGAATATAATAACCTTGTTTAGGATGCCTTAGTAATTACTGTGGGAACAATTCTTACTTTCTTAGTTGGAGGGAGCAATGTTTTTCTCTTTGAAGAGTCTTGGTAAGGCCAGATCCTTCACAGTTCTGTTTAAACCCAATTACATTTTATTCCAGCTGAAGCAATAAATCTGCACTTTTGAATTTTTTCATGCAGTATTCCTTTGAGCATGGGTTTTAAATTAATTGAGATTCACATGCACACAAGTAGTGTTGCAGAGATTGAAAAGTGAGGGAAAGTCTACACTGTTAAATAATAAAAAGTATTAAGATAATGAAGCTACATGACAAGGGACAAGGATTGATCACAGCCTTTATTAATGATGTTTAACAAGATATTCACTAACATCAGCTACTCTTTCCATCAATATAACTAGCCTGGAGAAAATACAGTTGCTTAAAGGGAAACAGAAATGTTTGTTTCTATTCCTAGTGGGTACTAGTGTTAAGTTACTGCATGAAGAGAAAAAAACCTTCCAAGAAACCATGAATGCCAGGAATCTTAGAATAAATTAGAAACGTAAGATAAGTTAAATCAACTGAAGTAATCCATATTTGTGTAGGTCAAATAAAGTGCTTTAGAACAAAAGGTATATAATAGAAAACTACAGTGTTACTTTCTTAAAATGCAAAGGTTTGGCTGGCAGTGCTACCGTGATAAATGCACTCCTCTTCTGTCTGTGGAGCTGGCTTTTTGTGGAGTCTGAGGCACAAATGGGCCAGTGAAGTTGGGGAGCAATCAGGCCATGAATGAAGGCTACAGAGTTTGAATCTTATTTCCTTCCCCTCAAGGCATGTATTTTTGTTTCTCATTTACTTGTCTAGTGCCTCAGAGAAAGTGCAGACAGTATGCTTAGTATATCAAAGCACGATCTGTCTGTGTTTTAATAATTACACTGTCTCTTGTAAAATAACTTTACAGTCGATTACCAAATTCTGCCTTCAGACAGCTCTGCTCTGCTCTGCTCCTCCATGCAGAACCTTCACAGGTTGGCTCCATGTCACAGCAATGCCCCACACTTACTGCAACAGGGAGCATTACTAACTTCAGAGGCTGAACCTGTAATACTGATGCTTGGAATAAAGACTCCACAACTAGTTAAAGTTATGAAGTGAGTAAGTATTGAGCACCCGACACAAGCGGGTCTCAGTCTGACCCACATCTTTATTTGCAAAGGTGTTCCATATGCAGTATATTACACCACCTTTCCATGCATATTCAACCCTTAGCCACGCCTGTCCTCACTTCACATGGTAATTAGATCCACACCCTTGCTGTGGTGGTTGCACGGGGGTCTTTGGTGTTCTTCTGAGGCTGAAGATTGTGGTCTTCCTCATGATTGAACTTTTGAACTTTTCTCCTCTGCATGTGCACTCTTGGTCTCTTGGTGCTTATCTGAGTATGTCTGTGAGACTTGATGAGATTAGAGACAGAGGGGCCCTCTTATCTGGGTTCTTAGCATCCTTTGGTATTGTCCCAGAATTGTTCTTTATGCAAGAAGCTTCAGAAACTTGCATTTTCCTATGCCCTTTGTACCATGGCAGAGGTTTTTTAAGAAAAAGGGTTAAAATTCAAGAAAATTCTACAAGCTAAAATTTAGATGCTTAATTCATTTTGCTAACACAAGTGAACTTTAAAAATCCCTGTTTCAGTACTTTCTCAGTCTGCTTTAAATATGAAATCCCAAATAAGACATTGATCCTGACTCCAAAGAGCATTTTGAAGTCTGAGGGCCAAATTTCCTCTAATCTTTCTAATCATCTAAGCACCAGGTTCCCTGACAACAGCAGAGCTCATAACAAATGACAAAGACTGACAGGGACAAGGGATATTCCCAGTCAAAAAAACCCCAACCTGATACAGTATATAAAAATTAATAAAGACATGATGCTCCTATATGCTGATAGTGTCTTCTTTAGAGCAAACTCTAAGATCCACACAGCAAGAATTTTATTGTCATTAGGGCACTGTTTTATTGCATTCTATATGACATGTATACACTAGTTTTTTTGTTACCTAAGTAGGGAAAATCAAGGAATTTAGCCACTGAATTATGACAGCACAGATTGTCTCCCAGAGCACTACTCTACAAATGCCAAACAAATTCACTCTTTTATAAAAGCAAGCTATCTTGTTTAAACGTACTATCTTTGAGGCTGCAGTATTTCAGGAATATTATAGTCACAGGGAAAAGATTCTTATATTGCATATTTTGTCAATTTGCAATCTAAGTATTTATGGAAAAGCACGATTTATGCATCATGTACTTATAAATGTGAAAATGCTAATGCATTTACATTCTTCAGAATAAAAAAAATGTAGGCAAAATTTCACAGGGCTTGATCATTTCATTGACATATGCAATGTAAGAAGAAGTTTACATTACTCACAGGACTGAACACTGTGAAGACTATATAGATTTAGGAAATATCAGGAACATCAATCAGCATCATTTCTTTTAAGTCTGTTCTTAAGAAAAATAGAGCTAAAATATATTACTTCAGCACTAAGAGCAGATGTTATAAGGCACATTAAAAATATTTCAAGAAAAGAACAAAGCAGATTAAAACTGCCCAAACTAACCAAACCCACAAAACAGTGATTTAAGTATTTAATCATCTGTCACAGAACAAAAAGATATTTTTACAACCAAAACATTAAAAGACAAGAATGTTACCATATATACTTAATTAGGATGAAATATGGACTTCTTAGAACCATATGAAACCATTTGCCTCTTTCTTGTACTCTTTCGATTGGGGAGATATTAATTATATTACTACAAACGGAAAGAAGGTGGCTGTTGGTGGAACCATTAAGTGCAGATCGTGTTGCATTTTCCCAGCAAAAATACTCATATGTCACTTTTGGCTCTTAGAGTAATGATCCTTCTTTTTGTCTTAGTGTCACCACAAAATGGTGACAGAATAGTAATAATACCTAATAGTAGTCTTTTATACTCACATCTGCCACATTTTCTGCGTAGCTGTTCCTCTGAGATTTCCAAAAGGACCAGATTTAACCAACATAAGCTTTTTGTTCTCCTTTATATATTCTTAAGATTACTTAGCTTCCTGTATTTGAATTAGAATCTTGTATTTTCAGGGTAAGTATATATATATAAAGTACCAAATGAGAAAACAGATAGATTTGGATAAGGCCAGTGAAGAAAATGTTGCTAAGTTCTTAGCCTCAGGATTTTAGCTTAGATCCTCAAAAATACCAAACAGGAGAGCAGCGCAGGAGTCTTGCTGTTCATTAGGTATTTATAGCAAGTTATTCACAAAGTGTTTTACCAGGCCCCTTTGCCTGTGTTTCTCAAACCCCAGCCACCCAGCCACTTCCCTGGCTAGCACCAGCCATGCCAGCATTAACTTCCAAACTCCATGGCAGCCGGAGCAAACACCCAGCATGGTTTTTATGCAACTGTAATACTGGCAATTATATCTAAAGATACAATTCCTGTATCAGTAAAATACATTGATTCTTCTTATTCATTGATTTTAGTGTCATTAAATTTAACTGCCTTAATTATTTTTGGATTTTCCCCTTTTGGAAGGGGAAGAGGTCTACTGTTAGCTTACAAGTTGCTGGTATAGGAAGTTCACTTTTTTTTTGAGAAAAATCATTAGAAAACTGGTTGTCAGTTATCTGCCTGCTTTCTCTGTTTTCAGCTTTTCTTCTGTTTTGTCTTTTGCTATTTTTCAGACAAAGAGAATTTCTTTCAACTTTAAAATCAGATATTTTAATGCAGTCCTGTAAAAGTAATTACATGCACAGTTTCCTTATGTCAAAAAAACCTGAAAATTTTTGTACTTGGGAAAAAGTTTAGAAAAGACAAAAACAATAGCAAAAGGAATCAAAATTCAGCCTTTACATTGGACAAGCAGCAAAACTGTTGTGAGTGCTCTATGCCAGAGAAAAATGGAAGCATGTAAAAAATAAAATTAAAGAACATTTTTTCTAATAATGCTGCAGATTTGCAGCTTGCCTTAAACAAGACTTTAGCAGATTTCAGTTGTCTAAATCTGCCATTATTATTCAAAAACTGTGCTAAATGCAAATGACATCTAAATTCTTTCAGCACATTTGGCTACAGACTTTGTTCTGCACCCCTAACTCTAATGCCCTAACCAAAGCATTTTAATTAAGAGGTGAGTAGCTCTAGGCTCTTGTGCAGACAAGAGAGCCAAGGATAGACTTTTCTGGGACAAATTACACCATAGGCAGATGCTATTTTTTATAGTAGACTTTCTATATAAGTTAATTTTGGAGGAGTTTCAGATTTACCACCTGCTAGGTCTTACTAAGGAGGTGGATGTGGATGTCACTGTTGCTTGCTGCTTCTTATTCTGGTCTCCAACACAGCAGTTTAGCAATGCTATTGTGGGGTCTACGCTACAGAGGAGGCAGAAATTTGTATAAAGATAGGATTAATAGTTGAAGGCTTCCCACTGGGTAACTTCAGTGACTTCTCTTCTTTTCTTTCACCTTTTTGAGGCACCTAATAATTTCCACAATCTAGGAGACCACAAACTCACCTTTAAACTTTAATCCCACCTGGAAGTCATGTGGGATTGGGCTATTCCAGCACCTAATGTCTTGATATCTAATCAGGATGTTGATGTCCAACCTTTGTGCAATCAACATCAATGCTTGTATGTCAGGATGAATGGTAAGGAAATTCTAACCACCAGAAATGTTTTTATTTTTATTTTTATTTCTGGTGAGATTAGCATATTTCAGTGGGGGAGTAGAAAACATATGTAATTTCTTATGGGACTAGTTTAGTACTCAGTATAGCAGCATGCCAATCAGTCAGCCAGTCAGCTGGTCTTCTCTTGATGAATGTGGATTTCCTTGGAGGTTTCTGATGGGGATTGTTTGTTGTGTTTGTTTTTAAAAATACAATTTTACATAAATATTTTCTATAATTTCATATGAACAGGAATTCCACCAGTAATAACTAAATACTTTAGACTGTTTTCTGAGGAAAGGGAAAAGATAAAGCAAAAGGAAGGGCCTCTGACTTCTGTAGTGCCACTGTCCTTGACAATGGGCAGGGAAAGGGCCACGGATGTAATTTATCTGGACTTCTTTAAAGCCTTAGACATGGTCCCCCCACAAGATCCTTCTCTCTAAATTGGATGGGTCCAATGAGTGGACTGTTACTTGAATAAGTGGTTGGACAGTCACATCCAGAGGGTCATGGTCAACAGTTCAGCATCACAATGCACATCAGTGACAAGTGGAGTCCCTCAGGGGTCTATACTGGGACCAGTGCTATTTAATATCCTTATTAATAACCCACGTGGAGGTATCAAGTGCACCCTCAGCAAGTTTGCAAATTATATCAAACTGAGGGTGCAGTTGACACACCTGGATGATGGGATGCAATCTGGAGGGCCTGGACAAGCTTGAGAACTGACCCATGGTAATCTCATGTTGTTTAACGAGACAAAGTGTAAGGGGCTGCACCCGGGTCAGGGCAATTCACAGAGTAAACTCAGGATGAACAGATCAAGAATAGCCCTGCCCAGAAGGACTTGGGGGTGCTGGTGGGTGAGAGGCTGGACATGAGCTGGGAATGGGCATTTGCAGCCCAGAAAACAAAAAACATCTTTGGCTTCATCCAAAGCATGGAGGGCAGCAGGTGAGGAAGGGGATTCTGCCCCTCTCCTCTGCTCTGGTGAGAGCCCACTTGCAGTAATGCCTCCAGCTCTGGGGTCCCAGCACAGGAGGGACATGGACCTGCTGGAGCCAGTCCAGAGGAGACCACCAAGATGATCAGAGGGATGGAGCACATCTTCTTGGAGAAAAGGCTGAGAGAATTGCGATTGTTCAGCTTGCAGAAGAAAAGGCTTATGGATGTCCTAATTGTGGCCTTCCAGTGCCTGAAAAGAGCCTATGAGAGAAATGGGGCAAAACTCTTTACAAGAGTGGCACAACAAAGGTAAATGGGTTCAAACTGAAAAAGAGTGAGATTAGGTTAAATATTAGGAAGAAATTCTTTGCTGTGAGGGTGGTGAGGCACTGAAACAGGTTACTCAGAGAGACTGTGGATGTCCTGTCCCTGGAAATGTTTAAGGCCCTGTTCAATGGAGATTTGAGCAAGCTGGTCTAGCAAGAAGTGCCCCTGACCACGGTTAGAAGTAGATGATATTTAAGAACCCTTCCAACCCAAGCCATTGTAAAATTCTATAATTCTGTGATTCTATTTCAGTGTTTGCTCTATATGACTTCCGCTCATGTCCATATCTCTGCAAACAAGCTGGGTAGAAATTGAGATTCTTTAAAATGAGATATCATAGTACTTCTTTCTAAGCATTATAGCCCCACACCCAGAATTTAAGTTTCAATACTTATTTGTCAGATTAAAAGTTCTTTTTTAAATGGTCTGCTTAAAATGAAAACAAATTAAAATTTGAGTAGAAATTCATAAAAGGTTACGTATATACTGGAGTGTAGGATCTGATTATGACTGGTTTGTTGTGTAGGGGTTTTTTTTGTAAATAATTACTGTATTTAATGCTAATTAAGAATCCTTCACACACCTAGAAATTATGCTTTCCTCCGGCTGAAGTACATCAGAGAACCTGAAATGACATTATTTCTAGTGCATCTAAACTAATGGGTATCAAGATATTTTTGGATTCATCTGTATTCAGGGGTATGCACACTTCTCTTCGTCTTCCTTTATACTGCTTTATGCTCCTCCCTTTCTTCCTATCCTTTTAAGTTGAAAACCCTTCTTCCTTCTTCCTTTCCTTCCTTCTTCCTTCCTTCCTTCCTTCCTTCCTCCTTCCTTCCTTCCTTCCTTCCTTCCTTTCCTTCCTTCCTTCCTTCCTTCCTTCCTTCCTTCCTTCCTTCCTTCCTTCCTTCCTTCCTTCCTTCCTTCCTTCCTCCTTCCTTCCTTCCTTCCTTCCTTCCTTCCTTCCTTCCTTCCTTCCTCCCTTCCTTCCTCCCTTCCTTCCTCCTTCCTTCCTCCTTCCTTCCTCCCTTCCTTCCTCCCTTCCTTCCTCCCCTTCCTTCCTCCCTTCCTTCCTCCCTTCCTTCCTCCCTTCCTCTCCTTCCTCCCTTCTCCTCTCCTTCCTCCCTTCCTTCTCTTCCTTCCTTCCTTCCTCTGTTCCTCCCTTCCTCTCTTCCTCCCTTCCTCTCTTCCTTCCTTCCTTCCTCTCTTCCTTCCTTCCTTCCTCTCTTCCTTCCTTCCTCTCTTCCTTCCTTCCTTCCTTCCTTCCTTCCTTCCTTCCTCTCTTCCTTCCTTTCTTTCTTTCCTTTCTCTGTGTTCTTCGGTCTTGCTTTCTTGCTTTCTCTCTCTCTCTCGCCTGCCTGCCTTACTTCCCCTTTCCCTTTTCCTTTTCCCTTTTCTTTTTTACTTTTTCTTTTCCTTTTTCCGCTTCCTACTTCTCTCTCTCCATCTCTATCTTCTCCCCGTCATTTGTTCTTTCATTCATTTTTGTCATAACCGTGCTCTTGGATGTTTTGATGCAGTCAGGTAGATTTCTTATATGAAAATACAGAACTGTCTCAACGACTTCACACAGAGCTTCAGCAGTTTGCACAGCCCTGTGTGAGACCTGGCCTCATTACCCAGAATTCAAACAGCTTAAAAGAAAGTCACAGAGGTTTCAGACTCCAGGCTGATGGCATAGTGCTGAAAGTGAACTTCACACATCATCCTGGTGAATGAGCCAGCAGCTCAACATGCACACTGACTGGAGAGTTGCATATGTTGCTCTTCTACAGCCAGCTGAGGAAGGTTGATATTACTTCTGTCTTAGGCAACCAGGGTAAACAGTCAAATTTAATATTCTCAGAGCATTTTAATATCAAAGTTTGCTACAGTCATCAAAGTCAGACTTGTGGGTCACTCTTTCAAGCTATTTCCTGTCTCATTGCACCCCTGATTCAAGTTCTTCTGCAGCCCAGAAGTGCTCCTGGCCACAGGTAAAAGGCCAGAATTGTCATATCCTCACAAGCATCTAGAAGTCACAGCCAGATGAAAACAAAAACCTGGGAAACGTATTTCCCCCATAGCTGAGCATCAGTGTAAGACACTTAAGAAAACCTTACCTGATAATAAATACAGGGTCAAATGTCAAAATCTAAAGCCTCAGAGGCAGGGAAAAAAAAGTCCTTATTTTGTTCTTTAGGCAATACTCCATACCTTGTCCATTGTAAAACATTCCTGCTTCAGTGAATGACTGGCTGTTCTCCCTTGCATAAACATGTTAGTTCTGAGCTCCTGTTACTTTCCAGGAATGTTACAAAGGGTGACAGTTTTGTGTAGCCTTTACACTAAATAGACAATGAAAACGTAGAAAACTCCTCAGAAACCAAAAGTATCACCCTTTGAACACTGATAAATGCTTGCTGTTTAATTATTTTTGGAAGAAAAATCGGTATATATTAAAAGAAAAGGGAAAGAAGAATGATCCCAGATCAGATACTATATTTTTTTTTTATGTGATTTTGATGGGTTTATTTGAATGCATAAATAAAATAGCACTTGCTGAGAATTTCTTGTAAAACTGTATTTGTGTTTTGTTCAGAATATAAGAAGTTATTAAAAAGAAGAGGGAAAAACTATAAATTATCAAATACTTCATTGAATACACAGCCCTTTAATGTGTTACCTCATAATAAACTGAGAAACAAAAATATTATAACCTATAAACCTGGAAATCAATTAGTCTTCTTGTGGGGAAAAACCAAGAGGCATTTTCTTTAGAAATTAGACAGAAATCAACATTTTTGTTGTGTTGTGAGAATTATTAAATCACTTTCTTCTTCCATAATGGAATTCACCTCTATGTGAGTTTTCCGGAACTGATTTGCTTCAATTATTCTTTCAAACATCTAAGAAAGACAAACCATAGACATAAAAAGCTTCTGATATTTTGCATATTCATAATACCTTAGTGAATCACCAGGAATGGCAATACTGCTCTCTGAATGCTAATGTAGAGCCAGCAGACAAGTTGAAGGGCAAAGCAACATAGAAATAAAACAGAATATCCCACTTGAATTCACCACTTATTTGTGAACACTTGTATTCTTCTTTTTCCACTGTTACCACTTCCTCTCTTTTTTTATTAAAAATCTAATGATTTAATCTAAAACACATATATGATAACATACCTAATTTCATAGGGTTTTTATTTCAACAATGGTCACTACGAAAGGTATAATTTTTAGTGAGGAAACCAAAGAGGTTCCATAATTGCAGACTGATGCTTAAGGGTTACTAGGTATGCATAATAGCATGATACAGCATCACTTTTTACTCAGTCTAGCAAAGAATGCATGCTCACAGCAGGAAATCTTAATTATCCTTTATCAGAGTAGCAGGTATTTCTGTTTTCAAAATGTTACCTTCAAAGGGCATATATCTAAAACTTTTCTCAGAAACTATTTCTATTCTACCATAAAATTAATTACCCTTTTAGTTTCACTGAATGTATTTCAGAATTTAATATGAAAAAGATGAAAAACCTACTTGATTTCTAATAGAGCAACATTTTTACACACAGACGAAAAAGAAAACTAACGCCTCAAAACAACTCTTTAAAAATTTTGAAATGTATTTTTCTTTATGCCTGACTGCAGCTGTCATTTCAGTGATGCTTGGGAGGGACACATATAAATTCAGGGCCATACTTTTCGCAATTCATTCCCTCAGATAACTTTGCAGATTACTAAGGCTTATGTAGAAGTATTCTCTGGAAGGACACTGAGCATTTCAGAAGAGTATGTGTGATCAGTGATGTCAGTGCTGTGCTGGGTGCTGATTGTGCCATTCCAACACAGGAAGGAGCTAGCCACTATATAAACATGAGGGAAGCAACCAGCACTTGTCTTAAATAGAAGACACATTTAATATACCACTCAGGCTGCAAAGCTGTTTACTGAAAAGGGTTGTGATGATGAGCAGGCACTAAGAGCTGTGTAGTTTAATGGAGAAAAGTTTCAATGAGGGTGTAAGGTCTCACTTGCCAGCTGTGGAGCACAAGCCTCTTTCAAACACTCAGAAGAGTCCTGTAGGTTTGATGGGCAAGTCTTTGCCAGTTCAGATTCCTCACATTCTCCATTCCAGAGGGCATCACAAAATTTAATATCCAGCACTTGCACCACTGAAAGTTGTGGAATGCTTTACCAAGATTGTTACTAAAGTGATTAACATGATTCTTTGAGGTGCTGAGAGTCTCCCTGGAAATTTAATCAGAAGCAGAACTAAATTAATCTGTTCTGGTGCTTTGTGTCCCGAGGCTCAGTCATCTCAAGCTGCTCCTGCTGCCCATTTTAGAGCTGCTGAGAAATGGATTAGTCTATACGTTGAGTAATGTTTCTTTCTTGGACTTAGAGGAAATTTTGTTCATTCTTTCTAAGTGTCTGCTTAAAAGGAGTGACATGATCAGAGAAGTTTATATGAGTAAGGTTTTATATCTGTAGGAAGTTAAGAGCCCCACCAAGCTGAATCAGCAGATCCCTGTATTCTCAATGTGTCTGGCAATAGCAGAAGGAGAAGAAGGGTGGGAAAGGTACATCCTGCCTGTTATGATTGTGCCTGCATTACATTTCTCATTGCATTCTCCAGCATCTCGAGTAGTTTTAGGGGGTTTAAATAGTAGATCCCTGCCTAGTCCCTTTACTGTCTGTTTATTGCTCTGTCTTTCAATGAGTTTATCTAATCCCTTTTGCAACTAGTGATGTTTGCCTTTGCAGCAGCCTGCAGCACCAAATGACAGAGATTCATTACGTGTTGTGAAAAGAAATGCTATCTTTTCCATGTCTGAACCTGGATTTTTGCCAGTTTCAGCAGGTGCTTTCATTCCGAGTATTATGAGAGTTGATGAATGAATGGTCCAGCACAAACTTGAAAACCTCCACTATATTGCTTATCAGATTTTTCCTATATAAACTGAACACTCCCATCCCTGACAGTCACTTTGTAAGTCACTGGGTCACTTTGTGAGGCACTTGTTTCATCCATGTGACATTTTAGTCACCATTTTTTGCACTATATTCATTTCAGATTTAGGTACTACTTCACTGCAAGAGAGTGCTTTTCACAGCATAATATTTGGTAAACTAAGGCACTTCCTGGGAATCCCCAGTTATATTTTGACATTTATTAATTTTATGTATTTGCAAACTCCAAAGTAAATTTACTGCTTTTGCTACTCAAAGAGTTCTTATTTCAGCTTTCTGTTAGAGAATGTCAGCTTAGGACAAATCAAATTTGTCTGTGACAGTATATTACAACTGTGACAGCTATGAAAGTGAACTTACTCCCCAGCCTTTTTCATGCACTAGGAAGGTACAAGCCACTCTGTGTGGGATTCACTGCAGCTAACTTTAGACATCTATAGTTTAGTCGTCTACATCTGAATTAGTCACTTTGGGTTCTCTTTATAGCTATCAGAGAGAAAAGGCCCTTTAGAGTATGATTCATCTGACCTATTTAGATATCTACTTAAGAATAAGATGAATCATGTCCTAACTTTCTTCCCCTCCCTTGACTACAGAGGGAATTAAAATATTGACTTCTGCAAATAGAGTTCATAGCATATATGCCTCTCTATGTTATTTTGACACTATTTTTCTAATGAAAAGTTAGCCTGGGTATCACAGGATGACTCAATTGTTTTAACAAATTTTCAACTGAGTTTCTGCTAAACTCTAAGCTGCAGAAGCTGCTGTGGCAGGTATGATGCATTCAAGGACCTTCACATCTTTCTTAAATGATGGCTCCCAGAACTGCACAATAGTCAAGGTGAGGCTGCACAAACACTGAACAGAGCAGGATATCACCTCTTTGATTAGCTGTTTGATACATTCCTCTTTCAACCTACCCCTAAAGGTGAGAGTAACTCAGGTACCTGTTAATAGGTGCCTTGGGGAGGATTAGAGTGAATTTACATTGAATGATCAGTGGTTTAATATATTTATGTGTGTGTGTGTATATATATATATATATGTGGGATTTATTTTAGAACAATTTGGTTGCAATGGAAAGGAAATATGTAGCCATTTTTCGTATTATTTTCCATAGTAATATAGCAATAGAAAAGTATAACGGTATCAATTAAGAAAATATATAAAGAAAAACCAGGAAATTCCAAGAGTTGATACTGGAGATGAAAGTTATAACTACCTGTGGATCCCTAATTAGAATTAATGCTGCATTTTCAATGCCCATTGGTTGAAGTGATGAACACCCACGCACCTTTATGAACTAGAAACAGAAATAGAAGCTGGTTTGTTTGTTTATAATTTCAGATGGAGGATCAGATTATATCACACCGTGGTGAGTTTCAGTGAGTCTTAAAAAGGATCTTCAGAGCGAGTGGTGATACTGTAATCTGTTAGTACTGGTGTCTACAAAGTGTTGTAGTTCAGTGTAATTCTTGCATGTTTTTTCCAAACATTTTATTTTCTCTAACTCTTGTTGTTTAGTCTTAAGTCTGTAAGGTACATTTTATTATGTTTGTGTACTGCAGGACAGGTCCTGAAAAATCTTTCTATTCAAGGCATCTCCTTCAAATAAATTTTAGACCCTTAACTCTGTCAAGACAATCTATAAGCATGGCCCATCCTTAACACACTTCAGTATTCTATGCCTTTGCTTGTCAATTCTATTCTTTGTTAAATGTTACATTTCAATTTCTTGATCATTTTCAGGATTTAATTTTTTCATTATCTTATCCGCAATCTCTTAGGATCTCGTAGGTCCAAATCTTGAAGACCAATCTTAAGAGTTTCTGGTTCTTTCCCTTTTTTGTTTTTTTTTTAACACATCCTCCATTTTTTGCATTGGGTGCTGCACTTCACATATCTATTTCATGGCTAGCTTTCCCTGCCTGACTCAACTGAACACTGTTTAAAAAACAGCACGGGCTTCAGAGACAGCTGCTATCAGAATTGAAGTTTACTTGTGACTACTTTCTCCTTTACTTTCATTCATTTCTTGCAATTACTGTTATAGAACTGTTTAAATGTTCTCTACTTGTCTTCACATTTCCAGAACTATAAAGCTGATGAGACTTACATTCTTCTTTTCAGAATATCTTTGTAGTTTGCTTTATTTCTCATTACTGTTGTTAATAAATTAGTCAGAAGAGTCATTCCCATACTTCCTGCTGGCTCCCATTCTTAGGATAACCTTTGGTTCGGCAGTGTGACCCACAGAGTCCCTGGTTAATTATTGTTTATATGTTACCTTTATGTTACCTTTAACAATCAGTTACATGCTCTCTTTTTCTTGGCTGTTTCATGCCTTTCCTATTTCTTGCTTTTTCAGGTACAAAGCCTGCAGAATTTGGTCCTAAACCTATATTGAGGATTCCTCTCCCATTCTCCCTCATTAAAATCAGTATTCTGAATGAGTCTCTATTTATTAACTTATGTCCTAATTTACTTTTTCCCTTGTTCTCTCTTGTTTAAGATTTTCTCCTTTCATTCATCCCTGCTATATCTCTAAAAGTTTACTTTTTTTATATTTAGGGACTTAAGTTTTCCTAATTTGTCAATGAACTAAAAGATCATTCAATACTTTCAGATTTCCCATAAAACAGGACATCTTTTAAGTTTATATATACAGCACCTAGCACAAAGATTTCCTGCTACATGAAAAAAAATCTTAAATGCAAAATAAATAAATTTTAATATAATTTTATAGCATTATAAATATAATTTAAATAAAAATAATTTTTATATTTAAAACAAAAATATTTACACATCACTTTAATATTTCATTGTCTGTAACTAACAAGAGTAATAATGTGGTATTGCAACTGTTACAGTCTTTTCTGTAATATATTGTCCCCTATCTATTATTTTGATAATCAGCTCAGAAATTAGCATGAAAGACTACCAATGTGCAGATAGGTTTATGAACTATGGAACTAGACTCTTTTCTCCATCTTCAAGAAAGCTTTTTCAGTTATTAAGTAGACTTAATGGATATTAATTTGTTCACATTCCCTGTGGAATGCCTGTACAAATTAAGAGCAAACAAAGAAGGAAACTTCCCTTCATCAAAAATATTAAATATCCTTAATGTGTTAGCATACTCATATACAAGAATATGAGAGTTCCAAATTGTAAAATATTGTTCCTCAATAAATGATATTTCACTGAAAAGTAATTGCTAGGCATATTCAAATCACTGCTAACATTTGTCCTTCATCTCTTATCAAGATTCAATGAAAAATGACAATTATCCCTGTGATTTCTTCAGAAATTTCTGCAGGTTTAGACTTATGCCAGTATTTAGAGTTTTGCATTCTAATATGAATGAATTTAAGGTAATGCAATGAAACACAATGGGGTCAGGCAGAAAGTAACACTTTTAGTGAAATAGCACAATAGCATTTAACTTGGATTAGACTGAAGTGTCATATCTTTCACCCAAAAGTGGCCTCCTTCAATACTTTAACCAGATTTTGAAGGACTACACACTGTTTTATTTAGCATCCCATCTTTGCCAGTCAGCCAGGGCACTTAGTTATAAATAAATAGGATTAATTCTGGTGAGGAACACATGTCACCACCAATTGGAAAATATCAGGAAAGTATGAGCTGAACAGCAGCTCTGCTCACTTCACCAGGTTGTCTAACATTTCAGCAACTTTCAGTGTTTGAAATCTGCTAACAGTCAGGGGAATCTAAGCAAATATAATACCAGATCTACCAACGTTGTGCTATCTGTGCTGCTTTTTTCCTGTTGTCTTTTTGGAAACCCACTTTACGAAACCTAGCTTCAGTTGGGCTGTTTTAATTTGAAGACCACCTCACTAGTAAACTCACTTGAAAAGATAACATTACAATATGCTAGCAATTTGGCTTGGAGGTTGGTTACCTATCCCATGGTTTGATGAATGACCCTTCTACTTTTTGAAAAGTAAAACTTTTCACCAATTACTTTTACAATAAAGAATTCTTCTGAAACATGGGGCATGATGGGATTATATTTGGGTAAAACCCACTTCAGTGCTTCTCCCAGTAAAGTTAGAATACTTTAAAAATCTTTAACAGTTACAAAAATATTTCCACATATGTAAAGTCAAAACAATTGAGAAAGGCATTATGAGGAAATTTCTGTCTTGTTGCACTGTTCCAAGGATGCACCTCTGACCAATGAGCAGTGTTTCCTTTAGCCAACTGAAAAAGAATCTTAACATTCTTGCCTTGATTCCAGTAGCTAGAATTACATTATGTAACTTTGTCAGTCAAAAGGTATTGTCCATATTTAGTGGAAATGAACTTATTCCTTCATGAGGTGGATTGGGTTCCACTCAATGTGTTGGACCATACAGTATCATGTGATATCCTCCCCATCTGTCAATGTGATCGCTGAAAGTTCAGTGAGCTACTTTGAAGTTTTATCACTTTGTCCTGTCCAAATATGATTTAGCTATTACCACAGAGAAATTTAATTTACTGATATTATGTGTTTAATTCTCCTGTGTGTCAGTCCCATATGTCACTGGTACACTTTGATGTTCATATTGATATGATTTTCAGGTTTGGTGGAACAGTTAGCTGAAAAGAGCCCTTTTTTAGTTTCCAGTCATTAACAATGTGAAAGTACTGCCATGATTCCCTTAAACAGTAGCTGATGTTCTGGGGCTTTATCTTCAGAATAATTTTTTCCCCTTTATTTTCACTGTAACCATGCTAAAACACTTAACATCAGAAAAAGAAAGCATGGAATATAGGACAAGAACAACACGTACTATCAAGAAACAGTTGCTACCAGCTTTCACAACTTTGAACACAAAATCATTAAAGTTGGGAAATACCTCTCAGTTCAACCATTAACCATTAACCTAACACTGGTTAGGTCCACCACTAAACTATATCTCTAAGCTCCACATCTACAGGTTTTTTAAACACTTCCAAGGACAATTCCACCATTTCCCTGGGCAGTCTGTTCAGGCTGACCATCCTTTCAGAGAAGATTTTTTTCTTAGATACAGTCTAAACCTCAAGATGAGATCTGAGCTATTTCATCTTGCCTTATCCCTTGTTACTGTTCACCCTGTCATTGAAGGGGATCACAGCAGGACCTGCCATAGACAGACCCATGCTGGCTGGGCTGGTGAACATGGCCATATCTGGCACAGGCAACTGGGAAGGTTCCTTTAATGTGTCAACAACTTTCTTACAAGGGATTGAGGAGCCAATAAGAGGTGCAATACTGGACCTTGTGCTCACCAACAGGAAAGAGCTGGGGGAATGTACTGCTCCAAGGCAGCAGCGGCTGCAGTGGCTGTGAGATGGTGGAGATGGAGCTCCTCGGGGCACTGAAGAGAGCCCACAATGAGCTCACTGCCCAGGAATTCGGGAGAGCAGACTTTGGGCTCTTCAAGGACTTACTTGGGAGAGTCCCATGGGATAGAGCCCTGGAAGACAGGGCTGGTTGAATTGCAAGGATCACCTCCTCCAAGCTCAGGAGCAATGCATGCTGACAAGGAGGAAATTGGGCAAAAATGCCAGAAAAACTCCATGGATAGCTAAGGAGATGCTGTTCAAATTCAGAGTGAAAAGAGAAGCTTACAGGAAGTGGACATAAAATCCTTCCAAGGTTTTATCAGGATTTTCAGTAAACCTGAAGCCACACAGGTAGTGCCAAGTGCACTTAACTCTGTTAATTGTATGTGAAAGAGGACTTTGCAAATTTGTTTCCTAAAGTTCCCTCCACAAACCTACTTTCAGTTAAATTCTCCTACTGACTTCATATCCCTCAAATAATCCCAACCCTTACATGTAAGTGCATCTGGGAGTAAGGCCTGTTGGGATTTTCATCTCCTGGCTCACTGTGACAGAATACTTCTGTTTGAATTACACGTCCTCCAGGCTAATAAATTTTGATTGCTCTGCATTGTTAGCCATCTGCTCCCATCCCTTGGGATCCCAGTTCAAGATGGAAGTTAAAAGACAACAAACTTAACCCCCCAGCAGACACAGGGTAACAGAGTTTGTACAGAAAATTAGCAAAAGGAGCCAGAGAAGAGTGTTTGGTTGAGACATGCATAGAGATGCACAGGCTTTTCACAAGGTCTGCTGATTTATTAGAAATAACGTAGTAGCTATAATTAAAATTTTCTAGTCCATCTTATTATAATACACTGGTTTCATATTTTAATGTATTTACAAATGTATTTTGTATTTGTATTATGTATTTTAAACAGTGGGAAAAAAAAGGCAAGGAATGAACCTTAAAACATATGGTAAGCTGAACTGTAAAAGGAAACTCTCATATATAATGCCAGCAGCCTTGAAGATCTATATTCCACTGCTTCCAGCAAATAAATTGGTCTAAGTAGCAAAATAAAGACATAAATAAACATCGCCTGTGACCAGCCAACTGTATTTAACCTCATTTTCCACAACTCTCTAGTCCCAGCCATCTAGAACCCTTTTAAGCCAGCAAACAGTGCACCTGTTCGAGCTGTGAACGGGCAGTGTCTCCAGGAGAATGCTGTGGGAAATGATGTCAAAAGCTTTATTGAAGTCCACATAGACACAATCCACAGTCTTTCCTCATCCATTATGAGGGTCAATTTGGCAAAGAAGGAGATCAGATTGGTTGAGCAGGACCTACCTGCCTTTTGTAAACCCCTCTTGACTGTGCCTGGTCCTCTTGTTGTCCTGAATGTGCCATATGGTAATTAAAATTGTTTATTTGCTAAATGAGATACAGCTCTTTGGAAAATATAGGATATTTCATGATGTACATGTTATGTATTTGTTCATAAATGAGAGAGCTGTAGGAATTTAATTTGTCAGGCATTTTTCATGACTCTCAAAGAATCCCCAGGAGATACTATCTTTTATAAAGAGTAGTTTTAAGGAAATAATATAATTTCAAATACATTAGAAGATCATTGAATGGGGTTTATTGCTTAATTATTTAATGTATTCCTTAACTATTTTTTCACATTATCCTGCCTAAAATGAAATATATAAATAAGTGGCCATATTTTCATTTGAAATGGCACTATTTGTGTGTGTGTGTGTAACAGCTGATTAAAAGCCCAAGACCACATAGTATACTGCTTGCTAAACAAATAAATGCAAAAAGTAAGAGCTGTAATGAACTATCATAATTTTATTATCATGTTCAAGAACGAGTCTCTGAAATGGTGTTTTGGTGGTGCTTTTTCTCTCATCGCTAAGAAAACCTTTGCCAGTAGGAGTTAGTAGTTAAGTGATATGTGAAATTTGGGAAGACCGCCTTTATGATACTTATTTGATGACTTAGACCAAGCAGAATTTTTTATGGAATAAGTAAAAATAAATTCTTAATAAAAAGGACAAATTTTATTTCACAGGTTTCACATTAATAGAAAAATCAGTAATTTAAAGCCTGCTTCCCTTTTGGGAGACAATGGTAGCAATTTTAAAAGGAATTGAGGTATGAATTTTAATAAAACATAGAATTGTAGCTAAGAACTGAGTAATCAATACCAAAAATAAACATGTTGATAAATTGATTAAATAGGAAGAAATAATTTGCTTTACAATTAGACACTTTGCTGGGCTATCACACGTAACAACAATGTGCAAGGACATCTCACAAATGCTGCTTTTCTTCCATATTGTATTTTACCTCCCAAAGCAAAACAAAACAAAATACCACCACCAACAAAAAAAGCCAAAAAACACAAGAAACACCAAAAAATCCAAAAAGCAAAAAAAATCCCAAACCTAAAACTCAAAAACCCTAAAAGCCCAAAAAAGACAAGAAACCCAAAATCCCCCCCAAATCACAGATACACACATATTAAAAAAAGAGAAAAAGTCCAGAAAAACCCACTCCAAGAGCATTGTGCACTATTTTTCATGTGGTATAGAAGAGTTAGAGAAGTTCATAAATAATTACTGTAAGTTTTTCCTCAGGAGATATTCTTCCTTTGTCCAAATATTCATCCACTGTAGACAGTAAAGAAGAGTTACAAGGTCAGCATTAATATGAGGCTTACTGTATTTTCTGAGGATTTTTTCCATGTTTGTACTGAAAATTTCTGATATCTGCCACGAAACTTTTAAATTATGAATTAATGAAAAGTAAAATCTTCAGAAAAGAGATAAAAATTTTCAAATTAACAAGTAGGCTGTTACAAATTTATTTTGTTTTAGGGCGGAACACAGATTCTTGGCTTCCTTTTGTTATTTCAATCACTTCTACTGGAAGACTAAAAAGAAAAGAAAGCAAGAAAATGTGACTGAAAGGCTAATTAAGTAGTTACCAGTGATATTATTTAGCTGTTTACATTTGATCTACACTGGGTAATCCAAAATACAAGTCATAGTCATTTCCCTATTCAAGACAATACACATTTAATTGCATTATATCACAGCAGATATTACTCCACTTCTATGTTATATACCCAAAAAAAGGGAAAGGAGATGAACTTTCCCTAGGAATCACAATAAACTTTGATCTATGAACTTATTTGAAAGTGTTAATTAATACTCCTGAAATGCCTTTTCTGTGTCTCAAATCCAGAAGGGCTTTAGTACACCTTAAGCTTATCACAATAGATAGACAACATTTCTCCTGTGGTTAATATATGGTACAACCATGAGAAAAAGCAGGATCAAAAAATGATAAATATTAAAAAAAAAAAAAAATTAAAAAGCAAGAAAACAAAAGAGGATGAAATTGAACTTGTCACCTATTCTTTAAACATGGATTTTCATGCCCCATTGAACTATTCATCCCCTCCCCCCCCAAAAAACCCCCAAACTTTTAAGACATTTGAATACCCTTATAGGGGACCCTTAGAACATTGGGCATTGCACCAAGCTCCTATCCCAGCAACAATGATTTTGAATGAAATGTTAAGTTATGGCAAATGCACTACAAAAATGTAATGTGAATTTTTTTACATCTGAAGGAAAATCTTTCCACAGAGGGTGTAAAAAAGGGTATGTTAGAAAGCTTCAGGCTTAGCAGCAAAACTGAGCTACACTTCAAACTGTGGACTTCTGCTATGTTAAAAAATAATAAAAAAGAAGACTAAATTTTATTCAAAACCAGGAGAATGAGGGGAATGGTGTCCCAAAGATGGATGGACCTTCTTTATATTCTACTTCTACTGCTGAAGGGGAAGAGTTGGTCCCAGAACAGATTGAACAGAACATTGACCTCATCCTGTGGAGACATCAGTGCCCTCATGTCCATTTAAAAAGCAGTTCAGGCAATCAAACCTCTTTTGGAGTCAGACCCCAAATGACTGTTTCCATTTGGTGTTTCTGATAAAAAAATTAGATGGGATCAGGGGCATATTCCCTTCTTGCAATGACCTGTGGAACTGAAACAGCAGTCAATGGCCTTTCAGAAACCAGAAAATGCATCTTCTTTTTTTCTCTCACTTCTTAGGATCTGCCATAAAAAGAAACAGCCCCAGTGACTTCATAAAATCTCAAAGGGAGGTTTGTTGTTGTCATTTACTTTCTCATGAAAATCTTCACATATATTGTTTGTAGATGACAGCAGAAAAGCTCAGGACAGAATGACTGATACACAGCTGCTATAAAAGCTCTGTCTGTGTCAGCAAGAATGCTTCACGGTTGCACATTTTTGTGGATACTACCATAAAATAATCTGATTTTAAAGAATTTTTGAATTTTTCATTATATATTTTACTCCTGTTACTCAAGAGACAGTAGAGAGAGTGGCTGCACTGTAATGAAAAGAACATGGTATATTTGATGTGCTTTTCTACACTGGTATTTTTGTCACATATATTATTGATTATCTTTCTAAAATGGCTCCTTTGTTTGATAAACATGTAATGCTTATCTTTGCTATTAAAGTCCTGTGTCACATTACATGGTTATCTGATTATTTGGTTTTGCTTCCATATGTCTTTGAAATCCAGATTGTTTTTTACTTCTCTGATGTCTGGATAGCATATATTATAAATACGTGACAGATCTATTCCATTTGCATTTTAGTTTAATATTTTATGTTTACATTTACTTAACAAAAGGTCCTATTAGTATTTAAAATCTCAAAGATTCAGACAAGTGGAATGGTTTCATAATACCCACAGATTTATCTTGGATCATTTCAGTGAAGAACTCAGCCATCTTTTTATATTATTTGCCATATTCAGAGATGTTGTGTCAAAATTTACTGATCTGCTGATGTAAGTCAATCTATTTAGATGTGATGCTCTTAAATAACAGTGAATGCAGGTTCAGGAATTGTTTGTATATTTGCCTAATAGGATAAGTACATTATGTAATATCTGTATAATTATCACCACATACCTGTCTAAAAGAAGAAATGCAAAGCATCCAGGTTTAGATGAAGATGTTTTGCTAAAGGATTTAAGAGAGTGTTTATAGGAACATGCTGAACAATCACTATCTGGTGGTAAATGTTTTAGTTCCATCACAACTTGCCCAAAAATCAACAGACACAAACCCAGACAGAGAATTTGAAGAGCTGGGAAAAAATCTCGACAAGCATGATTTATGGAATCATGTAATGGTCTGTGTTGGGAGGAACCTTAAAGGACTGTTTAGTCCAATCCCTCCTGTCACAGTCAAGGACAGATTTCCTTAGGTCAGGTTTCTCCCAGTCTGACTTTGAACACTACCAGGATTCCAGGGGCCACCTCATATCCAGCCTCTTGTCTACCACTACCCCTAGTCATTCTTGGCAGGGCTGCTCTCTGTCTGTTCATCTCCCAGTGCACCCTCATCCATTAGAATCTGGTTTTCTGTTTAATGACTATACCATATAGATTTCTGTCCATGCTGAAAAAGCTTAAAGTGTGTGTACAAAAAAGATACTTCGTACCTGGAACTAACATGGGAGAAGTTGAGTCACTTCTTACTAAAACTGCAGTTATATTACCTACATCAATAAGTTTTTGGAAGACCACTGCCTTTTGAAAAATTATTTAGCACGTTCCAAAAAAATAAGTAAAATATGCCAAGGGTTGCTATAGTGTTTCATGTTTTTTCAAAGGATATTTGGAGACCTCCAGTGATAGACTCAGAGTTATAATCCAATATTTTATACTGGAATTAAAGTTTACTTAGAATGAACTCTATTTCTATATTTCTTGCCAACACTATTTTTCAGTTATAAAAGAAGAAATCCTGAAATTGCATGTTGTTTGATTTTGCTTTCTTTCTATTTATGTTTTTAAATAGCTCTGGTGCCAAAACAATTATAAGCAGAAAGCTGAAGTTTGACCTTCATTGAGAAGTACCTTCACTCCTGTGAAAATCAATTTTGCTTTGACAAAGGGCTTCTACAAATTACAGTTCTGAAGAGTGAGCAGTTTTATGTGTACAACTTTAATACTTTTTGTCTGATATTTGTAGTTAAACAAATTAATCACAATTATGACACGAGGCTTTCTGAGCTAAAACAGTGATACATTTTCATGTAGCCTTCTCTATTTCAGCCTGTGATTTCATTGACAGTTTTCTCCTTACAATTCTAGTATCTATATATTTCTTTCTGGTTCTTTATAGCATAAATATAAAATGAGGATGCCAGTTCCTCTCACCTTTGATCAACAGATTTCTGAAATGTACCACACAAAGTTTCATACAGGTTTTGAGTTTCAAAGAGATTTTCAAAGACTTTTGCTAGGCTATTCATATATAGCTGTCACTTACACAGGAGTTCAGTATAAATGTACAAAATAAAAATATTTTATCCTCTAAATGACATAATTTTCTAAAAATTATTTTGTCTTCTAATCAATTCAATTCCTTATCTGCTCCATGAGTAACAACTCAAATACCTCTGTGAATAAGGAAAAATGCCTTCTGGCTTTCTATTCTTTCATATGTGTGTAATTGTCATAATAACTAGTATGTTAATGAGTGCAAAAGTGAATATAAATCTATCTGGGTCTGAAGTGATAGTACTATTTTCACTTGTAAATTTGATAATGAACATTGATATAGAGAATATGTTTATAGAAACAAATACTATATATAAATATTAATGAGGAATAGTTCAGCACGAACAGCAGAAAAACAAAATTCACCCTGCCTGCCTTTCACCTTGACTGACACTAAGAAATGAGAACTGTAATACTGAAAGAGGCTGTTGGAAAGACTAATGTGTCTTTTATGTTACTTAAAACAGTGAAAAAAAAAAAAAAGAAAAAGAAAAAGAAGCAAATATCTGAATGTGATGCTTCAATTAGCGTCATTAAATAATTTTAGTGAAGACTTTATCTGTTTGTTGAGTCTCCACTTATTCAAAGAATCATAGAACCATTGAGGTTGGGAAAAACATTTAAGATAATGTAGTACAACTGTTAATCCAGCACCACTCTGTTCACAACTAAACCAAATACCCAAGTTTCACATCCATATTCACATTTCATACATCTTTTGAATGTTTCCAGGAATGATGAATCTGCCACTTCCCTGGACAGCCTATTTCACTGTCCTTCCAGTGGAGAAGTGTTTCCTAAGATCCAATCTAAACCTCCCCTGTCACTTCTTACCTGGGACAAGAGACCAACCCCCACCTGGCCACATCCTCCTTTCAGGTAATTGTAGAGAAGGATGAGGTCTCTTCTTATCCTGCTTTTCTCTTGGTCAAACAATACCTGCTCCTCTTATGGCTTCTGCTCTAGACTCTTCTCCAGCTCCTTTACCCTTCTCTGGACTCACTCCAGCCCCTCGATGCCTTTCATGTAGTGAGGGACCCAAAACTGAACACAGGATTCAAGGTGTGGCCTCACCAGTGCCAAGTACAAGAGATCAAGTTTTGATTTTCTACGATGAAGATCAATTTGATTTTCTGAATAATTATCTATTTCAATTTTCCAGAAACAAGTCAGCCCAATATCTTAAGCCCTAAACACAGTAGCTTTGATTATCAGTGATCTGGACTAGATTGAAACAGATAATCATGCAAGAAAAACATACAGCAAAAGCTTGATACTTTCAGTGTGTGACAGCTGTACTTATAATTTTGGTTTCCATATTTTGATAGTCTTAACCAGCCTACATGTATTTTCCAACTTCCTCATAATCTGATATGGATGTTTCTTTAAACAACTGTTAATCTATTTTGCTCAACATAAGAACAGACACAGCAGCCTCCAAAAGAATTTGATTCATTTTTAATAACATATCAAGAAAAAGAAAAATTCAGTAATAATGCCTGCATATGACTAATACTTGTCTAAGAGATATTATTGCAGGATGTAATTCTAAAATAGTCTGAATAGCACCACTGACACTGCTACTCAGCATTGAGAACTCAATCAGCTGATGATGGAACAGAAATGCCTTTGATCTGATTAGCACTTAAATATATATCTTCCCACTTATGTTTACAAATAACTCCCTTTTTGTACTTTGATGGGGAAATAAGCCATTAAAAAGTCAAACAGCTAGCTGAAGAACAGAGTGGAAAATGCTGCTGGAAGAGCAGGATTTGATCATGAACTGGCTGACTTTGGATGTTCAGGCTGAAGCAATTAATTGTGTCCTATTAGACACACTTCTTTTTTGTATATCTGTGTTCAAATATGTCCATTTTAATATTATATAAACTTCCCAGAGCTGTTTACTCCATGCATAGAGAAAAATTCTTCATGTCTTAATCAATCAACCCACTGAGAGAAAATGAAAAATTATTAATTGACTTGCCATGTTAGATAACAAAGTTTTGAATGTATGTAAAACACAGATTTTTCTTACTAAAAAAATCTATAGACCAGGATGAATTTAGGACAATCAGTCCTAAACAGTAGTGGAGATATTCCCAAAAGCAAAAAATGTTCTCCCATATTTAAGGCATCATTTCCTATTATCTTCAAACTTGGAAATAATATTTCCTGAGGACAGAAACCATGTGCAATCATTAGAAAATAAAAATCACAATGTGAGTGAAAAAGAAAAAATATTATTTGTTGAGTTTCTGCCACAACTTTCCACAGAATTAGGGCTTCAGGGGCTACAAGTCTTTATAGGAACTACTTTTAGACAAGAAGGCCATTATTGAACATTTAAATTAGAAAATAAAATAATTAAAAGAAGAAAAATGAAATAATTTTTAAAAGGCTGCATCTACTCCCCTCCAAAAAATACCCCAAACAAAACTCAATATTAGATATTTCATATTTTATAAGTCTTATACAGATTTCTTGTCTTGATTTGTCAAGGCATTTATCTGTCTAAAAATCAATTTGCAAATGCTAAAACAGCTCCAATGGGATTTTCCTGTGGCTTTTCTTTTTGATTTGTTGGAATCCAGAAAACTTTCAATTGGAAATCTCCCTTTGAGGCATCTCCCTGTACAATGCTAGTGCCACTTGCTCAAACAACCCTGGCAGACTTCTCAGAACAATGCAAACTCCCACTGCAAATTCCTTCTTTAATTGGTGCAAAGGGAAAGGACCCCAGTGATGTCCTGTGATTTCATGTCATTCCTAATGGAAGGCTGGGTCATATCACACAAGATTTATTTTCCTCAAACAATAACTTCATAGTATCATGAGAACGAAATTCCATTGAGTAGTGCAGACTTTGTCAACAGATAATTCTGTGGAGGCATGTCCTAGAAAATCATTGTGATAAGGCTAGGAGACCTAACTTTTTGTGATTTACAATAAATTATTGCTGTTGTTCACTAAATTTCAGAGCATCTCAAAAAAAAAAAAAATGGATTTCCACCATTTTGATATTCAAACATCACAGTCCTGAAAACTCTCTGAATAATTTGAGACATGCAGACTTACCTGAGAATAGCAGATGCATCCTGAGCAGCTTTTTAACAGCAGCACAGACTTTGTGAACTGTTCCAGCACTAATTTCAGAAAATCCATATGAATATCACTGTACTGATAATTTGTATCCCATCATTGCTTTTTCAACCTTCTCATTCTTCGAGATCTGTGTATCCCAGTCAAGTATATTATATCCAGTCACACTATATACTTTCTTTTTCGAGATTAATTTGGTTTCTACAGGATGAATGACTAAAAGAATTACTATCTGTCCTTTTACTCTATTATAATGCAATATTTTTATCTCTTTATATGAATTTCTTTGTGATTATTCCATATTTTCATCAATGTAATGGACAGTTACAGTTTGTCCAAGACACATACTTTTTTTTTCACCAAATCCTTTTAATATTTCTAGTCTTTAAAGCTATGCCAGCACTTTCTTCCTATTTCTCTCTCCCTCTCTCTCTATTTTATTAAAGCATACACATTTTTAATAAGCTTTCTGCAGACTTAACTACCTCTTCCCTCAGGAAATAATTCCAGATCTTATGCCCCAATGATTTATTTTAGTGTTTCTATGGAATAAGCTTGTAAACATTTATTCATGGCCAGTGAAGTCAGTAATGTGTTTTTAACTGCTCCATCCACCCCCGTATCAGTGCAGAATATTATTAACACCTGTATTTCTAGTTGTGTACATATTTCTTCCACATCAGTTCCACTGCATTGGTCCCTTAGGATCAGACTAATAAAGGTAGTGTAATGTTTACAAATTCTAAGAAGCTTTTCTCATATGAGTTTCCTAGTGATAAGCTAAATAATAAATGATCATGACCTTTATGAATTTGAGTTGGCTGCATTTCCTGAAGAACTCCTATGCTCTTTGTTGTGTCCTGATTCTTCATGTTACTCCAATCTGAGCTCCAGCAAATAAAGCAAAGTCATATGAACTACAAGAGCAGCACCAGATATTGCCTTTCTTACAAATGCCAAGCCAGTGAAGGTTAGTAAGGTTAATGCCTCCAACTACGGATTTGAATGAGGCCTTTTAAATAAGTTTAAATCTGTGATGAACAGCTTTCTGGAATATTTTTTTTTTTTTTTTGCTTTTTTTTTTTGTTTTGGAAGAAATTTTGAGGCAAATGAGAAGGGAGACTTGAAATTTCTATAAAATAGACTACAAACCATTGGCTCAGTTGTGATCTTTGCTATGGGACAGGCTCACAGTCCCTTATTCCCCACAAACTTTTGTACATGTGTGGTGAATTAATAAATGTAATCTGACCATACATACAATTCTGTATCTATCTTGCTAAAAACTATAAACTGTTTTTAACCCACATCTATGTATAAAGATAGTTTCTACTTATATAATTTCTGTCTACCATATGTTTCATCTTGGCAGTCTTGTTATCTAATTTTAGTGTGTAGTTTCATAGTTACCGAAAAGAAATGATACATATACATCTTTTTGACTATTTGTTTTTCTAACACATATATATAGAGGGGAGGACCAAGAAATATAATAATAATTTGCCTTACCTATATGATATTTCTGACAGATAAGAACTTGGGTAGCTCTAACTCAGATACAGTATGTATAGTACTATCACATTAGTAGACGTTAGTATTTTGTGAAGACTGGTGCACCTCTCAGGGAAGTGACAGACAGATTGTAAACTGGATTTTTTATTATTTAACATGCTATAACTTAGTAGACATGTCATGTAACAAAATGTGCTACACCTTTAACTTCCATCAATAATGGGTCATACGCCAAAAATGCCTTTGCCCATATCTATATTTCATTAAGCCGAAATCCACTTATTTACAACCACCTCATATTTATTAAACTCTACAGGATTGGTCAATAGCGCTTTAAATAAAATGAGTCCTAAATAACTTTGGCTTAGTTTCTTTCTAATACCTGGTACAGTGTTATGTTTTCAACTTAATACAAGAATAATGTCGACAGGACATTTATATTTTAGTTGTTGCTGAGCAGTGCTTACTCTCAGTCAAGAACTTCTGAATTTCCCATGCTCTGCCCGTGCAGGTGCACAAGAAACCAGGACACAGCACAGCCAGGACAGGGGATTGAGCTAGTCAAAGGTACATTCCACACCACAGAGCATTATGCTCACCACACACGCTGGCAGGATTGTCTGGGGATTGGTTAGCAAGTGGTAGAAGTTGTTCCTCTTGGTGTCCATTCACCAACACCACCTTTTCACTACAATTTGTATTATTACTATTGTTATTTTCGCGTTTTGTTGGGGGTATTTTTTGGTTGTTTTTCTTATCATTACTGTTAGAAATATTATCATTACATTTTATTTTTAAAAGTTTGTTTGTTATTAAGAAATAATAAGATTATTTCTTCTTATTAAGAAAAGATTCTTAAATCAATCCATGAATTTGATGTTCTCTTCTCCAATTATCCTCCTCACCTGTAAATTTTGCTGGCTCAGATTAAGCCATGACAAAGTTGATTAAGCTAAGAAAGCATATTGATAGTTGAAGAAATATGAGGAAAATACAAGTGAAATTTTCACTTTAAGGCTTTTTTCCTCTTTTGCATGGTTTGACACAGAGCTGCAAGAGACTAGCAATAAATGAGTAAATAAATAAACATTTCTCCATATTGTCTTATTTTCCTCCATGTACTCCCTGATAATACAGTTTTATGACCTTTTCTCACAAAGAATTTACCACCTATCACCTAGGTTTCTACGTTCAGGAATAATGTCTTTACAATCAAGCTTGACTCAGAAAATAAAGCCCAGAAGAGATAACCATGATATATTTAGAATTTCATTAAGTAATATTTAAAAGAAAAACTCTTTTACAAGGCAGCATTAAGACAAATTATCTCAACTGACAATTGCCAGGGAAGTTTTCAAAATTTAATCAATTACTAGACACTGAAAATTGTTTTTTCTTGGATATATATAATGTGACTTGAGAAAAATAAAGCATTTTTCTTAATTACGAATTTGAATTAATAAAGATTTCCAACTATTTAACAAATTTTAATTAGTATTAAAATGAGTTCTTTTTATTAAAAATAATTTCTTACTGCAAGAAGTTCTGAAATGGGCACAGGGCTGAAAAGAAATGCTGTTACCTATCAGTGACTGGATTGAGGCTTGTAGTAGCATACAAGACTCAGATCTTTAAATCAAGGTAAAAGTACTGACGACAGTGGTTATATATTGACTTACAGATGCTGAAAATCCACGTTTGCAATCAGGAAAGGCCATACATTAAAAAGGATCTTCTGAACTGTATAAGCCATAGAACATCATGCAATAATTGTGGTAGTTGCCTCAACAATTTACTTGTGGTCCCTCTTTTCAGATGTCATCACATTCAGTCCCATTCTATTTTATTCCATTCATTCTGTCCCATTCTGTTCTGTTCTGGGTTTTTCAGACTGAAAAGGCATAAAATACAATATAATACAATATACCTGGAATACTGTTCCATCCTGATCTGGATCAGTATTTTTTTCTGGTGACTACTTATTTCTCAGCGTTAACTTCACTGATGAGTTTTGAGTCCCTTTCTTGCTGTGAAAGCACACAAATCATAGAAACTAAAAACATCTTTGACACTCCTGGAGATTGATTCAGCTTAAAGCTAGTATTTTTACTGAAAATCAGATCTTTGAAAAAGCTAATCACCAAAACAAATATACTTGCTTGTTCTTCTTATATGGCAAAAGTCTCTGTAATGCAGTTAAAACAGCAAAAGAAAGCTTTTATCAGAACTTAGTGTCAGTTTCTTAAAACAGTTAATGCATATTTATCATATTAATTCCTTTTATCAACATGCACATCATACCACATTCTACTACCCCAATGCAGCAAAAGGTCTCTCTTGTAACAAGTTTAACAGGCACTTGAATAAAGCAGGAAACTCTTTTCACTCTAATGCATGTTGGCAGGGAGGCTATGCTCTGAAAATAAGGAATTCTTTCCTATGCCAGAAGTATTCAGAAAGAAAATGTGACTTTTAGCTACAGAATACTAACCATGAAAATAAAAACTGAATTCACAATTGCATTGCTATTAGAAACTGACTTTCAAAGTTATTATATGTAAAAATAAAGCTAAAACAATAGCCAGCAATTTTATGCACTATGTCAGCACTCATCAAATATTTCACAGCAGTGAAATATTTAAAGTTTAATATTTAATTTTTTAATCTAAATATTAAATAATATTAATATTTTAAAAATTTCCATATATTTTTTTTTAAATAATAGCAAATTATTCAATTACAGAAAAGACAGTAGTGAAAGAGATTACAGATCCCCCCAAAATTTGAATAATTATAGCTCCAATAGATAGTAATTATGGGGGTTTTTTCCTTTAATCGATTAAAAACTGTATATCAACTTACAATTCTAGGGTACAGAGTTAATATTTTAGGCCTTTAAAAATAGCAGCAATTTTTGACTGAAATGCATCATTTCAAGATGCTTATTATGGAAAATAAATGCCAAAATAGCTGCTAAGTTTGGGTGTTTCCATTTTTCAATTCTTTTCCTAAAGTCATCTTACAGCAGTTAAAATTAGAAGTATGAGTTCCACTATCATAATATTCCCAACTCCTTCCTTCTGCTGTGTTACAGAGAAATCCAGATTAAGAAGGGATAACTAAGGTTTCAGCAGTACATGTGAAAGCTTGGAGTGTTTTCTCAGAAAGAATGTTCACACCTAATTTCTACTTTTCCTTCCACCCAGCTTTAAAATTATTTCCAATTACAGCTCTGGACAAGAGGTTGCAACATTTGACTGATAAATTCGAAAGGTAGTGTCAGGCCAGCAGAGACACATAAGTGATGCTTCTTTTTATAAAAGTGACCTGCATATATATGCATAATAAAACAAGAGAAAGATTGTAAATGATCCAAAGAATAGCAGAAACAACGTTGTTCAGAATGGCATTTTGTCTTTACCATGCTTCTCTCCATGACAGCTCAGTAGTCTGTCATGTTAATTGTGTTGATGACCCTTGGGCAAATGCCCCCTTTGTATTTAACAGATTGGTTCTCCAGTAAACAACCTGAGGTCAGAGGTCTGTTTTCATATCCTACAAATCTGCTCTTGAATTTGTGTTTAATTATTATTTTCATGGCCAAAACCACAGGACAAATAACAGAGATTAAATTGAAGCAAGTAGATTAATAAAACCAGCATTATCTCAACAGCATTATCTCAACAATATTTATACAAAATGTGAGTGCCTGTGAATAATTAACATGTTTTTGAAATCAAGTCAAACCAAAACCAAAACAAGCCAGCATGAACTAGATTGAAGTTCAAGAACATTTGGGGTGTAATCCATTGGGACTCTGGTCTGCTCCAGAGCACTTTAAACTCTGTTACTCTCCTTCTTTCCTGCTGAGGATGAATCTGATCTCTGACACCAACAGCTGCTCAAAACACTTTGAGCTCGTTATTTGCCAGTTTAATCAGTAACAGCAATGCACCACTGGACCCTGTGCAGCCCCAGATGCCATGATCATTCCTTTGTCCCAACCCAAGTCTCTCTAAATGATGCCTTCATCTGCTTCATGTAATTTTACCACAGGGCTCAATGGGTACAGAGGTCCCTGCACTTGCCTTCACAGCACAGACAAATGCTGCCTCAAGGATTAAGGTATTTTTCACAGCAGACTGCTAAGCATTGTCATTCTTTAACCTTCAATCTCTTCTCATGCTTACTCTTCAACTTTTTAGAGTAGTAGGTCATAAAAAAGCTTGAAACTGAAATACTGCCTTTAGCTGTTTAATTGTGAATTTTAATGGGTCATTGTGTTTTTAAATTTGCAGTGTACATAGACTAAAAAATAAGAAGAAAAAATTCTAGGAATCTCTTAGGAAAAAAAAGCTTGCTTTTTCATATGGGGCTATGGTGGGAAAATCTGACTAGAGAATGTTGTGAAGGAAGTGGCTGGGTAGGTGACAGACGAAAATGTTTCAATTGGCATGAAGGGTGCCTTTACTGTGGAGAACACAAGTGGTTCACATGGGGAGCATTTTGTAGGAGAAGAAGAATGGTTGTTCTAAGAAGAGGATTTTTACATAGTCCTATCAAGATGCCAAGTTTTTTATATTCTGCTGAGTTATGACTATTAATCTTGAATAAATTAATCACTAATGCAAGGAGAGTGTCCCTCAATGCTATTACACAATTTAGATTTTTTTTCCTTCTATTTCAAAGAAAGCCCTATGAGTCACTTGCATGAAATCACATTTTTTCCAGTTTATTAAGGCTTCATATAAAGAAACTACCTCAGAACAACTAACTTAAAATCATTATTCTGAGTTGAGTTACAAGATAAAAGATATGTTTATTTGCCTTTAAGTAGTGAGTTCCTCTTGAAGGCTTTGCACATTCATCCCAACAAAAATATTTTTTTTATTTGCACATTTCTCATAAAGAATCCATCTAACTGAAACATTTAAATTTCTTCTTCAGTTTTTAATGATTTATTATATTTATTTAAATATGTTTATTTAAATGTATTTCTCCATATATAAATTGTTTTAATATTGTCCTCCATTCCCATTAATACTTGTGTAATGACAATACAGCAAGGAAATTATAGGAAAGAAAAAGAGTGGGGTTTGGGTTTTTTTTCCAATCAATTTATCACCCAGTCCAAGCAGCAGAAGTTTGGCATGTAGCCTTGATTTCTGTAGAGCCTCACCGATTTCCACATTTTTCTGTAAATACAGAAAATATTTCATTATTCTAGTTAAAAAAATCTTTATCTCAGAAAGAGGAAGGATTTCTGTTGAAAATAAGCAAAATAATTAACTATTTTTAATTATAATAATGTGAATGTTTCATATTCTTCACCACAAAAAGTTATTAACATTCATCATAGTTTATTTTTTCTCTTACTGTAGTAAAATTTGACATGGATTGCAGCAAAAAGCCTCATGTTATACTATATTATTCTAGATTGAGGATGGGTACAACTCCAAAGAAGAGTCAGAATTATACATTAGAATTTAAATTTGCCTCTTTGGCATTCACAGCTGGATGGATCTTGAAAAACTTTAACAGTTGGCTGAATTCAAGGGCACCCTAACATATGCAAACCCACAAACATTCTTTTTTTATTTTTTTTTAAAAAGGGAGCTGTTTAGTAATTGATTCTGTAAGTCAAATAAATCTCCCTCTGCTGGACAGGCACTATGTGACCCAGTTTGGACACTCCATAATGCCCATGATGCTCTCCCACCTTTATTGAGTGAAACAAACTGCAATTTTCAAGAGTTGTCACTTCTCTCTCTCTCCCTCCCTCTTTCCCTCCCTCTCTTTCCATCTCTTCCTTTTGTTCTCATCCAAACAAGCATAATAAGAATGTGGGTCCCTCTGAACACTCTCCATGTTTTGTTGAACTTCACTTATAAATATTAAACCCTTTTGTCTTTCTCTATGGGGATTCCCTTGCCTCCATTTTTCTTTATGCAGTCAAAAGTGTTCAAATTATTTTGCAGAAAATTTTTGCCAATGTGTTCTCCCAGTTTACATATCAAATGCAAAATACAATTCCCTTTCTTCCATGTAAGTTGTTTGAAGAATCTATTTCTAGGTAAAAAAATCCAAGTGAGATATTTTCTTCAAAACAAAGAAGTAAGAAAATATCAACAATTTCTTTATAACAATTTGTCTAGTCCTAGATTCTCCATGTATATTAGTGTCCCAAAATTTTAGCTGAAGAAACATAAAAATATAAGCAACTCTCCATACAAAATAGATCAAGTCTACGTCGCAGAAGGACAACACAAAATATCTTGACATGCCTTTCTTTTTATACACCATCTACTCAGGAGAGACAGGGAAAAAAGTTCCACTTTTTGTAAAGAGAATTTGTGAAGGAATGCTTGGAGATCCTGGAAGTTTTCAAGGCCAGATTGGATTGGATTTTGATCAATCTGACTTAGTAGAAGATGTGTCTGCCCATGGCAGAGGAGTTGGAACTAGATGATTTTTAAAGTCCCATTGTACACAAATTATCCTATGATTGCATGATCAGTGGTTAAGGAATTTAAAGGAACTGGCTTGTACAAAACTGTGTATATAAGAATTGTCCTCATAAATTTAAATTCTCAAAGACATACAGGTGTTCCACCAATAGAAAAGAGCAGTAGAAATGCTTTGGTGTATTTGGATAACAGTGGTTGATTCTGTAAGAACTCGTACTTTAATATTTCTAACCTAAAACAAAAGCTAAATTTTGTATGATAAACAGTATATTAGAAAGTTATAATACAGAAGACAAAATCAAACAGTGAAATCTGTTGGATGTGTAAGGAATTAACATGGTACTGGCAGGATATCAGAATCTGTCTCCTAGAGTGTCTTCCACTTGGGTCAAGTTTAATAAAGGATTAAAAAAAATCTTAATTTTATGATCTCCTGACCACAATTTTGTTATGAATCCTTTTATGATGTTTTTAGGGTTTTGTTTGGTTGAGTAGTTTGTTGGATTATTTCATCATCCTACAAGATTGCTTCTGTCTTTCAGCTTCTTCTTCCAAACTTCCTACTTTACACAACAAAGTCTCAGCCTGTCACTTCTGATCAGATTTGTTTTCAATACACTTCCTTTTGTTCTCCATCACTCAGACTTGTCCTTCTAAATGTTCACCAGTCTGATCCTGTGTCTTTTTCCTGTCTGATTCTTTGCCTGGCATGTTCAATTCTATTTAATCATTACCTTCCTGGTCAGTTGATTGTTCATTATAAGCCAAAACTATAAACTGCTGGATGGAAAGTTGCACTGGTGCTTTAATACTAGAAACCACGAGGCCATTAAAAAGACATTAAAGGTTAAAAATTAGGCTAAGTGAGAAAGTGCAAGTGTCTGAAGTGAGTATGATGATTTTAGCATTTGACTCAGAAAACTGAACAGCAAACATATTAGAAATATTTCATGTATTTTGTATTTAATTAAAAAAAATCATTATCTCTACATAACAGGACATCCAGCCTCCAAATGGGACTAATAATTAATTCATCAATGTTTCTGTGACACCTGCAAGAAATTAGCCAAGCAATAATGGCATGGTGCAGGAACTGCAAGAAAATGTCTGATACTTATATAAACAAAACATAAAAAAGTACATAAATAACTCACTATTTTCTGTCATTACAGTAAATGGACATGTAGGTAGAAAAACATAAACTTATTTTTAGATTAATATTTTTCTCACTAGATGTGTATTCATTGATATTTAGAATCCAGTTCCAATATTTCAGTGTAATTTTATTTTAGTAAATTTTATGAAAAATGTTAGAAATTTTTTTTTTTTTTTTGCCTTAATGATTACATTCTAAAAGCCACTGGGAAAATGTCAGTTCATACCCGTTCAAAATTGTGACATTGTTTAATTTTCTGCTAGGAAGAACAGAAAAAACAGGCTTCTGTTTGCTCCAGTAATAAATAAATTCAATAGGGAACTTGTCTGCTGATGCTGCAAACATACTACAAACTCCTCGTCCACAAGAAAGAAAGAAAGGCAAATAAAATGCCTTTCACTAGGTCAACACCTTTAACACAAAACAGATAAACGCTTCCGTTTCTGTCTATCACAGAGCATTTTCTGATGGAACTTTAAAACACTGGCATGTAACACGGCCATGTCCTTAAAACTGTTAAACATTTGGCAGCATGTTATTAGCCTTGTACACACCAAAAATAAACCTTGTTCTTTCCTTCCTGCTTTCATGCTCACGTATTTCAAACAACCAAAGCATATGTAATAATGCTGCAAAGGGTTAGAGTTCAATACAGGATATTATTGTTAGCATTCTACCTTGTACATGTTCCTTTCCACATTTTGCATCCTAAATGCAGCAAGAGATGGGCGTGAATTCTGAAAGAACAAACAAATTACAAAGTTAAAACCAAGTCATGTTTTATATTTCTCCTTGGTGACATTTTTCTGTATGAGGACCTAAAACTTCACACTGAAAATGTGCATATGCATTCATTTTACTTTACATATGCATATACTTTACGTCTACATTTACTCTGTATGAGCATTGCTCAGCAATAACAAATAATATTTCTGTGTTCCCAACATTGTTTTTGTCACAAACCCAAACCACAGCCCCATACAAACTACGACAAAGAAAATTAACTCTGTTGTAGTGAAAATCAAACAATAGGTTTTAGTTAAATTTTAATGACTGTTCAGTAATGTTGCTTTGCTGTGCCTTAGACCACAGGGAGTCACTGCAGTACAAACAAGTCAGTGAAGTACCATAGGCCAATGGATTATGGACACTTTAATGCTGAGGACAGTGTACGTGCATGTACATCTTTTTGTAGTTTCTGAGATTGTCTCTATAAAATCTCTGTTCAAATAGGAGAATCTGCTGCCAAGCTTCTTATTTTCCCATCTTGCAAAGTAGACCTGAGTTTGATTTATATTATTCAGACATTGAAAGGAAATGCTCAAGAACCTAATTGAGAATATTTGCTACCCCTTGCAACATCTTAAGATATTGCTTGATTATACAGAAATAATTATTTATCAAGGTAACAGCTAGTAAATTGGCTTTCTTAGTATGAATGTTTTCAGCAAAGCACTGCTTCAACATTTACATTTAATTTTCACTTTTATTTCTATTGCCTCTAATTATGGTGAGCTGGTAACAAGAGAGAAAAAAATAATTATTAGTTGTAAAATCAATGCTGTAGAAAATGGATTTTAAAGGACAATCTAAATGCAGTGTTAGATGCAGTTAATATTTGAATGCTGAATTTTCTTTGTTAAGTGTGATAAAAGTGTATTAGCTCATATTATCCTATATATAATTAGACAAGCAGTTTATTGAGAAATTGTACAGAGTCCTGTTGGGGCTCTTCCATGTTTTTAAGCTACTGCACTTTAAGTGTAATCTGTCACTTGGTCATTCTTTCAGTTCTGAAGAATGTCCTGATAATCTTGTTGTTCTATTCCATACACCTTTGTCATAAGTGTATCGTGTGTGTCAGTGCTTGCGACAGATCAGAACATCTTCATTTTTATATATCTGATAATCCCAGTGGTCAGAATCTTAATGGTGTGGAACTGCATTGGAGATCTCCTTGTAGTTTGTAGTTTCTGTATTCTCCACATGTAGTCAGTTGGTTCCTTACTGACCTGCTACAAATTTTGCATAAAAGGTTGCTAAGAAATTGCTGGAGGGAACACAGCCTTCTCAGCTTGCTTTCAGATATGTTTCTGTTTGCAACATAATCATTGCAACAATGATCAAGTCTAATATTGACTCATATGAATATCAAGCACAGAATCACTATTAGAGACAATTATGTTTGTGTTAATTAGGGAGCAAGTATTCTAAGATTTTAAGGAATCTATTAAAAAAAGGTAAAGCAGGAATTTTATAATTGTAAGCCAAGATCACATGTACATTAATTCTGGAAAATCACAGACTTCACATTTAGGAAATGGACATTCCCAGGTAGCATCACTGCCTCTTGTTTGAATTGCCCATTGGTTTGCTGAACCTTGAAATTTTCTTATCCTTAGTCAATGAGGTGATGTTTGCACAGCATCTTAAACAGCTTTCCAGACCTGACTAAGAGTGAGTTAGGATTAGGAATACTGGACTTGGACATATTTTTGTTGGGTCTTTTCTTTGTTGGTTTTGTGTTTGTTTTGTGGTTTTGGGATTTTTTTATTTGCTTGCTAATAAAAAGAGCAAAGTAACCCATCATTTATATCACACACAAATGTTGATAATTGATCTGAGACAGGTTACATTAATACATTAAAAATAAAAATACCTAAATTTAGGAAATTTTTTGTAAAGTAAGATAAAAATGACCTAAATAGAAAATAAGTTGTATACTGTGCAGAAAATGTTAATCAATAGGAAGTTAATCAGAGCAGGACTATGATCATACAGTCTAATTCAGTAATATAAAAATAATAATATTATCATAAAATAATCTCTTCTTTTGATAAAACACATCCTTTAAAATTGAACCCTACATTTTTATAAACTTGGGAGCTGAGAAATTGTCAAAAACAGTAAAGGAGTTTGATGGTGTGATGGGCTGGTGTTGGCTGGATATCAGCTGTCCACCAAGCTGTTCTATCATTAAACAGAAAAATGGAGGGAAGAAAATAAGAAAAAAACCCTAGCCTTCATGGGTGAAGATAAAGACAGTTTTAAAAGCAAAAGAAAAGGTCGTGCATGGAAGGAAAGTGAAATTCTGTACCTCCCATGGCAGGTGATGCCCAGCCACTCCCCGAGAAGCAGGACTTAAGCTGTGTAATGGTTGCTGCAGAAGGCAAATGTCATTACAGCAACCGTGCACCCCTTTCCTCCTCTTTTCTCAGCACTTATATCTGAGCAGACATCACGTGCTATGGAATATCTCCTGGGCCAGGTACCCTGGCTGTGTCCTCTCCTAGGATCTTTCCCACCCTCAGATTGCTGATGAGGGGGAATGTTGGAGATTCATTGTTGGTGCTGTGTGAGCCCTGCTCAGCTGTAGCCTGAGCTCAGCTCAAAGGTGTTACCAACACCTTTCTAGCCACCAATGCAAAGCACAGCACCCTGGGGGGTGATGTGGGAAAATTAAGTCCATTTCAGACAGACTCAGTACAGATGCAAAATTTGGTATCCTAATTTTAGTGGTTATTTTTGAATACATAATGAAGACTCAGAGAAGTAAAGAAAATTTCTGAGATGTGGTCCCCTCCCAGTTTACAGCTCTGAAACATGTTAGCATAACAATGCCTCATAACAAGTTTTCAGAATAAAGTATTTTGCGGTGTGGTTTTTATTCTAATTTATTGTTTTCTTGTATTAGTTCATTGTTAATAGTTTTATTGTTAATGGCTCATTCCAAGGTACCCCCATGTTTTTCCAAAGTTGCTCTATCCCTACTATTGTACCCACCCCAAAGTTTCCTTAAATGCCAAACCCCACCCTTTGTTCCAGCTCCTTCCCTGTCAGTCAGTGTTTCCCTGCCCAGCCCCTTACCATCAATCACAGTTGTCCCATCCCCTGTTCCAGACCCTTCCGTGTCAATCCTCCCTCCAGCCTATCCCTGCACTTGGGGTGTCACCCAAACCTCGACGCCCCATTGGCCCACGTGACCCCAGTCCTCCCTCATTAGTTCAGGATGTGTCAATCCCACCTTGTACTGCTCCCCTCTCCCTTCCTTATTGGTTGTAAGTTTGTGTCCACCCCTGGGATCCTCCCCCTATAAAACCCTCTGCACAGCCCAGGTCTGTGTCTCTTTGTCCCTGACCCTCTCTGAGGAAATAAACATCTGGGACTCATATGAAGGATCCCTCTCTGGTTTTTGCTCTAGTCCTCGATGCCTTTCCCACCTTGGTGCTACAGAGAGCAGTCTTGCTGCCAGGGGATCTGGCAGCCACAGCCTTATCTCTACCTGGGTCTGTTCCAGACCAGGAGAGACCACACTCGGCACAGTCTGAGACCAGGGCTGGCTGGGGAACCCTCTCAAGCACTGTGTCAAAAGTAGAGAATTTTTAGAGAAGAAGGTGAGAGAAATTTGCTCTGAATGCCTCTTCCTAGGCAGGTGTTACTTCTCCACCCTGTAGACACAGAAGGAAAACAAACAAAAAAACTTTAAATGAAATCCAAACATGATAATGATTACTTATTAGCTGCTGTTTACTCACCCTGCAGATAGATGCTTCTATATCCAAAGTCATTCAGCCCTCATGAGATAATAGCAATTAACATTCTTACTGCAGATTAAAAATTTAATTAAATTTTTTAAAAAGATGAAATGGTCAAATGAAAAAGCGAGCTGAACACAAGTACTAAGGACTACTTACTATAATTCTAACTTGAACCTACCCTTTGCCAGTCATTGTTGCTGTGAGATTTGTGGAAAAAAATGTTTGACTGTTTACTTTCTGATTTAACTGTAATTCAAAAATGCCTAGATTAAGGGTCTTTTACTAGCTCTATTTTATTTCAAATTGAAGATCAAAATATGCATAATTTTTATATTAGAAAAACAGTGAAAACGCTTTAAAGTTTTCATCTCTGTAAGCTAAAATACTTTCAAAAATACTACTCTTATTTTATCTTTACCAAATAAATATATGATATCTAATATATGTTTGTTTTTTATTTTGCTATACACAATTGAACCAGAAATAGAATACTGCTTAGTAGGTCTGTTCTTTGCTTTTTCTTCTTTTTCTCAATATTATTCCCTTTATAATGCTGAGAATAATTTGTGATAAAGATATTAATCTCTTGTTTTAATTATTCTCCTTCCATCTAACCATTTATGCATTTCTATTTTATGAGTGGATAATAAGAATTAACTAGTAAAGATTTGCAAAGATGTGCAAATACATAAAGCAATGTACTGTCAGCCTACTCAGATACAAAAGTAATATTTTCAAAATTGTAGCTGAAAAAATTCAATTTTACATCTGCACAAGAAATTTTGTACATTTTCTTAAGAATTTTTTTCTAAAGGAAAAGGTGAGGATGAACGCAAAAATAGAACAGAGAGGAGTCCTTTAGGTACTCTCCTTCCTCAGATGCTGAAGAATTCTGTGTGACTGAAGGACATTCAAGATTTGAGCGATCAGGTGTGAAGTATGCATGCTTAATTTTGAAGGAAATGTTTATGCTTCAGATTTTTGTTCTAGTTATTCTTACTCCACGGTGTTAAGCAAGACTTATTTACAGTTTGTAAATGAGGTATGTTGAATAATTTTCAAGTAAGGAAAAAAAGAAGTCATATTTTCTTTTAAAGGGTCCCATTATTGCCATCTTTGAGATTTGCAGATGCTCCTCAGATTGAAGAATTTGTATTTAATGCTTTGTGGAAAAAATCAGAATCAGAAAAGGAAAAAAAAATGTATTTTGTATGTGTTTTTCGTGGTGATAAATTTAATTTCTTCATGGTAGCTACTTGGGTGCTGTGTTTATAATAGGATAATACGGATGTTTTAGGTTCTGCTGAGCAATGCTCAACCTGGGTCAAGGCCTTTTCCACTTTTCACACCACCCACAAGTGATCTGGGCATGTCCAAGAAGCTGGGAGGGCCCAGATCCAGCAGAGCTTCCCCCAGCTGCCCAGCAGGATATCCCAGCCCATATGGGATCATGCTCAGCAATAAAAGCTGGGTGAAGGAGAAGAAAGAGGGAGACACATTTAGAATGATGGTGTTTGTCTTGCCAAGTCACTGTTATGCAGGATGGAGACCAGCTTTCCTGGAGATTGCTGAACTGCCTGCCTTTGGGAAGTGGTGAATGAATTGCTGATTTTCCTTTGGTGGTGGGCACAGCTTTTGCTTTACCCATTTATCTGTCTTTAATACCACTCATGAATTTCCTCACTTTCAACTTCTGTTTCTCTCCTCATCCCACTGAAGAGTGAACATTGAACAGCTTTTCTGTGAGGCTGAGCTGCCCACCTGGAGTTAAACTACAAAAATGAGGTAGGTAAAAATGGCCATTTCACAGGGGACTCCAGAAGAAAATTAAGCACATTTTAAAATTTTCAAGTAAAACTTGTATATTCCTGTTGGGTATATGTTTTTTAAATTTAGCTCTGATGGAAAGTCCAGTTATCATACAATGCCTTATCTTTTTTTTTTTAGTTCCCTGTTCTTTTTTCTAAAGGAGAAGATAAATCTATCAAACTGTTCCTTTATGCCTGATGTCTTTTGACTTTTTCCAGCTATTTCCTGATGTTGATCCCCGTGATTAATATCCTTGTCAGGAACATCACTGCTGTTTTCCTTTGTGCTGCCATCCCTTTCAGCTTTGGCTGTTTATTCTCAACCTGCCCCCACTGATGTGGGGCTCTGAGGAGACACTCGTATCCAATGTCCAGAAGGTGCTGAAGTGACCTTATCAGTGAGTCAGACTTCACTTAGGAAGTGCAGGCACCACACTGATTTTTAAAACAGATGTTCAATCACACAGGCACATCAACTGAAATGGAAGATGGAATTGATAACAGGTGGCTGTCTACCCCTGTGGCATTTCCACTGTGAGAAGATGGTCTGCTTATATCAATATATTGTCTGTATCAGAACAGGATGAAACCAAGAGCACTGGGATACACTCTTAGGGCAAACTTTTACAATTGTTTCAGCCTGAGATTGCCTTTGTGGCACACTATTGAATTTGTATGTACATAAACACACAGATGACAGAGGCAGAAGGAGATAGACGGGTACAAATAGACAATTAATGGAAAAAAATGTAACAAGCCACAAAGAAAGCAAAAGCTGAGGGGGTTTGCTACAGTTACGCTTGGTTTTATTTTGTTGTCTGATAGGAATAAGATTAAGAGTCTGAGAGCTTCAGAGTAGAGTATGGTTGGGGATGGACAACTCTTTACAGTTTTGTGTGATTATTCTCTGCAGGAACAACAGACATCTACTTTGTCTCATTTTTGGAACTGAGAGCAGATGGGAAAATCAGTGACTTAGGACTTTACACCCTTGCCCTCCTCTGCTGTGTGACCCACAAAGGAACTGCACCTCACAGCCTGCTCAGACAGACTCACTCAGGATGCCAGTTTGACTGTGCCTTGTCCATGAGATGCTGAGGGAGACAGTGACCATTGACACGGCTAACAGTGTTTTTGCTCCTACTTTATTAGTATCTATAGGAAGATTCTAAGACTACACACTACGAAGAATTAATTAATCTGTTATGTCTATCTGTGTGCTTATCTGTAAACTATGAGGATTGCATAAAATACACAGAGATAGTGGCAGTCATGTATTTCTCATACATGCACACCGCCTTTAAACACCTCAAGGAGAACTGTATTAGACAATTCAATATTTTTCTCAGAAATCCAAATTTCTTTCAGTCCGATTTATGATGTCACTTCAGAGATTGTTCACAGTAAGTTTTATACTTCTGTGAAATTCCATGGAGAGAGATTAATTGGAGGACACTCATTCCAATACATTCCCCTGGGAAGAAGCAGTCGGGTATTTTATTGTAACATCAGTGCCAATTCAGAGTGTTCTGCTTTTTCCAAAATACAGGTCAGCTGAATATCTGGCTATTTATTATTTTCTCCATGCTATTTATCAGCTAAATTGTACCGATGGTACTTTCCAAGTGTAACATCTAAGTTCAACCACAGAAAACTCACAGCTTTTCAGAAAAGTCCAGCATGGGGTACAACCACTTCCAGAAATCTGTCCTGGTTTGAGCACGATAGAAAGTGCATTCTGAGTACTCATGTAAGAAGCTCAGGATGGATGTCACCACTGGTGCTACCTCAAGGAAACTTTGAAATGGTTGCTAACCAGATCTGGTTGACTTTGGCTTCACTTTGAAAATTTAGGGTAAATGAAAGACAGGATCAAGCATTTAGAAATTTAGAGAGGAAGGGCTAACGGCACATCAGAGGAAATTAAAGAAAAATGTTACAAGATCATTTGTATCACATGAATTTAATGTGTCACATGAATTTAAGTAAAATTCTTATGCCAAACATTAATTTGTTTAAGGAAAAAAAGGTGACATAACAAGATAATTGTGATAAATGAGTAGCAAAACCAAGTTAAGAGCAAAACCAAAGATTTTAAGTAAGATAGTGTAATGCCATCTTCAGTTAATCAGTAATATTTCAAATCTGGAACATTTTTTTTTTTTTTTAAATGATTCAAAGGGATAAAGACAAAATGGAATTATATTAAATTTGCATATTTTAATTACCTGGTAAATATAACCTTGACTAAAACAGTGCAAGATTAACATCATTACACCAGAATCGAAATTGAAAAATTCTTTTTTTTTCATTCAAACATTCTATTTATTTCAGGAAACCAAATTCTGATTTCAGATATAACACTGTGACTTCAAAATCTTACCCAAAATAAAAAAGAAATCTTTTTAAAAAACAAATTATACTTTTTTCTTATTATTTTTTAGCTATGACATATTAGTCATTGCATGTTGATAATTTATATTAATGTAGTCAGATATGTTTTATCAGTGCTTTTATACTTTTTACCTGGGGCTCTATATATTCATAGCCCTTAAGGTTAATCTCTGTTCCCTCACCTTTCTTTCTCTTAAATATTTGTTTAAAATTTCTGAGGCCACAGAGCTGTGGTAGCTAGATTTTATTTGGATTAGTTCATATAAAATTTCTGACTCACCAGGGTTGCAGAATAATATAAATTACAAATGGTATATGATTCAATAGTGTTGTGATGGGTGGATGCCAACCAGTGGCTGTGCTTCTACAGAGCCATTTGCTCGCTCCCTCACCCTTACTGGGAACAGGGAAGAAAACAGGAAGAACAAAAGTGAGAAAACTCATGATTTGAGATAGATTAATATGTGAAAGGCAAGGGGGAGAGGGAAGGGTACAAACACCAAACAGATGGAACAAAATAAATCAGACCAACATCTAGCCAGTCTCCAAGCCTCATTGAAAGCCATAACATTCTTACTCCACCTCTTTGTTTGTGAAGATGACACCATATGATATTAAATGTCCCTTCGACATGTTTGGGTTATTTCTCCCAGCTATGTTTTCTGCCAATCTTTTACCCAGGCATGCTTGATAGGCAGGGAGCAGAGTAAGAAAAAGAGAAAGCCTTGACACTGTGTGAGAACTGTTTGCAAGCATCAAAGCATTGATGTGTTACCAACATTGTTTTAGCCACAAATCCAAATCATCATACAGGCTGCTAGGAAAGACAATTAGCCCAGTCAGACATAGATCAAGTGTTTCAGATCCAACAGATTTAATTCAAAACAAAGTATCTTTTCCATTAATTTATTCAACTTTAGTGCTCATTTAGCTTTGAGTTTTATACATTGACTCATATCTTTCCATGGATATATCAAGCCTCTTTCTAAATAGGGCCTATGCAGACTCATCAAAGTGTATGCTTTGAAGACTGCTTTCAGTTAAAGCTAGTCTTATGTCAAAAAAGATGTATTGCAAGATTTGGGGTTTATCACCAGTTTTTTAGAAGGTTCCATCTACAGCAAGTTAAAATGGAGCTTGTCTCTTGGTTATCTAATGGCTGTACAAGCAGAATGTTTAATAAGTACAATTACATCACATAATTACATAAGAATAGCTGTGTGGGATCAGACAAAATCTTATATCAAAAACAATACTGAAAGGAATAGAATGGAAATAGTATTCTATTCTTGCCATATATCCATGAGGGACAAAGAAGAGTTATTAAAAGTGTGGCAATAATTATATGGCATTATTATCTTTCTAGTTGTGTGAACATAATCTAACCAATGTTCCCTGCTTAACCATTATAAGGCAAAAGAATAATGAAGTTTTGTAGATTAATGTGTTGTGTAATCATGGCAATCAACATGAGGTTCCATTTGCAGGACATTGCTGCTGTCACCATAGTTTCTACTTTTCTGCTTCAGAAGGCAAGATATTAATATTTTTCCATTGTGACTGACACAGCAATACGTAAATCACAGAATTGACAAAGAATCTGTTTCAAGAATATTTTTTAAAATTACCTTTTCTGTAATCAAATGCGCCTGATCATGGCATGGAGGGTGATTTTTTTGTTCATGTGTCACATAAATGCAAACCCCACAGAAACATAAGCAAATTGTAACTATGACTTTCATAGCAGTGGGATAGTGCACGGTTAGATATCCCTCACTTGAGTAAATTTTGATTCCTCTAATTTAGTGGGAAGCACTGCAGGTGCTTGCAGTCTGGTTTCCCTAGGCCTGTTGCTTTTGAGTTTCTAAATTCAGTTCTTCATGATTTTTTGGTTTAGGAAGACCTGGTTCTCACAGGCTTGACAAAAACATTGCAAGTGTTTTTGTAACAACTGTAATGTTTTTGGATTCCTGTCTGTGGGACTGACTTCTTCTATGTCTATCGGTTTTGGCCAATGGGATGAAGATTTCTGGCACTCTTCTGACCCATGAGAGTGGCCTGTTCAAGAAGGTATATAAAGGGGGGGTCAGTTTTTGAATAAAGATTGGAGTCAGATGATTTTTGCTAAACGAGGTTTGTGTCATTTGTTACTTGCCACAGCAACAGGTGCTTTGTATGCAATACAGTGGATTTATGTTAATACCTTTTCTTCTAAATGCAAGTGTTTCATTTAAGACGTTGCACCTAAAATAGCCTTTCACCTTTATCCAGATTTTCCACACCCAGATTTTAATCTCCTCTTATTTAATGTTTAAAGGCATATCTTCTACAGTCTCCAAACAGACAAAGAAATTGTCATATACAAATTGCTCATTTTCTTTTTTTTTTCTAGAGGAGATAACATCTGCTGCAACATCCTGCAAAATACCTGCATAAGGTGTTTCCTGATATTTATAAAACAAGTCTCTGTCATTCATTGAACTAGGAGAAAGATACAGTAGGGCTCTTTAGTGTTATTTTAGTAGTTCTTTCAATAGTATTTTTGGCTTTTTAAATTTGGAAAGCAGCACGATGTTGCAGTGAGTAAACCATTAGCAAAAGGTGCCTAAAAGTAGACAGGCAGAGATGATTATGCAATTCAGTGTTGACAACTCTGATTTATATGTTGCTGTAGAAGCTAGATGAGGCTAGATATCTCTTTTGAAATCAGAAGAAAATACTAAGAGTAGATGACATATCAAGATGTTATCTAAAGAGATGTCATATTGCCTCTTAATTTCCTATAGGGATTATTTTTACAAATTCAATCTTGCTGCACAGCCTTCCTCATATCCCATCCTTAAAGCGGTCAGAATAAGATGCTTCAAATAGAGGGAGAGCATAACTGGGAAAACTTACTAACAGATGAAGCTTGATCTAAACTGGACAAAATGTATTCTTCTGATCATAATTTAATGACTTTCAATTATTTTCTTCACCTAAATATTTATCAGCCATGTTCATGTACTGTCTGAACTACTTATAAGCTACTGACTTCAATACCAGATTGAGCTAAAAATAATGTAAAATTGTATTTATTTTCACAACTTTTATTTTTCTGCTTCTTTTTCTTTGGATTTCAGAACTGCAGAATGAAAAAAGAGGCATTTTATAATCAATTTAAAAATATGTACCTGTATTTTGAACTGTGCAAATCGGTTTTAAACTGTGTAATCAGAAAGTACTCTGATACTTTCTATATTTCTAACGTTTATCACCAAATGTTTGAGCTCCTCCATTGCAATATAAAGGTGTTCTTTTAATTGCATCCATCATTAGAAAGATGTGGTCGTTAATTTTATTTTTTTTCTTACACAGTCTAACACAGATTCTTTCCTGACCACTGATGGTCACTGGTTTACACTGATGACAGTATAGACTAAATAATTTCCCCTACTTGATTCAGCTAATTTAACATGATCGATGTGTACAATTTTTGGATATCATCTCTTGTTATGTATGCTGCTCTGGTTTTCCCCTCGAGAATTTTGACTTACCATCCCATTCATACCTGGTTACCATTAGATCCCCTTCATAGCTTTCTATGACTAATGTATATTTTTGTGGTATGCCATTTTGTCAACTTTTTTTCTAGATTGTTAATTGCATATTCAACACAATCCTAGCAATCCTGGGTAAGTCTCCTTCTAAGGTAAGATTTACTGACTGATGTTTGGTACTTAGGCAGTGCTCTGATTAATAAAGCCAGAAGTATTCTCGCTGTCACTGGAAAATACCAATTTTCCAGGCTAAGTGAAAACCTCTGGAGGCCCTTCCAAAAACCTCTAATTCACTTGTTTGCTACTTGTCTGCAGCTCTGTGTGAAGTATTACACCTTCAGGTCTGAGACACATTCCTTGGCAGCATTCCAGTGACAATTCCATGCCCCACCTTTGCACTCACAAGACCAGAAGCAGTGAGTCCTTCACACACTCTGATACACACATACACCCAGTGTATGGGTTACATAACAACATAAATTATAAGACTGGCCATGACACGAGACCTTAGAAACCAATTTCATTGCTTCATTTGACCAAAACACTGAACAAGAATTCGGTCTTTAAAAGATATTATACTAGAAAAGGATTTTAATTTTTTCCAAACTTTTTTACTCAAGAATTTTTCAGTGTTAGCAAAGAGCAATCATAATTTTAATTGAAGACAGAAATGAAATCAAATGTGAGAGTGCAAGGTGTTGCTAAAATGAGTCTTTTTCTTGAATTTAATGAATGATATAGGAAAAACTACTGTAAGAACCCAAATCACGAAATGCAAATGACTGTATTTGACTGAATATAGAGTAATTTAACTGTAGTCTATTGATTTCAGTGTTACCTAAAAAGAATCATGAATATGTTAGTGTGTACGTTTTCAACACCCTCATCAATATAAATATGAACCAAGGAAAACTATGTAATGCCTGTGAAAATATTTTACTTATTTTGCATTCTCTAAAATCCATATTTTTCTATTTCTTATTTTCACATTCCTTGCTTCTGATATAATCCACTGATTTCTTTATTATTTGAGTGTCTCTTGACAGTTATTTTTATTCTGATTCTCCCTCCACTGTTTCAAGAGACATTTACATTTTTTTCGCTGTTCTGCAAGGGTTTTTTCCTCCTTTATTTTTTCCCCAGCCATCAGTGTATTTGGGGATCTCTTAGTTTCATTTAGAAAATATTTCTTATTATTTAAAAGATATTGGATTGTATCAGAATCCTCTAATTATTTTTCTTTGTTCTTGCTTCCTTCCTATTTTATTTTTTAACAGTATGTAATTCTGTTCCAACTCATTTTTCTCTATATGCATCCTTAATTAGCTGGTGTTTTGAATCCAAGAAGTTAAATTACCTTATGTTTCATTAAGAAATTTTACTTTGCATTGTTACTTGCCATTCATTATCTTCTATTGTTTTAAATTCCCCTTTGGAATTGTTGTCTCACAAAGTTAAGTTTTGCCATGTTTTGTCTCCATACAACAATGAACTCAAAACTCAAAGCCAGTATTTTACTGCATTCTGCAAAAACCTACATGACTTATATTTAAGGACACTTTTGTTTGTGCTCTAAATTATAATAATTCAAGAGGCCTAAGAAACTACTCAGTGAGCCCACTGCGCTGTGTATGCTCAAAAATGCAAAGAATAGTAGGCAAAGTAAATTGGTTTTGTACATAATGAATGAAGAGGATACAAATTAAAACACATTATGGAAATTTTGGAACGGAATATGACCAATCAGAATTTGTCTTTTGCACAACTAAGTGAAACCTTTTCTATCCCCACATTATACTTATTCTTGTAATTGTTCTCCTATATAAAATATACCAGTCACACACTCTTCCATGAAAAAAGGAGCATTTTTCTGACTTCAATTTTTTAATAAAACGAAAGTAATTGTTAAGCACAAGCACTCTTTTGTTCAAGGTTCCAAGAAAAAGAATATAACTTATACATTTTTATCCTATCTAATTTAACAGAAAAAAATCTCAGAATTTTTGTAAACACTTTTACCTTAATGTTACCTTGAGAGCAACTACGTTGATTATTAAATAAATCTTTGACTTTATTCAAATCAAGCAGGATTTGATTAAACTGTTTCCTTTTATAATATTGAATTTCTATAAACTGACTTCTTTATGTTTTTCTGCTTTTAAAAATATTTTCTCATTAATTTTTTTAAGCAAATATTCACTAATAATCATTATTTAACAGCTACTGTAGCATTATTGTAGCATTAGATTTGCTGGCATTTACATCAAATGCATGGAAATTGAGATTAAATCTTGTCATCCCAAATAATCACAGAGACTTCCTGAGATTTCTGACAGAACCTAATCTGAAATACATAAAGTTGGGGTTAAAAAATCTCAGTTACACAGTTTCAAGTTTCCACCATAAAAATCCTGAGTCACTTCAAAAAAATTAAAATGCAACCATTGTTTCCTTTTGTTTTAACCTGGACTAAGAGTGGCCACTGTCCTCAAATACTAAGCCAAAATGGATATCCAGATAATTATTTCTGATTATACTGGTTATAGGTATTTTGAAATTCTGTCACCACTCCTGTTTCATATAAGGACCTCTGCTTTTAGTAACTCTTGAGACAGAAATATGATAATTTCAGGTAGCATGAAACGAAACTTGACCTGGCTATTAAGACTTCTTTTATAAATGTTATGCACCTACATTTCTCCTTTTAATTGCAAAAGTTCCACTTAGATCAACAAAACCTGAGGAAAATCACTATGAAATAAATTCACCATATACTTACCTTCTCAGTTTTTCTTGGACCTTTTATAAATATCTCAGCATTACCTGAGCAAATGATTCTCTGAATTTTTGTTTCTTTGAAATTTTTATTTGTCAATTTTTTTTATATATTTTTAACAAATCTAAGCAAAAATCCAAACTAAAAAAGGCTGCAAATCCTATTTGTCCTATTTTTCCCCACCAAGGTTATTAATAATAGATACCATCAGAAGCTAAAACTGAGAGCATTAACAGATACCCACATCACTGCAAAATGTCAATATTGCAGAGAATCAAAAGACAAATTTGAATAGCTGTGTAAGTGAACTCCCTCTTCAGCAAATGTAGAGCCCAAAGTGTGTTTCAGTGTTCAGAAGATAAACACCATAGGATTTCACATTTCATAATTTTCCTTTCATTCATTACTATAAATACATGCAGGGTTGAATTCTCTAACATAAGTATTGCACTTTTCATGTATTTCATCAACCATTGCTCATGCATGTAGTCTTAGCAACATCAGTTAATAAATTGCCTGTGTAAACACCTTTATGCACAGCTCTAAAAAATTCTGAATGCTCAAAAATATGCTTCTACATTAAATGATTCGATACTTCATCTAAAAAAATGCAGAAGATTTTTAAAAAAAAATAAAGAACTGCTATTAAACAGATGAATTTTGCTGCTGTTATTTATTCCATATCAAGTTTATTAGTTGTCAAAATGGAATCAATTGCCTCACAATACCTTTATATGTCTTTTATTGATATTCTAGAATCTGGACAGGAGTAAATGAATGGACCAGAATATATCCAGTAAAAGAAATTAACTTTATTTTATTAAATGATAAAAACGTTAACACTTACACCTCTTGTAAAATCATATGCATTTTATTCATTCAAATGGAAAAGAAAATCAATACGGACAAAAAATATCTCTAATTTATTAATATATTTGTTTCTATTTCTCATAACATAATATTCTCCTTGTAGATATGCCAATGCATTACAAAATACTTCTAATATTAAGGAAGGTTAAACGCCACTTAAATCAGCAGAATGCCAAGGGATGCTCTGAAGTCTCTAAAAACACTGCATGTTTTTAAGAGTATCTTTGACAGACCTGTTAAGATCAGTTTAGATAGAATTTACCTTGCCTTAGGGCAGAAAGTGGATGAAATGATCCCTTGAATTTCCTTCCAGTCCTATTTTTGGTGATTTCTAGCACCTTCAGCAGCATTATTTCTTGCAACAGTAAGTATATTTCAGGAAGTGGAATGACCCATATCAAAGATTTTCAAGACCCTTTCTAAAGCCTTTACTGTTTCCTAAGATTTTAGTTGCTCAGAACTGCAGCAAATGAATTTGAAGAATAGATTTTTTTATATATGTGCATATGCTTGTGCAGTTGCCAGCAGTTGTTGGCACCGAATTTATTGTTCTCTATACATTTAGTCTTTCCTTTTGTCTTTCATGTAGGGGAGGACCCACAAGAAAAGAATGTCCACTAACCCTCCTGTGACTTTCCATGCTCTGGGGCTTAGACTGAAGGTCTGCTTACACTGAGGGTAAGATGTGGTGAGACAGACAGCCTCAAAGGGAGGCTCCATGGCCTCTGCTCGCCCCAGGATGTGCTGTTTACCCTCAGCCACAGCCTCTCCCCACCTCTGTGGCCTGTCCCCCATTCAGGGCCTCTCCTTGCTTGGACCTGCAGCATCTTCTGCCCAACACCAAAATGCCATGTCATCAATCCTTTTTTTTCAGGCAGTGCAGAGAAGTGGGAGGGAAGAAGCAGCTCTAACTCCATTATCTTACTGTTCACATAAAAGTCCTAGCACAGTTTGCTGCTCAGTGACAGATTTCTAATCAACCAGAAGCTTCAACTGCTCCATTTCTTTTCTATTTTATTCTGCACTTGCATGTTCTTCTCTTGATCTGCCTTACAGAAATATTTTAATGACACTTTTTCAGTCCAAACATTTCAGATTCACAGAAATCTACTTCTTTCAACTCAAACGTGGTCTCCCCCTCCCTTTTATTTTTTTTTTTTTTTAATTCATTTCTCTATCAATTAAATGATACTTTGAAACTCATGAGTGGTACTTAGTCACTAAGCTCCACTGACTTTTAATTAAAGGTGGGTGTCTAATTGCCCAGACTGCTACTGAAAATTGCCCAGAAGCCTTTCTTATATATACTCATTACTTTATCAATCTCAAATGCCTTCTTCTTGTACAGTAAGTTCAGAACATCATTTTCTCTGAAAAAATCCTTATTAATTTTCATCAAAACTAAACAAAAGGTACAAGAGCACAGGGGTCAACGAGACCTTCACACCTCTCCAAATTTCTCTGTCAGTATAGTATGACATTCATAGGGGATGTGTGCTCTGCTCCTGTAGATATCATTGAAAATATTAATTTGATTTGAGTAACATATAGTCATTCCCATAAAGGGTATAAATCCTCTCAGAAATTATAATAATAATAACAACTTCGAGAGTTTTTTCCTACTAACTATTCCATTAACCTTATTAGAAGTATTGTATTTTTAATAAAAGGAGGTATACCTAAATTCAGCATGGACTTTTGAGAAATTGTGTTCAGTTCTGCCTTACAGATGACCTTGGGGATATACACTTGTTATTATGGACACGAAATGACACAAACAAATTTGGATGAACAGAAAATGATTTATATTCCTACATTATGCTCAAACCAGGTTAAACAAAAAAGAGAAGGAGCTAATTTTCTATGCAAAGCTTGAAGGTTTCTAGAGATTATTGAATCCTATAATCATTTAGATTGGAAAACACCTTTTAGATCCAACCATTAACAAAAGAACACCAAGTCCACCACTAAACCATGCCCCTAAAGTGCCACATCTACAGGTTCTTTTAATATCTCCAGGATGGTGACTCCATCACTTCCCTGGGCAGACTCTTCCAGTGTTTACTAATCCTTTTGGTGAATAACTTTGTTCCTAATATCCAGTCTAAACCAACCCTGATGCAAAGTGGGGGTATTTTTACTCATCCTATCTCTTGCTTCTTGGGAGAAGAGGCCGTCATCCACCTCGCAATAACCTCATTTCAAGTAGGTGTAGAGAACAATTTCAGCCCCCCTGAACCTTCTTTCCTCAGCTCTCTCAGTGACCCCTCACGGGACTTCTCCTCTAGATCCTTCACCATCTTTGTTTCTCTTCTTTGTACACAACGATAGACCACAGAAAATGAAATTGTTTTATTCTGCAAGGATCCACTAAAGGTTTAGAAAAGATTGCTGCCCAGCTTCTGCAGAGAATTCCTCCAGACTTTGAAGAAACCAGCCGTTTGCTAATTGTGGCCAAAATAAAGCTGGATTAACAATGAAATTCTCAGTGTTCTCTGAGTTCTTTGAGTGACACCAACCAATTCTTCTGTCAAGTTATCAAGCTTTGCTTCATATAATATGATGAAGCATAGTTCTCGCAGGAAAGAAGTAGGAAATAAATGCCATGAATGAATGAAAGGCAGACATAAAGTGAAACATCAAAAAGAGTTCCATGAGTTCAAGACTTAAAAAGATGTCTTGTAAAAACAGAAACACAACTGCAACTACTCAAAGTATATATATATATATTTCTTTTAAAACAACATCTAATCAACCCCCTAAATAAACAAACCAAGCCCCCAAAATCAAAAAAATCCAACTCAAAACACCACAGATGCAGTGCCAGAAGATTATTTCTTAGGCAATTATTTTTGTCCAAAATGATTGTAAGAAGCTAATACCACTCAAAGAAGTATTAATATTTATTTAATAGCTATTGTTAAGAAACTTATTTTAGCTATCATATATCAGCTTTTCTGCTACAAGTTGTTTCTTTTTCAATGAGAAAAAAAAAAAAAAAGATTTTATTAAATTGAGACAGTGGTGGAAAAAATTTAATGTCAAAGAGAAACAATAATTGGGAAGATTAAATGACCAAAACAGCCCAAATTTTTTAGTGCTTTAATTTTTCTGACTACAGTTTTTAAATGAAATATTTCCAAATTTCAAATTGTCAGATATAAACTTGTTTAGTTAATATTGCAGAAGTTATGGGGGGTTTGGAAGGGAAAACTGATATTTGAAAATTTCAAATTCTGTGTTTATCATAGACAAAATGGTGGAAAACAATTGCAAAATAAAATTAGTATTAGAAGAACCCAACATACCTCCTCATCTGTTATTTTCATATGATGGGTTTTACTAGACATTTATTAATTCTATTCTTCCTATAATTTTCATCTCACCTTACATAAAAATGATTTCTTTATTAAATATTCATTTTTATTTGGATTTAAAAAAAAAAATTAGCTTGATAGGTGAAAACAATCATGGCGACCAACTTGAGAATTTCCCTAACCACATCACTTCCATTGCTAATTTCTCCACTACCTACAGAGTTTCTGCTTTAAAACTGCTCCCTGAAGCACAAAATCCTTACTTTGTTTTACTGTACCAGTGATGGGGTTTTTTTGTTTCTTGTACCAGTAATGACTTTTGCAATTTAAAGGATGAAAAAACAAATCAACTGACAGAGCCGCTTTCTTTTGGTGAACAGTTTTGTTTGGAACATCTCTTTTCCTATAATGTAACTGTGAAAACTTACTTCAGTCTAGCTAAATATGAATAAAGCAATCAATCCCTACACTGTATAGAATATAAAATTAATGGAAAAACTTACAAATTTAAGCGTTTCCTGGAACTTTTACACTAATATTAAAATGGGATTAACTAAAGTTTAAATGTTTACAATACTTCATTTAATTCCTCCCAGCTGTCTGAGATTTAACCTTGGTAGGCAACTCAGCCTCACACCAGTACTTGTTCACCCTTTATGCTGAGATTGGGGAGAGTATTAGAGGGCAAATTTGAGAAAACTTGTGGTTTGAGATAAAGACAGTTTAATGTTTAAAGCAAATGCTGAATGCTCAAGCAAAGCAAAACAGGGACTCATTCATGCTTCCCATGGGCAGGCAGGTGGTCAGGCATCTCCAGAGAAGCCAGAATCCCTCACATATAACTTGGCAAGACAAAACTCTTGTTACTCTGAATCTTCCCCTTTTATCTTTCCCCAGATTTTATTGTGCAGCATGAGGCCACAGGTTATGAGATGTCCCTTTGGTCTCAGCTGTGTCCCCTCCCAGCTCCTTGTGCACCCCCAGCCTGCTCTCTGGCAGGTGGGGTGAGGGTCAGGAGAGGAACAAGTGCTGTTCAACGATAGCTGAAACATCCCTGTATGGTCAACACAGCACCTCATCAGCTACTACTGAAGAAAAACAGCTCCTTCTCAGTCATAACATGTACAGCAGCAAAAGCAAATAGGACTTTTAGCAATTTGTTATCTATTCACCTCTTCCAAAATTACTCATTTCTTACTGAAATTTATGTATTTTCCTATAGATCTCATAATTTAAAAGAATTACTGTGTGCTTTTCACTATCCTGTTTTTAGTATGATGTTGAGTGATGCAAAATGATCTCTTTCTATTTTGTGTATATGATTAAACCCCAGACCAGGTTTTCATACTGGGTATTTATGTACCATAAACCTTTCTGTTTATCACTATATTGAGCCAAAATTGTACTGTGGGGAGGTGCACATTTTATTTTGCCTTGAAATCTTGTACTTTTTAATTTCTACTGACATCCATAAGGTGATCATCCAGCATATGATGTTGGTGTATACTTTCAAGAACATAAATTGTGATATTTCTTAAAGTTTGCCTTCATCTTGAATAATAAAAACAATAAATACAGGTTTAGATTTCTTTTTAGAGCTCCCCTTTACCATCCCACTCTATTGTCTATTTTCTACTGCACTTGCCACTCCCTGTATTTTTTTATTCATTTGAAAGGGGAGAAAAGGCCCACTAAAGGTGGAAGTCAGTGTAGCTGTGCCAACTTGCAAAATTTTCTATTTCTGATACATCACATCTAATTAAGAAACAGTGAATCTGCAAAGAAACAATTATTGCTGTTATCATCTATAATGCTTCACATGGTTCTGGTTTCAAATGATAGCTATTGACATCCCTGCTTCCACTCCTAATTAGTGTTCTAGATATAATTGAAATGTTTCATTTTTCTATCAGTATTATATGGAGTGGTTATTATAAGTAAAAATACTGTTTAATACATTATTGTGTATAATGAAGATTTTCACTTTTCTTAGGGCTGGTAGACTATTTTTTATTCCATTCCACAGTTCTAATTTGTGGGGTGGGATTAACAAAATTATTCTAACCTAACACACTGGAGTAGAGGAGAACAAAAAACAAAAATACTTCTGCTGAGTTTGGTTCTTCATTCCTCTGCTGGACCCACATCCAGATTTATCTTTTCAGAACACAGGAAAAGTACAATATGAGCTAGGATTTTTAACATGCATACTTTTAAGAAAGCCAAAGTTGCTGCTGACAACTTCATCATGCTTTGTATATTGATGAAACCTGCTTGGACTAGGAGTGTGAAATTATTTTTCATTTCATACAGCAAAGTGCCAAAACAACACAGATGTTCTGTTCAGGAGTCTGGGCTTAAATTTTCTTTTCAGAGAAGTACAGTGTTAATTTCTCTTTATACAATGAAGAGGTAACATCTGTCATATAACACATTTTTTTTTTAATGTATATGCTGCATTTTAAATGTATTTTCTATAGAACTTGAAATCCAAGTTTTAAGAGAATATACACAAATAAATTTTTTGGGTAAGAGTAACATAATAATTTCCTCAAGATGAATCCCTGAACATAAGTCCTTCCAAGAATTTAAATAGTTATAGGAAGTATGAGTTTTATTAGTGGCATCCTAATACAATCTTGTGCACTTTTATTTTTTGTTTTAAATATCATTACTTTAACATATTGCTACTGGTTTTCTACTATCATATTTGAAATTTCATTCCCCACTTTCAATACTCTGTTAATGCACTCTATTAATAGTTCCTGATCTAATTACTAGCCTATTTCTGACTGCTGAATTGCCTGTACCTATTGCAATTATTAGAATTACTTATGCATGCTGTTTTCGAGGGAGACACCTTATTGGTAAATATTGCCCAAATGAAATGGCATGCTGTCTCTGGGTCTTTATATATATATATATTATTTATATATATATATATATTTTTTTTTTTTTCAAGTACCTGAGTGTAGGAGAACCATTAATGTAAAGACACCATTAGGTGGAGGTGCTGCTCATAATGTGCAGAGAAAGACTGTTAGTTGGAGTGTGTCTTAGAAAGGAAACAAATAACTTGACTTGAATATTCTGACCAATTTCCTGCCTGAAAGTCTTGACATCTGGGAAAGGTTTCTGTTTCTGAGTAAGACTGCTAACAAAACACTACAAAACACAATCTGTCTGTTGGAAATATTCCAATCTCGTTGACTTTTGTCTGCCTAGGTTGACCCAGAAACTCTTCACTCATTCTGATTCTCCTCAAAATAAACATCAAACATAAGTTAGAATGCAATTTGATCTACCCAGAAACTTTGATGTCAATGACTCGGGCACTCTGATAGCCTTTAGTGCTTTAGTATGAGTAACAGCTGTGTTACCAAGACATTATCTTTTCTTGGTTTCTTGAAGAGGCTGGGAAATAACCAGAACAGATTATTATTTTCCACTAGGCAAAGCAGCTTCTTTAAAAAAAAATTATCAGCCTTTTTGTACAATGTTTTTAGGTGGAATAGCTGGCAGGAATAGTGTTTAACATGAGTTTAGTCCACAGTGCTACTGCTTCATCTATTGTTTCCTCTGACTTCAATAGCTTGGGAGGACAAAGCTGTCAAAAAATGGCTATGAAAGAAAAGCTATTACCAAGCAACTCAATAGGAAAAGTAATGGTGATCATTTTAACTAAATGGCAATTGTTGACCATTAGTTACCAAAGTTTACAGTGAAAGGATAATATTGTTTTAAAATGTATTAAATTACAGAAGTTCAAAATGTTTCTTTTCCTGTCTGCACTTTGTTCTCCTTGATGTTCTTTTGTTCTCTATTATTTTTTTCCCCCTTATAAAAAACTGAGCTACCTTTTCACAGAAAGAACAGTAGGGATGGACATAGCAGACCCATTTAATGAGGTAGGTGTTACAGTACACACATAGTGAGTGTATGAACACTGGAATGCTGTGAATTGCATTTGCTTTTTCTCATTTTCCACACAGATATCAAACCGAGAAACATTGATGTCTCAAAGTTTATTCTTTTGCTGTCTGATATAATTAGAGATCCAATTGCTGGAGATGCAGGGGGAGACAATCTTTCCAGGAGACTCATCCTCTGCAATCTGCTTTCATATTTTTAGTGTGATTTTGCTAACATTTTGGTTCCTGTCTGTTTGGGAAGAGGAGTACACAAGTGTAGGTATGTGAATTTTCCTTCACTAGAGTATTCATCAGGCAGACAACTGTGGCACACCATGACTTTGATTCCTTTTATGTGGGATACTACAATTTCAAAAAGCTCATAATTTAACAGTCCATTTTTTAAGGTGTGCTGGTTCATTGGATCCCATGATGCTGCCTGGAATAGATGGAAGCTCTTTTCACTGCAATTCCCATATAGACAGGTCCCATCAAGTAGTCTGGCACCCTTTCACCCTTTTAGATTTTTCTCTCTTGTGCTAGCAAAAGCAGATGCTAGTAGACTAACAGTTTGAGCAAAACCTATTTATCAGAACTTTCTTTACATCAGCCTTTTCTTTGGTCAAAAGTTTTATTATATACAAACTCTATTCCTCAAAATCTGAGAAACAGCAGGACAACAAACTGAAAAAAATATTTTCAGCAACTTACAAAAAAAAAAGTAGGAAGAATAAAGCAAAGAATTTTTTTCTATCAATCAAACACATTATGAAGAATTTAATTAGTTAATCTGGCATCTTTCAGCTTTCACATATTTCTCTATATTTATTATGACTTTTAAATGCTTATTTTCTGCCAAATGATTCATACCAGGTTTAGAGAACAAGTTCTGTCATTTTTAATGTAAAATATTCAGAGAGAAAGTACTGAAGAAATACTAAAGGAATATAAAAGAACCTGCTAGATTGGAGATTTATTTAACTGATGAAAGAATCATGTTATAAACTGGTAGTTGAAAGAGGCACAAAACATATTGTAGATCTTCATTGTTCCTAGAAACTTATATGTCCAACGTAAAATCTTTACATTTGCTTTACTTCTTGCCCTACATTTGAAACTCACACAGGCATATTAATAGTGACCTCAGGAGACTCCAGTCCTGCTGCAGGCCAGAAGATCCTTGCTAATGCCACCTAAGGGTCTGGCACTGTCTGACAACTCAGCCAAGCAATATCTCCCTCCCAAAAGGCCAGCTGCTATAAAGGGTGACATCCTTACCTGGTTTACTGAAATCTGGGAGCTCACTTCTAATTAGAGCTGACAAAAGCTTGTCACCATCAGCAGCACTGGGAACCAAAATGCAGTTTCATGAGAATAACAAAGCCTTCAGTTCTTTCCTTTTAACATTATTAAGAGCCCTGAGGATAAAAAGAGAATGCTAGGGGAGGATAATATAATCAAAAAGATGGAATCCTTCGCCATCTTTTTCTCTGTCATGGACCAGGTTTTAATAAAAATAAAATTCAGGCACTGATACAGTAACAGTAGAAATTAATACCCTTTCATAAAACTGAGGAAATACTAAACAGAATGCTCCAAACACAGACATATTTAAAAAGGGCTAATTTTTAAAATATTTTAGAAACATAATGGAGAGAAATCAATACATACTTGCAGTTTGCATGAAGCAAATACACTAATTCTTTATAATTATTCATAAAGACATGCAAAATATACAGACAATCATGTATGTATTCATGATAGGTGTAAGTTTTCAGTCAACTTTTCCAAGACTTTGGCTTAGTGCTGGAAAGTGAAATACTTTTTCATCTGTATTTTTTAAATTAAAATTACTATGCCAAGACTTATTGTCAGTAAGCACTGGATGACCCTGCTTGAGCAGAAGATTGGAGTAAATGATCTCAAAAGATGCCTTTCAGCCTCAACAATTCTGAAAACAAATAAATAAATGCAGTGAATGTAGATCAGGGTGTTAAAGAACTAATTCTTAAACTCAACATTATGTCTCTGGGTTTGATCTAAAATGAAAATGCATTTGATATTCATGTACTTCTACTATTGCCCATGAAGTAAAAACAATATACACAGCTAGTTGCATGATGAGCATGTGGTATTTTTCTTCTTCTGACAGGAGTAGAGGCTGTCAACAGTTGAAGCTTTCTGGAGAGCTCTATGTGGAGTGATAAGAAAGCTCAAGGAAAGGTTAGGACATGCCATGGACTCCCTGCCATGAGTATGCAAAAGGACATATTTGTTACTAGGGGTGTTTTAGTAGCAGCGCCCAAAGATTTCAAGATGTCAGTAGTAATATGAAAAAAACATTTGAGTCAAATTTACTGCCAGTAAGGATATGATGGAGTTGGGAAGAAACGGCTGGAATACATTGCCAAGCTAGTACTCCTTAGTGCTTGCGTCAAGGTACAGGTGATTGAACTCAGTTCTACCTCTAAATGCATAGATAGAAGCTTGAGATAAAACTGATTGATAAGTGCTACAAGGAACTCTTGATGGATGAGAACCTGCCAAAAATAACATTCAATGGTTTTGAAAAATTATGCAATTTAAAAAGGAAATGTCATTAGTAATCTTAAAAATAAGCAGTTTTCATTTATATGTGACATGATGTGTTAGTTTGACCAGCCCACAAAAGTGAGCTGGCTGGTTTTGAGATTGGCATTTTATTGGATCAATGGGAAAGTGTGGAGAGTATTGTAGAAGAATGGTTAAAGAACAAGGGACATGTTGATTTACAGCAGCCTACAGAAGTAGAATTAACTAAATTTAGGACTCAGCCTAATCCTGAGGCTGACAAGGGCACTGTGCCCTTGTGAGTGATCATTAGAAAAACAACAAAATATTGTGATGGGTAAAGAATGACTAGAATGCTTGCTCTAACCTCAAGAATGAAAACTTAGGAGGAGTTGGTGGTGACATGAGTGACCAATGGTGAGCTTCCCTTTTGCACTATGTATGAGCTTCATTACTGTGTGTATAAAAGATGTGACTAACGGAATAAAGTGGAGACTTGTTGACCATCATCGGATGTGTGCTTTTCTCCCGCTGATCCCTCTCCAACAGGAAAGCATTTTGTTTTCTGGGTGTGTTATTACATTTCAAAGGAAGGAAGCCCAGGAAGTTCCTTTTCATTCAGGCTGTCAGAGAGGGAATGTCTTCCCACCTCGGCCTTGTGCCAAGCGGTGGGATGGGGGAAGGCCGCGTGGGCTCAGCTGCTCTCGAGAACATCTGCCAGCACAGGGTTCTGCTCTGCTGCTGGCCCGGGCTGGCTCTGCCTCTGTTTGACTCCGGGCAGAGAAAGAGAGGGAGAATCCATGCTGCCGGCCCAGGCCACCCTGGTGAGACCGAGGGGTGGAAAAGTGATCTGGGGATCTGTACAACTTCCCCCAGCTGCAAAAGACCAGCACCGGCTGCCTTTGGGCACAGGCACCCTGAGATCTGCACCCCCAGCTCGGCATTGTAATCTGACACCATGGACTGCAGCCTGGCTGAGATCCTGGCACAGCTCCAGCACAGCCCCGATCCCTCAGGTGAATGCCTTGGCCAGGACACTGCCTTTGTTAACTCTTTCAGTGCACAGATGGGACCTGATAGAACCTCCATCCTCTCTGCAATGAGAGAAAATTAAAGTGAAGATATGTAGAGACCACATGAGGGTATCAAGGTCAGTCAAGAAGGAGTAAAGGTCTAGATGGAAGGAGTATGGGGAGCTGCTTTCAGGCTGAGGAAGACTCTCATAAGCTATTGTGGTTGGCTATAATATATTGAGATATTTCCTTTAAACCATAGACACATATAGGGAGATGGAGAGTTCAAATTGTAGACCTGAGCAAAGGAATGCAATGTTGAAGGACTGTTGATTCCATAAGAAGTTGAATAGAGAGATAAAATGATAAAGACTCTTTGCCCTTGAAAAAAGAAGTGAATCACTGTTCCCTGAGATGAAAGTGATCTCGAAGATAAATAAAGAGATCCTTTGTTTTGAACATTTTTTTCTTTAAAATAAAACCCACATTGATGTGGCCCAGAAATACAACTGTGAACATGGGAGGAGTTTCATGAATGCAGAATTCAGATCTTCTGAGCAGCTGTTGTTCATGAAGATTGAAACCATGAGAGAACTGTTTCCTTGTGGGGGAATTTTCCATAGGGTACTTCTCTCCCTAAGTAAACTGAAGAAAGACTGTTTTAGAAGTAGAAAACTGACTGAGATTTCTGAGTGTTGTTCTCTTTACATTGTCAGTTGAGAGAAAAGAAGGTATGGGGAGGGAGGAAGAGTGTTCTGAAGGTTTCATTCTGATTCTTGGGGTTTTTTTTCCCTTTTAGTGTTAGTTAATAAAGTCTTATTACTTTTAAGTTTAAGCCTTCTTTACTCTTGATTGGGAAATTTCAAATTGGCAAACCCAAACCAGAACATGACTTGGTATTTCTGCCTGGTTTCGAATTGAAACTACGACGCATGATCAAATGTCAGATATGAGGCACATGCCTTCAACCACATCATATACATAGATCAATATAGAATTAGAGAAGAAAACAGAGGCCAGAAGAACCTCTTGAACATTAAAGTGAAGTCTCTGTAATAGCAAGCAGCTATAAAATATACATCAATTCAGAATGGTCTATGGTACTATACTATTTGTGGGAATTTTTTCAGACATGTTTTCTGTATTATTCATAGACTAGAGAAATTAGTTCAGTGTTTGGATTGATGCAGAGAGAAGTAAAGTTTTTGACATCCTCAGTGAAAGGCTTTTACCTTTGGAATTCTTTGTTGAAGGAAAACAGAAACTATTCTCTGAGTTTTGAGTACAACTCAAAACATTCTTTTTTTTCAGCAGGCAAAAATACAACCATTTAACAGATGGATATAGTAGCCATAATAGGATTTACTCCATGGAGAAAGCAGAATGTCCTAGTTGTGAGCCAATTAGTCTATCTTCACTTATTCTGTGTCTCAGAAGAAGACTGTTGATTCAGGAATCCAGCTCCCATTTGAGTTTATTTAACTTCAGGACATTTTCTAATGTTTGACCGTTCCATCAAACTCCTTCTATATGTGTACAACTGTTCTATTCCAATTGTAAATGTGCTTCATGACAGCAAAAAAACAAACAAACAAAAAAAAAAAGCCCAAAAAACCCTCAATCCAAAGTGTTTTCCAGTGCATTGAAAGTAAATATATTGTTTCTTTATTCAACTGGAGAAAAAAAACCCCTCACATTGTTATGGTTTTGGTTTTGTGAAAACAAAGGAAGTAGTTTAAGCAAGAGGGTGGGAACATGAGGGAGTTTATAACAGAATAAAGGCACCTCATGAAAATTCTCACCCCATGACCTATAGGTCCGTGTCAGGTGAATCTGTGTCTCTTCCCAGTGGAGAGTGAGAATCCAGTCTGAATCAATATTTTAAAGTTCACAGTACTGAAATGAAGCAAAGTAGGTGCTTACATGTACTTAAGGATAAACACACACAAGCCGTAAAAAAGTATTCCCTAATTTGCTCGTCTTGATTTCCTGCTGCCCCTCCTCCCCCCACCATGGTTCTTCTCTTTCCAGCTTTGCATCTTAGCACTGGCTCTTGCCAAGCTTTTCTTTTCCTTCTCCGTTTTAATCCTTTATCTTGTAGCTCTAGGCTTGCCTAGGATTTAACCTTGTTAATATCTTTGATACATGCATTTAGGGTTGACAAATCTTTGCACAACCTCCATATTGACAACTTAGATTTTCAGATTGTGGCTCTTTTTCAGGAGTAAATGGAAAATTTTTTCCTCCATGGAAATACATTTTCCAGGTCAAAATATTAATGTAGAACCATATATGGTCTAAAAACCCCCAAAATAAACAAACCACAAATAAAAAATCCATGGTAACTCTTAGAGTAGTGTTTTCATTAATATGAAATGGTGTGGTGCCATTCAAATGAGGGCATAATATTTTTTGAATATCTTTTAATTGGAAAATGTTTGGGAGTTCTTCAGTACATTAAATATTTTGTCATTCCATAAAATTGAATTCTTCATCATAATAAGTTATTAATTTGTTTCCAACATGCAAGCTGCTAAGAAATGTAGGCACTTAGAGGATAAAAGGAGAGATTAACTATTAATACAATGTGTCATCAATATTTGACACTCTACTTAGCATGACTATTATCTACTACAATCTACAGAAAATATTCTCCATGCTCCCACTGCATTTCTCAAGAGCCATATGGCCATGCTTGTTTTTCTTCAAATAATTTTTACATAAACAGCTGGTGAGCTGTTTTCTTTGTAACATGGCACATATTTTTCAAGACAGTTAGGAAGGACTGATGTAACACCAGTGTCTGCAGTGCTTTTCGTGTCAGGGTTGTAAGGAACCTCCTATTTATTATTCAGAAATTCCCAGCTCATTCTGTGATTTGGTTGCTTTGGGGGAGCCTTCCTTTTTTATTTTATTTTATTTATTTTATTTTATTTTTGGTTAAATTACTGCTGAGCAAAAAGACTACATTTTCCCACTTTCTGCTGATATAATTGTTTAAGTAAGACTGAGTGTAAATGAATGCTTAATCACATGATAGACAATCAAATTATAAAGTCTTGTGGAAGCTCTTTAATATCCATTTAATTAAAAGTGGTGTTCAGCTAGCCTAGAATTTGACCTCTGTCACCTTACATAAAGGCAAATCTGAGCTGACTGGCAGCACAGGGATTATTTCATTTACATAGTACTTAATTTATTCAATTTACCACTTTATCCTATGCAATTCTGAGGGAACAGCACTGTATAAACAACAACAAAAACTGAGTAAAAGATGGATTTTAAATCTTTTCCTTAGATATCAATAATGATTTTTCAGGACTATGCACCAAAGTGTTTCACCCAGTGATATTAGTTTGCAACAAGCTTTATGTGAAATTTAATTTTCCCAGCATATTCAGCTGAAAAGCTTTTCAGCTTCCTCTCACTTGCAAAGACAAAGTATAAGAGTTTTTATTTTATAAAAACATATATATACATAAAAGGAAACTCCAAACTTTTAGAGACAGGACTAAAGGATAAGAAAATGCCTTACAGATTGTCTTCTAAAGGCTTTCTGTTGTTTTCACAAGTATAAGGAGTGATAAATATTTCATATGTTTTACTAGTGGCCAAAGCAACCATTTGTGAAGAAAACACCTCATGGTAGTTGACAACTGTTGAAAACACTTTATTGAGATTTGTGGAGAATATAAAATTTCAGGTGCATCAGCTGCTGTCAGAATGAAGGGTTGGTTTCCCTGCCTCATGTCATAATGTCACAGTGGTTCACATGACACCAGAAAGATTTCTGTAGGAATACAGAGGGGTAGGACTACACCAAAATGGTTACTCAATAGCAGGTGAGCAAATTAGTTCCTGACAGCAAGAACCTATAATAAATTCTTCTGTTTGTGGATCTGGTACTTCATTTAGCACTTGATGTAGGTTTTCATGCATGTTTTAAAAGACTTTATCTGCAGATTAAAGCAATAAACGGATGGATAAATTTGCATGCTCTCAAATTTTACAGAGGATTGCAAACACTTTGAAAATAAATAAAAATCCTTACCAATAGCAAATAGTTTTTTTTAAATGGTGCTTTTTGTGGAATGCTTAGAAATTCTTGTTGAGCTTATCCTTGGGGTTTTTCTTTGTTTGCTTGGTTGGTGGATTTTTGGGGGTTTTTAGGGGTGGGAGGTAGGCTGGTTGATTTGGTTTTGGTTTGTTGGGTTTTTTTCCTATGGACTAGCTGCAGCTCTTACTTGAAGCAAGTTCCCATTATAAATTCATTTTAAGAATTAAACTTATTAGTTAATTTTACCTAAATTTAATCATTTTTAGGTATCATCAATGACAGATTAAGAATGTGTCAGAACTGTTTAGGCAGATATGAGCAGAAGTTATTCAACAGCTACCTAAAATGAATGATGGAATGAAAATTTATCAATTCCAGAGAGGAAAAATAAATGTCCCCACTGCTATTCTTGTTCATCCTGCTCAAAATCCAACATTCCCTGGTAAAAGCTGCTGCACAGAGGTCTATATCACTTTTTGCTTGTCAAAGAAACTGTGATTTTTCTCTAGACCAAAGCCTGAAGCAGTCTACTATCTCTGCTACCAGATGCTGAATGACTGGTAGACAAAAAGGAAATCTTGATTTCTGTCCAAAAATTCTACCAAATAAAAGGAAAAACTGGGTCTATAATTGGCCTATCTCTCCAACTGCATGTATTCCCAAGCAAGTGGAGGAATACCAAAGAGAGGCATGAACAGCAGGAATGACAGAGAATGTCACCATCAGGATGTGACACAGACCCAAATGGACCTTCTGCTCAGTGGGTAAGTGCTTGCAAGTTGAGAACATAACAGGGTCAAGGATGCCAACTGCATACTCAACACACATGTTCCAATTTTTTTTATTGGTGCAGAACATTGTCATAACCATTGAGTGTAATTATTTTGTCCCATAAAACCAAATATATTTGATAATCTGTTGGCCTATTTCCTTTTTATTTTTCCCCAAATTACTTATTACATATTTGCTATATTTTCTTACTGAAATTGTGGAGTAATACTGCTTTAGAGTGGTAATAACGTTTATATGGGAGACTGCTTTGCATTGTTGAAATTGCCTTTTATGACACTGTAACTGTTTTAATTTGGTACTCATATTCTGCTGTTTAACTTGTGTTTGTAAAACATAGGTATTGCTTCTTCTGTTATACAATACCAGTTATGAAAGTCTTAGCACTCAAGGGATCAAAGGTCTGTCAAACTCTTTATTATAGCAATAATAATAATAATCATCATCATCATCTTAAAATATTTCTTAATTAATGGGAAATTATGACAAGAAATGTTTGTTGAGGGAATAAGTGAATAAAGGAACACTGAAGAAGTCTCTAAATACTGAGTTTTAGACAGGATGTGATTTGTATCCCCATAAAGAAATTTATTTTGGAAAATAAAGGATATTTAAACTTTGAACATCTGCTGTATCTACACAAGGTGTTGTATTTTAACAGTTAAGGAGTTAAGTCCTTGAGTCTTTTAGTGGAAACCTAATTACTCCTGTAAAAAGTAGAAAAAAACCCAGGGAGGCGATCCTTTAGCTTCCATTTTAATTGGTGAATACGTATTTTAAATGAATCTTTAAATATACTACTCTTACAAGACTGTAAACATTCACCTTTCAAATAAGATGCATTCACTTGAATAAATATTTTGACACATCAGTCAGACATTGATTAAATTAGTTCTCTAAATCGTCATCTAAATACTTCACTGAAACAGGGTAAAGTGATTACATCTTCCACACAGTAAATTCTCATTTAGTTCCAATACTAAAGGGAAAAAAAAAGTCTTTGAGCTGCAAAATTTGAAGTTAAGGTAAAGATGAAAGGACTGATCACTGTGCTAATCTTCTCTAACCTTGCACTGGCAGGCATTGGAATTGCCACTATTTAATATTATTTGAAAAGAGCACTGACTTTGATAAGGAACATCTCATGCTTGTGAGAAAAAAAGTATATCTTTTCAGAGACAAATAAAAAAAGTTCCTTCAATATATCAAGATATTTATTTGCATTTTTTGTTGTGTGACAAAACTTCAGGACAAGTAGAGTCCATGTGGATGCAAACACAGACACAGAGGTTCCTCTTTCATTATATGTTCAATATTACATCATAATATTAAATCACATGACTCAAGAGATCTCACTATTTTGCCTCTAAGAATCTTTCATGAAGATAATTTATAGTTTCCCTGATATTTATGGAGCAGCTTTTTGTCAGAGGCCTTTTTACTTGGTCAAATGTCAGAGTAAGTCTCTGAAGGAATATGTCCCATGTCCCTAAGACATTTGAGAACATCTAAGACACATGATTCCAAGTTGGCTTTTTAGATCTGATCTTGATGAGAGAATTCTCCTGTCCAATAGCTTTAAAAATAAATTAATTAAATATATAAAATAATTGAATTTCTATCGTAAAGAAAACTGAAGTTGAAAAAAGGTGTAATGATCTTATTAAAAAGAAGCTAAAATGTTTTTTTATTCTGAAAAATGATATCACATTTAATAATTTAAATCCAAATTTAAATGTTGTTCATGCTCAAAAAAATGACTTAAACAATTTTGCCTCAGAAATGTTTCAATCTGTGCATATTTTACTTACACCATATGTTTTTGTAGCTGAAAGATATTCAAAATTTAATCAATGTTATAACAGAAAATGAAGTTTTACCAGCTTCTTAGGCAGTAGGAAGCTGCATTTCTAAAATATATTCAAAGAAAATTTTCACATTAAAAAGGTCATATCATGCTATTTGGCTACATTAAGTACAAATTCACTTGTGTGGTGTAGTGAAAATCATTGGGTATTCTAAACTTTGCAGAAGTGGGGATGTGAGAAAGTAATTGAAGTAATAACATGTTGCAACTCATGTTTGATTTAGTTATTATTAAGGTTTAATGTTAATGGTTTGTTCTCCTGTTCTCCCCCATGTTCACTCCCAAGTTGGTTTGTTCCCAGAGTTATGTCCTCCCACCAGTTTCCCTTTATGGCTTTTCCCCACCCTCTGTTCCAGTCCTTTCCCAATCAATCACTGTTACCCTGCCCTTTGTTCCAGTTCTTTCCATGCCAATCCTCCCCAGAGCCAATCCCTTTGCTGTCCCTCCCCCTGGGCATTCCGGGGAGTCACCCAAACCTCAATGCCCCATTGGTGCCCGTGACCCTTTCCCTCCTCCCACCTACCCTGACTTGCCCAAAGACCTGTGACCTAATCCCTCAACCCCACCCCTGAGTTAACCCCATTGGTCAATGTGTTGTATCCACCCCGTTTTTGTAGCTCTATAAAACTTTGTGCACAGAGCTGCACAGGGCTCTTCACTTATCTCCCTTCAATCTAAATCAGTCTTTTGGTTGGAACCTCAGACCTGGAGAGCCTCTCTCTTGCTTCTCCACCTGAACCCTAGACATGGTAGGACATCTGTCACCTAGGAGCACTGGCTCTGAAGGTTCAGCTGAAGGCACAAACCCCACGCCTCGGCTGTTCCCCACACCTGGTACGGTGCCGGTGTGCTGCGAGCTAGCCTGGGCTATGGTGAGCCATGTCACAGCACAGGAAGATTGTCTGATCTGTTGTGCAAGAGGTGATGCTCATTTTTTCATACCTCTCGACCATGCATTTTTTATGCACAATTTCTGCTGCAGCAGAGGGTCTTTTGTTGTGTCTTTTGTGCAGAGCATGCCAGACACCCTCGGCAGGGACACCTGTGACTGCCTCCTGGTCTGTCAGTGCTCTCCAGTGAACTGCTGAGCTGGAGGGGCAGCCTTGAGGGCAGGGACTCTGTGCACTTGGCAGCCTGCACCAGGAGTGAACATCCCCAGGCCTCTTGAAGAAAAAAAATTACAAAACCCACATGGAAATGCTAGGCTGTTCTTTTCTGCAAACATTTCATCTTGCAAGGGGACTTAGAAGCATATACATTTTCACCACTAGTGTCTACTGCTGGCAGGAGACAACTTTCTTTATCTCGAGATAAAGAGAGGATCTTTGAAAAACAGAGGAAATAGGCAAGTAACACTTTGTGATAAGCTTGTGAAAACCAAGAGAAGAGTAGCACTTACTTTTTCTTCTTAGTGAGTAGCATTCCTTGTCAGTCACTTTGTGAGCAAGACATATGGAAAGAAAGGCTTGATGGATCAGCTTTGGGTGCCATTATGTGGAGACAAGGTAGGACTGGCCCATCTATCCTGCTATGGCTTTCACAGACTTCTGGAAAATCTTAATTTTATTTTACTCTTTTAGTATATGTTTGTGAAACAGTCTAGGGAAACAGTGTCTGATTTTAAGGATTTTGTGTTTACAAGATCACCTCATCAGTGTATTCAAGAGTCTAAACAGCTGGATAAGCTTTTTGTGAGTATTGATCCAACTGAATTAAACAGTCAAAGAACAGGGAAACAACTGCCACAAAAGCAACAGAAATTATATGATTAGTGCTATTTTGGACACAAATTATCCTCTTTTCACAGACCTGCAATACTTCTAGATAGTATTTTGGGGAAAATTCCATAGGGCTTACTGTAGAAAAAGCAACATTGAACTATATTTGGTTTTAGTACAAAGTTTTAAGTCTAGAGCAATGTATCAGTTAATTTAAGTCTGTTTGAGAATCTAGAATAATGCTGTGGTTTTATATCAGACAAAGGAGCTATTTAATTTAAAAAATCATCTCAGACTTAGTATATCAAAACAACTGAAAAAAAAAAAAGACGAGGAATAAAATAAATAAAAATTAAAAATTAAAATAAAAGACAATATGAATTGTATAAGAATAGAAATTACAGAGTCAACTAGGTTGGAAAAGAGCTTTGATGTCATTGAGTCCAACCTAAATGCAAGCGTTTAGCTTTCCTAGAAGGAGAAATAAAGTTTTGCACTAAAATGTAAATTTTTTATTTTTTTTTTGAGATTAAGATTGGTTTATATTTTGTGAGTAGTAGAATTTTTTATTTCTGTCTCCAAATATTTTCTTGCTCAAAAGGTTAACGGTCTTAACAGAAACACTCATTAATATATGCAGGAAAGTAGAGAACTGAAGTTGTACTTGGTCATATAATTTAAAAAACTTTTGCTTTATACAACATCTTCCATTAAGGCTGTGGTCCAAGATATGCTGTACAATACATCAGTGAAATTGTCACTCTAATCAATGGAAATTAGAATTTATATTGGGAATGAAATTACAAGATCAAGAGAGAATCTTCAAAAGCACAATTTTCCAAGATAAACAGGTAAGAAGTATAAAAACATTTTTCCAGTTTTTATGTTCTGCATAAAAAACGATTATTGATAACACTCTTAGTGTTGGGAATAAGCAAAAATAAAAATAGATTGTCAGCTGTAGGTAGTTGTAGTTACTGCCTTTATATGCAGACATTGCAGTTCTTAAAAGCACAATATTAAATTTTAAAAATCATGCAGCAGTGACCCCTTTCTATTGACTGTAGTATAAAACTCCAAACATCCATCAACTTGAGAGATTTTCTTATATACATTCATGAAATATAGTTGCAGATTATTCATTGAAAGTTTACAACAGAGACTGAAGAATAGAAAGTGTGACTTCAGAGTTCATTCCTAGACAACTAAGAAAAAATAACAAAAGTTAAGCACCAATAATGCCAGGCTTTAAAAAAAAAAAAAAAAAATCAAATAGAAATATATTTTAGGGGAATCCTGCATATCCAGAATAAAACAGATATCAATTTACTGTCATCTATTCTTTCTGAAATAATCAGGACTTTGATTACTTTTACTCTGGCCAAAGCCTTGCCAATAGCTGCACCTCTTGAGCAGAAAGATGATTAGAGGGATGGAGCACATTTCCTATGAGGAAAGGCCAAGAGAGTTGGTGGGGTTCATTCTGGAGAAGAAAAGTCTTCAAGGGGACTTTTTAGCTTCTTCCTGTACCTAAAGGGGGTCCACAATTGAGCTGGAGAGGGACTTCTTACAAGGGCATTAGTGATAAGACAAAGGACAATGGCTTTAAACTGAAAGAGGGCAGGCTTAGATTAGGTGTAAAGAGGAACTTTTTACAATGAGGGTAGAAAACAGTGGAACAGGTTGTCCAGAGAGCCAGTGGATGATGCCCTGTGCTATGAAACCTGCAAGGTCAGGTTGGACAGGGCTCTAAGCAGGCTGACCTGGTTGAAAATGCACCGATACTCATCCCAGGGGTGGAGTACTAAGTGACCTTCCAACCCAAACTATTCCATGATTCTATAATTTATGGAAGGTTTCTCAAGGTTAGTGAGTTAAATATATAAACACTGTTTTTGTTGTGGCTGAAAGGGAATCTCTGTCTTCTTCCTCTTTTGTCTCTTTTTGAAGCATAACAGATGGAAAGTAATTAATCTAATTGTGAATGTCTACAGAGAGACACTCAGTTTTGAACCAGACACCTCAGCTCTGTTATCCATCCTTTTAAAGCCAATGGAGAGGCACGGTGCTTTTACAGCACAAAACATATGGAGTAATTTAACTACCTATTTTAGATTAAAATAGTCATGCATTATGTCTTTCCACTTCTTACAAAGGGAACCTGAGGAGATTATTGTAGGTCTTAGCCTCACTCATTCAAATTAGATCAATTTAATTGTATGCTAGGTGTGTGCACATGTAATAACATCTTCATGAAGAAACTCTGTGGGTAAAAATAGAACACCAAGTTTTTATTTCCCTTGAAAAGATTCTAACTACTCAGTGGTGTGTGTTAGTTAAAACATCAAGAAAGAACTTTTATTTACCTGAGTTGTCTTCACTTATTGATGAATATAAATGTTCTTAGACATTGAAGTTGAAATTTCACTGTTACTTGCTGGGTCAGTTGGAGGAGATGGTGCAACATGAAATAAGATGTCCTATTGAGGCAGTAGGAAGAGAATGTGATCCCTACTGATATCACAGACAAGGATGGGTGCCTACATGACAGACACAAGAGCGAACAGGAGAGACCCCAGCCGAGTGCTTCTTGTTTCTCTTGTAAGGCAGTACTTTTTTTTTTTTTTTCCATTTTCCATATATTTTTCATTTTTTCTTTTCATAAGTAAATAAATAAGTTTGGCTCTAGGTTAAAAGTAGAGACTGCAAAGCTGTCAGAGGTCTCTATAAATAAACCAAAGGGATTTGTAGGGTATGGCAAGGTTCCTTGCTGAAATGAGGGGAATCATTTTGGGGTACATGCTGAAACCCTCACAGAAACAAGCAGAAAAATATATTCATTCTGTCTTTAGCTTGTGGGTCAGAGACACAAACTGCACTAGGGAAAAAAATAACTGCTGCAGAATGTCATGCAATACATATGCAAATACTTAAATGCTTCCAAAAACCATCATCACCTGTGCTGGTTTCTGTCACTATTCTATTATATGCATTTATATTGCCAACACTGCCCCAGGCATCAATGACAAAACCTTTACTTTGTATGGATATATTAGGGCAAGCTTACCTATATATAGCAAAATTATAATTGCAGAGAATGCATATAGCAGTAAATATATTTTGTGTTCTAAGATTTAGATAATTTTTAGTTTCTATTGAAAATCTGTGTAATTCTATTCAATATAAATAGTGTATATCTTTGATATAAACATATATACACAGACTGACAGATCCCTTTTGATTAAAAAATTGGCACAAGTTGTATTTTCCTCCAAGGAGAAAGTTTAAAGTTCTGGGTGGGTTTTGACCCACCACCCACTCAGAGTGGCAAAAACCATGCAGACTTGTAGAAAACATGTAGAATATTAGGGTCTACATAGCACAAATATTTTGCTGTGAATCAGGGAGGTGGGACTGTATGATGAATAATTAACTTATTCATCGTTTTTTATCAAATACAAACATGTTAGGATAAATAGAAGAGTAGAAGGCAAAATAGTTTTCAGCATATTTTTCATATGGGATGGGAACTGAATGCATAGAATTTAACCACAAAAGGAACAACAGCAAAAAAGAAATATCAGTGTTATACCTAAAACTGTGTGAATTGTTTTCTTCTCAAGACAATAAACAACTTCCCCTACAGGTGTGGGAAAGGGGGATATTTCATACTGAGTCTTAGCAATGAGAGACTCTCCACAAAGCTCAAGAAAATCTTGACTGGGAGAAATGTGTCTGAAATAAAGGCTTACCTGGTGCTTCAGGAGGACAAAATTGCTCTTTAGGGAAAAGAAATTTCAGGGAGGATTTTGTGTACAGTTGCTTTTTGCCAAAGGTGGGACATTGGTTTTATTGCCTAAATTGCAGAGTGACTTTTGTTGTTGCTTACAACATCCTCTAAAAATCCATCTTCTCCTTTCAAGTGGGTTGAATGGGTTGAATCTGGAAAAAATTGCAAAAATAAGCCACAAGACATGTTTGATACTCTGGGATTTGGCTGAAGATACCATGGAGATGTCAGTGGTGATCTTTGCAGGTCTACTGCAGTTGGCACACAGGGGCCCTTTACTGTTAAGGGGAATTAAGACACAAATCAATGCCTAGAACTGGTGCCAGTGAAATTACAAAAGGAGAAAAGCTTTGATCCAGGAAACCTTACAGAGAGGTGGAGTGTTATGTACCACAAACAAATCTGGTAATGCTCCAGGAGAAAAGGCTAAGCCACCACTTAATACTGACATTTGTGATTAGTTTATATAGTCTGAAGGAAAGGGGGGTGGCCAGCACATTGCATAATTAGATGTATTTCAAATAGCCCATCTGTAGTCTTTTAAAACTGTGAAAAATATTTGTGCACACAGTGAGCTTCTGATGAATTTCAAATTGAAATATTTGTTCTTGGGGAAACCACTGTGCTCCTATCTTGGCAATTTATCTGATACAGCCTCTTTGCAATTCATCCATGTAATCACAGTATAACAGGTGAGAATTAGTGGATCAAAGTGAAATGTTCAGGAACAGGAAACCTATCTTTTGAGAGAAATAAAAACAAATTACCTCTCAGCTTACCACTAACAGAGATTGCTGCTCTTTATTTACTGCCCAGTGAACCACATGCAGTATTTAGAAAAGAAAACAAGTTTTTAAAAAATCTCATTCTTTGAAGTATTATTTGACTATTGTTTGATTTTAATTTCCTGAAATAAATAGCAATTACTACTTGAAAAATTCCTACCGATATCTGCTGATGTCTTTGTAGTGCTGGCTTAAAAAAATAAAAATAAAAGCTTTCCTGGAGTGAATTTTCCATCAAATTTGCTACATAGAAATGCATTTCTAGAAAATCAATGTCTCATAGATTTTCTACTGAGACAAGAACTTTCTCTGTGCAACCTCCTCACCCCCACCCCAAACCCCCAAAACCCAAACAAAGAGCAAAAGAAACCTGCACATAAAATCCCAAACCAAACCTTCATTTTAATTAAAGACAAGAAAGGAAAGCAATCCTAAGGCATATTTCTGTCGATGAAAAAGAAAAAGTAAATAATTCAAAATATCATTTAGATTTTCTGGTATATGTCAGTACATGTTCAGTATCTGATTTCTGGTTTAAATGTGTAATATGGTGTAATAAGAATCAAGAGAAAGCTGTGACAACACTTTGCACATATTTTCAGAGTCTCTGCAGGTATGTAAAATAGTATGCACATTCATGTAAAAATATTTTACATTTCCTATTAATTAATTTGATATCTAAGTGTGGTATATATATTCCTGGGAACAGAAGTTTTAAATCTCTGTCCTTTTAGCTTCAAACCAGCTCTTTATGCTAACAAATGCTAGTGGCTTTTAAAAGTATAAGCAGTAACACTGGATAGAAAATATGTATTTGAAAATTCTCTAGTAGAATAAAAACTGCTTGCAAACCAAAATATTTCAGAGTAAATAAAAATTTTTTTATCAATTTGGAATGAGAAGCATTTAGAAAATTATAATTCCTGTAAGGATTACATTTTTTGCGTATTAAATATAATAAAAGCATGTAACTGCACAAATGAAGCATAGAAATAATTTTTCTGCTGCCCACATAGTCTTCTCCAGAAGCAGACCACTGTTTCCTCATATTCAAAATACAAATAAAATAAAATAGATTTTTAAATCCATCAGCAAGGTCTTCAAACCACACAAAGTTAACCATCAGACATGATTTTTAACGTTGCTTATATCCTTCTCTGCTTTTCTTTAATTCTCTTGAGCTGAAATTTAGATGAAAGGAATCAATCATAATACTATCTTAAAATAAAAGCCCAAACAACAATAAATTCAAGAAAAAGTCACAAAATTACACTTGTAACCCCCTTTTTTTCTCTAGAGTTACTAAGTGTGTCAACTCCTGCTTAGATTCCTTTTGCTTATCATCATCCCCCTTCCCCACTGTGCAGCCTCACAGATGCAACTTCATCAGCTGCTGTTTATACCCAAGCTTCTTTCAGAATACTTCTTTCCATGCATCTAAATCAGAAAGATGAGGAAAAATATTTAATACATGGAGAGGGCTTATGGCATAAAAGTGTAATGCTGGAGCCATGTTCAATACCCAGATAAAAAGGGCTCAGGAACTCTCTTCTTCTTTCATAGTTGTCACTGGAGGTGAGGTTATTCCTAGAAAGACATTTCCTCTCTGATTTAAACACTTGAGAAAGTGAGGGTCCATTCAACAAGCCAGCATTCCAATCTCAGATTGCTAGATTTAAGGTCAAACTCAAGTTTTCCCTCGCATCTCATCCTATACTCAGTATACAGAATCCTGTTATTTTTCTACTTGTTTAGGTAGGATCATGTCAAAATATCAGCCATAAGTGTAAAAATACTAGAGAGAAGAATATAATTTAAAGAGGAGATTAATCTTTAGAGCCTTATGGATTTTTTTCCTTCCATCAAAATATCAGAAAGTGCCCGATGGCTTTGCCCTGGGAAGAAATAATCTCATACTGGTATCATGACTAGAAGACCATCACCTCCAAATCTTATATACATAAAATGTATTCAGGTTTCACTAACCCCATCCTGCATCTCACCAGTAATTTTTTTCTAAATTTCTTCTGAAATTACCTATTTTTGCATCTCTTCAGTACTAAAGGGGAAGGAAGGAATACTAGGTAATTCAATGGACTGCGGCTATTATCATGTGCTATTACAATGTATACCATAAAAGCCAATTTTGGTAGAGCCCATGGATGTTGTTATGATATAATGGAAGGGTGACAAATGTGTGCCTTTCATCCTAATTACTTCTATTCTTGGTAAAGAACTAAACATCTGTAAAGAGATGTAAAGAAATGTTAGAATTTTATATGAATTAAGAAAACAAAAAGTAAAAAAGTTTGGTGTAACTTTGCATTAACATTCAATGAAGCAGTAGATTATAAAAACTCAGAATAAATAAAGATTATTTAGCTGCTTCCAAAATTTAAGACATCTACAGATATTGAGAAAAATTTTGTAGTATCTACAGCTGTGACTTAAGAAACTACAGGAAAATTAAAATCAATGAACTGTTTAATTTTCTGTACATTCATGTGGAAATCATTACAGTGCTATTTTTGTAATGCAAAACAGTGGCAATTAAGGAAAAGAATTTAAATACAGGAAGAAAATCCAACCAATGCAATAAAACATAAAAGAGTGTTCAAGAGAACATCCCACATTAGCACACAATCAAAGTATGTTTGCTAATTATTAGAAATATAAAGAAGTTGGGGTTCATTTATACCTTGTTTTATATCTAGGTTTTATTTGTGCTTCTTACACTCTACACTGAGCTAGCAATTAGTACCAGAAGTCAACACAAGTGCTTGAAAACCTACTCATGTTAACTAAAAATAGAAACTGCAACTTTGCTTCTTTAGTAATATTTAGAAGTTTCTGGTAATAATGTTAGCAGCTGGGAGAGAGAATGAAAATTCATAGGGGAAAAAATAACTTGAGAAGAAAATAGGAAGGACACAATTCATCTTCAAAGAATGCTGTAGTGATGGTGATGTGACAGTGGGAATTTGTTTGTTTTCCCTCATTGCTTTCTCCATGCAAAAAATCTAGACCTACCCCTCTGAACAACTGATAAAAATCATCAGTCTCTGATGTTAATTCCAATTAATTCTGAAGTCAAAACTTTGTTATTGCCTGTTTTTACAAATCTTGGCAGATTTTTGCAGAATTAGGATTTTCTAGTCCACGCTACACGTACAGGAAGGTAATTGCATGAAGTCTGAATGCATTACTTGCTCATTCTGAAGTAACATAACTTATTTTTTGCTCAGAATAGATAGACGAATAGACAGGCAGACAGACAGACAGACATAGACAGAGAGAAAGATAGATTAGACAGAGAGAGAGAGAGAGAGAGACCTTAAGTGTAAAAACACTATGGGTTTCAGTTGTTTTCTCTGTCTTCTGAGATAGCCTAGCATCAGAAATTTCGGTGACTGTATTTGACACAACAGTTCAGTGGCTATTTTAGACTTTAAACTGGGGTTTATATTTCATTAATCTTGGGAAAATGAGTTTCTGTCTTCCTCATTCCTTAAATATGACCAAATCTCCATGCTTCTCTTTCGAGGCAACACTCATCCTCTCCTAAAGAAGCTGAACAGGTCTGGAAATAAAAAAAAAAAAAAAATGGAAATTTTAAACAGAATATAAAGAAGTCTAACTCTATCCCAGCTCTCAGCATAATTACTTATGTTGAGTTCTTCATCTATGCTAATAGCTAGATAGTTACATGTATTTTATATGCCTTTTTCATAAAGAAAAAAATTCCTTAGCCTGGGTTTCAATTTATGTATGAACATAATTAGGTAAGTCAGATAAGTGGGGAGAAATATTTCTCGAGACAGAATGGGTTTTATGAATGTAATTTCCAATTTATGTAATGTAGGATGCAAGAGTTTCCACCTTATAGATTTTAGTAAGTAATTTAAGAATTACTATGGATTTTTTTAGCTTTATTACCTAAAAATTAATAACCACTTTTCTAAAAGACATTAATTATTTAATGCAAGGAATCAAAGAACTTATCTTATGTTTCTCTGTTTCAGATTGTGTATATTTAGTGTTGATAAAAGGTGAGTTAAAAATGTTGTTAAAAATGTTTTTGCTGTGATTTGAATCAATTTATTTCTGAAAGGAAACTGTGTTTTAATTATCAGTGTGGAAAAATAATGTAATATTTGATTGCTGTTTTTTTTTCAATAAAATCTAAAAATGCTGTATACCAACCAAATGCAAAATACATGCTTTCAAAAAACCTGGACTACTTAAAATAAAATATTAATGAATTACTTTCTTTTTGAGGTAGTTGGGTTATTTCCAGTTTTATCAACACGTAATTCTACAAACATCATGTATCAGCATTTCTAACATACTTTTTATTCATGGATCAGGAAAGCAAGCTTTAATATTTTCTTCATTAACAAGTTGGTTAAAGCTAAAAAGCAAAAATCATGACTTTATCTGAAGAAAAGTCTGTGGCTTTCAAAAACTGGTTGTGTAGTCAATGATATTCTTAATTTACAATTTATTTCTTTAAAACTACAGTGGCTTAAATGTATTTCTTGAATAATATTTTTGTTAAATTTAAAATGTTACCAAGGATATCAGAATAATTTTATACTAAAATATATTTGGCTTGTAAATTCCTTTTTGTCTGTCTTGACATTTCTGGGATTTTCTTTAAACAAGAAAGTGTGTATTTAATTAAATTTTAAAAAATTGAAAAAAATAATTCAAAGGGTTTTCTTTGTATCCTTCTCCACCATGTATATTTCATACTTTTAATTAGGAATGTTCACATGGATGAACATGTTACTTTTTATATTTTTTTTGTCTTCAGTTTTCCATTCTAAAGTGTTATGTGAATCATTTTCTATTGAATGGAAATTATAGAAAAGAAATCCAGAGAATAAAACATGAGTTTAACTACTTGTGAAATAAAGAAAATACCCTGGATTAGCAGAAATAGATTTTTTATTTTGTCACAGCAGTGAATAACCCTACTTTCTCCAGAAATATGGTGCCTGGATCAAAATAAATGAATGTAGGTTAAAAAAAAGAAGTATGAAATTATAGACACCTTGTAAATCCATATTGCATCTGAGTGCCAGTCTGAGTATAAATGTGGAATGGGTAACACTGGAGAAGTTCAGGTTTGAGCCCTGCTGTTCACTACCAAGTCCTGCCATCTGCGCTGCAAATATTGGAATGAAGTGTGCAAGACTCCTCCTGGATGTGCAGAGAGGCAGCTGACTGCGGGAGCAGCACAGAGAGATGTGGCCCAACTCTGAGACATGATGTGTGCCAAAGCAATCCCCACACCACAGAAAAGCAAGCCTCAGATTTGAGGATTGGAACAGCTTCAGAGCTGCATACGGGTTTTATCTACTAGGTTCTACAAGCTGGAGTTTTCTAAGATTTAGAAATGCTTTGGACCACTTACACATCTTCAGATTTTAGAGAGAACATGTATTATCACCAGTAGCTTCAGAAATTAATTTACTTCTATGTGTTGTGAAAAAGAAGAATTGGAAATACACATTTTTGTTTCTCTTTACATACCTTTTTGGTAGTACAGATGAATAATCAGCTAAGCCTGACGAATATTAAAATGCCAGGGCTTCCTGGAAATGCCAGTGTTCTTTGCTCTATTCTTCTGTGACACGGTGCTATAAACATCCTTCTTGCTCTCACACAAAGAATCATGTATCTTGACAACAACAAGGTGTAGAAAGGTGGTAAGGTCCAGGAACAGGCATTCCAGAGGCTATCCAGGTCAGGGTCCAGGACTAATAAAAGCCTGTTGGTTTGTGCTCTGTCATATCCATATGTAGCCCGGAAAACAGTACTCAAGAAAATACCAGTCATATTCAAAGAGGAACACAGGACAGTGCAGATTCTCATGCAATTTGTCTTCAAAAGTATTTACAGAATTTTATAAATGACTGCAAGTTCTGCATAGTAGTGAAGGTTTTACTCTTTTTGATTTACAGAATGTTCATTTAAATGAAGATTGATTGGTTCTGGCAATTTAATTTCAGCAATGTCTTTGGCCAGAAAAATAAAGGTAAATATTTACTTGTTTGGCTTTTTTTTTTTTTACTTCCTGTAACTCTTGTAATGTCTTTTATGAATAAAAATATAAAACACAGGTATGTAGTGAATAGTTCTAATAAGTCTCATCAGTGAGCAACAGGGATTCAATGTCTTTATAACTGAAAATTTTTTCTTCTATTATAATCAATCAATTGGAATTGTAATTATACTTTCATTAGCATGAATATAGTTTATATCTGTCAGTTTTTCCATTTAATAAATAAGTATATATTCATACACATGCTCCTATTTTTACCTGGGACTACAATTAAGCCCATGAAAATAACTTCAGACAGAAATTTCAGCTGAGTTTTTTCCTCTGTCTTTTATTGTTGAACTTTCATCATTTTTGAGTTTACTTACAGATATTCTGGCCATTTCTAGTATGAAAAACATGGGCTTTAAAATTCAATTAAAACCTCCACATTTTCATTCTGTTTAAATGATTGTGTCATTCCAGAATAGTGTTTTAAAGCTAATTAATAGCAAGTAATTTTTATTGAAAAGTATTTTCTCATTCTCTTAAAAACGTGGAAACAAAAAGTAAATCCACTTCAAGCAATCAACCATTGCTTCATTTTGAAAACTTTGTTGTGATTATCAGTGAATCAGACGAATGTTTGTGGTTAACACTGACCTTGACAGAACAGAGGTGTCATAACAGGACTACAAAGAATAGAAAAAAATCCCTTATTTGGAAAAACTTCTAAAGAGACTTTGTGGTCATTACATCAGAAAGAAAAAGCAAAAATAATTAATCAAAATTTTAAAAAAACACTTCAAATAATAATTTTTAAAACCCCACATTATTAAGAGCCTGCTTGAAATAATTGTTGTTCACTAGTAGTATCAGTCATCACTGACAGTGAATGTACAAGTTTTCTCACATGATATCACATAAACTGGGCAAAATCATTTGCTGAACTGGAAGTAAAGATAATGGAGTCTGCAATCCAGAAAGAAGGTTCCTTCTTAAATTTAAGGTAAAAAAAAATCTGATAATAAAAATGTTTTTATTTAGTTTTTTTGGTTGGTTGGTTGGTTTTTTTTGTTTTTTGGTTTTTTTGGTTTTTTTTTTTTTTGTTTTTCAGTTTATAAGCTGGAAAGATTCTTGAGGAAATGTTATATTCAGCACTTCTCTGACATATATTATGAAAGGTGACAACCTCAACAGCTGTAGGAGGAAGGTAATTAGGCTTTATTATCCCCATTTTACAGACGGCAATCTGAGACATATAGCAATCAAAAGCTACACAATGCAGAGATTATAACACAGAACCTTTTTTTTTTTTTTTTTTTTTTTTCTGGCATAAAGGAACTTCCACTGATTTTATTAAGCATTATTTGTATCTCACTGTGAAAAAAAAGGAAAAAAGAAAAAAACAAACTAAAAACAAGCAAACGAAAAAGAACTCTCAATTCTAACAGTCCTCAGTCCTACACTAAATCCTCCAGCAGTTTTTCCTGCCTACAGGCAAGTCGCCTTGTTGCAACCAAACCAGAGTGCTAAATACACTTCGCACTGGTTGTAAGGGTTTCACCATAAATGAGGTGATCAAGGGGGCTCCCTCTGGGCTCTGGGTATTCAGCAGAGCTGAATTCCTAAGGAGTGAGTAATTGCAAGCTTTTTTTCTGTGCTGAGGCTCTAGGTGAGAGGAAAGCAACTGAGGCGCTTTGTGGTTCAGTAGTACAGGCAGATGTGTTCTGCAACCTGAATGAGCCGATTGAGGAGGTCTGAAAAGGACGAGGGGGTGTGTCTAGCTGTATTTTTAAGGAAAGATGGTGCTAGAGAACACATTGTGAATGAGGTTGTACTAGACAGCTACATACAGCAAGATTTTGGGTTGAACAGGGTCTACGTGTTTAAAAAATCCCAACAAATTAAACACATTTTAAATTGTGGAGGATGCATGCATCTCTGATGATTAACACCTAACTGACATTCTGAATGGGGATTGAGATTATCTTTCTTAGAATTTCACTGCTTAAAACCTGTGTGCATCTAAACCCATTAAAACCCATAGTTTTCCTGGTTGTCCAAAATACATGTTTGTAGGGTCTTTACAGGGAGAAGGAGAAAAAAAAAGTACAAATGAGTGCTAAATCTGGTATGTGGAAATTACCTACTTTTGTGAAGCTGCAGAAAACACAAAGCATTGCAGATGCTGCTCAGAAGTTTATTTCTATACTCTTCTAACATACAGTCTCTCTAGGTTTTGGATGTTTTTTACTTGTACAAGGGAAAGTTTCTAAGTTTATACAATATTTGTGCGCTGTTACTGTTCTTTACTCTGTTTCACTCAGAAATATAAATTTGCGCTTGAGCTGTCATCAGAAAGTGTAACACCCATTAAAAAATACACTTCAAACTCTATAATAAACACATTTCTGCACAGTTCTTTAGAGTTCATTCTCCATAATTGGTATGTCCTATGTATAATAAATATAATAACAGGAACTCTACATTCACTGCTGAAATGCAGCCACCCTTAGAAGGGAGACGTGGTTCATCAGCACACAACAGGAATTCAAGCTTCCAACTGGAATTCAAGGTAGGCTGTGTAATTACTTGCATTGAAATTTGGTAGACACTGCAGACCTACACCTTTTGTTTTGTAGGACCCACATTGTGAAGAGCACCTGAAGATGATATTAGCAGTTCTTTCTTCTTATTGCTAAAAAAACCCCAAACAAATAAACAAAAAGAAAAAAACAAAAACCAACCAACCAAAAAATACCAAACCAAACCAAACCAACCAACCAACCCACCAAACAAACAAACAAAAAGACCAAAAAGTACTAAACTCTTCTTACTCATAGCATAAACTACACAATGCAAGACAAAGCATATTTCTGGCTGCAGAAGGTCCTCTCTGTTCTGATAAACTGCCACAGAAACTCTTGTGTTAACACTGCTCAGTCATAATGATTAAGGGAGGGAATACTTTTTTTACCATTGGATTATTCTTGAGAAATTTTTGAGAAGCTGAGAAGCGTTTAATGTCAATTGCCTAAAAATGTCTGATCACTTTGCAGGCAGTCACACTCAAATCAGTCTGGGTCAATTAAAAAGAATTTTAAAGAAGTTTTAAAATCTTATCAAAATGTTTCCTTTCCTTTTAGATTTACTTGAACTTTCATTAGGTATTTGATTTAAATGACAATAATTCAGTCTTCTTACAGTTTGACTGGTAAGCCTACACGTCTGGAGAGGCAGACTTCCTCAATTCTTATCTCTCAGACTTAGGAGTCTTCCTGCATTTTGGGGATTCTCAGACAGGAAGTCTAATCTGCTATTCCAAGATTTTACTCTTTTGCTCCCAAAGTTGTTTTCCCTTCTTTTTTCCTAATTCGTCTTTATATATTCCTAGTGCCAAGTTTGCCTTTTTCTAACTTATCCAGCAGAATCTTTGGAGCTGACATGGCTCTTAGGGTTTTCTTTCAGGCTCAACATCCCACTCAATGATGTCAGTCTGAATGTCCAATCAGAACTGGTTTTGGATACTTTGGGTCCTCCCATAAAAATTTTAGATGATGACAAATATATGTCAACAGTCATCCCCAGTGATTGCCCCTTAAACCATCATTTGTTGTCTGAAAGACTATTGCCTCGTATGCTGAAGAAAACAAAACCTTCTTTTTTCCCTATCCAACTTACGCCTGCATATAATTTATTCTTCCATCACAGGAAAAAAAAAAGCTTTGCTTATTTCCTTGTTTTTCTTGATTTCTTATAGTCATTTGTATGTACATTATACTGTACAGTATTAGCCAAATTTAAATTTTAGTATTGGTAGTAAATTCCCACATGGAAAGATGTGTAGATATACATTTTTTCTTAGGTGTTTATAAATACAGTTAATTATCTTTTTCTATGCATGACCATTATTGTAATGTCATCAATGGCAGCATAAATTAGAACTGGTGCTGCCAAAATCTGGTGCTACCCTGCACAGACCATGAGACTCCTGTAAAGAAAATATTATGGAAAATATAGGTAAGCAAAGAAATTTTGGAGACAAGTTTCCAGCAGAATTTGTGATTCATAATAGAAATTTATATAATTTTAATTCTAATTTTCAATTTCAAAACTTTGTCATTTTAAGGGTTTTTTTTTTTTTTTTTTTTTTGGTTTACCATGAAAGTCTCTGTGACTAATCAAACACTTGATTATGCTTGATTCAAATTAACTGTGTTCTGCAGTCCCTGGACAGGGACTGCTATGTCTGTCTTGTATGTTCCTTGCTTTCAGAGTTGTCTTTATTTCCATTTGAAACCCTACTGCTTCTGTGCATTTAAGGTTCCTGACACAGTTATTCCCCAGAAACAAATAGAAAGAAAATAAGTAATGTTGCATTATATATGTAATTTACATATGTTAATAATGTTAATAAGGTCATGTTAACAAGTTTTTAACAAATATTGTGTTTCCAATATGAATTGTGGTTACATATATAATTTTGGGAAATAGAGCCAATAATATCCCATTATTTGACTATGTGAATAGTGTCCAGAGGAATATGCTTTACCAAAATTTCTTTCTTTTATTGGTTTGCTAGCTCAGTAGAATTAAAAATATTGGTCAATGAAATCAAATAATTCCTTCAAGGCTTCTTTTTTTCCTGATGCATGCATAAATTGAGACTGTCAGGATATATAAATACTGAAATGTAAGAAAGGTGCCCAAATATTTCAGTCTCATGCTGAAAGAATCTAGCTTTTGTTTTGTTTTTGATGGTATCAGAAAGAGCATTTGAAAGTTTCTTCAAATATTCTTATGACAAAAAATTGATAAATAAAGTGATTGATGAACCCTACGATGTCAATGACTGTGCAAACAGTTGTTTGTGGTGAAGTGTCTAAGTCTATAAATTATATGTTAGATACTTGAACTGAGGACTAAAGATGGAGAGAGAAACCTACACAGTATTTTCCCTCCTTTGTAATACATTTTAGATCAAGAACACACAGCTGACTGGCATCTGATTTTGGAGAGCAGGGTGTTCCTTGAGGAGTGTCTGCAGCATTCAGTCACAGTCATTGAGACACTCCTCCAAGTATTTTGTTGCAATAATTTTCCTTGAACAGCTTCTCTACTCTTTTTTTTTTGGTGATGCCTCTTCCACATTGAATTCTGTTTCCTTTGGAAGTATTTATGATATTCTGTCAATTTACTGTCACACATGATGAAAATGTATTTATTGAGTGTGAATCAAGCTCTATAGACACCACTCTTCAGCAATTATGTTCAAACTTCTCTGAGGTCTACGACTGGAAAACAAATTGCAGCTATTCTATGAAATCCAAATAGATATATGTGAAAACGTGTATTACTGCAACACATGTATTTAGATTATTTTTTGTAGCATTTTAAAAATAAAAATCAGTTAGCTGATACAATATTGAGTAAAGATTTTTTAAACTTCAAATTAATAGAGAATTATAAATAGAGGTGCTTGCATTTTAGTTTAAGATGAGGCAAAATTTCAAATTACATTATCATATTTCTGATATTCATGCAAAATTAATACATGGTAATTGGGCACAGAAATCAACAGATTTAGAATAAAACTCTGATGAGTTTAAGAGGTTATTGTATTGTCTTAATTACCAGAACATTTTTTTCAGATTCAAGAACAATAAATCACAATCCATATATTAAAACAAACAAAGAAACAAAGAGACCAACAATCCAGTTTAACAGGTAACAATTCTTGATTCATTTTTACAGGATGTATAAAAATGAATGAAGCCACATTCTGTGACCTCTGGCATCTTACTTTACTTCTTTTGATATTCTTCAGTTTATCTGTAGCCCAGTGTAACTAGACTGAAATGGAAAAAAAGATGATTTATCATCATTATCATTCATGGTTATATAAAATTTAAATGTGTGAATGGTAGTGATTATGTATTGCTTAAATATAAAAGATCTATGCTAAAAAACTCACTGTATCAATATATAAACATTAAGGACTATTTACTCAAACCTAGTGGCAGATAAGCTTGGTGTCACTAAGGACATAAAGGAATTTGTAGCCATTGCAAAATTAAAAAGACCAAGTATGGAAACATTTTCATGAGAGTTCGGGGAATTCTATGCAACAATTTCCAAATAATGAGTTTTTATATTAATAGGAAAATTAATAGTGAGTATTGAGAGAAACTTTGTCCTTGCATTGGAACACTTATTAAGGCAATTAGAGCTGTTAAAAATGACTTAAGATTAATCTCAGAGCAACAGCATTCCAAATCTCAGAAGGAAAGAATAGAAAACAAGGTATTCTTAAGAACCTCTTTGAGTATCAGATTAGGTCTTCTGTCATCATAGTTCCTGCATTAACTGCTATTTAATGAGCACATCGATAATTGAACCAACATACAGCTTAAAATTCTGAAATGCCACATATATATCTGTTGTCAATATGATTACATAATACATATATTTTGCAGAGAAATACTTAATTTCCTTATATTTCGGAAACACCATGAATACATGAATTTTCTCTTGGTTTCTTTTTCATTTTGTCGATATTTTTTGTGCTGTAGAGAAATTTTTCTTTACTAGAACTAAATGTCTTTATAGTCATACCTGAAGTAAAGACTTCAGACAAGAATGATGGACTATGTAGTATGTCTTACTCAGTACACTTGCACAATTTTTGGCTCTGAGACTGGGATTACTGGCCCTGATGTTTAGGATGACATTTAGCACCTCGCCTGGAACTGAAAATCACAGGTTTTTTTTAATCCAAGACCAGTTAAACATCTATTTACCCTGTCTCAACCCACATAGTCTTTTTGTATTTTGATATTTTATCTTCTGGCCAGATGAGCACCGTGGGTTTTTTCCAGTGAAATCTTGGTTAAATGAATCATGTCAGGAAGCAGTGGAGGTTGGCTGCCCCATGGGACAAGGGAGACAGGTGCCAGGCAAGACATCAACAGGACCTCACAGGGTCAGGTTGCCCCTCTGAGGGCAGGAGAACAGGTTCATGATGACAAACTCATGCAAGTTTGAGTCAGCAATTTCAGGCAACTCCAACACCATACAAGATGGTCAAGGACCATCTGAGAAGTCAGCCTGTGGTCTGGGTCCAATCACACTGTTTTCAAGTACTGTAGATCTAACTTTGTGTGAGCCATCACAGTTATTGATTTTCCTTTTGGGAGAGTTATACAGAGGGCATTTACCAGGCAAACCTGAAAGAAAATGTTTACTCAGCAATGAGTTATGGAAAGAGGATATACATAAGCGCAGAAATAAATATTTTCTGTATAAAACAGTCAATACATTGATTTCATGTTTAATTTCTACTCTTCCTTTCATTATTAGAAAAAAAAAAATTGCTTTGTTTTCAGGATTCCTCCATCCCATTTAAATTTTAGAAACTCTAAATGGAAGACTGATGACTTCCTTTTCCCTACGGGTGAAGAGGATGCCCTCAAAGAGGATATTTCTAATGATTGTTGATCCTACTAGTTTTGAAAGAATTGTATTCCACATTCTGATGACTCTCACCTGTCAAGGCAGAAGTATCTGAATAAATGTGATTGACTGCCTTTATTATTATTTTAAAATCAAGTTCATACATGTTCTAATACCCCAAAATACCTAATCAAAAGTGACATTCATAAGATATCAGATCTAGAGCTACCTATTATATATTCTTATCTATTTTAAGACAGATCCATTTTAAAGCAAGCACCAAGCACTCACCTAACCCCCACTTAGCAGAAGTGGGTTCTTGCAGTGAAATACTGTGCACAAAATCCTAATTTGTGTTGTAGAAATTTAGTAATTTTCTCCGTGTGAGTGTAGTAGATGTGTAATGCATGTACCAAGTGTATAAAACTAACAAATGAAGCTAATAACCATTTTAGCTAGTCCTTAAAACTGAATGGATTACTTATTACATACATTTTTTTCCTCCTAAATGTAGGCTATTACTGTAAACAAAAATGACCATCATTTTAACATTCTGTTATCAATGTAAGCTACTTAATGAATACACATCTACTAATCATGATATATTAAATGGAGCCTGTGATTTCATAGCTTCTAAGAATATCCAAATATTGAAAATCAAAATGTACACCTGATTTTTAAACTCCTGGAAATTAGAGGTTTTAATAAAATCCCCAATGTGGACAGCACATGAAAGGCAGAGAAAAGTGTTGGACATGTGCCACTAAACATCCAGTGCTACTAGACTAACAGATTAAAGAACAAGGGTTTATAACCAGAAGTTTAAACAAGGTCTATTCTGCATGCATTTGAGAAGTTGTACACAGATGCTGCTTGGAGTACAGGGCACTCTATTAACAGAGTGTGTTCCAGCTACAGAACTCAGAAGTGTGCTTATCAGTTTGAAACAGACACTTTTGTAGAGAACTGAATACACAAATGTTTCTGGTACTTAGCTTATTAGAATTATAATAAAACTAGTCTGTCAGTATTTTATAAGAAAGTGTTTATTTAAAATTCTTATCTTCAAATACTACAAGCACAAACCAGTGAATCTTCATGAATCTTATGATATGAGTAGTTAAGCATGACTACTATCTTATGCCTAAAGTATGCTGCTGTTGAAATTCAGTGGTTTGACATGGGCCACCCCAAAAGAATCAGTATTGGAGCTGATGAGATTAAAAATGGTCCCTTGGCTTTGTTCATGCTTCAGAACAATTTTGTGCTTCCCTTGTCACTGTTTTTTAACAATTTTTTACCCATGTCTAGCTGAAAGCATGACTTTCTGTACAGCTGCTGCTTGACTTGCAGTGTTCTATATCCATATATCATCCCGGATGAAGAGAGAATAGCAAAATCTCTGCATGAGAGCACTATCACAGAAATACTACATTTTCCTTTTGTTGTGGTCTAGGACTAAGTTCTATAAACGTGGCTTTTATCTCTATCATGAGAAACTATAAGTCTCTGAAAGATTTTTTATTCTTTAGTGACTGAGGTTTGTTGCATGTATCATGGCCAAAGGAAAAGAGCTTGCACAACCCTTTATTAAACTGAGAATGCCAAATTTTCAAAAGTACACAGAAGCAAAATATAGTTTTCTTGGGTAAATATTTATTTGGTTTGGAAGAGATACATTTCTGCATCAAGTAAAGAAGCACGTCTGGAAAATGCAGTCCTTTGCTCCTATTGATTTAATTCATGAAATCTGAGAACAGACTTAAAAATGACTTGATGCTGTTGACTGAAATAAGTAAGTTAAAACTGGTGTTACAAATCCTGGTGGAACTCAGGAAAATGAAATAATATTGAGGAATCATAAATATGCCATTCAGCCAAGGATGGATATTTCTGGAATTGTGTTGAGTGGGGATTGCTTCATCATAAAGCAAAGTGGTTCCTTTTGGAACACTGCCCAGACTTACCTAACTGTATTAACTCCAAGCAGATATTGCTGCATTAATGTCAGGGCAAAATGAGCAATGGTAGACTAGACAGGGCGCTGAGACAAGTGTTTTAAATAAGTGTTTCCATACCACCACAAAATCTGACTTAAGGGAGAAAATTAGATACTAGGATATACAAGAAAAAGAATTCATAAATAAAAGTTTGATCAGAAGCATTATCATGTGTGATTTATAAAAAGGAACAAGATTGTTTTCCCAAAAATTGACATTTCAATGGATTTTCTAAAACCTGCAAATGTAATTTGAAATATTAGAAATGTTTTTGAATTGATCTTCTTTTAAAGTAACTTATGATATATTATTAAAAGAGAGCAAAAAGAATATACAGTAAATATGGTTTTCATTTGGGGGGTTTTTGTGTTAAATCTGATAGAGTATGTCATACAATTGCAAGGTACTGAGTATAGAAATCCCTGCAAAAATCACTATTCTAATGCACACCTTCTAATAATGGAAACTTTTCACACGGATTCCTTTTCTTAGGTGATGTTTAATGTAGTTTTAGTAATCATAAGAAAAGCAGTGTTCTATCTGTACTTCATCTATGTCCCACTCTATATCCAGGACTGATGCAAATATACGATGTAAGTTAATCTTCAGATACTTCCATTAATGCAAAACTTTTGACTCAGATGCAGGAATACAAATCTAAGCTTTTCAACACATTTTGGTTTAGTAAGAATTTTAACATAAGTTCTCCTATTCCTCACTTGTTGCCACGATTTAACTCCATCCAGCCACAAAATACCATGCAGCCACTTGCTCACTCCTCCACCAGCAGGGAAAGAACAGAAAGAGTAAAGCTGACAATCTTGTGGGTTGAGATAAAGACAGCTCAGTAGGTAAAGAAATAGTTACACGCACGAACAAAATCAAAACAAAAAATTCGGTCGTGTTTCCCGTGGGTAGGCAGGTGTTCAGACATATCCAGGGAAGCCAGGATCCAGCTGCAAAACAGTGACTTGGGAAGACAAAACACCACCCACTCCAAATGTCCTCCCCTCTCCTCCTCCTTTCCCCCACTTTATATCAGAGCACGATGCCACACGATCTGGAATTCCCCTGTGGTCAGTGGGGTCACTTGTCCCAGCTGTGTCCCCTCCCAGTGCCCCACCAGCATGGCACTACGAAAAGCAGGAAGGGCCTGAATTATCAACCCTGTGTATGGCATGTATTAACACAAATCCAAAACACACTCCCACACCAGCCACTGGGAAGAAAATTAGCTCTACCCCAGCCGAAACCAGCACCCTCGTCATATGGAAAAGCATCTCCATAAAAAGACTGAATAGTAAGCGTAAACAAACAAAAATTTTCTTCAATTCATCTTAGCTATGCTTGGGTTTTTTTTTTGAAATTTCAAATGAAGGTTGGAACACAAAAAAAACCCCAACAAACAAAACCAAATATTTCTATTTTTGTGTGCATGTATACTTAATTTTTACCTTTTTTTTTTATATGTGATATGTACTCTATTACTATGAAAGACAGAAATTCCCTTCAGTCTTTATAAATTTTAGTAAAGTAGCAGATCCATATTTTTATATCACATTCCACGCCTATTGCAAATATGGAAAATTATTCACTTAAACTGATTTATTAAATATAATATTCTGAAATTTAGAAAGTACTGGGAGGACTATTTTTAGGATTGATTTATTAAACATGTCATATATTTCCATGATACATAGACTGAATCTTTAGCACCTTAATCAAAAATACAAAGGACACATCAAAAGGAGAGAACATAATGTATAACTACTCATGTGTGAGAGGAAAAATTATTTGTGAAAGTATTTCTTCATGAGACAGGAGGCTATTCTAAGAATAGAAGCAAAAGGTTTATCAGAGCAGAAGCAAAGGTTTGAATCTGAAAGTTGAAAACTGCCATAAAGATTCTGAGTATTAGAGAAAAGTAAAGGGTATTGGGAAAGCATTGAATGAGGGGAAATAAATGCAAAAAGAATGGAGGGACAGTTTTATTTATGTCCTTGATGATCAACAACCTTGCAAGGTAAGAAACCAATTTAATGAATGATGTAGGACTGACAAAGAGCAAATTCACATATAACAGTAACTAATGTTAAAGCCCTTCTGAAAGAGGAAAGCTGGCATTCAAGTGGAAACTGAAGGCAACGTTGTATTCTTTTCAATTGTGTCTCAAACTGAAGACATTCTCCATCAGCAATCTCTTATTTGTGTTTCAGTTTAGCTATAAACTACAGCATTTCTGGCCAATTTGTTTGGTAACCAATAAGTACAAACAACAAATAAGTAAATCTACTGAACTGCCAGATATTGTTGGTACTAACCACTACTTGCACACTGTATTTTGCCATATATCCACAGATCATTGATGCAAGTAGGAGCTTTCATCAAAATCTGGACATTCCAGTCATGTTGAACAATTTCCAAGCATTTTACCATTGCTGAAACATTTCCCAGAAACCCACTTTACATTTTAAATAGTCTTGTCTAAAACTACTTATATCACATTCTCCAAGATATAGGAAAGAGTTTTGTTGATCTCTGGAAATAGAACTCTTCTGCATGCACAGAAAATGAGGCTTTTTCCGTGACTAGTAGCCCTCTCTGGTTTTGCCAAAAGCTTTATATGGCTAATTGTCTCATCACCAGTCACACCAGTGGCCAGGAACACAAACCAATGAAAGGAACTCTGTCATATTATTTTCTCTGCCAAACACTGCATGTCAGGGTACAATAATAAGATACAGTAAGAAGTTACACAACTTAGATAACAAATAATTTCTCTGCAACTTAGGAAAAAAAAATAATAAAATAAGGAAGAAAGCTAAGTGATTTGTCACTACAGAGCAGGTCAACTGACCTCAAAGCTGAGCAGGATCCAGATGTGGGTTCCAGTGAGACGTCTGGGTCAACTGACCCTGACCCATGGTACTCCACCAGCAGCAAGAGGTGAGGGGTAATAGTGAGTGACTCGTGCTGCAAGGCACAGAGGAACCTGTCTGTCTCCCTGAGCTGTTGTCTAAAGAAGTTTGCTCTTATGGATGCCTGGATCCAAGATCTTGCAGAGAGACTGCTGAAGTGTGTCCAACCTTCTGAATATTCATCTCCAGAAGTTTTTTCTTGTGGGCAACAATAAGAAAGTCTGGAGAGTATCCATCGTGACTGCAAAGCTCTAGGGGCCTACATGGTGTTCCCAGTCCTGAGGCTAAAGGGGGAAAGCTGATACTGTATGCCAACAACTTTTTGCAGAGCTGATTCAGAAACGAGGCTTAATTTTTATGCCTCCAGAAAATATTTAAGAATGTGACACAGTGTTCGAGAGGGTTCCCCAGCCAGCCCTGGTCTCGGACTGTGCCGAGTGTGGTCTCTCCTGGTCTGGAATAGACCCAGGTAGAGATAAGGCAGTGGCTGCCAGATCCCCTGGCAGCAAGACTGCTCTCTGTAGCTCCAAGGTGGGAAAGGGGTTGAGGATTAGGGCAAAAACCAGAGAGGGATCCTTCATATGATTCCCAGAGGTTTATTTCCTCAGAGAGGGCCAGGGACAAAGAGACACAGACCTGGGGTGTGCAGGGGGTTTTATAGGGGGAGGATCCCAGGGGTGGACACAAACTTCCAACCAATAAGGAAGGGAGAGGGGAGCAGTACAAGGTGGGATTGACACATCCTGAACTAATGAGGGAGGACTGGGGTCACGTGGGCCAATGGGGCGTCGAGGTTTGGGTGACACCCCAAGTGCAGGGATAGGCTGGGGGGAGGATTGACACGGAAGGGTCTGGAACAGGGGATGGGACAACTGTGATGGATGGGAAGGAGCTGGGCAGGGAAACACTGACTGACAGGGAAGGAGCTGGAACAAAGGGTGGGGTTTGGCATTTAAGGAAACTTTGGGGTGGGTACAACAGTAGGGATCGACCAACTTGGGAGAAACATAGGGGTACATTGGAATGAGCCATTAACAATTGAACTGTAAATAACATACAAATATAAAAACTAGGAAATTGAAACAAACACATCACAACAAGAATGAGCATCTGCTTAGGATAAAAATCATTTTGTGGCACATAAAGCACAAGAAGGTCACCAGGAGTAGTCATCTCAGCTTCATCGGGGGAAGCCATGACTGACCAACCTGAGAAACTTCAACAATGAAATGCCTTGGTAAATATCAGGAAATATCAGGAGAGCAGTGAATTTACTTATCTTGATTTCAGTAAGGAATTTGACACCGTCTCCAAGAAGATCCTCATAGATCGCCTGTTGATCTATGGACCGGCTGAGAAGTCAGTGAGGTGGATTGGAAATTAATGGCAGGGCCTAGAGGGTGGCGTTCAGTGACACTAAGTACAGTTGGAGGCCAGAAATTAGCAATATAGACCAGAGTTCAATCTGGTTCAATGTCTTCCTAAATGATCTGGGTGAGGGGCCAGAGTACATCTGCAGCAGATTTGCTGCAGACACTAAGGAGGAGTGGCTGATATGCCAGAGGGTTGTGATGCCATCAAGGGACCTTGACAGAAACAAGCTGGAGGAACAAGCTGGGCTGTTGGGAACCTCATGCCATTCAACATGAGGAAGTACAGAGTCCCAAACCTGGGAAGAAAAGAACCCATACACATGCTGGAGGCCAAACAGCTGGAAAGCAGTTTTCCACTCATTTTAACGGTCCTGTTATTTTTGGTACATCAGAAAAAGAGTATCTAGTAAATTTTAGGTGTATTGAGTTCTAAATATCATATGTGTGGGTCTCTCAATGAGTTATAGAGGCACAGATCTGTGATTATTTGTAATGCAAAATATTATTATTGTTTAATATTTCAGAAACAAGTTTGTAGGCTTGAGAAGTGACTTGCAGAATTTCTACAGAACTATATACACTACTTTCTTCTCTCTTTGCCCTGTCATCACTCAGTTTTCATGCTTGAATAACCCAAATCTAAATGAGAAGGTCCTTCAATGATCCTGAAAGTATGTCATGCCAGGCTCTCTCCTGCCTGTTCTCTCTCTGTTAGTAACAGATGAGTGTGAAGACAGCACACAAACAGGAAACATTCCAATATCTCTGTTTCTTTGACCTAAGAAAGAGACCTGATACTCTTTGGACTTTGTTCCTGCATCTGAGTAAGTAAATCTTCCTCACTGTGGGCTGTGTCCTCAGTAGAGCACTTGCACATGTACTATCTGATTGCCAAATTTCTATGCAGAAATCTCATTCAGATCCTTCCTTATGATTCATTTCTGCATACTCACCGCTATAGAACTGCTGTAATTATTCAGGATGGGCTCTAGGATTTCTGGGGACAAGTGTCACCGTTCAACTACCCTCATCTACTCTCGTGGTTACATTGTGAAGAACCGTGGGAAAATGTGCCAGTTATTCCAGAACTCAGCACAGACCCACAGACAAATCTTCACTGAAATGTTCTCACTGCCTCTGTGTGCAACCTCCCCAAGTTTCCAGTTTTCAAAAACTGAGTTTTTGATAACTGCTACTTCCAAGAATTTTTTTCACGATCTCCCTCTCCAGTTAAGCTTTGCACTTAACAACTTTCATGTAACTGCAATCTCAAAATTGTAACACATCTACTCTAATTCATTTTATGAATATCTTTTTCAATGCTTAGCATAACATTTCTTTCTAGAGGCAGCAATCCTCTTTTATTTTTCATCTTTTTTTTTTTTTTTTTTTTTTTAATCTAAACTAGGATTTTTAGCCCAGAACTAAGATATTATACTGTAAAAGAGAAAAAGCACTGTCTTTTTTCCCCCCTTTCCCCTCAGTCTAGCTAGGGTGTCACTTGTGTCTGCCTAGAGTGACAACAAATTCACTTCATCATTCAGCAGGGGTAGCTGCCTTTCTCTGTGTTGTGCTATCAGTTTCTGTTAGAGACATGGAATTAGATTCAGTTTCCTAACTAAAAGCACCTGGTGTCATTTTAGGTGTCCTATGACCTTCCTTGTCTACTGGTCTAGAAATATGCAAGTATTTTGTAGGCGTTCTGTCTCACAAACAGCAGCTATATGCACATGTCCCAGGCATTTTGTAGTTTTCAAAGTATCAATTGATGTGTGTAAGTAAGGAACAAGATACCACCCAATGAGTCATACTCATGACATGGCAGGGGATCTCACTCAAGGATTTTGCCTTTATGGGACCCCTTGAAATCCCTGATTTCTTTTCAGGTACAGTTACATACCACTTCATCTTCAGTAAGACAAAACTTAAAATTACTAGCCTTGCTTTGCTGGTATTTGTATGTAATTCTAAGAAATGTATACCTGACTCCAAGGAATTTAATTATTTTTTTAAAATATTTTTCATACTGTTTCCTCTTAATTCATTAGACTAAATATGACAGCGCCAAGTTGGTACATGTCTTAAGCTGTACTTTAAAAAATGCTTGAACCAAAAATTCTAAATTTTTCTGGTCTTTTCAGATATTATTTGCTTCACTATAGCACCTCTGGAAAGAAAAAAAAATACCACCCACAAACAAGCAATAATAGAAAACCACAAATAAACACGCAATCTCCCATATTTTTTATGTACAATATTATGTTTAGCTCTAGAATCCTTCAGTAAAGATCTTTACAAATGGCAAAAATGAAATTGGGAAGTAGGCATGCTTCCTTTGCAGTTAATAAAACAAAGCTACCCTATTCTGCTACAGGTTGATGTCTTTGACTTGTTGCTCATTGATTGCACGTACACAATATCATTTCAGTACCACTCTAAATATCTGTAGCATTCACTTGATCTTTTTAATTCCTAAAGTGACCTTCATGTTGCTGGTTTTATATACATTATCCATTTAAGCTGGCCTCCTCATTTGAGTTGGTTCTGAATGCAGGGAACATATTCTCTCTCTCATGCATCTGGCACCCTTAATGCTTAACCAGGAGAAGTTTATTCTTGAAAATAGTATAAATATACACAATAATGTGTTTCTTCACTGCATATTTTTTCACTGTTTGTGAGGTTGTTCGAAGTTACTCTGTCTCCCCTTAACTTTTATGGTATTTTTGATATGAAACATATTTCATGATATTCAGTGGACTAATGAAATCTAGTTTTCTTTGCTCTTTTCTTTGATTCTCTGCCTGTTTTCTTTCTATGCACAACCATGACACTCAGCAAGAGACAACATGAGCCAAGGCTAATCCAGGCTGCAAGTCTGTGACTGACAAACATTGAAAATTAACTGATCTTGCACCTGTTGGTTGTCATCTTGTTTCATGGCTGAAGAGTTTTGCACTAATTCTGACTCACAGATGCCTGTCAGTCTAAAATATATATTAGCACATTTTTAATCAGATTAACAGAAATTCTAGGCTGAGCAAGACCTTTATTAGTCATGTCTTTCACTTGAAGGTCTTCTTTCAAGGGCTAAGAAATATCAAGAATGTCAGCTTTCTCCAAACACCAGGAGATATTGATACAAGGGCATTTACAGTATTTCTGGACCATCTCCTCCAGCTTCATGTCATCTAAATATTGTGAGGTTCTTTTGTGACATAGGTGGTAAAAAAATTCCCTTATTTCCATGATAAATCATAATTATTTAAACAACAATTACATCTAGATTTAAAGACTGCAAAAGTTAGCTTTTGTTATTTTTAAACAAGGCTTTGTCAATCAAGAACTGGCTTAGGAGAGAACTCTTCCATGTAAAAACAAATCTATACATAATGATAACAAAAAAAGAAATAAATATTAATAACTTCATAAGCCAGCCAGCTATTTAAATCTTTTGTAGATATTAGTCTTTCAACTATAACTATTCTTATTAGAGCTGTCTATCTGCTATAAGTGTCTAGTGCTTCAAGAAAAAAGACAGTGGATCAGGAAATAGCGCTCACTGGTTTTGGAGCTTCATAGGACACCTGAGGGCAATGCATATGGGGTTTTTTACCTCTCCCTACTGCAGAATTACCTTGTAATCTTTCCATATTCACTCATGAAGGATGATAATTATGAAATCATATCACTAAGATGCTGGTCCTGGCCAGCCAGTGAGGATTATAACTAAAATCCAGGAAATAATAGCAGCAGGAAGTACAAAGGGAAAATATAGAATATAAGGACCAGATAATAATTTTATTGTCACTAGATTCAGCTCTCCAAGTTCTTACCTAGGCCAAAAACTGAACCAGCAATATGAGGAATAGGCACTTTCAGTATAGGCGATTGGAGAAATTTGCAGAGCCAAGTATATTTTTTCTATAAAGATCTCTGTAAAGAGCTTTACCCAAGATATGAGGAAATTTTTATCAGAACTGAATGTCCCATAGACTATGGTGGAGAGGTTTCCATCAATATGATGGAGAGAAATCCCTCTATCTGTAACAAGGCAGTGAGAGATGAAGAAATGTGTTTTGAAGGGGAAAGGGGCCTTGTGGGCAGAGGTTCATGAAGAGCTTACGGTGGAATGAAATGAAGACAAAAGTGTGAAAAATACAAGTGTGCATGTGGATGGTGCCAGATAGAGCTGTCACTTCATAGAAGTCACAGTAACACTTCCAGCAACGTTATTTTGGGGTTGTTCAGGCGTCCTTTCTTGCACAGTTTCATGTGGTGATTCTGCTCAAGATGTACATTTACATTGGTAAGAAAACTGTTGGTAGGTGTTAGGTTATGTGATAAAAGTCTGATCCCTGTACACACCAAAGCATAAAGGGTACCCCAGTCACATGTGGGCTTATGGATCCTCAGCAGCCAGAGCTGCCAGATCTGGCAGTTCCTAACATTGAGAATCTGCAGCTGACTCTTATGTCCAATTATTAATTCAATTTCAGCAACTGAGAATGCACAAGATCTACTTTTTGGGATAGTAAGGATGATATAATAAAGCATTACCACCAAATACTGCAAGTAATTAGACCCTCCTAATCTCAGATTTTGATAAAATTTTGTAGATATTGTCCTCAGACATTAACACTGTATCTTTGAAACCACTGTCAATCCAAAAGATATTTTAGCCAGCACCAGAAAGAGCAAATGGCTACTACTGACAAAATACTGAAGCCCAGTAGAGTGCAGCCTATAAAGCCATTTAAAGTGAAAAGAAGTTGCCAGCCTGCTCCTGTATATAATGTACTGACAGTTTTAACGTGGATTTACTGAGGCTAAACCATTGTTCCACGAACCTGCAAATGTTTAATGGATCTGGCTTTCAGAAGGCACTGATTGCACTTTCTAGGGCTACAATAAGGTAACAGAAAGAAGTGTACTGCCCTGCTTGAGCCAGTTCTTCCTCCAATACCTGAAATTCACCTGTCTTTCAGTAACCTGAAATTATTGTAGGCAATAAAGAACAAATTTAAAAGAACAAATAGAAGCTTTGATGCATGAACTGAGAAGGCATGTCAGTCTAAGCTGAGCTTAGCAGCATCCAGCAACTTGTCAAAGAACCTACTAAAAAGTTGAAGAATAGGCAATTATTACTTTTTATTATGCCAATACTAATTGGTAGAACAATCTGTCTACAATAACGATTGGTAGAAGCTCATCATTGCATGATGAGCAAGACAAACATGAGTTAGAAGGTGCTGTTTGCCAGACTTACTTTCTTCTCCACAGTTCCCTTTTTCCATCTTCCTATTTTCTCAACCTTGTAGAGTTTTTCAAGCAAACTGGCATATGGGGTCCATTTTGAAGGGTTGCATGTCCAAGCTAAAGGCATAAACGAAGAATTCTGTCAAGGAAGTCTTCCAGCTGAGCTAAGGCAGTAGGAAAGCCTCTTGTGGCCCCCACTGAGTGCGCCAGCATGAGGAAGCAGTTTTATGGAGCACACAGACAAGATCATGAGATTTCTTAATGTTATAGTCTGTGATATTAGGCAGTGAAATTTGCTAAAAGCTGACAGTTTCACAAGCTATGAATAAGAAATTCCACTTACCCACACTGCCATAATATCTGAACAGCCTGTTCTTTATATTTCTTCAGTCCTTTGTACTACCAGATGCCATACATATATTATTTTGGAAAAAAATGCATTCTTTGTTTAGAGGTGTTTCCCATATTCTGAGTTAATTGCAACACAACATTCATAATTTATTTAGAACTTGGTTTAATGTGTTTGCATACTTTTTATGTGTATTGGTTGCAGATTTTTTTTAAGGTGTGATAAAGTCTGGAAATGTTTTCTTTCTTCATGATGTTAGTTTTAGTACTTTTATTTCTGTATGTATGTAGTTAACATGAGATTAACATATTTTCTTATGCCATGGTTATAACAGACAATGTATGTATCAGCAGAACTAAAATAAGTTTCTGTGAAAATGTCTCATAAAATAATAACATGATATGGTAAAAAAATACTCAAATATACTGGAAATAGGATGTACTTACCAATCTTTTACTTAAATGCTCCACAATGGAAGCTCCTCTGGCTTAAGAGATGGTGTATTTTTAATATCTTCCTTTGACTCATTTAACCAGATTTGTTGCTCTTATAAAAAGGTTTAATTTTACTCTTCCTGTGTTGATGTAAATATACATTTTCCACCATGCTGCCTAAATTGAGTCAATAGAAATTTTATCGATCTGTCTTAAGTATCACACTTTTGCCTTTCAGCAGCTATTCCTACAAAATATTTATTTTTCCATATAGCACAGTTTCATGATTTCATGTATGTCAATTGTAGCTTCTCCAATTAATTTCTTGGCAGGAATGTCATTTGGGCTAGCAGCAACCATTTTCACTTTATATCTATGCCATTAGTAAAAAATTAACAAAGCGATACAGACAAAGCAAAAGTACTTGTATAAAACAGTTGCAATTCTCTAACATTCAAACTCTAGAGCTGTTTCAGTGAAATTTCCCTAGAATATTCAAAACTGTATTAAAATTAAATAGTATCATCAATTTCACTTTTATAAGGAAGGGAGTTTAATATAAAATATTAGCATACTATTTAGTATACTATTTATTAACTTGCAGTTAATGATTTGATAAATAATGGAAAAGGAGACTTTTTTCCCTTATTTATGTCATTATATATTTTTCCATTTAAGAAACTAAAATGATAGTTTTTATATAATACTGTCAGTTATTTTTACAGTTAAAGCCTTGAAAACTTTTAATTTGTCTCAGTTTAATGTCTTTTCCTTATTTTTTCCCATGACTTTGACACACAATCAGAATCCTAATAAGACAATATTATCCAACCAATAGAACCAAAATACTAAATACAAATGTTACTGAGATCTTATGATTGAACCAACCACTATTTTTAAGAGAATGGAGCCAGTTTCAGTGATGCCCAGTGACAGAATGAGAGGAAATGGACTGAAACTAAAATAAATAAACTAAATATAAGTAAAATAAATAAGCTGAAATAAACTGAAGGAGATTCAGGAGATTCCGCCTGAGCATCAGGAAACACTTTTTGACTGTGAGAGTGATTGGGCCCTGGCACAGATTGCCCAAGAAGTCTGTGAAAGTTGCAGATACCCAAGGATTTTGGAGTATCAAAAGGCATCTGGACATAACTGTGACCTGCTGTTAGGTAGCCTTGCCTGGGTTGGGTGGTTGGACAGCATGATCTCCAGGGATGTCTTTTAGACTCAGTTGTTCTGTGATTCTGTATGTCCATAGTACATTTTTTTTCAAGTGAGATGCAGCATTAGCTTGGATTTGGCCATCAGTGCCCTCAGCCCCAATTATTTTCCTCTAAAACTGCCTCAAACATTTTCATAAAGACAAATAGAATAGAAGTAATTTGTAATGGACAAGTCTAATTTAAGAAGTCATTTTGTCTGTCATCAGTTTTGAGGGCAGAAAAGGATAATGTAAAAGTCAGGTGTCTTCTTCTACCTGCAGAGTGCTTCATCTTTGTTAAAAACTACATATTGAAAAGACTAAACTAGCATTGATGAAAAAACACTTAATACCAATACTAAGGTGGAACTCTTTGAGTGTCTATCTTTACTGTCTATTTTGTTTCTTCTTTCTTCTTCAATGATAAATCTCAAGGTTTTAATATTTTGTTACATAGCCAAGGGAACTGAAATTTTTTTAAGGTATGGGATGCTTCATAAATTCTTAGCCTAAAGATCTGTTCCATGTTTCTGTGAGGAACTCAGTAAGGAGGGGGCTAGGATAAATTAGCCACAGTTACTTACATGACTTTCTGTCCTTCAGCACTTTGCAAACTGAGGTGGGTCTTAAAACCATCCATCAGCTGACATATCCCAAATGTCTCAGTTCTCCCAGGTACTTATCTGCTTACTTTTGTTTTATTATTCATTATCCTAGCTTTACTGCTTCCTCTTGCTCTATTTCCTTTTCAGAAAATTCCTGCTAACAATGCAAACAGCTTGCTGTAGTATCTTGCCCTTCTCCAAAACATTTAATGATTATTTCTATATTTCAAAATTTGAAAGAATCATTTATGAGAACTTTAGCTGAAATCAGTTTAATTTGATTTACTTTGTTTATGTCAAGCTTGTAGCATTTACATTTTCTGGGCAAAAGTCACACTGGTTTGTGTTTTTTTAAGTTTTTTTTTTTTAACATATTCAAAAACCTTTTAAAAGAATTAAGTTTTCCTCTCAAAAGTTTTCAGGAAAAAGAATATGATGTGAGGCCCACCATGCCTACCAGACAATGGAACAGGAGTCAATCTGTAGAGGTTCAATTCTACACATTTGATGCACATCTGTTATTTTACTTTTTGCTATACTGAGGGCTGGTTGATACAGTAAACTGTTAAGATCACCTGTTTGTCCTCATATGAGATGAAAAATTCTCCGTAAATAACAACAAGGAAATTTAAGAAACTAAATAGAAGTTCCAGTGCATGACAGATAACAGCAGGGTTTTTTAAGCAATGGAGGGAGACAGTGTTATTAACAGAAGTGTGTTTTAATAAAAGGCATTAACAAAGGTGGAATCTCCATCAGAGAGAAAAATGGGAAATATCCACAAGGGGGAAAACTAATCAGAATTCCCCGCTAATGACACACTCCATGAAAAATAGTGGCACCGACTAGTATTTCAGATGATGTGTTAATATGAAATAATATTAAATCTATAGGTTTAAGGAAAAAAAGATGTATTGACTTAACACATAATGGTCCTGCAGAGCTGAATGAAATGACAGTAACTGAAATCTCTGAATTCAGTTTTATCCAACAACTTGAAACTTAGTCTACCCATACAACATTATTTTACTCTCTTGGAGCCTTTATACCTTGTGAGTTAGCCACATCATTTGACATAAGAGCCATAGCAGTATTAGCTCCCTTTTTCTCTGGTTATAATTACAAGAATATGTGTTAATTGGTGTTAGAGTTTTATTTAAGCTTCACATAGTTTAAAATGTCAGTATAACCAGTAGCATTCAAACAAACACATTATTTTAGAATAATTACCTTCTGTGGTCTCCTATTTGAGATAAAACAGAATAGAGCACAGCAGGTTATTTTGGTTTTGTAGTGCTTATGTTGAGCAATTAGCTGTTATTGTTGATTGCCCCCTTAGAAATAGTCAGGTACTGTTATCTTATGACACATTTCTACACTTGTTGTATTCATGTAGGATATACTCCCATGGCTTTACATCTTGGAGAGAGAAAACCTGTTTTTCTGCCTGCTCCAATATCATTCCTATTTCAGACTGTAATAGAACTGCAACGTGTGCCAGTACTTGATGTTGTGATGAGCTTTGGAGCACAGTTTGTGCATGCCTTCAGGAACTGGAAGATGTAGACATGTAGAGTCAAGAGCCAAAAAGTGTCTCCGTGAAAGCTCTTGTATGACTGAGGCTTCTGGTGCCATAAGGTACCACGTGTATGAAATTATGGAAATGTTTCCCAAACATCTCTTTGTTACCACTGAAAAGCTGGAAATCTTCACTAAATCTTCACAAAATCCTATGGCTCTGCCCGGGAGCTCTTAAATGAGAAAAAAAGGAAAAACTGTATATTTACTGTAATTGTGGTTATATATCCAAATAACAAGACAGATCATAATGTCTTTCACTTAAAATCAAGTAATTAAGTTTATTTGAGGTGGAAAAGGGTAATTTAAAGGTTCCTTTGAAAATTACTGTATGCTAAAGATGTTTCCTTATTCCATGATAAACTTGGGCCTCCTGTGAGGACACCTGTCCCCCACAAAGTGATAGACTATATTGTTCTTATATATATGGAGACAATAATAGAGTTATAGTTACAGAATTACCAAATAATTAAATAATAGACTCCTACCTTCATCAGTTCCTGCCTGTGCTGTGGTCACCAAAATTGTTTCTAATTCAGAAAGCGTTATGATTATAAATATAAAACCCTTTTTTCCCTTATGTTTCTTATCTCTACAGGAATCTCTGTGGCAAATAGCATAGTATCTGACACTACCATATTTAATAATAGATATCTCAATTACGATTTTCATAGAAAATCTTGAAGATCAATTAAATTTTCCATTAAAATCTTTTCTTTTTGTAAAATATATTTTGAACAAAATAATTGCTTATTAAAAAACATTGGTAACTATTTTTCTTGAAAATAAATGCTGAAAAAGAAAACACTTTCAGACTTCAGATTCTTGACAAATATCCTTTGAAAAAACCCTCAAATTTAAAAGTTTAAAATTAGTAAAATTTAAAAAAAAAAATCCCAACTGGGTCTAGGAGAAGGATTTAGGCTAATTCTCCTTTCCTTTTTGCTTAGTCACAGAAGAAGTTCTGGTAATAGTTAAATTGATTTCCAGGTTAATCTGAATGGAAACTTAATTTTGTTACTGTTTTTAATTATGAATGTTGCCCTCAGTAAAAATAACAGTTACTCTTAGCATCCATTTCAAGTGTTACTTTCCAGAAGTGAAAGCCTTACACCCTTAACCAATGACATCAGACACAGCATATTGAAAGGAGTTTGTTTGTTTGCTTGCTTGCTTTGAACATTTTAACACTCTGCATTTCTGACAGTTTATGTTGACTTTAGTCCTGCCATGTATTGTCAGAGGAAGACAAACTGTTAGAAGATAGATTTCTTGCTCAGATAAGAAGAAAAAGAGAAAGTTAGAAAAGAAAAAAGAAATGCAGAATTTGCATTTGAATGTAGTATTTGACAAATCAAAATCATCTTTTTCTTGACTTCTGCCATTTCCCTTCAGATAAGGTTGAAATATTTCCTTTTCTCCCTGCTTCAGGTCACTTGTATACATTTCCTTTGAAATGTTTGGTGGAATCATTTAATGCTGCTTAATTTATTTTCTTTGGAAAAAAGAAAACCAAAACCCCAAACACATTCCTTTTACTAAAACACAGAAAAGCCATTCCACTCTTATTCCAATTTATTATGCTTTATTACTTTCCTGCATTTTATTCTCTGTTATGCTTTATAAAAACTAGCACATCTCTACATTTCCTTCTGGGTGATTGATTCAATAACAATCTCTCTGCTGACCTCATTTGTGAAAGCTGTAGCATTATGTCCTAGTGATCACTTTTATGGGATAAAGAACATCAATTAAAAATTGAGATCAGAGGGACAATATAGAAAAATAGAAAACACAAACTTTGATTACTAAAGGATTCAAGCTGAAAGGTTTAGAATTTCATGGTCATTTAGAACAGTTTTGGTTCTGTCATAGAGCAATTGCTCAGTAAATTTAAAACTGTTTTTCTCTTAATATGGATCATATAATATGTTAGTTGTGGTTTATTTCCTCTTCCTATTTCAAAATGACATTTTAAAAAATATTTGCATATTTTGAAAACAAATGTCATGCTCCCTCTCTGTCACTTTCTCTCATTTTCTGTCACAATAAATATTTTATAATCACCCAAGATATTTTTGTGTTGCCTGGTGGGTTACTGTCACTGCTGGAGTTATTCTCATTTGTCCTTATAAATTCTGCTTGCAAATTCAAAACAACTGAGAAAAATTCTTATTAATACTGCATCATCTTTACCAATTTTAGTAGGAAACTAATTTTAAAATTTGATTAAGGATCAATTAACTTACTCAAGGTAGGATTGTTCACTTGTCTATTTTTGAGCCAATGTATGAAATTTCAGTTTTCTAGCCTAGGGCTACCATATATAGATATAAACCAGAAAGCAGTACACTTACTTATGTCTTTAGTTATTCGAAGATTGATAATTCATCTATTTGTGTAAAAAGCTGGAAAGAAGAAAAATCTGTTTTCATTTTGCATTGGTCCTACCAAGAAGTGACTTCTGAGAGATCAAAGTGTCACCAAGTAATATAATGGTGTTACAGCTGACTAGTATGAATAATAACATTTTTTAAATGTTACTTCCAGAAGGCTAATATTTCACAAGTAATTTCCACAGGAGTTCATATTGTGTCATAGTAAACTCAAAAATCCATTATTTGAGTGGAAACATACCAGTGATTTCCAGGGGTGGAAGGTCAGCCACCACCTTCCATGATAATGCCTTGCCAAGTAATGACTTGTGCACATATTCTTCCTGCACATGAAAGCTAACATTTTAAATTTCTAAATAATAACAGGACTTCTTTTTTCTATCTTTGTTCCATTTCTCCATGTCAAGAGAATGTCTCATTTGTTCAATATTGAGATTTAATTTATGATATTATGAAGCATTATAATTCTCTCTGTACTGTGAAAACGTTATCCTTTTTATTTTTCTTAACAGGAAAAAAAAAATAATAGCACTATTGTTACTCTAGCCAACTTGCATCCCATATGTTTCCCTAAAATTTCTCTAGTTTATTAAGTAGTTCAAAGACCTGCCCCTTTAATTTAGTTTACTTGATGCCTTGGAATGGCTACCTAGAACAGAGGCTAGACAGAGTTGGAGAATAAAGTAGGTATTTGTTAAAGGTCTTCAGTAGATACACTCTGGGCAGTGCAGGAGCCTTGCAGAGGCTGCACCCGAGATGGACCACGGTCACAGTTTTTCAGACAGATATAAGTTTGGTCTATTTGCATATTATGGGTTAATTGTCCAATTACAGCTTCAGGTAATGAAGTCATATTCCCCTTGTTTTCTCTTCCTCCCCATTCCTCCCTTTTGTTTATACTTTTCAGGGCCTGATGCCAAGGATGTCCTTGGTTCTCAGGCTTAGAAGGATTGTTTAATCTGACCAAACTGTGAAGAATGCTTACTAACACTCTATATGGAGTTCAGAGTTATACACTAATGCAGTACAGGATCTGAAAAACATAAAAGCTAAAAACTTAAGGCATCATTCTCTAATTTTCTAGGTTTGTAGTAAAACCTCAGAACACCTGGGTTCCATTTTTGTGATGTCTTGTCCTTTCAATTCTTTTAATACCAACCACAGAAAAATTATAAAATAGCATGTATGTGTCTGTCCTGCACTTTAGCAAGTGCTAAACCACATTTTAGCTACCACAAAATCACAGGTAACTAGTACTTCTGTGATTATATTGATCTATATCAAGCTATTACAAATTAATATGGCAATTATGTAGTCTCATTCAATATTACCCAGCAACAAATGGCAGAAAACCAAGGAGGTGTAGACTTTTCTACAATAGCAAAACCCAGAAGGTATATTAAAGGTTACTACAAACTTATCATTCATGAATCAACTTTATCACCAATATAACGGCACATATCCTCAAGTGTGTGTAGCATGGGAAGTTCCCAGAGAGAGAGGCTCAATTTTGGATAAAAATTTAATCCTTTTCAAATCGTTGATATACAGCATGACACAGGGCATCACTACTTTGAACAGTCAATACATGCTGTTAATTTTTATTTTACACCTGTCATGATGTTTTCCATTCTTTCAGGCCCATTTTATGTTCCCAGATTATTTCCACCTTTTCAGAAAGTTGTCATTACAATTCCTTGATTTTGCACTTTTTTTGTGGTATCTGAGGATATCTCTGGTTTCTAGGTAACCCAGCTGTACTTCAGAGAGGCCAGCTGTGCTTTTCTAGTTTCTGACTCTCAGGCCTAGTACTGGGCTCACAGCTTCCAGGTGGGGAGACAACTTCCCTGTCACTATTTTTCAGTTTACAGTTCCTTCTGTTCAGTACATTTGTCCTTCTAACAAGCCAAATTTTATATATTTAGTGGCACCTCCCTACCAGTACATCATTAACTTTCAGTTCAACATTTTAATTAGAATTTTTCACTTCCATGACCTAACATGCAACCTTAGGAAGTCTTAGCAAATAGTGAAAAAACATATTATTTGAAAATGTAGACCCAGATTTGGTTTCTAAATGCTATAATTTATGGCTTGATTTTTTTCATACTGAAATCTAATTTTTAAAATAAAACATTTCAAAACATATTTGATGAGTTTTTAATACCTTGTTGTGTAAAAAAGTAGTGTGATTCATTCAGTATATTCCTTCCTAGTATCTGAAGGGTAGGAATTTGATTACTTGTCAAACAGAACTTCAATCATTCTGCATAGAAAATTTGAAGACATGTTAAGTTTGTTGCTATATTAATGTCTTTCAAAGGTATCTACTGCTTGTTCTGCATATACCTCCCCATTCCTTGCAACAAAATTCTGGGTAAACAGGAATTGTTGAGTATATAAAGCATGCAGCATGTTAACAGTAAAATGTCTTGCATGGGGTGTGAGTGAAAAGGTTCCTCAGAGTACCTGACTTATAAGTTTTCTATATTCTAAATTCTCTTATATGTGCGTGACAGCTTATAACTTCAAATATTGGTGGAATACAGACTCATGGCAATGATTGTTCTGTATTCTCCTCTAACATGTGTTCTCATGATAAGAAATGTGATAAGTGTCAGCATAAAGTGCTACTCTTCTATTTCTAATTTGATGACAGAAAAACTAGGTTGGGATTATAGCCACTCTCCGGAAAAAAATTGCATTTGGGCAGGGAGAAAAAGCTGTCTGGATTGGCAGCAGGGTTAGGATGAGGGAACCTCTAGTTTTAAATGTCTACACCTTTCAGCAGCTGAGGTTTCATGAGGATTGTTTGTACCTGAAAGTGGTAGCTTGTCTCCAAACAGCATGAATGGTTCAAATACTTTTATTATGAACTGTGGTTTCTCAGACAGGTTGCCAGAGTATCCGTGCTCGAGGGTTTTGAATTATCAAGTCAAGAAAGATGTTGGAATGTCTTCTGATATCTACTGATACACCTGCACCAGGTTCACCTCAAAGACCATGAATCTGGGGCAATGTAAAGTCAGACAAGGACAGTAGAAAGAAGACACCACAATTAGTGAAGATGAATCATTCCTGTAAATTAGAAAGAACGAGAACTCAAATTTAGCTCTCACAAGGGATTGATCTTACCTTTTAAGCTATAGCTCTCTGGAATTCCTGTCTAGGTTTGACCAGAAATCCTATTCCAGTAAAGAAAATCTATTAGAAGTTTCAACCAGAAATGCTTGTTGTCAGTGGCTCTTTTGAAAGGACAACACAATCTAAATGAGAGACATTTCCATTTTCAAATATCAATAAAATCCCTGCATCTTTCCCCCAAACAGAAAGGAACATGCAAAATTACAGAGAATGAATGCTCAAGATGGCAGTGTGGTTTTCACTTTTGAAGAAGTTTTCCCCTAGTAGTCACAAAGAATGATGTGGAACATATTTCTCACAAGGTCTACCTGATAATTATATTGCATTTATAACAGTATACACAAATGGTATTGTATTATTCATGTGAAAAGCACATTTCTTGTCTTGCAGAGTACTAGAATTTATTTAAAACTACTATTCTTTCAATTATTTATCTCCTGTTGTTATGCTTCATCCTTATTAGTCCACAGAAATAAATGCAAGGACTGTCAGTGGCAGTAGCAACCAGCAGCTGAAGATCCAGGAAGTTAATCTTTGATTCAAAAGTATCATGTTAAACCACTGAATCAATGAAAAAAGAAGGCCATGTTTTCATTAATGTCCCTGTTGAACATAAGGTACCTTGGAACTGAAATTATCTGACTAGGATTTGACATAAACCTGTGAGTAGACATTTCATTCAGGATTTAAGATCACTAACTAATCTTTTTCCTGCTGAGCCTGGCCCTAATCTTGTATTCCAGGGATAACAAGGAAGACTGTTACTCTGCATGTCCTCTCTGGGCAACTTTTCTTACACTCTGTAGTTGCCTAAGAAGCTAATAACATGTTGTGCTCTGTCCCAGAGCCAGTGCAGAAATTTAACTCTTAGTCACTTGGATCAGAATCCTATCTGCAGTAATTCAGTACATTTTAATTGCAATGAAGCTATTTTTATGAACAATTCATCCAGCATGGTGTAACTAGGTGTGAATAAAAACTGTACACAGAGAATTAGCCTCTTTATGCTACAGCTGGTGGTCTGAGCAGAACACATTTATGTATTTTTCTTTCCCATAGTACATTTTGTTCTCTGACATTTTCACATGTGGACTTTACACTGAGATACTTCAGCTAACCCACTGATGAAGAATTTTGTGAGCTTTGATTTCTGCCTCCTATGAACTAAATAATGAGGTCATAACCTGATTCTTTTCAATCCTTCTTTTCTTAAGAGGTAAAACCCCCACACATTTTCTATCTCATTCGTCAAAATATATCTTGGAAATTCCCATAAAAATTATCAAAAATATTCCATTTGCAAGAAGAAAAAGATAAAGGAAGTAAAATCTAGCAATAGAAGTATAATGAAAGAACAACAAATGCTTTATCTGATCTTTTGCCTTTTAGAGTTACTTGAGTAAAGACTAAAAAAAACTTTAAAATTTTGTTTCTGTAGTTAATCCTTGTTTAACTAGAGCATGAATTAAAAAATGGCTGAGGATGACAGTGAGACCATAAGATGTGCTAGTTCATGATATAGTTATGGATAATTACAAATTTTGTTCCCTTAAATATGATTCTACCCTGGAAGAAGACTGAGAATGGCATATTTGTTGTATCTGCCATGTAACTATGGCTACAACAAATTGCTCTATTTTATGGGTGATGGTTTTAAAAGCTTTTTCTACCAATTTAGACAACATTTCTGAAAACTGGAGGTTTTTAATAAGAGCTGGAAATGTTCTAAATGACAAAGGTTCAGCTACATTAGTATTTTGTCTTGTATCAAATGTACTATTTGAAGCAAATCACTTGGTTTTCTCATTCATCTTATTTTAGTGCACATCACAGAGTAGTCTCAGAATGCATTATTTGGATTTCCTTGGGATGCAAGCAAATCAGATGTTTTCTAACAGCACACACAGGGCAATTCCACTACTGATATCTATCAAAAGAAGGCTAGAAACAGCAGCAGTAAAACTCTGTGCAATTCTGATAACATGAGTGTCAGGTCATTAGCACTAACATTTTGTTCCCCCGACAGTTTTATTGGTTGGCAGTCATTTTCCTCATTGCTGGGACAGAAGTAAGGCAGGTATGCAATTTCTTAATGGACCAGTCTAACTTCAAGGAAACAGCTGTGTCTTTCGTATGAACACATGTCAGTTTTAGCAGTGGCCAACTCCCAGTTACACAATGAGAAATCCTGATCACATATTTTTTTCCCTTTATCAGAAACCAGCATATTTGAATAACAGAGTACTTTGAAATAACTCCCCATGGTCACTCCAGTGCACTAACCACCTTTATAATGAAGCAGCACTATTTCCCAGAAAACGAAAAGAACCCAAAAACAAAGCAACAAGAATAGTGGTGTTGTTATTGCTGGAAGAAATTATTCTTACTTCTGTATTCATTAATCAAACATGTTCATGTACTGGCTTAATTCCTGAAGTGTTGCATGCAGATTCTCTGTCTAAGTACTTATTTTTTTGTTTCTTTTTTTGGTCAGAGGGAAAGAATTGTGTTGGGTTGAGTTGGTCTGGGTTTTTGTTTGTTTTTCTCTTTTTTGGTAATTATTATTTTCCTGATTTTTAGTCTAAATGCTCCATGAATATTCTGTTCTCTCTGTTATGAAAATACACCTGAGGTCACAAGTCACTGCCCAAAACTATCATGTCTTTATTTTTAAAAAGTATTATTGCTAAGTTCTTTATACTGCTGAGCACAAATGCATCCATCTTTTGTGCAAACCTTTTATCACACACACAATTTCAGACAATGCCTAGCTAATCCCATAATGTATCTTTTAGTGCTAAACCTAACCTTTTCAAGTTCTAAAAATTATAGTGTTTGCTTCTTTTGTAGAATGACACTTGAAACAGTTTGTTATCCTTAAGAAATTAGGTTTTCCAAAATACCTATTTTGTTATTACTTACAAGAACTAGAGGTCTGTTTTTCAGTAATCAAACGCTATTCACACAGAACTAACCAACTTTCAAGTATTTGACGGAAAGATAATTGCAAGGGTAGTTTGGCCCACTTGAACCCTTGTGGTAATCAGGGAATATGGGGTTTTTTTTGAGGCTGTACTTAATCCAGTCACAATCCTCTTTGTGTTTCTCAAAATCAAGAAAGAAACATGGAGAAATCTCTCTCAGGTATTTTCATTGCTTACAGAATGAGGTTGTCTTCTCAGTAGAAGAGAAGCAATAGCAGATTACTAGCACAAATGGAAGAATGTTTGAAGAAATGTCTTTTCATCAAAATATGCTAAAGATAAGTTACTAAGCTTTGAAAGCTCAGGATACTCAACAAGGTTTAAGAGAGAAATTATCTGAGGCCCAAATCAAAATCCCTATGTCACTGCTCATGAAAGAACTGATAGAAAACACTGGGTTTCAGTTGTCTGTTTTTGTTAATCTGGAGTTGTACACTTCAAGTATATTCCATTTTATGAAAATAGGGCAATGATAGTTTGTCTGGGTTTGGGTTTTCTTTAGGGGGGCATGGATGAAAACAAAACAAACAAACAGGCAAAAAAAGTTTCAAAGCCACATGTTCTTGAAACAGTGAAAGGAAACATGGTTTTCATTCTATGGACAGTTCTAAAATATGTAATTTATTTAATGATGTTAACGATCCATTAATGAAATTTCCATGTAAGGATTAGACCATTGGATCAGTTTAGATTGCTATTGTTAGTTATTCTGCTCCTTAAAACAAGCCACCCTTCACATACAAGATAAAAGTTTTAGGAGAAAACCAGAGCCTACAGCTGTTCAAAACATGTACAGCAGAGCAAAGCTGAATAACAGGCTCTAAACACATAGTATGGTTAAATTTCCTTGTTCTTTCAGACCTACAGAAATAAATAGGCATAGACTTAGAGACAACTGCACTGTGATGATTTCATTTGTGTAGAAGACATTTAAGGCTGATATTGCAGCAGTAATTCAAAAGATTTAACTCTAATATGATATTGCTGATATGTTATTGCTTTTTTTAAGAAAGAGAAAAATGGCTTTCCTTGCTAATAAATATACTTAACAATCACTGCAATAGAAATGGTCAGAGCAAATAAAAATGTGATTATCTTTCAACAGATAATAGTAATAACAGATAAACACATAAAACACAGTTCATTGGAGAAAATTCCATTTTCTTCATTGCCAAATCACCTGCAAAACCATAACACATATTATAAAACAGTTTGTTGTTCTTTTTCTCCTTGGAAAATTATGATAGCTACTTCTACACCAGATGTTCGATACCATCCCATCTTGCAAATTGATTTAACTACTCATATGGCTACAGCTTTCCCTTTTCCACATTAACATATGTAAATGATGAACTTCCCACCCTCAAGTGACATCTCTATTTACTTATTTTTGTCTTTACAGCATCCACAGATTGACACAAATGTGGAGACTCTTCTGGATTTGGTTTTGTAGCAATAAAAAAAGTAAATATATTTTCTCTTTCAAAGGGCACAGCAACACATGTTGGAAGAACAAGAATTAATAGAATAACAGCAGCTATGAATGAGGAATTGTAATCAGGAGGCTGTGAATCATGTACATTTGTGTTGGCTACTTAAACATACATACATACATACATACATACATACATATATATACATATATATATACATATATATATGTAATATGTACATATTTCACTCTTTTTTTGTTGTAATTATAATTACATATTCATAAGGGTCAAGCATGAAGGGAATAATGAGCAGAGACCTCTCTGCAAACAGAGTTTCATGTGAAATTCTCTTTGGACTGAGGAGTTAAGATCAAGTGATTCATGCTGACAGCATTCAACAGAACATCATTTGTAATAAACATATTTAGTAGACCATGTAAACTAGCGCTAGAAATAATGCTATGATATATAATACTAGACAACAAAATAATAGAAACCAAGTTTGGGTAAACCTGTCTCTAAAGTTAGCAGGAAAAAGGAATATATAAGTTAAGAGTATTGTGTCCAATTCTGGGCACCTGTCCTGGTTGGTCATTAGTTCATTTTTTGATATGGAGTAATTCCCTGTTAGGACCTTGGAAACTTCCTGTAAACCTGACCAAAAAAAATCAGTGGTCGATTTTGAATCTGACATATGATTAAACCAATGAAAGGGGTGGATACACCTTTGTGAACACATATTTTAAGACAAAAACTCCCCAGGAATAGCTCTCTTTCTTTTCCAGTATGAGTAAAGGTAACAGGGGGGCCGTTCCCCACCCAGCATGGCCACTGAAGAAACTTCCCAGCACGGCTGCAAGTGTCCGAGGGGCTGTCCCAGAGCTGTGGGAGATCATGTGGCTGAGACCAAGGGGTGGCTCTGCAGGCCAGGGTGAGATATTAACTCTTTCAGTGCACAGGTGAGATTTACAGATATTAATCTTCTCTCAAGTAAGAGAAAAAAAGGGTGAAGAAACGTAAAGAAAACAACATGCAGTCATCGAGGTCAATAAAAAAAAGGAGTCAGGTCTCAGATGAGAAGCTAATGAGGAGATGCCTTATTTTTAGGCTGAAATTCTCTTGTCATGGGGATGGACTATGATATACTGAATATCCCTTTAAATCATGGAGAAGTATGGGAAGATGGAACATTCAAAATTGTAGACCTGAGCAAAGGCATCCAGTGCTAAAGTAAGCAGATGCTGAAGTAGCTGTGATCCCATGAGAAATTTGAACAGAGAAATAAGAGTGATGAAAATCCTTTGCCTTGAGGGAAGAAGAAGAAAAACTCTGTTCCCAGAGTTGAGGGTGATTTTAGAGATAGATGAAGAGAACCTTTGCTTTTGAACAGTTCATTCTTAAAATAGTACCCTGATATGGTACTGATATGGCCCATAAACACAGCTATGGGAAGGATATCAAAGATGGGAGGAACTTCATGAATACAAATTCCAGGGCAGCTGCTGTTTGTGGAAATTGGAGCCACGAGAAAACTGTTTTTTGTGGGGAATTCTCCATAGTCTAACAAGACATGCTCCTCTCCCTAAGTGAACTGAAGAAAGACTGTTCTAGAGGTGGAAAACTGACTGAGAATTCCAGGTGTTGTTTCTAGACGTTGTCAGTGGGAAAGTAAAGAGGGTGTGGGGGAAGGAGGAGAGGTGTTCTGAAGGTTTTATTTTGATTCTTTTAATTCTTTTACTTTTGTTAATAAAATTTTCTTCATGCCTTTCAAAGTTTGAGCTTGCTTTGTTTTTCTCCTAGTCCTATCTCACAGCAGAAAATAGATCCACCACATAAATTTGGTGCATTGTCCCAGAAATCTCAAATTGGTGAACCTAAACCACTACAGCACCTCACTAGAATAAATATATTGTGGGGCTGGAACATGTCCAGGGAAGGACAACGGAGCTGGGGAAGGAGCTGGAGCACAGGTCTGATGAGGAGCAGCTGAGGCACCTGGGGGTGTTTGTCCTGGAAAAAAGAAGGCTAAGGGATGACCTTATTGATCTCTACAACTGCTGGAAAAGAGAGATAGCCTCTCCTTCCAGACAGAGACAGAACAAGAGGAAATGTCATCATGGTAAGCCAGTGGAGGTTTAGGTTAGATATATGGAAAAAAATCTACTCTGAAAGGGTGGTTAAGTTTTGGAACAGGCTGCCCATGGTGCTGGTGGAGCCACCATTGCTGGAAGTGTTCAAAAAATGAGTAGATATGACTGCATGATACGGTTTAGTGAGTATGGTGGTTGGTATTCAATCAAAAGTTTGACTTGCTGATCTTGGAGGTCTTTTCCAGCCTCAGTGATTCTATGTGGACATTTGTGAATTGTTCACATGGCTGTTATTGTTTGCTCCAAATAAAAAAAAATCAATCTGCAGCATTACTCTCTTCTTAGCATTCAAAATTTCTGAAGAGTGTATGTGAATCAATGGAGCAGAAGCCAAAGACATGGATTATAAGGGAAAACTGTGGTGTCAATAAAGACAAAAAACCCCACAAAAATGTAAGCTCAAAACTTTTTTTTTTTTTTTTTTTTAACCACTTAGTGGTTTCTTTTTCACAATGTTAAATTTAACTTCCTGAAGAAGTCTCCAGGAGTAGAAATAAAAAGTGAGGGGATGGTTGGGAGTCTTGAGTTTGGGAAGCTAAAAGGGTGGGAGGGTTTCAAAGAGCCGTAGAAACAATATTGAAAAAAATGATCATGACAATATCAGTATTCTCCTAGCACCTGAGAGAAAGACTGGAGGGAGGACTTACATCAGACATGCAAATGAGATACATATATTAATTAATGAGGATTTTCATTTCATTTATGAAAATAAAATTATTACACACTGTTACATTAAGGCAGAAACTACATCTGATGCAGACTATGTGAGATTCTCTGTTGTGAGACCAAAGGTTACGGCTACCTTGTGTGTGTATCCAAGAATGCACAGAGGCATGTGTGTTTCCTTAGTGATCCCATAAATATTTTTCTACTCAAATTTTGGAGTGGGAATGCATGTATTAGCATTTACAGATGATTGGTTGAAATTTACTGAGATAACTCTGATTTTAGTTTGTTTAATAATATTTCAGACATGACTAGCATGTAAAAAAATGAGTTCAATTACATTTATGTCTGGACATCCTAGTCCAAAACTGAACAAACGAAACAATTGTAATTGGTAGTTTCCTGTATTACTTGGCATAAAAATCCTCTGACAGTTGTATCAGTCAAAAATGCTTTATGAAAGATATCATTTATTGCCAGTTAAATATTTTAGACCTTCTAAAATATTTAGGAGAGAACTAGTAAATGCACTACAGCAGTCACTTACCCACCAGGGCCCTTTTGTTCAGGCACAAAGAGAGAAAGTTCCCAAGCAGAATGCACCTAAGGTAAGAGCACACAAAAATACATAGAGCTAACAAGACAGTAAACTAAGGATTAATATTCTGATTGTGAGTAATATTAATATTACTGCTGGTGAGATTGCCATGGAGCCTTTGATAGCCAGGAAGTCAGCTGGGAAAGAATTCCCCTTGAGGTGTGCTGAGACTTGGTGATGCTAAACTGCCAACTTTGAAATCTGCCTATTTATTCCACAATGTATTTCATGTCTGTATTTTTCCCCTTGAATCTGTAAGGACCTAAATACCCTCTCAGCAACTGTATGTATTTGTGGTTTTGTGTTTTTCTATTATGCTAGGCTTCAGCCTGCACACCTCACACTGCAACTATAATTTTATAACCAAAACTGAGACATAGTGAAAGAGCTAAGTGGCATCAAACTGAACCTTTGATCACCAGGACCTAAATTATGGGGATAAAGATTGCATCAAGGCTTTTATAGACATCCAGAAAATGGATTTTTGCTGAAAACAGTATTTTCTCAAAAGAGACATTTCCTTTTCCTTTGTTGTTTTTCACTCTAATTCCAACAAAAACTCAGTAATTTCCCACTCTTCTCTCTAAGCAGTAGCTCAGTAGCTTCTCCATCTCTCAAAACCTTAACACATAAATTTAGAGCACTTTAGCAAGAAACAAGTAAAAAAAAAAGTATGTGTCTCTGTAACTGCAAGTTCATTCTTCCTGATATAAAACTTCTCCAATTTCCAAACTGCCTTTTTCTCTATTTTTAAATTTTGCTGGTAATGTATTTTCCTTTAGTCCATCACATTTTGTTTTATGACTAGATTTATGATCTCTTCTACTTTTAATTCTAATTGGTTCAATTCTAAACAGCACATGATGCAAAACATTTAGACAAGCCTGTCCACAAATATAGTTTCCTAAACAGGTTAAATGAACTTTGGAGTACTTCCTGTTATTTAATCACTTATCTAGACACTTCTGGTCTCTACTAGCAAAGTTGTTCTGCTTCATTCCAATTTACTTTGCTATATTTCAAATGCTCTTCCCTGGAGTTTTGTGCTCTACTCATCAAAAAGAACCTCACCCTCTCAAAAAACTCCAACAAACCAAAACCAAGAAAACAAAAAAAGACAAGAAAAAAAATCATCTCTATGTTCCATGTTCCCTAAATGAAAATATAAAGTTATGAGCACTACTGGGTAAATAAATAATCAAACAAGAAAACCACTTTGATAATGTAACTTTGCGATATATAGGTGGAATAATGGCAAAGTAGAAAGCAGAAGTTAGTTCTTCACTAAAAAAATGAGAAAAAAGTATAACCAGAGGAAATATTTACTGCTTCTTTATCAGTAGCAAGTGGTGAGATAAGAGAAACAGGTATAGTTACCATGTGGGTTTGTGTGTTGTGTCTTCTGGGCCATGTAAGTAAAAGATCTGAAGGCGAACTTTGTTCTCTCTTTCTGCTTCCCTCCTGGATAGAATTGCATTTTATCAACAAGTGGACAATCACAAAGATGACTCATTGAAATATCCCAGGGAAATTTTAAGCAGACCACAATGACACGAATGAGAAGCAGTAGACAAAGAAATGGGACTCCTGAAAATTACAATAGAGCAACCAGATCTGATTTGTCAAAGTAAGGAAGAATGATGAACTGCTCTCCATCACTTTTCTAGAAAGGTTCTTGCGAGTACATACTTTCATAGTCAGAGTATTTGCTCTTTGCTATAATCATTTTTTTTAATACTAGCAGTTTGAAGGTTTTTTAACAAGTCATGAGATACCATCCATATATCCCAAAAAGTGATTAAAAACTAAACAGAGAATTATATAATGCAAAGAAGAACTTTAGTACCTATGTCAGCTGGAATTATACCACTTTCTTATAACAAGTTATTCTTCCATCAATTTCTGTTTCAAAACTAATCTCCAGGATGCCTTGAGCTATGCTATTAAAATAGTATAAATTATGTCTTGTGAGAAGAATACATACACTTTAGGAGTAAAAATAAAATTATATAAATGTGGCACATACCTTTCAGAATATTCAAAACATTTCCAGACTGAGACTGAGGAGTAATTAGGAATGCCTTCATACTGCTTTGTGACCACAAACTGGGATGGAGTGAATTACTTTGTGCCAGTAAATCTCGCCGTGCAAACTGCCCCAGTAACTTCTGGCTGTCTTACAGACAGAGGCATGAGTACACATGAAAAGTGTTTTGCATATACACTGCATGTCTGCTGCCTCATTTAAATTAAATTCAGTTCCATTAAATTGAATTAAATACAAATTACTTATTTTATAACTGCTAATTTTTAAGTTGGCTTAATAATGGGATGAGATGGAAGAAGATCAGTAGGAGAATAGAAACAGGAGAAAAATCAGAACATTCTACAGGTGTTTTGCTGTTAAAAATTGGCTGTTGGGAACATTGTTTAATTCTTTTTCTTGTATCCTACCTACAAGAAGAAAAGAACACGTTTTATTCAAAGTAATTTCCACAATGCTTTCTAAAAAAAATATTTTATTACAAGTGTGTTTTACAGGTTGGTGTGAGTTAGAATGTATTTCATTCATAAAGGGAATACACTTGCCCACTTTATTCTTGTTTTAAAGTTGCGTTGTTTTTTGGGGTTCTTAGTCATTGGTGGTGGGTTTGAGGCTTCTTTGTTTCTTTTCATATTATTCTGGCATCATATATGTTTAAATACACCTTTAAAAGCAATCTTATATTCTCTCAATTCTTCTTGCACAAAATGCAGAATTAGCATTGTGTAATCTGAGTGCTTCCAGCTCTGTCAGTTATGTGGAGAATGCATGTAAACAGCTCTAACCTCACTGAAGAGTTAGTGCCTCTCTTCACCTGTGTTCTGGACCGTAGGCTGAATCATGAATGTGCTGTGTTTTATTGCTTTTCCAAAGAGAACTGCTGAGGAATTTCAGAGAAACCACGTCTTCATTACAAGACTTACTAAGTCCATTGATTGCATGAGTTTGATTGTGTGCATGCTGCTTAAACTTTTAAATATATTGCTGAGCAGAATGGCAATTCAGAGACATTACATATTGTATGTGTTCAGTTTGAAAATTATTTAGTTCTTGCACGTCTTACAAGAGGCAGCCGATGCACTTGAACTCTGCTTGGCAGAGGAGAAAACAAAAAACCTTAATTCAATTATGTTATATTTAGGCATTAACTCAAGAAGAGTATCTCCCAAAAGACTCTTCTAATGTCTGTGTCCAGGTAGCCTTAGCAGATAAAATTGCATTAAGAGAGGTGTAGTCATTCGAACCATTGTCAAAGGTTATTCCTGCTGTTAACAGAGTCTCATGGTACCTCTGAGTCTTCAAATATGTTCCATTCCCTTATTAATGCAATTAAACAGCAAAGGGAACATTTTACCATTTAGGTGCTAAATTTGGAGAAAAGGTAAAGCTGTTTGCCTGTATTGAAATGTGAGTAGGAGGAGCACAGGCCATCACGGGTACCAGTCATTTGCGGCTGTCCAACATCTGCTCACGCCATCCAGCCTGTAATCCTTGTTGCATATGTTCTCTTCTAAATGCAAATCTGCATGTAGTTGCAGGTAATTTAAAGAAGACAAGTTCATTACCACAGATTTCTTGCCCTGGTTTGTCACCAGATCTCAAGAAACTAGGTATTTCCATGTGTCAGAATTAATGTTCAGTAGAGACAGAGATTTAAAGTATTGCAGTTTTCAAATGCTTAAGAACAATATTTGGGAAAAAAATAGTTTAATTTTCAGCAATATTTAACTTTAGAGAAACAAAATGTATTTGCTCATTTCAAAGCAAGCCTTCAAGACCCAAGATATTTTCCTGTTTCTTTCTCTGCTTCATATAATTTATATCAACAAATATTCCATAGTATAAATTGCTTAAGTTAATCACTTTTGATATAGACAAAATTTGAGGAAAGTTCACATGGAGCAAAATAAATCAGTATTAGGCTATTAGCATGTGAATTTTTAATGATGGCAAAGAGATTTTGCAACAATTTATTACTTAGAAAGATTCAGTTGTTTATAAGAAATAATTTTCTAATGTAAATATGCATATTTACATTCCTAAAATTAGTTCTACCTGAGTATTCTCACACACTACTTTAAATATACTTTTTCTATGGGGTTGCAAGTTTTTTGTAAAAGATACCATAGATCATGAACACTATCCTTATAAACCTGGTTGCAAAGTTGAACAGTCATGATTTGTTTCCAATAGTTCACATTTACAGAAACAAAGCAATTTTCCTAACTTACTTACTTCTTACACCTACCTTCCAAATTACTCCTGTAGTTGAATCAGTCACATTTCGTCTTCTATGGGAAAACATTATGGGAGAGAAAAAAACTCATCAGATTACAGGAATAAAAGCATTATAAGATAAAGACCCTTTTCCAAATGCTGTGGAGGCTTCCAGTAGCATACTTCATTAGATTAAATTACTTTTTAGAAGACAATAATTTCTTCTGGAAAACTGGGTACCTGTCATGTATAATCAGCTTTACATTTTTCTGCCCAGTGTCCAGTCATAAAAACTGGGGACATTTGCTGTGACTTGCTACTCCTGACAATATAAGGGACCATACAAAAGCAGCTATAAAAGACCACATAAATCAAAATACATTTTAACATCAGGCCAATAAACAACAACTTTTTGTGTGTGCATGTTCTTAAGTGGCTTGTGAGAGAAATAACTGTTGAGAGTATTACTTTGTTGAAGCTAGCTCTGAATTATTTGCCTTACTTATTTAATTCGAGTATGGTTAAAGTAACAGCATTTTAAAATTAAGACCCAATATACACAGATTTATAGCTGTCTTCTAATAAATGCACAATTTGCATACAAGATTTTGTGTTCTCTAAGCAACTGAGATGCATATTCACTCAGGCAAGAACTAAACCACCAACCTCTTTAAATGTGCTGCATTAAAAGAAAATGCTGTTGACAGCAATTTTTCTGGTAGCTCAGTGTGTGAAATTGTGGAGAGTGATAAGGAAATTATGTTTATGATGGAAAAAATTAAATAAAAATGAAATTTCATTAAAAAAAGAAATCCAATGGAATATTTTTATGAAAATCCATGAAAACACCAGATCTCTATTCCTTCAATTGCATAAAAGCTTTATCTATTTATGTCTGAGCAATTTTGCAATCACTGAAAACAAATTGTTTAGCTAATAAAACAATCACCCTTTCCAGATGAGATTTATTCAGTAGTTGTCACTTAATTTGCAAATAAAGTGGCTAGATAGTTATGACATGCTGTATCCAGTGATATTGAATTACTTCAATAGTGACTTTTATCTCCAGATCCTTTCAGATATTAAAGTTCTTCTCTTTAAACCTTCTCTCCATTATTAAGGGAATAATACTGTGACTGTGATAGTGCACTTTTCAAGCTGAGAGATAGCCATTCAACTATTATTTTGTTGAAATTGTTCAACATTCTTATTTAGAAAATAATAGATTTGTTTAAAGTGGCTCTTTCCAAAGTGTCGTTTGGTGATGAGAATCCAACAAACTCATGGCCACACTATGACTTGGACTGAAGAAGGTAGTTAATGACAGCTGCTTTATTTCCAGATTATCTACTCTGATACTGGAACCAGGTGTATGTTATTGACATAAAGAGTCATTACACATTTGGTGGGTGTGGTGTTTTTTTGTTTCTTTTTGTTTTGGATTTTTTGTTTGGGTAATTTTTCAGGAGGGACGTTAAAAAACATCACACAGCAGGGGTTGAGGGGAGTGCAATAATTTTCTTCTCAATCAGTTTTACTAAGATTCTGCACCCTGAGTTCAGGTTTCTGGATGGAAGTGTCAGTTATGCTCCTGTATACCTATCCTCTCCTTAGACCCCATGGAGATCTAATCATGGTTGTCAATAGATCCTAGAGGAAAATATCAACCTATAAACAGGTGTATAGCCACTTTACCAGATGCCTTTTGGATAAATTGAGTACCTCTTTCATTGATAGTATCAGACATAAAGGCTGTACCCACTTGTACCCACACCTACATTGATGATACTTAAATCCAACTTTCCATGTGTGAAGGTGAAAGTCAAAGAGCAAAGAACTCTGTAATCAGATAAACCCTTCCTCATCAGAATACCTGAACATCCACAAGTTTCCTCATCCCTATTCTAGTGATGGTGCCAGTTAGGATGTTACTTTAGTTTTCAGTAGCATTGACATCATTAAATCCTGCAGAAGCAATTTAAAACCAAATTTTGTTTACTACATGTACCTAGAATGTATTATTATGCAATAAGTTATTACACTCAACACAAAGCATATTATTTAAAACATTTATCATTCACTGCTAAAAAAACTAAAAGTATTTGAACATGTAAATGCTGATTAAATGATCTGATCCATATTTCACATCTGTCATAGTCTATGATCTTTTATTTCCAGTAAGAAATATGTATTTCTTTTTATGTTTTAATACATGGCAGTAATTATCTTTATAGTCTAGGTAGTTAATTTCCATAGGTATGTTTCATTCAATTGAATTATGCTGGTTTACATTTAGATAATTTCTTTACTTTGACTGCAATAAACTTTCAATCTAAATTTCAGCATTCTAAATTCTGTTTTGGCAAGTGATAATGATCTAGCATGCAGTTTGGCCTGATATTTTTTGATCAAGTAATTTAGGACTAAAAATGTACATATTTATGGATAAACTTCTAGTTAATATCTGTTCTTCACAGATGTAACTTCAACACAGGAGATATTTAGCACTAATTGTTTTGTGCAACATTTCAGAGCAAGTGCTAGAGAATTTTTATTATACAAATGCATCTATTGCTGTGATACAAGTGTAAGAATTTTAATGAAAATTGATGTATCTTTGCCTAGTATATCTTTGTTATTCTTAATAAGAAATGGAAAAAATATTGGAAAGGTGCTGTCAAAGAAAAAGTCACTGATTTTTTTTATGCTGACATGGAATGAATAAATATTTATTTTAATCTCTTTACAGAAAATCATCAGTATGAAGTCAAAATCAGGCTGTTATAAAATTTCTTGAGAAACTGTTTTAAGGCTTGAAAACTTCTGTCTAGGAAAAAAAAAATTCTGTTCATGTAAATTTTGTACATCTGTATGTATAATCCTGGAACAGTAGAAGAGATCATACAAGTAATTTATGTTAACTTAACTACGCATTTGAAGTGTATATGAGGAAAGGAAAAATTTCATTGCAATAATTTTATGAAGTTATTATAGAGGATTTTTTTTGCATGTATTTATAAACAGTTATAAATAACCAATGTTTTTCCTAAATATGGTTTCAATAGGTTTTTAAAAGTAGATATCAAAATAATCTACTATCTTTACTTATACTAGTCACACAAATGGATTACTTTCAATAACTAATCAATTTAAGTCTCACACATCATGATGCCCACCTCTGTAATTCTCTGAAAACCTCATTATTTTCAAATTAAGCACACAAAGGAAATAGAGGATTGCTAAATTGGCAAATATGTAGGGAAAATCTTGCTTTGAGACCTTATATAGTCAGTACTTGAGTTAGGTTTTTTAGTTGCAATGCATGCCTACCTTAAAAAATAAAGAAAAACAATTCTCATGTATATATGTTGACATTTATTTTTAAACGTTCAAAGTATTACCTTTACCATATTCTGAAAATGCTATTCCTGATCAACCTTCCTTAGCCACGAAGATGTGAAAATTTTGGCAATAATCTGTAGCTGTTTTTGTCACATATCTTCTTTGTTTTTCACTTGTTTTGTACATTGAGAGAATCCATTGTTCATGCAAAGATGTTTTAAGTCTGCTTTGCTTCATTTCACATTTGCCTTATGAAAATCATAAGCTTATGTTTCCATGTGCATGGGCTAGAAAAATATGTAATATGTATCCTGCAAATAATTTAATCTCATGACCAGTATTAGAAAAAAATGTAATATTTGCCTGAAAATATTAAGAATGTTGTGTGCGTGTGATATTTTAATATTTTATTTAAAACTTAAGGTAAGTGTTGATAGACAAAATATGTTGAGATTTTCAATTAATTTTGAATTAATATATGGTAGAAAGGGCTTCTGTTAATACTTAAAATGAAAAGACAACACCTTGAGATATCTTTTCAGTAAGTACTCAATTGAGAGCATTTCTAGACCAAAAAATTATAAGCAATATACATATATATGAGAAGAAATATACATTTTTATTTCTACTTCTATTAAACAGAATGCATGCCAGTTTTTGCTCTTGAATACCTCATATTTATGCATAAGTCTACTGGATTTTTGAGATTTCATTATTACATATTCTTATTCTAATATAACTTCAGATAGAGGAGGATATGATGCATTTTTTTTCCCTGATGCTTCACCCAGATGACCAGGGTCTTCAGCCAATATTTTGGTGCCTGACTGAAGTTAACACTTAAGTCACCAGTGGAATAAATTCAGATGCAATACAGACTACACTGGTAATACTTCATTGACTGTGTTGACTGTTTCTTCACCATCCTGTGCAAATGAGAATTTAATTTCTAAATAGGAAAGTTAAATTTGCATTGCAAAATTCTCTGTTTAATAAAAAAATCACTTTTTGTGTTCCATTCCTAGTAAACAGATTATTAACATAAATCTCTGTAAACTATTTCTTAACTATTTATATTTCTGCTGGAGTTAACTGTTTTCATAAACCTGTCTGAATATTTTCTTAAATTTAAATTCCAAAGACATGGGTGTACAGTCAATATTTTTAATCTTAAATACCACCTGTATCTTGTTTAAATGACATGTTTTTCCCCTTTTTTAGCAAGCTGTTGCAGCCTAGCAAGCACTTTGAAAATATCCTATTGCCCTTTGTACTGATCACATATGAAAGATATGAAAGAAAAAAATAAAATCTAAACTCCCTCAGTTGGTTATGTAAATTTAGATCCCTAGACATGTCAAGTTGATTTAGATAATTATGAAAGTTGATCCCACTTGAGTTACTCAAATATGGTGTAGCATTTCAAATTATAAGGCATATGTGAAATATAGTTTATTAAGACGAGTTATACTGTATCTTTCTCTCTAATTATGTTTTCCCTCAGATAAAAATATGTCTGTAAGTTTAAATCAAGTATTTGCTCTTGGTTTTACAAAGCCATAAGCTTCTGTTTCAAACTTGCATCACTTGTCTCTACTTCCATCCAATTATACTTCTAAATTAAATGCATAAGGCAGTAGGTTACTTTTTCACACAGCTCTAGCTGATATAGCTCTGAGTATAGGAATAGACTTGATGTTAGGAAGAAATTCTTGCTGTGAGGTTGGTGAGGCACTGGAACAGTTTTCCCAGAGAAGCTGCGAACGCCCCATTCCTGGAAGTGTTCAAGGCCAGGTTGGATGGGGCTCTAGGCAACCTGGCCTAGTGGAGAGGTCCTCTGTCCATGTCAGTTGGAATTAGGTGATCTTTAAGGTCCCTTCCAACCCAAACCATTCTACAATTCTATCCCAGGGGACGATTTTTAAAGTCTTTGTTCAGCACTGAACTCATTTTAACAGAAAGTGATGCAAGGAGCGAGGGAGCTAACACCCTCTCCGCTGGGTTCATCCAGCTCTTGCCACATCCAGCAGGTCTGAGTTTATTTGTCTCTGCTTTAAGCATCCTACACTGATGAGAAACACTTTCATCTGTGAAACTCCCTTTCATCAGGATGTTCCTAGTCCCTTTCCTCCCAATGACCTCCCTCTGGGAATGAGTCAGTGTAATCATAGAATCATTAAGGTTTGAAAGCACCTCTAGGAACATCAAGTCCAACTCTCAATGTAATACCACTGACATTTTCACCACTAAATAATGTTCTCAAGTACCATATTCAAATTTTTTTTGAACTTTCAGGAATGATGACCCAACCACTTCTCTGGGCAGTCCATTCCTATGCTTAACTACTCTTTTAGTGAAGAAATTTTTCCTAATATCCAACCTGAATCTCTTGTGGCACTCCTTGACAACTGTTTGGCTTAGAATTAAGAGATTTTCACGATTTGGTCATTGAATCTAAGTCTTATAAGGTTCACCTTAATGACAAAACCATCCTCCTATCTGCAATAATAACTGCATTTGCTTTGCTCTAATTTCATTTCTATCAGCTTATGCGGGGGGCAGAAGGTGGTGACTTTTCACACAATATCCAGCTGGCAAAAATCAATCATGTCATAGTCAAAATAAATGTAAGTGTTGCAATTGAGACTGAGAAGCACAGAATGGCCGTAAAATTGTTGAGTCCTGTTCTAAAAGGCTACCAACAGGAAAATCCCATTAAACCTCATGGCAGCAGATAGAGTTCACTCTTCTGACTATGGTGGTTATGGGTATCAGAAATTAACTTTTCATTGGGAACTCACAGATGACTGGTAACCAGAGTGCCTGTCTTTGTAAGGACAGTGGCAGGGTGTGTTTTGGACAGCTTGAACCTGAGGTCTCTGGATTAAATGTTGCTTTAAGACACTCAGTGGAGAAAATCAGCCATACTTATTAGTGAAAATATTACTGGGACAATTACTATTGGAGATATGAAACAATAAGATAGACAAGGTACTTAATAGCATACCAGCTATACATAAAACTAGCATATCAGCATCTCTATCCAGTCAAATTTTCCATATAACTCCTCGGAATATGTTTTCATTTATGCTTCCTCAGAACAGCACTTATTGCTGTATGTTGCCCTGTTCTTTTGCTGTTTTTTGCTGTTCTTTTAGCCTTCTGATTGTTTACATATTTGGGAATCACTTTCTCATGAATTTTCTATAAACAATATTATTGTTGACATTCCCTCCAGGTAGGAGGGACAATTGATGGACACTTTCTGAGACCAGTGGAATTGAAGAGGTTGAACCTCTGTCTTCCAATGTGTTCTCTCTGTGTGAAATGTATATAAGGTGAAGTTAAAAAAGTAAAGTTCTTCTTCTTCTTCCTCTCTCACTCCGACTTTGTGGTGTCTGTTGCATCTCTCTGTGGCATCTCGGTGTCAGCTGTCCTTCCTAAATTTCAGTCATATAAACATATCAAGAAACTGAGAGCTAGTAATTTTCAAAATGGCTTTATTTAGTAAATAATATTCCTATATTGGAAAAGAAATACAGTTATTCATTTTGCATAACAAAAGTTGCTGTAAATGGAGATGAGAATGAGTAGTCAAGAATATAGGGCTTGTTTGACTCTTACAGCTATTGAGCTTTAAGAATGAAAGGTTTTGCATTTTAATTTTATAAAACCTACCCCCTCCATATATAAATGTATCAATTTATGTATGTATTTCATTGCTGTAATATTCACTCAACACATGATTAGCTGGATGACTACTTTCAGAAACCTAAACAAAAACAAGCTTAGAGGAAAGATTGTGTTGCAGTGAAGAGGGAATTCACTCTTCAAGAAAAGAAATGGCAGATTTGCGAACTCAAGATAACATTGATAGCACTTGTATGCCTACTTTATCAAGTACACCACATTGTAGAAGCCAAATGAAACAAAATTTTTCAAAGTAATGCCAGCTGTAAGAAAGACCTCTCAAGGCAGTGTAAGTTTCCATACACACATCTCTCAAAACAGTGTTGTAGCTAAACTCTTCACATTCATTACGGAATTTTAGTTTTTGTTAAATCTGCTTAAGGACACAGTAAAGTGTTTTCATTCCTTGATTATATATAACACAGAGAAACTTAAAGAAAGGAGAGGAGAGGAGAGAGAGGAGAGGAGAGGAGGAGAGGAGGGAGGGGAGAGGAGAGGAGAGAGGAGAGGAGAGGAGAGGAGAGGAGAGGAGAGGAGAGGAGAGGAGAGGAGAGGAGAGGAGAGAGAGGAGAGAGAGGAGAGGAGAGGAGAGGAGAGGAGAGGAGAGGAGAGGAGAGGAGAGGAGAGAGGGAGGAGAGGAGAGGAGAGAGAATTAGATGTTGCAGGAAGTGGACAGAAAATCCAAACTGAATGTCTTGAAAATGCTGTGTGTCCTATTTCCCAATTCAGGAGATACTGGAAGTCAGATTTTCTGACCTTTATACTCTCAAATAAAGAAAAAAAAAAGTTTTTTCTTTTGCTTTTGAGTTAGGATAAAAGAACTTTAGATTTGATAAATTATAGCTAACATACAGATCCTAAAGGATGTTTCTGGGTGCATGATTAGAAATCAGTGGATTTCAATCTTTTTATACTTTCAGTTAAATCCAAGTAATCCTGACAGCCACATTCATCATTCTGCAGTGTTAGTCTGCAAATGAAGTTCATGGGAATGCTTTGTGCTAAAGTTCCAGTGGTAGATAGGCACACATTTTTGTAGGCCAGGAATCATATGCCTACATTAATATGTACTGCCAAAGTATCATGTCCTGCTCTTTCCTGCTGCAAAATTTTCAAACCAAATCCAGTTTGGATCCAGGCAGAGCAAACTCAGATATTTGCACCACTTCTATGTGGAAGCAACTAGGATAATGCTTATATACAAATGTCTGTAGTAGAACACATTCCCAACATAAAGGATACCTTACATTCCATATTAAACAAGTGCAAAACCCTTAGGAGCAAACTGTGGCATCCCTGAATATTAAACTTGAAGCTGAAAGATGTATGAGAAACATTTCAACTTTTCCCCAGGTTTACTGTTAATTGACATTGAGGATGCTGGGCTAATATTTTAGCCACTATGGTGTTTTCAAAGACTATCTCAGATTTATTTTTCTTCCAGAAATATCTTAAATAGACTGAAATCTCAGGTTGTAGGAAAGAAACTATGCAGGGGTTTGCAAAGTTTACACCTTGAGTGACACAAGAAGGAGTTGGCTGAAGAAGAATCAGACTTAGATCTAAGTTGGTCCATCCTGTCTGCTGTCAGTTATTCTCCTGCATTTCAGTCATGATGCTCTTTTGGATCAATTTAGCATTTGGTAACTGAGTTTATGTTCCGGTTCTGTTAGTCTGTCACCTGATTTTTAACTTTGTCCTCTGTTTCTTGATTTTTTTCCCCATGTAATCATCTTTGCATCTTCTGAGCAATCCTTTCCTGCACAACTCCAATATTTTGACAATATTTGTTTCCTCTGAGGATTGCTTGATGGTTTCAATATAGCAAAGCAAAAAAAGCATCCTATGTTACCACACCAGTAGTCTTGCAATCTGCACCATAAAGCTCCTGCAACAATTGTACAATTAGAAAACTCAAATATGAAGCCCTAAGTTTTTCTTTAAAATAATCAAAGGATACAGGTACTTACTGAAAAAATTATCACCACAGAATTTATTTTTGGGTGTAGCATTCTAATTCTGGTCAGAATTCTTAAGCAGAAAAAAAGAGGAAAAAAAAAAGATATAATAAATAGAGGAGTCCCTTATTAATTTGAACTGCCATTCCCCCTGAATATTATCTGCAATTATTACCAGCTGATCGTTGTGAAGTTTTCTCCTAAGTCATTAAAACACTGACCAAAATAATTGACATGTGTGGCTGCAGAGACACTGTAGTGGAGTATCTCATTGCTCCCACCATTATTAGATGAATGCCCTTTATCTCATATTAAACCCAAGAAACAGAAAAAGATTTTCGAATTTACTCAATTTTAATGTAAAGGAACTATATTTGTGATTTTATGGGCAAATATATCAACTGACCCCTACATGGTTCTTGTAGAAAGAGAGTATTACTTATCATCTATATGACTACTACTGTTAATGTCTGAGACTGTTGCAGCCTTAAAAATGCACAGTTCATTCTGCAGATGGTGATAGCTCTACTAACACTTCTATTGTTAGTTTGAAAGTCAAGTGATGATATGTGTAGGCGTATGTGTGGGAGCAGTGCAAAGAATTACAAGGATTTTCTCCCACACTAACGATCCACATGGAAAAGAGGGCCTTATGAAACAATGTTCTGTTCCCCTGGTATTTTTAATCAGTCTGATATTTTGTTAGAATAGCATTTTATTACACAGCTTGTCATTTTTCTATCTATGGACTATCTTTTTAAATTAAAAAAAATCCTTTATAGTTTTTCTTCACACTTTTATATGTCACGGTTTTAAAAAAATAAGCTGTGTCAAAGAAGAAAAAATAGCTGGAAAATTAATGATTTATTCTGACACACATGTAATTTACTCTTCTAGCTTTTTCATAATTATGCATTTGTTGGACCTGCTAGTAATTGGAATTTCCTTAAAAGACAGTGCCTGTCAGTTTTGCCATCTCTGCAAATTCAGTGGTGGCTGCAGAAGAGGAAATCTATCAGTATTGGATTGTAAACACATCCTTCATGGCACAGTCAGATGAGGATGAGGCATTTGACCTGGATAACCCAGATACATACTTCAGCCCCCAAAGGGCTTCATTCCTACAGCTCATCCGGGACATTTTAGGATCCTATTCGTATTTTTATTATTTCTGGTTACCCACCCAAATTACCGGCTCACTCTCAGGAAAAATTATTTTCTTCCAAGTAGGGTGTGAACTGCTTCTGCACCATTCTCTGGGGGTTTTCCGTTTGTTTGAGATTTTTGGGGGGATTGGTTTTTTTTTTGTTTGTTGTTTGCTTGGTTTTGTTTGTTTGTTTGTTTTTTGTTTGTTTGTTTGTTTATACACATGCAGATGAATGTGTATTAGTATTAGTTGTGTATTTATATATGCATACACAAATATTTTGTACATTGACAAGCATATCTACGCACATTCATGTATATATATATATATATATATATATATATATATATATATATATATATATATTTTGCATAATTTTTGGCTCTTCTTCAGTTATTATACAAACTCAGGTAACAAGAAATTACTCCATACAAATCTTTCCTTGTCCTCCTCATCTACTTCATTCTTCTGCTTTCATTCCTGGGTCCAGCCATTTTTTTTCCTCAATGCTACGAAAAAAAAGAAACTTATCTATGCGTTTTGAAAAATGAGGGCTCAGAAAATCAGTCTTTGCTTATCTGTAGTACTCTAATTATTTTGTTCTTTTGATGGCAACTGTGATTATACCTGCTGATAATTGCCCAACAAAAAGTTATGCTCTATTAGAACTAAAAGTATATTCCAACTACAAACCCCTGTGTAACTACATCTATTTTAGATTTGTTGAGTCTGTGTTTGAAAGGTTTAGCCCATCCATTCAAAATAGTCTTGGCCAGCCCCATTACTCTAAGATGAAATATGTGCTTTTCTGTTTTATATGGGAATGTATTTTGGTGGGGTTTTTTTTTCTAAAATTAACATTCTGTTATTAAAAAAAGGTTAGTTTTCTTTACATTGGTGTTTCTGTTGGAAAACTTTCTTTAGGAAATGTATTGTTCATTTAATCACAAACTCAAAAAATGCAGACAGCCTGCAAATTTTCTTTTACTTGAATGGTCAGAACATGAACAGGGTAGGGATCCTCTCCAGGTGCACACATTGTTAAAAAGCACAAAGTAACATATTACTTAAAAATGGTGATAAACATCTGAATGATCCACCATATTTTGCATATCCAGCCATTTTGTAGACTTGACTGAATCAGGTCTCTGCTGGTACATAGTGATTCTTAGGAATTTTGAATGTGATCTTTCTTAAGGGAATTTTTCTCATAAGGGAATTATTTCACTTATTCTATATACTCTTTAATTCTCCTACTTGTCTCATTCAACAGAACTCAATGCCTTTGCATTTTTATAATTAATAATCTACACAATAAAATATATCTACAAGCTGTTATAGCTTTTCTGACTGTAAGAATTAAACATAATTTTCATTTGAACCTACAAACTATAACTTCTAACTTTGCATTTAAATTTACGGTTTGAGTTTTATTTCACATCATATTTTTTGTACTACTATTGACTTAGTGCATGGATTTAGGAATGGCTTAGGAGAAAAGAAAAGCTGATAGGAAAGAATTTTGGCTAACAGGTTGATAATGTATGTATAAAAATGATGTGTAGAGGATATATGAAGACAAGGTAAAATGTGGTCCTACCGGTCTATGGAATTAGAATTATATCTAGCCACCTAGGGTTTCTGGCTTCAAGGGTTCTTTGTGCATGATTTCTTGGATTTTTAAAAAATTATTAGTGGGAGGGAGAAAGTTTTGTGGTTTTTTCTGGGGGTTTTGTTGCTTTTTTGTGGAGGGCGTTGTTTGTTTGGGTTTTGGTTTGGGGGGTTTTTGTAGTTTTTTTAATAATATTTAGTTGTAAGGAAAAATATAGTAGGAAAAAACCAGTAGAATTAAATCTAAATGAAATAATATTTATGAGTTAAATCTGTATTAAAAAGAGTTTCTAAAGGTGCCCATCCTTCAAGAATATTTTTGTCAGTAATGTGAAAACAACCCAATCTGCACACTTTTTCTTTTGCAGCATGGGCTGCATTTTTACAGAGGGTGACCAGAGAATACAAACTCCTGTGTTTTCTAATCACTTAGGAAGTTTTGATTGACTTTCTCTGTTTTCCCCTTTTGTCAATCTAAAAATTAAGGCCTTCAGGGAAAGAGGATCAAAGGAGAATGGTGTATGTTCTGAGACACAGAGAAAATAAGAATAATTTTATAATTGTCTTCAATCTCCCAATAGTCCACAACTAGAGTGGTGTAAATAAAACATTATTTATAATGTTATATTATAAATTATGTTATACAATAAGTATATTGTATTTAATATAAGTATTGACTTATACTTCAGTGTTAAGTTTCAAGGAGAAATAAAAACAAGCAAATGCAAATCAGACAAGAAACAGTTTTAAGAAATGGAAAATAGAAATCATCTGACAAAAAAAAATCAATATTCAGGAATATGATTTCTTAATAGATAAGAATCCCCCTGACATTTAGCATCTTAATTTCTTATTCATTATACATGTACTTTAGAGATTCTATTGAGATCCTCTCTCCTGGCACTAAGCGCTATATAAATGCATAGTAACATTAAATTGATTTCTCAGCCTAAAGGTGAGAATTAAGTCCTCCACATGTACCTGGCAAGAGAGATGAGAGATGGAAAACACCATCCTTTTTCTGCCACTTGCCAGCTGCATCCCAGAATTGGGAGCAAAACCTCTCACAGATAGTAAAAAAAGAAAGGGAAGACCAGGCAATAACCCGACACTCCGTTTGAAAGACCTAACCTACATCAGGTGATGGTCTGAGGCAGATGACATGCCTCAATTTGGAGGAGCAGAGAGCTATGTGACTGAAACTAGTAAAACTGTTTCTCCCTCTCTCTGGCCTAGTACAAAAACTAGAATACGAACACTGAAACATAATCCAGACAAAATTGGGAAAGTATAGTTGTCTTTTCCTATTTTCTCCACAGTCAATCAAGGCTTTCTAAATGTGGGGACTTGAGTAAAAGAAGTCTGTGACACATCTGATAAAGTTCAACTACAAGACATTCAATTATTTTTATGCCTGAACCTGAAGTATTTTACATCTCCTCTAGCTTCAAATGTTTGTCACCTTGTCAAAAATCACAGAACCTTGCAGATAAGCAAAAAGTGTTCATCAGATACTTCTTTATCTTATCTTAGTTTGTCTGAATCATTTCCAGCTAATATAATATCATTTCTGCCAAAAATTTTAATTGATATGCATTGTTGCAACTTATAAGTAGCAGGAAATGAGCCCAGAAAGAAATTACAGGGTTCAGAAAAGTGTCTCAGAAATTCTTGCCAGAGGCATCTGGGCTTTATTTTGTTTTGCCTTGGTTCAATATTCGTGTGTTCTGCAGATAAAGCAGAACTTAGTTTCATCTCCATTCTTGTTTTTTATGTTTCTTTGTATTGGTTACAATTGTTCCTTGCTGTTCCTTTGTGAAATTAAAGGGAGTTCTAATAAAACAACTTACAGATGATGAAACTTTAAAGGCTTAGAACATCAGTTGCAAAATACTGCCCTTGATCACAGTTCATTGAAGTTGTCTCATTTTGTCTTTTTAGGAAAAAAAAAAGAATTTTCACTATTGAATTCTCAGTGACTTTTGTGATCTGAGTAGAATAGAGTTTTGTTGGTGATCCTGTTGCCTTCATTTTTGCTTTGCAAATGAAAGTCTCATTACATCCTTCTACATTATTCAGTATGATAAGAAAGGCAATTTTAATGCTTACACTACCCTGTGACTCTGTGTGTAACCTTTTCAAATCCTGCCCTTGGCTGCAGTGCAGAGGGGTAAGCCGAGGCCATTGTTTGCATGATTTAATAATTCTGCTACTGGCAAATGAGTTAGACAGACACTTCGTTTTTCTGTGAGAGTTGTTTTGTTTCTACAGTTCTAACAGGAATGAGAAGATTAAAAAACTTTTACTCTTTCTGTCGGTTGTGAATAAGTTGGATCTTTTGATAATAAAAACGTGGTATTTACATGATTTAGTAGAACTGCTTTTTGAGATTTAATGTGGAATGCATTTTAGAGATAAAGGTGCAGATGCTTCTATGCTTTTATTTGGTGCTTGTGTCAGGTTTAGAGATTACTTCAGAGAGAGAAGACCTTAAGTAACAAAAAAATTACTGCAAATGATTAAAATGTGAACAGGTCTAGAAGCACAGTGAACAGGGTGAGGGTGTGGAAAATGAAACTTAGATTTTTCCAGTATTTGATCTGCAGATTAATTCTTTTTTCTTTTCATAAGAGATACAGTCAACTTTCATTTCTTTATAACATTTTAATTTTTTTTTTTTTACTGCATGTCTATGTTATAATACTTTCAGGACCTAACAGGTAGATACTATGATACAGTTTGATTTTACTTAAATAACTGACTGGTTCAGTCAAAGTAAAACTTTTACAAATGGTTCCATTTGGACATACTGTGAATAGACTGAAAATATTAGGGTTGCAAATCATAGAAGTGTGTGTATTTGAATGCTTTGTGCCAATAGTTACATAGAGAAATAATTATAACAAATGGTAAAAGGTTGAAAAGATACCAAAGATCACTCTTTGGCCTTTCTCTCAAATAATATTTACATATTCTAACAAAGTTGTCAACTTTATTCCAACTTACAGAACAAGTTAAGAGAGTTACCCTGGTAAAATACTGAAAATTCATCCATCTAGTTGAATGTCTAGACTAGTACTTGCTGCTGTAGGTATGTCTTGGTTTGGACGACAGCTATCTGCTAAGGAAGGCAGGAACCTCCCTTGGAAGGGAGAATGCAAACCCTGTCCCTCTGAATTATTATAATTTTGAAATTAAGGTTCCCTCAGGCAAAGATATGGGAATAGGAATAACAGTTCTTTATTAAGAGAATTTAAAAAAAAAATAAAGTGAAACGAAAACCAAACCCCCACACATAGTCAGAATACAGCCTGAGACCCTGTGGGTCAGGCTGTTGGTGGCAGTGTGATTAAATTGTGGCTGCAGCCCTCCTGGAGTGACAAATGTGGTTCTGTTGAATCAATGATCCTGTAGAAAGGAGTTGATTTCCTCTGAAGGTCGAGTGGAGCTTTAGATGGACTTGGTCTTCCTCTGGGGATTCAGTGGAAAAGGCTGCTTTGCTGTTCCAAATCTCAGATTTTTATCCAGGTAGGAATGCTTGGCTCCTCCCCCTGGATAAAGCATCTCCCCAATGGGATGATGTAAGATTGTCAGTCATGAAATGAGGCTCAATGGCCCATTAGCAGAAGATACCTCCCTGGACAGAGGATGGGTCATGGAAAAGATAAAGAAAACTGTCCCAGCGGGTTTTTAACAGCTGCCCCATCAACAGAGGACCACCACACCCCACCCCACGTCCACTGCGGTTTCAACAGCTGGTTGATAGAATGCATGCTTTTGGTCACATCTTGCACTGCAACCCAAGCCAAGGTATTATTTTTTTTTTTTCAATTTATACTTTTATACTAGTTCAGTTTATGCTTTTAAAAAGCAAATATTTGAAAATTATACAAATTTCCTGTTTATTAATAATATTCTTGGACATCCCAAAACACATGAAGTAAGGTTTGAGATTTTTATCTGTTAAAATCTATACAAAAATTCCTCTTGTTAAAATCCAAGACTATAAAAAATATTCAGAAAATTCTAGGTAATAGGCACAGAACCAAACTTATTTCCTGTGGCTTGTTAAATTACAAATTTATTAAACTTCAAACTGTTTCCCAAATTCAAAGCAAATTAAATCTCAATGATATGTCCAGTTGCCAATATAAGGGGCAAATTTTGCAAGTGAGATGAGACTTCCAAAATATGTTTTTATTTTTTTGTGAATAAATATCTTATTATCTTATAGACAAGATTAGGGTAATTTAGAAAAAAACAAATTGCATAGTCAGAGAGAAAAAATAGGACACTGAGATGCTTAGTAGAAACAGGTTGACAAATTCCATCATGAATTAAACCAAAAAAGTAGTACTTTTTTGCTGCCACGTATTTTGCAATTTCTTGTGTTTTTTTCCCATTCCCCTGAAGTATCAATCAAAGTTTTAACTGGATAAGAAAAACAAAAAACAAAAACCGAACAAATAATAATTTTAAAAAAAACCTTGACCCTGAGTTTACTTTTAAATGAGAAAATAAATTTTAGTTTTAAATTAGTTCTAATGCTTAAGAGAACACTACAAATTTTGACAAGATCAAAGGCTTGATTTATGTCTTCCTTAGGCAAGTCAAAGATAATTCTACAAGTGTCAACCAGTATGTATAGTGTGAGAGAAAAACTACTCCCTAATTTCCTAAAGGTTCCTCTGAGATTATGAATATAATTTTCTTTAGCCATTACTTTTTGTCCCACCCACTAGCTGAGTTCTCTGTGGAACTGAGTATGAGGTCCATTTACTCCCCAGTGTATAATTTTAGATGATTAGTTACCCAGGAAAAAATATCCAGAAGTAATCTGAATTGATTTTAGGCAATCAGAGGGGAAAAAGAGCTAGAAAGACAAGACAGAATATGAGATATTAGCGGATGATATAATCAGGTCATTTTCCCAAAGCTTTGGAAATGTTTTTTGAAGCTAATTTTGATTGTAGACACCTTCTTTCCACAACTCTGCTCTTACTGTAGTACAACAGGCTTTTTCCTTAAGGGCTGACATAAACATAGGTTTTCTGTCTGATTGGTACAAACACTGTCTGCCTTTTGCTGCATTCAACACATGCATGTTCTCTCTTCCTGAGAAGAATACATGATGCATGCAACATTTTCATACGCTCTTGCTTCACATAGGTCTTGTAAAGACTATTAATTTTGTACACCACTACTAATTTCATCCAGCAACACATTTTTAAAATCTTCGTTGTTTATTTAAATTGTATGACTATATTTGTGTTGACTAAAACACACCTGTTCTCAAAATAGGCAGAAAAACAATTGTATTTTGCATTGGCAATGCCTCAGTTAAGCCTCACCAAACAAGTCTAGAAGGGAGATGATGCTGTAATTTACCTCCTTTTACCAAAGAGGTATGGAACTATTTCACCATTAGAAAAATGGGATTTTAATCATTCAAGTAGTAGAATAGTCTTTTAATTACAATTGTAGGAGCAAGACATTAAATATCTTTTAAGATGTAACTTGTCAAATTCAGGGAGAGCAATGCATATATTTTAAAAGAGATTTTTCTGAAGGTGGGATATTTCTACTGTGTTCTTACCTTGGACTAATACTTAACTGATCTTCATTGCATTCACAAACTGTTCAACCTGTTCTTCAGAGTTTTTATTGGTTGCCTTCTGGACAAAGAAGAAATCGTATTCTTGATTCATGGAGAGGTATCTCCTTTTGTTGATTTGTTGGTTTGTTTTTCTATTTAACACTTCTTAGGCCTTCACTATTGACTACATTTATATAAATTGTGAACAGATGACTCTAAAGAAATTCTCACTATAACACTTCTGTCCAGCTCACAAATTTGATTTGGAAGCTAATACCAAATTTGTAGTTGAGATGGACTTTTTTCCCTTTCTCATATTCTTGTCATAAGTCAGTTTTCTCCAACCTTTGGGCATTAAAAAATTACCTTCCTCCCAGAACATCTGCACGTGGAAATGTCTGGGTTTTCATCTTTTCAATAACACTTGTGCTTTTTATAGATGTGGGGTTTTTGTCTTATATTGACTATTTTACCTATCTGCTGGTTCTAGAATGTAGTTGTACATGCTTTAGCTGTTTCTATTGCCAAGAATGTTGTACAGAAAATATACTATGACCTTTACAATAAAAATAAACAAAACACTCAATTTTGAACCTATCATCGTCCATCCTTTTTTCCTTCTAATTCCATATTTAGGAAAAAAAAGCTTTTTTCTTTTCCAAGAAAGTTAGTAATATGGCTGAGAATGTAAAGGTTCACAGGGTGCTGAGAACCTACCACGTTAACATCAATAGTTATTGTATAAAAGCTTTCAATTTAATTTGAAATGGGACTCCGAAGTGGCTCATATGCTGACATATCCAAATGAATAATTTATTTCTCAGTAGGAGAAAGTATTTCAATGGTAGGATGCCAACATGCTGATATTCACTCAGGAGATCTTTAGCTTAAACAGTGGATATGTTTAGGTAGGTAAAAAATTATTAGTGCTGTTGTAAGAGATAGAATCCTAGAAATTGCTCTTACATCATGCATTTACTTCTAATGAAAGAACTAGAAAGGTTTTTTCAGACCTAAAAAAAAAAGACAGTGAATGAAGAGCATCTGAAATTCCATTGTATTCTTCTAGCAAAATCAACGTTTTCTTCATAAAATCCTCCATGCTTTCTCATATTTTCAGTGCCTTGAATGAAAGAGTCAAACAGTATGATTTCAAAACATGCCCAAAAATTTAGAAAGCTTTTTTCCATTGGTGTTAATTTGAAATTTTACAGACACACCTACATTTAGAATGGCATGGCATGGCATGGCATGCATGGCATGGCATGGCATGGCTGGCATGGCATGGCATCTGGCATGGCATGGAGGAGGCACAGGCTAAGGCAAGCAGGCAAGGCAAGGCAAGGCAAGGCAAGGAATAGAATAGAAGATAGAAGAAGAAGGAATGAATAGGATAGAATAGAATAGAATAGAATAGAATAGAATAGAATAGAATAGAATAGAAAATAGGAATGCAAAGAATAATAGATAGAAAATAAATAATTGATAACTCATTGGATGGCCTAAAGATCTAGTCTATGTCAGCATCGGGGTTGACCTAAAGTTAACACGTTGATAAAGGCATCACCCAAATGCCTCTTAATCACTGAAAACCACAGGTCATCAACCACTCATATTCTCCATTACACCTAGGGAAGACTGTTCCACTATTTGACCACTCTCTTCTCGGTAATTAAATGCTTCCTAAAGTCCAGTCCAAACATCCTCTGATGATGCAGCTTTGAACTGTTCCCACATATTCCATCTCAGGAAGAAGAAATCAGTACCTCACTCTCCAATTCCCCTCCTCAGAAAGCTGTAGAGACCAGTGAGGTCACCTATCAGCCTCCTTTCCCCCAAAGCAGGCAACCCCAAAGTCCCCATGTCTCCTAAGACAAGCCTTCTAGATCAGCAGCTTCATTCCTTCCCTCCCTGGCAGGGGAGGACCTTTGCATCCTTCTTAAGTGATAGGGCCCAGAACTGCACACAACACTCAGGGTGAGGCCACACCAATGCTGAATATAGCAGAATGATCCCCTCTTTTGAGCCAGGTGTCAATCAGCACCCACACATTCCTTTTGCAAACTTGAAAAAAAATAGTTTCTCTTATCTTCTTTAATAGGGTTGTATCTTCTTAACCTGCATGTGTTAAAACTAAGCAAATAAGCTAATTCCTGATGTTATCTAACGTCACTTTTGATTAATAATTCAATCTGTTTGTTGTCGGGATAGAAAGTTCAGATGGGGTTTGCATTTAAAGTTCTGTTAGCTTTTCTCCCTTCATGTTGCTTAATAAGCTCCAAATTCAAAAAGAAGCCTTATCTGGAATTAGTGGCTTTTGTGGTTCAAAAATAATCCCACTGCACTGAAGGTAGTATATTGATTGTCTTAAGGGAAGATGGAGTTTATGTGCACACAGTAAAGGCAGATCATTGTACCAAAAGACATGGTTCTTCAGGTCAGGCATACTAGACTGGGAAAACTTAGAAAGATATGGAATTAACACCAGGAAATCTTTCAGAACTATAAAGCTGTCTGAAATCAAACAGTACCTTCATCTTGTCAGATCTTCATATCTCAACACAAAAACTGACATACTAAACTGGTTAGAAAGTTCATTTAAAACTACATAGAACTGAAGCAACAGTTTAGAAAAAGAAGATGGAAATGTTACTGTCCTTCTTGTGTACTACAGAAAAATAAAGCCTGACTACATTTTCCCTGGTTTTCATGATTTTATATCCAGCTCTATCCTGTGAGAGTCCTTTATTTTGTAAACTGGAGAGCTCTTACCTTTTTCGTCTCTTCTCAGTAAAAACCCATTTCACACTTGTTTCTCTTTCTTGTACTGTGTCAGGCTGTAATACACCCTTCCTGATATAGAAGGATAATAAATGCCTGGAGAAGAACTGCACAAGGAATGTGTTGGATGGATTTATACAGTGAGATGTATCATGGTGGCTTTTGCTTCTTCCTTTCCCATTAATTTTTGAGCATCTATCTGCTATTTTGCAAATCTAAGCACAACTGTTCAAATCTTTCCTGATGACAATAGCTAGTGTAGAACCTCTGATTTCCTATTGCTTTGTTTTAATTACTTTATGCATTTAATCCCTCACTCTATCACTATTACAATATCATTCATAAATTTTCATACTGAATTATTCTTCCTACTTCCCTGAAAAATACCATGTCAAATTGATAAACATCATACTTCTTCCCAGATATCTCAGGGATATATTGAATAGCATCAACTTCCAAGGATCTCTCCATAATGGTAAAAGCAACCATCTTTTCCAACAGCTTTTTTTTCTTCTTTATCCACTTATTAATGACTACAGAAAGACGTTATCCCTTGTACCATGGCACCCTCTTTTACAGAGGTGCTTTTTCAAAATTATTTTTGAAAACCAAGAAGATATATTGATAGTTGTCTCTCTCTATCACCTTCTTTAAATTTGCACTATATTTGTGCAGCATAACTACAGAATCTGTGTTGACTTTCTACTACATCATATTTACTCATTTATTCTCTATTACAAGTTCAACAGTTTGCTGAGTGCACATATAGACTTTCCATTTTATAGTTCTCCAAAGCCCTTTTAAAAAATTTGTATCACATTTGCCATTTTCAACTCCTCCGGTACAAAGGACATTTTAAGTGATAAATTACACACTATAGTTAACAACTCTGCACTTTCATATTTCATTTTCCTTTGAACTCTATGTGAATACCATCTGGTTCTGGAAGTTTTCTGGTATTAATTTTATTAATTTATTTGAAAACTCTTTTTATTAACATTTCATATGAGACAGCTCTTGAGCAGTGACTTCTGCTGCAATAAACTTTAATGTGCGATTCTCCTAAACTTTTGCACAGTGAAGTGGTTAATTAATTTTGGTTTTGTCTTATGGCTTCTTTTTACTCAAATATCCTTTATATCAATCTTTGGCCATTCAGAATCTTGGAAGACTTCTTGGTTTTGGTCTTGGAATTTGTTTGAATACATTATTATAGGAATTAAATATTTTCTTAAAACAGAATATTTCTCAAAGTTTCATTTTCCCTGTTTTAGTAAAGCACAATTTACAGTTAAGCTACAGTTACAATATTTGTATCTGGTTTCTTTTGCTTAAATAAGACTTTCTATTTTTAAATGGTCTTTCTCAAATTTGTTTAGGCATGACAGCTTTTTGGTGTCATTTATAAAAGATTTTTTTTTTTTAAGAAGAACAACATTTTTAGAATAAAATTCTTATACAGGAGTAGCATTTTCAATACAAGAATTTTATTTTACTAGAATTTCATCCTTCTGGCTGCTTGTTCTATTTTCTTCAACTTTATGAGCCTATTCTTTAAACATTTTGTATTTCCTTTTTTAATATATTCTTGTATGTCATTTTTTCCCCTACTTTTTACTTTTTTATTCATACACATATGCTGATTGTGCGATGGTAATTTTTCAGGTTATCATTTTGCTAATTATTAATTTCCAAGACATATGAAAAAGTAAAAAAATGTAAAAATTGAGTATTGATTCAATAAAAAACCAAACAAATAAAAGAGAAAAAAAGCTTACAGAAAGCAAAGAACAGACATGTAGAAAAGACAAACACCCACAAGGATGTAAACAAAACAAAAATAGAAGGAGATGAACTGCTCCCACACCGTAGTGCCAGCCCACACAGGATGCTGTGTCTCATCAATTCCCTCTACTTAGTGCTTGTCATCCACATCTGGGATGCTGTGTGCAATTTTGGTCCCCACTATACAAAAGAGATGTGGCCAGGCTGCAGCGGTTCAGAAAAGGGCTACAAAGATCCTTCTAACAACATTATACATATTTTCTAATATTTATATGTATATGCCATTGTGATACATTAATTTATATGTTAATTATGGTTTTTAAATTATTTACATTTTTCATCTAAATATTGTAATGAATCATTCATCAGGGAAGCATCCTAGTCTTACTAGTAATTCAATAAATCCAGTACAGAAAATGGAACACAGACTAAGAACAAACATCAATCAATAAAGATTCTCACAAAAGTAACAAGTTAAATGAAGTAAGCTGCTTCTTTTCCTAGACTTTTTCTGTGACTGTATTTGTCACATTCCCTGAGAAGATCATAGATAATTTATTAGACTGTGCTTTCAAGAGTTAGAAAACACATTGAATTAAAAGTCTATTTCTGTATTCCTTAATTTTTTTCATTATATTGTTTTTGTTATATTAATTTATTCCAATTACACTATTTTTGCTTGGATCCATAGTGTAGGACAAAATGTTTGACCATACTGTTTCCTTTACTCTCATACAAAAATATTTGGATTACTGGTAAAAAAATGTGGCAAAGTCCAAGTGACCAGTAGTTTGTACAGCAAGTGATGCTGGTCTGTCTTTATCTCCTCAGTCTTTGTGACACTTGGTTAGCTTCTTCTAACATTTTCAGAGAAAGATATATTTAAATATCACAATTAAAACATTGAACAATTTGAACCTCTTATCTCAAGCATTCAGTCTTCTGAGATTTCTTGCCATTCATGTTTCCAAGGCTGCATCTGTGTCAAAGTTTTCATCATCTAAGAGAAAAATAAGCATCTCTTTTGCAATTCTGTGGAGTTCAAGCGCCTTCGGAGACTGTTCATGAATATCCACAGTTTGTAGTACCTTACAATATCACACTTTTCCCCTTTCTTTCCAAACACCTACAAAAAATTTTTATGTTCCAAAATATATATTGCCAAATACATATTTTTAAAAGAGAATTGCTTTATACATTTGTTTCTGTAAGGTAGACAAACACACTGTTTTTGCAAAATGTCATCCCTTTAAATTATTGCAACTGTACTTGGAGGCAAAACAAATGTAACACTGTCCCTACAAGATTCTTGAATTTCAAAAAGGAAAAATAAGGTATTTTTAGGGCAAAGAAATTACATTGCACCATGAAATGTACTATTCTGCTTGCTACCTAGCAGGGTGCCTTTGTAAATGCTGATAAAATGTATTTATTCCAAACACTACTGTTAACAGCTCATTGCCTGACTGAAAATAGTTTTCCTCAATAGGTGTCTTTCTGCCCAGATTAAATTCAAGCAATTCATCTGATAAATTCAAAGATAGCACTCCAACCACCTAATGCTAAATTGTATATCAAAGCTATAAGTAGTCTGAATCCATAATGCACAAGCTGTGAATACTTAATAAAATTATTGGAAGTGAGAAAAGCAACTATCTTTAACTTATCATGTGATAATTTATTTGCTATTAAAAAAAATTATGTAATTACAAGTTAATTAGGACATTCTTCTTAAATTTGAATGGCCATTGACACATCACAATAATATTTTGGTGGCAGCAGTAGGAATCCAAAATTGTGCATGTTGTTACACTGACTGTATTGTTTATTGTATGAAGGAATCTGTTCTGCAATCTAATTCTTTTCAACTAAATTAATCTACTTATTAATGAAATACACAAAACTAACCTCATGATTTTTTCATCAGTACCACTAGGTTTTAAAATTTTATTGTCTTATTTTATTTTATTATTTTTAATAAAAATAATTGTTTTATTACACAGACCAGTTTCTTCTACTAAAACCTTATAGTTCTATGGCATGTAATGCGGTTGCTAAGTATATGTGCCTTACCGGGCTACATGATTGAAATGTATCTTATTTTCTTTTGCATAGAATTTATCTGCAAAAAAAAATGCTGCATGAAATGTCACATGCTCCAAAGGATGAAGAGTGATAGATTTTCCTAGAAATATATATGGTATATACAAGATATGTACAAGTCTTAAAAGATAAAATGAGTTACAGTTTTGACACTCTGTCATGTCTATGAGACTGAATACTTTGTTAGACTTCTGACAAGCAGAGGAGTCCTTTCTTGAAAATACAAACCGAGATGCAGTTGCCACATCAAATCCCATGGTGCTGATTTTTGTAAGTAGCAAATGTCTGGGAATGTGTTCTTTGATCTTCAATCTCTTTTTTTTTTTTTTTTTTTTTTTTTTTTTTTTTTTTTTTGTCATTATTATTACTTATTAACCTTGTCACCATTTTACAAGTATATGAAGTTGGTAAAAACTATGAGGCATCATGTTAAATTTGTATGTGCCTCCACAGTTCTGAGCTCTTGATAAAGTCATGAAGAGTTACTCAGTGAATTTATAGTCTGTAGAATATTTCAGTTCATACTAAAGGAGACAGCTGGGTCTGGTCTACAATAAAATAATCTATTTACTGCATCAACATCTCCATTGAACACTATAGGACCTAGACCACATGAAGACTCTCAGACTGCAAATTAGCTGCCTAAAGAGAGGAATTTAATGTTGTTTGAAAGATCCTTAGGGATCCAAGAACATCATGTGACCCTGACTGGTTTGACTTAGAAACTGAATGAATTGTACTTTGCTCTGGGGGTAGCTGAACTAGGAAAGGTGTGAAAAGGGCACCAGACACATGAAATCCACACATGCATGGAAACACATGCAGACACCTTGATTTGAGATCTGCTAAACTGAAGCTCAGCCTTCCAGTACTACTCCAGATACCTTAGATTCTCCCACCCTGTTTCCACATGCCACTCCAAAACCACGTGAAACACTCACTGATCTGCTAGTGACTCCCTTATCTCCATGGAAATGCCCTGGACACTGATGGACTGGGAGTGTAGCCCAGGCAGAATCAGATCATAGGTGTCCATGCCTGCATGCACATATAGAGTGGGTTGATTCCCTCTCTACACTGTAGCTCCAAGTTCCCCTTATGTCCTCCTTTCCAATAACATGGTTGAAGAGCTTCTGAAAGAATAACTTGTTAGAGAATCTACTTCACATTAAATATGTACACCAAAAAAAAACCCAAACCCAAACAAACCCAAACAAACAACCCACTTTGCTTTTTAATTCTTCCTGTTATCTAAATTTGTTTTTTTCCAAAACTCAAAGTGACATTTAGAAATATTTTCTCAGTTTTTCATAAGAATTCAATAACTAGTGTGTAAACACTCCTCAAGTATGCATTTATAGCATGCTAGCAGAAATCCCTTCAAGTATGCACCCCTATGCTTTTTAAAGTTCTTTTTAAACAAAATACACTGGCACATTCCCAGGTTGTTGATTTCTCTGTTCTGCGCCGAATGATGCAGGTTCCTGGCTGCACAATTTCAGCTGACAGCAGATGACCTCTCTGCAGAGTGTGAGCTCTAGAGATTGGAACAGTTTTATGGACCTCATCTTGGTTTCTATGTTAAACTGAAATGTTCATCTTCCAACAATTTGCAGCCAAAATCAGTGCATTAACTAATAATAAACAATTTGAATGGCAAAGGCTCTCAGAGATGTTTGAGAGACTTCCATGAAAGTGTAAAAGATTAAATTTTATATTTTTAATAATAGATTTATAGAACAATATTTAAGGTCTGCTTTTAGAAATCAGTTGTGAAAACATTGTGTGATCCTTTCCTACAAGAAGCAGAGAAATGTTTTTGATGTAGTCTGTGAGCAGGACAGTCCAATATGCAGAAAATTCTACTGTGGAGCAGAAGATCTCTGTACTACTCACTAAATGGCAGACAGAATTCCCCTGTTTCTGAGCTATATTTCTCCATTTAGCTACTTAAGAGAAACAAATAAGCACAAATCCAAAAGGCAACCAAAATAAAATACTGACTTCATTTCAGTTCTCTTGCTCAGGAAAAAAAGAAAAAATTGGCTTATCCAAATCCATGAAGCTGCACTGCAGATATTTGGACACATCCTGCATGATGTGCAGAAGAAGTGGCTCTGCAACAGTGAAAATTCCTGGAGTCTTTCCTATTTATTCTGCCAACACTCCTCTAGGACTAATGAGGTAGGACACAGCAGAGCATGGAATGCTAAGCAGTCTGAGGTATGCATTCACAAGAGAAATACGTAGACTTTGCAGGCTACATAAACACTAGCTCTGCTTCTAGATAATGTGCAAACTCCATAAATAATTGAGTCTACTCTGAAGAACTCTTGCAATGCAGGACAGGAGCTACACATATATATTATTTTTGAAATAATAAGTCTTCCTGTCTCATGTACTGCATAGCCTTGGTAATGATACTAGAGATGGGCAAAGCATGAGGGTGATACATATCTGGCAGGAACTGAAGCATGGAGAATTAAAAAGACCTGGCCAAAATCCATGACGCAGACCAAATGTACTATAAAGTAGCTAAATCCCATCCTAAAATTTTACTTTCCCTCAATGATGAAAAATATTGTCCCTCACCCTTTTGCTCATCAGATCCTTTGATACCATTTGAATTCCTAAAAACAGCCTTTTGATGTGGTATTTTAGGCATCTTTTTCTTTTGGGGAAGGTTTGGAATTTGGTGGTTTTGTAGTTTTGGGGTTTATTTTTTAAACTTCTGTTGAAGCCTGTCCTGTATAGGACCATTAACTAAGTAAAAGACTACCTGCCTTTCACTGTGAGCTCTGGTTTGGATGGCCAGAGCAACAGGGAACACCATGCAGATGAAAAAACCCCCAGCTTTTAGGCCATACTGCTTCCATTCATCTGTAAGTGCTGCACCCATTGTTAATGCAGATGATCATGTTAAACGCAAACAAGAGGCTTTTTCAGAGTATGAACTGATCTTCTGCACAAGAAATGCCATTTTTTGGATGACCACGGCCACCAAATTTTCCTTTTACATAATCCTCTAGAAAAAATAAAAACTCCTTTAGTGTTCTTTTACAGAATAAGTTTGGTAACAGTTTTACTATGTGGTAACTTGTAATGATCTCGGCTCTAATCAAGATTACAAAGTTATAAGAGATGTGATAAACACTGAAACATTTTCTAAATGCCCCATGCATTAGTTTGGGTAAATAGTATTATTCAAGACTCCTGCTTAGAAGCTTTCAATCTCAAATTACTCCCTAATTTAGGCTATCACAGGAAAACAATATTTTACTATTCATTCCATTGAATAATCATTAATTAACTGCTCCAAATCACTAATATTTCAGCTAATCCACAAAACAGCTTATATTGTGTGTGTGCTTTTACTAGAGATGAACTAGGAATATCAGTTAAGTTTAGAAAAACCTACAAAACTAAATAACCTTCAACAACTCCTTATTTTTCATATTTAATACCACGTAGGCAACATCCTTTTGCAAGATGCTCTTTACTCAAAGATTGACTACAGCCTAAGTACAGCACTATAAGAAACCTGCAGAAGATTGCGCCTCCATGCTAAAACCCTGCTAAATCTGACACCATAAATTAGAATGGCTAGAATCTACATTCTAAGTATATAGTTAAATATTATAGTAGTCCTTTATTTTTAGTATCATTTTATAATAATATCTTTAGCAACATGTGATAGAGAAAGGAAATAAATTGTAGTATATGAATGGTTCAAACCAAATTACTCTGGGAATTATATGGCACTCAAATGTTCAGATTCAAGAGAACATATTTCACTGGATGTTTTACTGCTTTCTACTTCCTATTCCTTGAAAGTGTGTGTTGTTCTTATCATCCAACAATCTTACCTTCATCACCCTCTTCCTGAGTATGGTTTTTCATCTCAAGACAAGAGGAACTGGTCTCTTCTTAAGGAGGAAAAAAAAAAAAAAAAAAAAAAAAAAAAAAAAAAAAAAAAAAAAAAAAAAAGAGAAATTATGAGAATCCATGTCTTGAAAGACACATTTAAAGACTCATTGTACATTTACTAGGGCAAGTTATTCTGTTTCAGTCTGCAACTCTCCTTTGAAACATTTTATTGCTGCAAGAAGAGCCATTGGATAGTGTAGGTCAATGGAATTGAAAGGTTCCTTCCTGAAAACACAATATAAGTTATTAAGTTAACTTTGCACAGAATCATGGAATCCTTGGAAAACTCTTCTGAGAACATCAAATCCAGCTTATGACCAGGCACCAACCTGTCAACTAGACCATGGTTCTGAGTGCTACATCCACCTTTTCCTTAAAAATCTCCAGGGACTGTGACTCCACTGGCTCCCTGGGCAATCCATTCCAGCATCTAATCACCCTTTCTGTGAAGGAATTTTTCCTAAAGTCTGAGCTAAACCTCCCCTGGTGCAGTTGGAGATTATGTTCTGTTGTTGCTTGTCTGGGTGTATAAACCGACTCCTCATGGCTAGAGCCTCCTCTTAGGGAGCTGTTGAGAGTGATAAGGTCTCCCTGATTTGTCTTTTCTTTTCCAGGCTAAACCCAGCCCCTATAGCCACTCCTCACAGGACTCGTGCTCAGGAATCTTCACTGGCTTCATTGTCCTTCCCTGGACTGGCTCCAGGCATTCAGCATCCTTCCAGAGTTCCAGGGCCCAGAACTGGGCACACGACTCCAGGTGTGGCCTGACCAGTACCAAGTACAGGGGGCAAATCACTTCCTTGGTCCTGATGGCCACACAGTTACTGATACATCCCAGGGTACCAAACTTGCTACATTTGGAAGAATAGCATGTCTTAAAGTAGAAAAAAGTAACTAGATGACTATAAGCATGATCAGACTTTTCTTTTAACATTACTTAATTTTCTTCTTTAGTTAAACAACAATCACTATGTTGCAGACAATGATGAAAATTTCCAATCCAAATTACTCAAGAATTATGAACTGTATTCTAAATGTGCATACAGACTAAGAATAAAATTTGGAATGGAACATAGTTTTATTCTATTTATTTTGTGATTCTCAGATTATCCATTAATTTTTTTTTTTCCTCCAGAAGGGTTTCTCCTAACATAAATTCCTGGCTTACAAAAGGTGATTGGAGAGGGCACCATGCTGCAGAATCTTCTGCAAGATATGTGCTGTAAATCAAGATGGGTGTCACTGGCTCCCCACTGCACCTATTTTCAGTTGGCAAAGCTGGTTCTGTTTCCTCTAATAAACTAGAATATGCTAAAACCTGGTTGAGGACACATCGTTCTTCAGCTGCACACCACAGACATTGTCTGCAGTTATGCATCTGGACAGTTGTCTCAATAGTTACAGCCCCTGGGAAATGTTAATTTAAAATGCAATCCTGAAATGGTGAAAATGCTAAATGTTCTGTGGGAAATTATTACCATTTCTACAGATATTACAATGCATTTTGCAAGGGAGGACATGCCAGGTTAAATAAATGGGAAGGGAATATGGTAGAATACAATCAGAGAAATACGATGAAAGTATAATTGTCAAGATCCATGGGTTTTGTTTTGTTTTGTTTTTCATTTATCTGAACAAGATGGTTGGATGACATTGATTGCTTATCTGTTTCCTGCCATCCCCTAACATTTGAGATGTGACTATCTGCAAAGCATAAATTTAAAACTGTCTTTATACACTACTGTATATTTTGGATACATTTCATTAAAGCCATTGTTCTTAGTTTTTTGTATGTCATTTTTTATTATATTTCACCGACTGTAAAATTGTTTATACAGCCGAACTTTATTCCAAGTATGCCACGGATGATACAATCATTTAAATGTTTGGCCAAATGCTCTGCTGCCATAAGTATTTTTATGTTTTTGCTCAAGCATACTAGACACAAGAACTTCTTTTTACATAGTAGAGGAAAATAGTTTAAGGCACCTTCTGAGGTAAGAGAAAAATTAGATTATTCAAATGCTCCAGAATTAAAATAAGTAGGGAAATTTAGTAACCCAGGGTCACCTGATTCATTGTTTTATCAGAGAAAAAGAGGGTAAATCATTTGTTAGGAAGAAAAATTACATGTACATACAGTTGACAAAATTGATAGTGAGATGGATTGTTATTAAAGTGATCCCTTTTAGCCCAATGACATCTTCTAAGGTATTAAATAGTTTAGAACTCCTTCTGAGATCAGGCTGATATAAAATATTCAACATCCCTCCACTTCATGCCAAAAATATTTCACTAAAATTAGAGTCAGACATATTTAAAATAATTGGTAATATCAGCTTTGCACAGGAAGGCAAAAGGGCTGGGAGATTTAATAATACTTTCATTGATCTTTGCATATGAGAGTAATCCTCTTTGGAAATGAGGTTGCTAACGCAGGAATGAGCCTTCCTTTTTTTCTGGCTGTACACAGATTAACGATCAAATGCTTCTTCACAAAGTACTTCCTGTAAAAAAAGAAACTTATGCACAGTGTAAGAGCGAGGTAAAAAGAAGCTGATATCGGTTCAAAAAAACCCAGGTACATCTGAATGCTACAGGGAATATGCCTATCCATATGACTTTTTTATTTTTTGTTTTTAATGGCACAGGAAAATTAGTTCTGACAATGTTGGAATTCAAGGAACAGCTGAAAACTGTAATTTCTGAATGAACAAACTATTCTGGAAAAACAATTGAAATTAAATCAAAACTTTATTTAAGATAAAATGCCACTGAAAATTTGATGTGCTATTTACTTGTTCATTTGATAAACATCTAGGCACTTCCTACATGAATTCTTAAGCTGTCAGAGATTGACATTGGCTTTTTTAGACAATTAAAACTCATGAGATTCTAAGTAGTGTTTGAAAGACATCAGACATTCAGTATTTCTTCAAGCAGTATTTCTAAACACTGTTAACATGGTGTCTGACTATTTAAAACGTTATGTTTGCAAGAGTAAGTGTAATTTATGAACAAACAATGCATCTTGATCTGAGAAATGACAGCACTTCACACACTTGCACAAAGACTTGCACAAAAGCAATCTCAGAATTCAACTGGTGCTATTGAATAATCGCAGACTCAGAATGGTTTGGGCTGAAAGGGACCTTAAAGATCATTTACTACAACCTCCCTGCTATGGGCAGGGACATCTCCACTATTCTAGGTTGCTCAAACCCCTGTAACCTGGCCTTGAACACTTCCAGGCATGGGGCATCAGCCACTTCCCTGGGCAACCTGTGCCAGAGTCTCATCACCCTTATAAACTAAGATTTCCATTCTAACATCTAATGTTAACCTGCCCCCTCTTAGTTTAGAGCCACCCCCCTTGTCCTATCACTACATGCCCTTGCAAACAATCCCTCTCCAGCCTTTTTGGAAGATCTCTTGTTACTGGAAGGTTGCTAAGAAGTCTCCCTGGAGCCTTCTCTTTTCCAGGCTGAACAACCCCAAGTGTCCCAGACTCACAGGAGAGGTGCTCCAGCCCCCAGATTATCTTCATGGCCCTCCTCTGGACTTGCTGCAGTAAATCCACATCCTTCTTCTGTTGGCAATTCCAGTCATATCAGCCAAATAGGACAGAGTTTGTAGGAGCCCAGCTAGATATGTGAATTTCCATGTATTTACTGTACAATTGTTTTTCATCTACTGGCAAATTCAGTATGACATATGGACATATGTGTTTCGGAATAGGGTCTAAATTGTATTTTAGTCATAACTCCCTGAGAGCTGTAGTTTCCTATCTGTACTTAGACCAATAGTATTTCCATAGCCTGAAGAAAGGAATTAGTGGTAATTTTGGTGTGAAACTTTTGGCTAGCAAAGTGAGAGATTGGAATTAAAAGGAAACCAACCAACTAACCAAGAGAAAAACAAACAAAAAACACCAAAACTAAACAACTAAACAAAACTTATAAATTGAGGTGAAAAGATAAAAATTGTCCTAATTTCAGAAGACACAGACTTCAGAAGATTTGTCTATTGACCTGAAATCTGATCCAAGAAATAAGACTTTCTACTGGGAAAAAAGTATGAAAGAAGAGAAAAGGGAACTTGCTACAGAAGTGAAGTTCTTATACTGGTTATGGTTTTGTCATACTAACTTGGAATCTGAAGTTCATTACACTCATTGAATACATATGTTTTGAACTTTAGACAGTTTTAATAGAGTTTAAAGTAACTCTTGTCATAAATAAATGGCAACATGAAATTTAAAGAAACAAGGAAATGCTGAAATATTTCAGCATTGTTCAGCAAATGCAACAAAATCAATAAAAATAAGGTTGAAATTCCTGAGGCAGAGGAGGGGGGGAAAACAAAGGTGAAAGGAAACCAATACCTAATGGAGTTAAGGAAAACCAGAAAGTGTTTTCAGAGGGAATAAAATCAAACGGAGATTTGGTCTTGTTACTAGCAAATTGTAGATCATGAAATTGAAAGAAGTAAAGGAAAAATCTTTCACTTGTAGTTGAATGAAAATGTGAATATACATTGTGGTTGACATTATGAATTAAATAAGAAGCTCAGAGTACATATGATGGAAATGCCCCTCAGGAAAATGCTAAGCAGCTATCCTCCATTCATATTAAAAAATGGGCTCTGTCCCAAATGAGGCAGTATTGTTCCAAAATTAATTACATTATTTTATTACTTAACATTATAATTATTTAAAATATTTATAATTAATATTAATTGCTTCCAATTTAAATATAGGCAAAACAATAACATATTTAATTTAATTTGGAAATATGTGGATTTTTAAAACCTTATTTAATTCTTCATAAAGAATCTGTTTAATAATTTTGGAGTGGTATATCACAGCATTTTGATATACTCTGATCAGCTATCTGAAGGACCTTTTAAAGTTTGTCCACAAGCAACATACACAGGGTCAATAGTTATAGAACTGGGTATTGCCATCTCAAAAATATCAGTAACTCAAAAATGTGGCCAATACAATGATGAGAGTGGTATTTTTATATTTTGCATAGTTTGGAGTTTTTAGCTTTTTTAATTGCAGATCTGTACTACTATACATCAGTTGTTTGTAATGTATATGAAAAATTTTATAAAAAAATCAGAAAAGTTTGAAAATAGTGGGTTGAAAGGCTAAGAATATAAAGCTCAGGCTGTCAGATTTAAGAAAATCAACTTATTCTGACTATTCAAGGGAATATTTGAAGGTGACTTCTTTGTGAAAAAGACGTTTAATAGTAAGAAAAAAATTTAACCTTGCTGACAAATGCGTAGAAATATCTGGAGATTGAAATTAGATTAATTGGTCTTGAAAATAAGGCTTATTATCTTCTCAGCATGGGCAATTTTCTTTACAATCATGTTATTGGAGTATCTGTTAATTATGACAATTTAAGTTGGCAAGATTTTTTAACTATATCTTTCCAGTAGTTTACAGTTTTATAACTATATATATCCATATCCGTGATGCAGCCCAGCAGTGAGATACTTATCTTCAGTTCACCATCAGCAATACCTTTTAACACATGTACTCATTTTCCTAATTTTATATTTGTTATAAGTAATAAATTACTACAAATAAAGCTGCTCTGTCACTCCCCTCCTCAGCTTGACATGAAAAGATATTGAAAATATATTGAAAGAATCATATGTCGAGATAAGGACAGGGAGAGATCACTCAGCAGTTAGTGTGACAGGCAAAACAGGCCTGATTTAGAGATATAAAATGAATTTATTATCAACCAAAATCAGAGTAAGATAACGAGAAATGAAACAAATCTTCTAGCACCTTTCCCTCTTTCCCAGCTCTAACTCCTCCCCAGCAGTGCAGGGAGATGGGAATGGGGGTTATAGTCAGTTCATCACAGGTTGTTTCTGTTACTGTTCAAGGAGAGCAGTTCTTTGCCTTCTCCAGTGTGGGGTCCTTCCCACAAGAGACAGTTCTCCATTAACTTTTCCAGAATGAATCCTTCCCATGGGCTACAGTTCCTCATGAGCAGCTCCAGCCTGGGTCACAAGTCCTACCAGGAAACCTTCTCCAGTGTGGGCTCCTCTCTCCACAGGTCTGCAGATCCCTTTCAGGAGCCTGCTCCAGCCTGAGTTTCCCATGGATTCATAGCCCTCTTTCAGGCATTCACGTGCTCCTGCATGGATCTCCTCCATGGGCTGCCTGTGGATGTCTTCTTACCTGTGGGACTCTGTGGGCTGCAGGAACACAGCTGCTTCACCCTATCCTGCACCATGGCCTGCAGGGGAATCTCTCCCATGGTGCCAGGACCCCTCCTTGGTGACTGACCTTGGTGTCTGCTGAATTGATTCCCTTGTATATTCTCACTCCACTCTTCTCTGGTTGCAATTACTTCTGCATAATAATTTTTTCACCTTTTTAAATATGTTTTTGCAGAGGTGTTGCCACCATTTATGATTAGCTCAGCATTGGCAGCAGCAGGTTGGTCCATCTTGGATTCATCTGGCATTGGCTTTGTCCGACATAGGGGAAGCTTCTGGCAGCTGCTTACAAAAGCCACCCCTATAGTCCCCTCTCTACCAAAAGCTACCAAAAGCTTGCCACACAAAGCCAATACAAAATAAAACTGGTGTTTGAATTAGAAGAAGTTAACAGTTTTGTTGCTGGCTACCTTGGAAGGCTTTCTCTCCATAAGCAGCACAGACATGATCTGTGCAGATCACCATCTGGAATAATCCATGAATACCTTATCTCATTTCTTCTTTCTTCTGGTACCTTTTAATATCGCAACACTTTATTCTCCCCTGTGCTTCAGAAGATAATATTTTTATCGTCTCAAAGGCTTTGATTTACCCTAAAGTATCATGAACAGCACCGTTATGTGATAAAGAATTAATTGCCATACAAACCATACAGGGCAGAAGTTTGAGGATAACCTGTCTCAGCTACAGGAAGGCATCAGCCCCATGGCCAGGGTGGACACCCATTAGCATGGGGACAGAGGAAGACTTGCAGGTACCTTTGGGATTTAGAGTGGCTGGAGAAGGAGCGAGGGAAATAGAAGGATAAGGGGATGAAAGAGGTTAGCCATGTAAACAGCCACTGGTTACAGTGTTTGAATGGCCTGATCTGTGATTTTTTCCATTAAACATTTAAAAAGGTCTTCTTCTGACATTTCACTCTGTCATTTCTTCTCATTAAACTTCATTTCTGACTGTTTTTCTGGGTGAGCATGGGCTCTCTACCTGTGTGCACAAGACAGTGGGAATTTCTGAGTGAAAGTAGCCAGAGTAGTGCCAGAGCTCACAAGGGCTGTGTGTGATGGCCACCACTGCAGTGTGTGAGGGTGCAAGATCTAGATAGTCTCTTTCCTAGAGAGGAACATTTCCCAAAAGAAACTGAGGCAATTTGTCATCAGTAATTCAGTTTGATGAAAAATAGTTGTTACGTATAGGTTCTGTACTTTGTTGAATTAGGGCCTGCAAGAGAAATGGCTCATGTTTAAAAAAAATGCCCTTGACGGAAACAAGAGAAAAGTATTTGTATTGCCTGCATAAGTTATCAGGCATGGTACAGATGGTGAGGGACTTTGCACTGCAGATGGGAATGATTCAGAAGATGATAAAAGTGCTAAATCCAAACCCTTACTCCATCACTGTCTAGGGATAGACATTGTTACAGGAAAGTTTACATATAAAGTTTACTTTCAGCAAATATGCATACTTGTGGGAGTGAAAGTTAGAGGACAAGAAAATGAAAGCTTTTCCAATGGTAATGGGAATCCTTCTGGTACTAAAATAATAAGTAAGTTATATATAGTATACAGTTCTTGAGATGCTGTGAAGATGATGATATCAGCAAATGAAACTGCTTTGGGGAACTGTAACCTCAGCAGTGAGTAGTTTAAGGACATCAGGATGAAACTATACTCAGATCACTAACACATAAAATCTCCACAACCTGTACTGTGCTGGACAAATCTGAAAGCTAAACACACAGGTATAATACAGGTATTTCTGTGGCAAGAGTTATAGCATGTAAAATAATCCTCAAAACAACTAGAAAATTAATACCATTACTTACCTCCACTTTATCAACTGTTTGGTTTCAATGATAGTTTATATGAAGGAAACCAACTACTCATATTTCATGCCAAGAATGTCTTCTATGAAGAAGACATTGAAAAAAGCTATTGAAAAAGCTGTATTGCTTATCCAATATGTCTTTTCTTTTCCTTATATCATGATAGGATCTTTATGTAGAGAAGAAAAATATTGTTCTTTCTTAGGTGTTTTTTAGCCAAGACATACAACTGCTCTAAGAGAACTCAAAACTTGTAGCTAAAAAAATTCTCTCCTAAATTAATTTCCTTTTCCAAACTTTTATCTCAGATGTATTGTAACATTACTAAATTTTGGAAAGTTGAAATTACCATTTTGAATATTGAAGGTGAAAAATAGACCAAATACCTTGTTCTGGTAAGTTTAGTTTCCTTTGGGATGCTCTAAAATGTTAAGAAGAAAATATGGTAAATTTTTTATAGCACTATAATCTGCATGGGGATAATAAGCATATATTTTCACTATTTTTCTTGAATTTGGAAGTGTGAAGTGTCTTAGAGTTTCTATTCTATGTACAATTTAAAATTTCCTTGTTTTAGTTGATATTTTATTGTGTGCACAAGTCTACATTCAGAAAAAGGAGTGCATTTAATTTTCCAGAAATAGACTTGCAGGTTTTTCCAAATGGTATTCATGTCTTGACCAGATTTTTGCCAAGTTTCTCATGAGGTTAAAGATTCAACACTGTGATGGTTTTGGCTGGGGTAGAGTTAATTCTCTTCACAGTGGCTAGTATGGGGCTGTGTACTGGATTAGTGCTGAACATAGGGTTGATAATACAGAGATGTTTTTGTTACTGATGAGCAGGGCTTGCACAGAGACAAGGCTTTTATAGCTTTTCCTACAGCTATGCTGGTGAGGGGCTGGGAGTGCCTGGGAGGAGACACAGCTGGGACAGGTGACCCTAACTGAGCACAGAGATATCCCAGACCCTGTGACATCATGCTCAATGTATAAAGTGTGAGGAAGAAGGAGGAGAATGGGAGTAACATTTGGATTGATGGTGTTCGTCTTCCCAGGTAACTGTCAGATGTGATGGGGCCCTGCTCTCCTGGGACGGCTGAAACCCTGCCTGCCCTTGGGAAGCAGTAAATGAATTCCTTCCTTTGCTTTGCTAGTGAGCACAGGTTTGCTTTCCCTATTAAACTGTCTTTATCTCAACCCACAAATTTTCCAGCTTTTACCCTTCTGATTCTCTCCTTGATCCTGCTGGAGGCGGGGTGAGTGAGCAGCTGCCTGAGACTTGGCTGCTGGCTGGGGTTAAACTACAACAAGCACGATGAAGTGCTTTTATAAAACTTCTGTGCTATTACAAATAAAAATTTTCTGCAGTCAAAACTATCAGTTCTTACAGTAGGATGTCTCCTAGTATTTTTTGGCAAGCACTGTTTTCTCTGTCAAGTTATTTGGAACTTCTGATGCACAAATGTCGATTTCTTTCCAGGAACAAGGAGATAACTCTAAAGTTTATTAGTTCCAACTCATATAATTAATCTCATTTTGAATTATTGAGAAGTGAAAACTAGATATACAAGCATACAACTAAGATAACAAGTAACATTCAACTACAGCATTCTAGGGACTAACACAATTTTTTTTTGTTTTAGAAGCAGTTTTCTATTTATGGAGGTACTTAGAAATCTCTTAAGACAGGAGTTTACATAATCAAAGTGGCTACTTAAACAGGCTTAAGTGTATTTACCACTTACTCATATTCAAAGTGCTTTGAAACATAAGTAAAAAGCATAGAAAATCATCCCATAAAATAAAGACACCAGTGCAGAACTGTAAAAAAGTTGTGTGTAAGGTCAGTTGATGGGCAGAAATCTAGCAGTGTTTGAAACTTTTTGTTTGGGCATCCTGCCCATGCAGATTCTGTACAAAGCTTTACATAGTCAAGATACAAAGAGAAATTCAAGAACCACATTTTTTCAGAAATAATTCAAATACCTTTAAGTTTCACGCTCTTGAAACTTACAGAGGGGTATAGGTGAAAGCCAAAGATTGTGTTAGATTCTTACTCTGTTCTTGTAACCCCTTGGAAAGCCATGACTGCATAATGCAAAACTGAGAATGCTGTTTTGTGTTCCTACCCATAAACACCTTATTAGATGGCACTGAGTAGCAGAATAAATGAGCTTGCACAGATCTGTGCCAGGTGGGTCTGTGGGATTGCCTCACTGGCGACATTCAAGAACCACTGATTAATTCATTGGTGATTTAACAGTTCTCAGAGCCCACTCTAAGTCAATGCCTCATGCTCAGCCATGAGGGGTTGCATGAGCAGCTGAGAGGAAGGGCAGGGCAGCTGACCCAAACTGGCCAAAGGAATATTCCACACTATAGAACATGATGCCAAATCAATCAACAGGGGGAAGTTGGCCAGGAGGGGATGATTGCTTCCAGGGATTCAGTTGAGCATCAGTGAGTGGGTGGTGAGCAATTGCATTGTTCACTGCATGTTTTGCATGGGTGTTATACGGGTTTTACCCATTTCTCTTTCTCCTTTCCATTACAATTATAATTAAACATAAGATAATAATTATAATTATTATTATATTTCAGTTCATTTCTCTTAATTCAAGGTATGAGTATTTACTTTTATTTTCAGTCAGGACTGGAAGTGACTGAGTGACTGAGTGGTATCTAGTTGCTGGCAGGACTTTAAACCAACAATGAAGTTGGCCCTCTTTGGTGCAGGTTCACACTGCCAGGTCATGATCAGCTTTGATGTTTACCTGGTCTCTTTTGGCAAAACTAATTCTTAGTCAGTCTGCCTTGGCTTTTACTTGTGAATGACATGAATGAGTCTATTTTTCCTATTGAGCTTTGCATTCTTCTTTGCTTGTGTTTTTTGTACGCTTGGTTTTTTAAAATTTATTTATTGTTGAGGTCACTTCAGGTAGCAATGAACCACTTCCCCAGTTTTGATATGAGCTGCGAGCTGGGTGAAGGTGCACACCATTCTACCACACAGTTTGTTAATAAACAGTATTTGCTGCAATATGTATCCATGAAGTCACTGCCATTTCGACAATGAAAAATGAAAATAAGCTTTGATGAAAATAGGCTTTCAACTTGAGAGTTTAGCCATTTTTGCACCCATTTATTAGCCTATATTTAACTGAGTTGGCTGTGTGAATGCTAGTGAGGGCCATGTTGAAAGCCTGGCTAAAGCCCTTTTGGTACAGCACTCTCAGTCAGGGCATGTGGAGAAAAAGCTTATTGAGATAATAATGATCCTGACAGTCCTTTACTGGAATTAATCTTAATAAAATTATGTATACGTATTGTGGGCAGACCAGCTTCACTCCAGAAAATAAAGAGAGAAAATGCATACCAGGATAATTACAATTATAAAAATAAATATTTCCAGTAGCGCAAACTGCACAAGAACCTTCTGTTCATGGCTATGCCAAATTACTACCTAAGAAAGAATACACTTGACTATACAAAGCTCAAATAGAAGCCTTATTATGCTACTTTTCATCCAGTAATGGAAGAAAAGATATTCAAAGATATCTTTTCTGTTCAAAGATATTCTGTCTATTCAAAGATTGAATATATTTTGATAAACTGATGTTAGAAATCCCATTAGGCAAAATCATTCTCAAAGGGTTAAAGTCAACAATTTTGCAGCTATTCTGCAATGCTACAGTCATGAAAAAGAGCAGAACAGAATATAAATTTTCATAAAAAATGTTTAAGACACTAAGTGTTAAGAAGGTAGCCCACATATTCTCTCTGTAATCACACTGTTTTATGTCTGCTACATGAAAAACGCAGTGGCAAACGTACTAAATGTCTTTATATTCCAAGTAGGTAAATGGTCTACTTTGCAAGTGAATATGAGTGTCCGTGCGTCACTTACTACAAAATACTTTGCCAGTAGGAAATAAAAGAGATAAATAATATAGAGAAAAATCATACAACTTGTGTTGATGAAATAGTCCTGTCTAGTCCAGATTAACACTATCTTTATGATTGGCAGCTAAATAGAAGCAATCAGCTTGTTAAATAATATTTCATTGTATATAACTCATTGTCAATGAAACTTTCAATTTTCATTTCTAAACAAATCGGGGCCCCTCTTTGGACTGCTGCAAACACTACATTTTCATTTAAGTAGCCTGGATACTATGGAAATAGGCCAGTTCATCTCAGTTAGGAATTTCTCTCACATACCTTTAGACTGTTTTCTCCCTCCCACAAAGAAGATAAAATGGTTGGACTTGAGCCCAGAATAAATAGGAGACAAAATCTGGGTTGTTTTGCGTTTTTTGGTTTGTCTTTTTTTTTTTTTTTTCCCCAAAAATTGAATTTTCCATTGTTACATTAATAATAGAGTAGATATAAATAACAGCTACAGGTCATTTTTGCATTATTTCTCATTGAAAAATAAATTAATACTTTGCAATAAAACACCTAGTAGGAGTTTTGACATAAATCACTCAAATAGCCTGACTCAAAACAAGAAAGATTGCACTGGCATGTAAAGGTTGGTAAAGGCTGACATTTTCCCCAAAATGTGACAGCCAAAGAAAGATAAACCATTAGAGCAAGCAAAAAAACCTCTGCAACATCACATGAAAGCAAATAAAATAAGAACATATAAATAAAAGAACTTCTCTGATAAATCTGAAAAAGAAGAAAAACCACAAACTGTGGGGAACCCCTTCATTTACTTGGTTCTTCTTTTCAGGGTCAGAATTACAATCACGAGAGGCAGATTTCATGTTTGGACTTCGGTGTTTATTCTTTCTTATCTCAGTTACAGCCTCACTGACCCTGAGTGCTTCTACATGCTAAATTAACAAGGCAAAAATGGAAAACAGAGAGAAGCTTCAAGGTCCTTTTAAGCCTAATCTATCCAGTTATGAGGTGCCAACAAATTTATTTTAACTTTTAACCCAATAGCAAATCACCCATGTCCTGCACTGTGGATCTTTCAAATCAATCACAAAAAATCACCCAAACTTGTGAAGAAGAAGGAGGAGAAGAAGACTAAGCCCTAAGCCCTGCATCTTGATACATATATATTATTTTAACCATCCGCCTTAAATTCTTAATTTCTTACCCTGTGGTATAACACACTTCTATTCAACTACACAGTCACAGACTCAGTGCTATCACTCAGTTTTGGAAGCCTTTCCCAGGGCCTCATATAAAATGCAGTATGTATTTGTGGATCATTCTCTGACAGCACAGAAAGCTTGAAATTCTCTGTGTCCGGGGTTCCAACAACAAACCAACAAACTACAAACATCCATTTATAGTCAGACTGAAATTTGATTATGGTATATATCAAGTAAGACTGCCCATCATAATCTGTATATAGAACCCAAATGAAAAGTTTGCATGAAATCAAACTTAGAAAAAGTAGAAAAAATTAGAAACTTAGAAAAGTCTTAGAAAAAGACTGAAAATCTCTTAAGGCTTTCTTTTTTAATATAGAGAGCAATCAATGAGCTAGGAAACTCAGCAGTTAAAACAGCAAAATACATTTATGTTCCAGACTGGCAGTTCCAGACTGACACTGAGAAAACAAATTCTAGAATGCTTATCCCAGATCTATGTGTGTGTGACTGAAGTAGTATCAGAAGTTCTTCAGATGTTTTCAGATCTTAAAGGGGGATATACAGAATGAAGACAAATTGGAAACCTTGTAAAAGACACCTGGCAAAAGGCATTAGACAAAAACTAACCGGAAACACTTTTTCTGCCTTCCAAGCGAACATTAAATAAGGTGAGTTCTGAAATGTCACTTTTGCAATGGACTGGAAATCATTTGCATTGATTCTACAATAGACTGAGAGCATCTAAAAAGTTTGCAGTGTTTTGATGATTGTGAGAGGGCTTTATAGAAAAAAGTTTTATCACATGTTTGATCAATGGATGGGTCCCTCAAATTCACCATTGCAAATAGCCATATCTGGTAAATTCAAACCAGAGTTTATGAGAAATCCAAGTTCAACTGAACTAAGGAAAATCAGCATTTTTGTGTTTGGGTCACTAGTCTAGTTGTGGAAAGAATTCCTGATCTGCTAGTTTTCATTCTGTGACCTTACCAAATTCACTCAGACCAAATCCATGCAAGGCTAAGAGTAAAACTTCAGCATCAAATTTTAAATTCTCAAAAATTCTACTTATTTGATGGCCAAATACAGAAGCATTTAACATAAAACACAATTGAATATTAAAATTATTTCCTTTTACCTCTGGTTACACTCCAGAGTGTCTCAGCCCAGGGAACATTTGAGGTATTTTAGGTACTTAATTTATTTCCTGCTGGTATCAAAAAATGCTAAGGATGACAATACAAACAAAACAAGGGGCTTATGAAGTGCTAGGAATGAGCAATAATGCAATATGGGAGATACACAGACATACATTAAGCAAGGATTACATCACACAAAATTCATGTTTATGCAATATAACCTCTTACTTATGTTACCAATTCAGTAGATAGACATGAGAAATCAGTACGGGCAATAGCATTAAATAGTTAATATTTGTCTAGAAAAATAAATGAGGTACATATGCTGTACCTCGCCTCTCACCTCTGAAGACAATTAGGAAATTCACATACAGCACAGAAAAATGTTCTGGTGTTAGCAGTCTTTATGTCAACACATTACCAGAAGTAATATCAAAAGGTAAAGGCATTTCCAGAGAGAAAATGCAGAGAAGCAGGAAGAAAGAATAAATTATCCAGTCTACATCTGTTTCAGGACCTTGAATTTCCCAACTTTATTTTACTTTTAAAAGGCATCTGCAGCTTGAATGACACATTTATAATAGCAAGAACTTAGCATATCTATTAATCAGTGTCAGTTTTTACTGAGAAAACTTATCAATGTGTACCATGAATCATCGTGATCAGAAACCTAACAACCCTCAGCTATTAATCAAGATTTAAAGTTATATATATACATGGGTGTATATATATAAATAAATATATCACATATATATATCTATCTCACATATATATGCACATATATAGAGATAGGCATGGAATGTCAAGCAGATCAATGATAATTAATTTGTACAGTCTAGGAAATTATATCTATCTACCTCAGGCAATCAAAGATTACTTTAATAATTGCACTGGAACCTGTTTTTCAAGCAATTAGAATTTAGTTGCCAGCAAACATCTTAGATTAAAAGAAATGGCATTTTAAAATTACATGAACAAAAATTAAATGGAAATTAAGACTACCGTTATCTAATAGGCAATCAGAAACACAGGAAGATATGAATTCCCAGGACTACTAGCATAAGTCTAGTTCTGTATTTCCCAAGGTTTTTTCCAGTAATTTGAACCGATATAATGGGAGTGATCTTGTATGCACATATTGCCAGAAGTTCCAGTGCCTTCAGTAGGGATTCTACATGTCCTGTACCTAGGGAGGTGCGACTATGGGACACAAAGTTTCTTGTCAATTCCTAGAAATGTACAAACCAGAGTATGGACCCAAAACCTTTTTCATTTTCATGTTATTTGCTGCTGGGGATTTACAATCCTGGTAGTCAATGCTGGAAATCTATAATGAGCTGCAATATGTTACCAATGAGTAATTGAGCTTGAATATTATTTATTGATATTAAACTTGACAGTCAAAAGGATAAGCCTCAGATATTATGTTAAATACATTGCCCCATAGGATGCTTTGAATATTTTTTTTTTTTTTAAATTTAATATGCTGTTAGTATCAAGGCAGCAGACATAAAATTAATACAAAATCCTAATGAGATTTGGGTGGGTTTAGATAATTCTCTAGTGGATTTATTATCTTAGAATAGTGGTGTTCTAAGGCATTTAGATGACTCAAGGGATCACCAACAAAACAGAGTTTCTCTCACATCTTGGTTTCCTAACCATTTCATGTTAGTGCCTGAAGTTAGCATACAATAACTATTTATGGCCCATAAGAATTGAGCAGTATCCTTGACCCCATTTAAAAAAATACATCCCCTGAATAAAGGAGAGCTATTACAATTTTTAGAGTTAGTCTGAGATCTAAATGAACCATAGTGTTATGAAGAAAAATCTGACTGACAAAAAACAGTCAGGTGATAAGACAATTTAGTTTTCCCAGACTTTAGTTCATCTAGGAAGCAATTGTTCTGCTGCAGGATTTTATTATGAATTTAATTAATTCATGACATTGGATGGACTGATGCTCATTAAGGCTTTATATTTCTATAATCCCCAGTTAGGGACTAGAATCTGTATGGAAAAAAGGCAAAACCCTATACATGTTGTAGAAACAAGAAAAGTTATTATTCTGCTTTTAGAAGAACTGAAGATTTTACATCATGATGAACATTTATGCACATGGTTAACTGCAAAATCAAAAGAATCAGTCACAAAGCTAGAAGTTAAGCTGTGAGAAAACATTTCCATTGGTGTAGTGAAGAAAATAAGTCATACACAAAAATTTAAAGGAGAAAAAGTTCCAAGTCCTTTATAGATAAGATTTAGATGTTTTTACACACATAGATTTTCAATTTTGTGATAAAGATCAGGTAAGAATCCAGCAGTCCCAGCTGCTGGTACTGCCCTGAGAGTTGGTTATAATGGACAAAGTAGAGTAATGGTTACACATTGATTATAGCTGTGTATGATGATTCAAAGTAAAATCTTCAGACTATTATAGGTGTATTCCATTTGTAAACTCAAACTGTCTAACTTCATTTTTGGGGAACAAGACAGGAAGTGAAAGAAGGAAATGCAGGAGGACACATTTGCAGGGATGTGAATAGTAATGGAAGATAAATAATAGTTTTTCAATTAAAGCCATATTGAAAATGAAATTGTAGATCAGGTTAAGCCATTAGACTTTAGGTCAGCAATTTGAGAGAAACCACAGGGTTTCTTATAATGAGGCTAAATGGAGTTCGTTTTTATGAACATTTCTAGGACATGCTACTTCTCAAGAAGGTTTACAGCTCAGGAAAAGCAAGAAATAAATTCAAAAGATGATAAATAACGCTAATAAATATTTACTTATACCCATAATTTCTCTGGTCAGTCATAAATTGTCAGAAAGCAAATTTTGTTTCTTCTACTATGTTAGCAAAATGACTAGTGTTGGACACTTATGTCCCATTTCAGCAGATTCAGAATACCTTTTGCTATGAGTTTAATAAATAACACTCTGAATCTCTTAAAATTTTAATCGTACAAACCATCACCAAATTCATAATTTTCCTATTAAACAGTTTTCTGACTTTATCCTTCTTTTTGATAATATGTAAAAAAAATGCAGATATATTCTGTAGACGGTATGTGTCTTGCACCTTGGAAAAAGAAGTTTTTCTTCTAAAGATTTAGAGGATAAATATTGACTTATAAAGAGTAAATTATACAACATCTTTCTTGCTGTGGAAAAACCAGTCTCTTTCAAAATGCCAGTATGACTTTCTACAAACATGTGCATCAACATAACTCCTCTGAAAGTGACTGACAAACACGATCTGAGGAAAAGACTTTTAGGCAGTTTTTGAGAACATAAAAATAACCCACAAGCAAACCAACCAACCAAAACAACCCAGAAACCATAACTCACATGTTTATGAATCATCGGAAGCATTCTGTTCACCTGTTTTATTTATTTATTTAATTTGTTAACTCTCAGTAAACAAGGGTGTCTCAATAGGTACTAAAATGATCTCGCAGGATAGCATTAACACTACTTGAGCACCAATGGAAGAAATCTGTGCCAAGATGAACTTCAATATCAGCCTCAGCATGGAAGGAAATAGATCCGAAAAAGGCTGTTGTGATTAGGTGGTTTGAGAGTGATAGTTAACTTAAAATCTGCTCAGGGATCAAAAGCAAAATCTAACTACTTATGAATTTAGAGTAACCTGGAGAGATAGGAGACTTTCAGTACTAGTCTCAAGCAGCAAAGAAATAAAAGCTGGTGGAATGCATTTTTTTAAAAGGGTTTATTTTTGAGGACTTTTGTCACTTAGTTTAATATTTGGAAAATGGAAGGTTTTTAATATTCTACTTTGCTTGATGGAGAATAAGGACACTAACAAGGAATAGGAAAGACTATTCTAAGATGAGCGCTGCACAAATATCACACTATCAAATTTCATGGTGCACTTCATTTGTTTCACATGTGATAAGCAGAAGAATTGACAAGAAAAAATGAAGACACCCACAAAACTGCTGCTCAGAGATGCATTGTAGAATTGTTAATATAACACCAAAACCAGAGAGAAATCAGAGAGAAATCAGAGAGAAATCAGAAAGCAACCTTTTCTCAGTATAATACAAAGAGAATATTAAATATACCTACTTGTCACCATAACACTTTTTCTAGGGCTCTCTGAGTTGCCCCCTCAGAACAATTAAGTTTTATCAAAAACTGGAACACAAATAATGCGTTAAATCAAGTCTTTAAAAAACCCTCTTTAATTAGGTAAAGCACAGCAGCAATTGCTGAATATGTGTACTGATAATGTTCATGCTTTGCCTTCTTTACAGCTACCTTAGGTGTGTGACACATATTTATAGCCATACAATAAAGCATTTATTGTAATGGGTGAGGCCCAAGTAATTGCAGTGAGTCCAGACAGCACCCCAAGGGAGAGTTCCAGGGGGAACCAGGAGGGGGGAGGGTGTCCGTTTCCTTGGTGTCACTTCCCTTGACTGACTGATGTCTGGACCATTCCTGGAATTGTAATGAGAGAAGGTCCCAGAAGCCTGAGAGCTTCATCATGAGGTGCTAATGTCTTCATGTCCTCTCCTACAACTCCAGTCACTGTGAGGATACCTCTCTTCATATTTTGCTGACTGTGATTCATGTGCTCTGGTAACCCTCAAAAGGTTTTTTGCTTTTCTTTGGTTTTGTTTTCTAGGACAAATACATAAAAACATCTGTCTCAGTAGCAAGATATTTTCAAAATATAGGCTAAATGAGAATATTTTTTTTATACTGTTGGTAAAATTTTGTGATTTACTCTGCGTCCAACCTGCCAGTGCTCTCTTAGCTTCATTAGAGAGTGACAAGCGATTACACCATTATTTTACTGAAAACAATATCTCACTTTGTTTCTCTCTGAACAGCATAATGCCTTACCTGATGAGAAGGGAAAGGTTAAATGAAGATACTGGTTCTAATTTGAGGGTTTAGAGAGTCTGGATTCACATCTGGTAATATATCCCCACAGACAGAACACACTGCCAACATCTCTTTTGACAGCCTTCAGGCTTTGCTAAGTCCAGGGTAGATATTTATTTCCATCTTCTTATCTTCAAATACTGTCAAACCATACACATTCCTGGCTATAGATGGGAAGTCTTATGAATCAGATTGACATAATTCAGTTCTGCACCTTCCTTATTAGTCATGAGATCATTGGCCCAGCTGTTTCCAGGTACTATGTTCAATTCCTAGAGACAGAATGAGAAATTCAGTATAAATTATTCAGCTCTTTTTTAAAAAAAAAAAAAGTATATATAAAATGCTGATTGATTACTGACAGATCACAGACCCCCTTCGCACCTGTATACTGACTATACCTCCGAACCAAGCTAAGGCAAGCTTTGACTTTCTAAGTAGCCATTTCTTTTTATGAATTATTGACATCTTGTCTTATACTTAATCATGCTTCAGGGTATCATTTTCACCTCTTACTGCTTTCTCTATTGTTCTATTTTTTCCATGTCATTCTCTCTCTTGTTCTTCTATTTGCCTTCCATTTAGTTTTTTGCAACACTTTTTTTTATTAACTTGAAGAACTTTAAAAATTTATTTCTCTCCCCTTCACATATAGTCTCATTTCCTTGTATTTTTTTCTTGTTTGCAATAGTCTAGATGGTGACAGACAAACATTGGCATTACATTAATGGCTGAGCAGAAGCATTTAAAGAAGGTATTTATTAGATTTGTCTTTACACTTCCTATTGCATGATTGCACCTATTACCATGCTATTGTATGATATAGGAATTCCAGGCAAGTCATCTTATTGATGCCATGAACTACCATGTATTTTTCATTAACCAGAAATGGCCTGAATTCAAATCATAGTCCTTAAAAATGAAATGATCTCTCTTAAAAGTCCAGATGGACTGTGCCTGCTGCCTTCATGGAAACACTGCTGCTGGCTGATGCAAATGTTCAGCAAGATTCCTGGACTGGCTATTGAAAATCTGATATTGCACGTTAGATCTTCTTTGCCCAAAGTGTCCCTACTAATACTGGTTTAGACCATGCAGAGCTCTTCAAAAATGTTCTTATTTTCTCACTTCTCTTTCTATTTATTCTCTGGTGTTTTGTACTTTTCTGTTTCTCCAGCAAACCTTTTTAGTTCTTCATTGTCAATGTTTCTTTCTCTCATTATCTCCACATCCAAACTTAAATTGTGGGGTTTTTAACAATCATTGCACAGATTTTAAGAAGAATGAGATTTTACCATGACATATCACCATCAACTCAACATCAGTTTCTCTCATGTCAACATCTGGCTATCTCCTTTTATCCTGAGTCAGCCAGAAAACTCAACCTGGTGAAAAGAGATGGTAAGAAATAAATCAGATCTTTAAGCAAAAAGCACTGCCATATTTAGAAAGAATTTGCCTAGCTCCTGGCATAAATACCAATGCTATTCTAAAATTTTCATATTTCTCATGGGAAATAATTCTAAAATTACCAAATTAAATTTAACCTCATTATTTTTTGCATTAAAAAATTCTCCCTCCCTTTCCCCTTTTCCCTTTCCCCTTTCCCCTTTCCCCTTTCTTTTTTCCCCTTTCCCCTATGTTTTTTCCTGTTTCTCTTTCCCCCACTTCTCCTCTCCATTGTTCCACACCGAGTTGATTCCATTTTTATACTCTTACCCTTATGCAAAGTTTACAGTGTTGTTCTGTGAGTAGCAGAGCTAATATGCTCACTTTTTATCTGGCATTTTGCTTTAGCTCTGTGCTATCCTTCCAGTGGGCTAGTTGTGCATCTGATCTAATAAGTGCTCCATACTATTGATTCCTTTCCTTTGTTGTCCTCATGCCCTGTTTGATATCATGGCTTCACAGGGAGAGCAGCTCTGCTTAAATCTTTGCATTTTTCTGTTGGTAATATTTTGTTAAATGTTATTAAATGATTTTTGGAATTGCTTTGACTTTGATGATATTCTGAGTATATCCCTCTCCTTGACATAGCTGTTTTTCATCAGGAAAGTTTGGTTTCTTTTTCACCTGCTTTTTCACCTAAACTCATCACAAGGATCTGCTTCACTGTTCATCTTTCTTCCTAATTTTTCCTTTTTCTACTTAGTACTGTCGTCAAACATTTTGTCTGCATTGTTGAGGTTTCTGCCAGTTGATGTCTGCCCTCACATGCTCAGTCTGTGGCCTGCAGCATTTGTCAGTGGGTATATTTTTGATTCTTTATTCCCTACCTTTAATTGTGTGACTGTGTGTTCACTTGGCAAGCTGAGAAGCTTTTGGACAAAGTCTGAGGAGAGGTTTTAGTCCTAGAGAATGCATCTCAGCAGCAGAAGAATGAATGAGCAGATTCTAAACTATTTTAAACAGATTAAGTGCTGTGAAATACAATGATGATGATGATGATGATGATGGTGATGATTGATGATAATGGTTGTGGCAGTGATAGGTAAAGAGATAGTAAAAAGTCAAGCAACACCGTAGTCTGAGAAACTAATTGTGATAAATATATATGTCTAAAGAACAAAAAAAAATATTTGATGGGGTTAAGAGGGTGGAGATATGCAGTGGAATAAACATGGAAGTAAAGTGTAATTTCTGCTACTATTGGTATCATCTCAGCTGCAACACCTGAGTTCGTCTTTTGTGGGTTACTTAGCAACAACTTGGCCTCTTCAGTACTAAGACACCCCAAACTTCCAATGTTGTCATGCATTTTCTGGTCAGATCAGATTCACTAGGCAAAATAATTTCAGATAGATACATTCTATTTGCTGCCCTGGAACAGATTCCACCATGAGTAGTATAAATTTCTGACCCCACCAGAACCTTGTATAAAACCCACAAGACTGTCAATTTATTCAATTCCACCATATGTTTAAAATATTTTCCCTTTATACCCCCTTCAAAAACGTGGAAACACTCTGCAGCCACCAGTTGATGTGGAAATAGATTTTTTTCCATAGAATTTATGCACACTAAAAAGTATTGTCTTGTTGGTTTGTCAGGAGCTGCTGGGTGACTACATGGGAGGTTGCTGTTGAGGTTTCAATTCGAAACAGGGCAGAAACACCGATTTCTGTTCTGGTTTAATTTTGTCAATTTCAAAGGTTCTAATCAAGAGCAAAGCAGGCTTAAGCTTAAAAGTAACAAGACTTTATTAACTAACACTAAAACAAAGAAAAACAACAAGAATGAGGATGGAACATAAAAAACACTCTTCCTCCCTCCCCACAACCCTTTTTTTCTCTTAACCAACAAGGTAAAGACAACAACACTCAGAAATCTCAGTCAGTTTTTCACCTCTACAAATAGTCTTTCTTTAGTTCATTTAGAGAGAAAAGTATTCTTTGTTAATGCCATGGAAAGCTTCTTAAAAGAAAAGAACTCTTGTGGCTTCGTTTTTCTCACAAACTGCAGGTGCCCAAGATCTGCCTTTGTGAAGTCTTTCTCATCTTTCACAGTTTTTCCTTACAACTGTGCTTTCAGTCCATATCTGTTATGGTGTCTGCCTCGGCTAGCCCTGACACCGCTGCAGCGAGGGCACGACTCAGTAGCAAGAAGAACTTTGTCGAACCGGTAGGTCTTGGCTTGTCTGCAGGTAAGTTAGCGGCGATGGCAGGACAGAAAGAGGGAGGCTCCGCTTCAGTTTAAACCATTGGTTTTATTTGTCCCACAGCGGGGACCCCCAGTCACGGATGGCAGCCCAGGTGAAACCTCGCTGCGCACCTGAGTACAGCAGCTGATAAAGGGGGGAGGAACTCGGGGCAGGGTCTGACTTGGGACCAATTAGGGATAGGCAGGGGACGGCTCTCTAACTTAATGACACGTAAGGGAACAAACCCAAATACAGTGTGGGGTGGGGGGAAGTGGGAATTCTGTCCAATCACTCTGTGATCCTGTCAGAACTTTTCAGACTGAAGGTGAGGTCTCAGAGTGACAGAGAGGGTCTGGGGGTTACATAACTCAAGATTGACAGACAACAGTAACCGGGGGAATGAATCAAATAGGGAAAGAACACAGGGGTACATAGAATGAACCATATAACAATACAAAAATTCCAAAAACTTAAAAAGCACACTGTTACACGTCAGCTTATTGGGGTGCATTTTTAAGGATGAGCTGTTCCATCATCCTTTCACTAATCTCTAGAACAGAGGTCTGTCCCTTTTATCCCCAGGGGCTGAGGTTTCTCATCAAACTTCTAACACTGGTGCCTCTGCTCATGATTGTGGATAGAACGCTACCACCCCCCAAAGCATTCCATGAACTTACTGGGGAAAATCCAAAGTCTGATATAGCAAGTATATCTGTACCAGTTTCACAAAAGAATTTTACAGCCTAAGCTTAAGACAAACTTTTCAAAATCCCTTCAATCTAAAATCTAACTCTTTTCTTACCGACTTCATTTTCATGTAGTTGTTCTTACAAAGTTTCACCTCCCTTTTTTTTTCTTCACCTAAGAGAGAATTAGTGCTCTTCAAGTGCAACGTTTTGTAACACTGAAAATAAAAAAGTCAGTTTCGTCTAAGTCTTGTATCAGAAATAAGCTCTCTCTCTTTGTGTCTTTCTGCTGGCCACTGTGGTGGTGTCAGTGTGATCTCTGCCTCGCCAGCCCTGGCACCACGGCAGCGAGGGCACAGCTCAGTAGCGGAACGAACTTTGTCGAACCTTTGGGTCTTGGCTCGTCTGCGGGCAGCGAGCGACGATGGCAGGAACAGAAAGAGGGAGGCTTCGCTTGAGCTTAAACCACTGACTTTATTTGTCCCACTGTGGGGACACCTCAGACACAGGTGGCAGCTCAGGCAAAGCCCCGCGCACACCTGAGTACAGCAGCTGATAAAGGGGGGAGGAACTGGGGTAGGGTCTAACGTGGGATAATTAGGGATAGGAGGGGGACGGCTCTCTAACTTAGTGACATGTAGGGGAACAAACCAGGATACAGTGGTGGTGGGGAAACAGGAATTCTGTCCAATCACTCTCTGATCCTGTTAGAACCTTCCAGACTGAAGGTGAGGTCTCAGAGTGGCAGACAGGGTCTGGGAGTTACATAACTTAAGATTGACAGACAACAGTAACAGAGGTGATGAACCAAATAGGGAAAGAACATAGGGGTACATAGAACGAACCATAAAACAATATAATAATTCCAAGAACTTAAAAAACACACTGCCACATGCCATGTGCTCTTTTGCCGACTCCATGTGAGCTGTGCCGGCTGCTCTCAGTCTGGAATGGGGCTCAGGGCTGCTCCTGGCTTCGGGGCCGCCTTTAGCACGAACCACGGGGGGCACTGGTGCTGGTGCCCATGCTCAGCTCCTTTGGTGCCCATACAGGTGCTGTCCCCATGCTCAGCTCCTTTGGTGTCCATACAGGTGCTGTCCCCATGCTCAGCTCCTTTGGTGCCCATCCAGGTGCTGTCCCCATGCTCAGCTCCTTTGGTGCCCATACAGGTGCTGTCCTCATGCACAGCTCCTTTGGTGCCCATACAGGTGCTGTCCCCATGCTCAGCTCCTCTGGTGCCCATACAGGTGCTGTCCCCATGCTCAGCTCCTTTGGTGCCCGTACAGGTGCTGTCCCCATGCTCAGCTCCTTTGGTGTCCATACAGGTGCTGTCCCCATGCTCAGCTCCTTTGGTGCCCATACAGGTGCTGTCCCCATGCTCAGCTCCTCTGGTGCCCATACAGGTGCTGGTGCCCATGCTCAGCTCCTTTGGTGCCCATACAGGTGCTGTCCCCATGCTCAGCTCCTTTGGTGTCCATACAGGTGCTGTCCCCATGCTCAGCTCCTTTGGTGCCCGTACAGGTGCTGTCCCCATGCTCAGCTCCTTTGGTGCCCATCCAGGTGCTGTCCCCATGCTCAGCTCCTTTGGTGTCCATACAGGTGCTGTCCCCATGCTCAGCTCCTTTGGTGCCCATCCAGGTGCTGTCCCCATGCTCAGCTCCTTTGGTGCCCATCCAGGTGCTGTCCCCATGCTCAGCTCCTTTGGTGCCCATACAGGTGCTGTCCTCATGCACAGCTCCTTTGGTGCCCATACAGGTGCTGTCCCCATGCTCAGCTCCTCTGGTGCCCATACAGGTGCTGTCCCCATGCTCAGCTCCTTTGGTGCCCGTACAGGTGCTGTCCCCATGCTCAGCTCCTTTGGTGTCCATACAGGTGCTGTCCCCATGCTCAGCTCCTTTGGTGCCCATACAGGTGCTGTCCCCATGCTCAGCTCCTCTGGTGCCCATACAGGTGCTGGTGCCCATGCTCAGCTCCTTTGGTGCCCATACAGGTGCTGTCCCCATGCTCAGCTCCTTTGGTGTCCATACAGGTGCTGTCCCCATGCTCAGCTCCTTTGGTGCCCATCCAGGTGCTGTCCCCATGCTCAGCTCCTTTGGTGCCCATCCAGGTGCTGTCCCCATGCTCAGCTCCTTTGGTGCCCATCCAGGTGCTGTCCCCATGCTCAGCTCCTTTGGTGCCCATCCAGGTGCTGTCCCCATGCTCAGCTCCTTTGGTGCCCATCCAGGTGCTGTCCCCATGCTCAGCTCCTTTGGTGCCCATCCAGGTGCTGTCCCCATGCTCAGCTCCTTTGGTGCCCATCCAGGTGCTGTCCCCATGCTCAGCTCCTTTGGTGCCCATCCAGGTGCTGTCCCCATGCTCAGCTCCTTTGGTGCCCATCCAGGTGCTGTCCCCATGCTCAGCTCCTTTGGTGCCCATCCAGGTGCTGTCCCCATGCTCAGCTCCTTTGGTGCCCATACAGGTGCTGTCCCCATGCTCAGCTCCTTTGGTGCCCATCCAGGTGCTGTCCCCATGCTCAGCCGCTCCTGATGCCGACACAGCCTAGGCCAGCGTGGTTTGGTGTTTCACTGGCACAAAAGCTCCGCAGGCTCTGCCGGCTCCTTTGCCCCTCCCGGCCGGGCCCGGTGGGTTCCTCGGGGAGGGCTCGGCAGCCGCTCCCGCCCCTCCAGGAGCGGAGAATCCCGGCCGGGCCGAGCGGTTCCAGCCCGGTTCCGCCCCCGGGCCGAGCGGGCCCGGCCGCCCCCGGCCGCCGCCGCCTCGCACAGCCCGGGCAGCGCCGGCAGGGCAGAGGGGTGTGCTGGGACAGCCGGGAGGAGAGAGAGACCGGCCCGGGCTTCGTTCAGAGGGAATAAGAACTAGAAAATGTTTTCCCATTGGTCCAATAAAATGCCAATCTCAAACCCAGCCAGCTCACTTCCCTGGGCTGGTCAAACTAGGACAGTTGTAAGTTTTAACTGCTGTTGCACTTCACAGAACCACTGCATTTTTTCTCATGGGTTGCACCTATTAGCCATTAGCCATTCAGTCTTCCAGTGATTTTCTCTCAAGATATCAGAAAAATCCATTTTATCCAGATGCTAAACCCCACAGCCCCTACTTTTTAAAACAGAATAATCACAGTACCTGTGATTTTTCAGCTTCCTTTTACTGCCTGTAATTAAATCAGCTTTCAGTAATCCCTTTTGTTTCACAATTCTGGCGAAGGCCTTAATCTCCTATCTCACTTTTTCATGCCCTTTGGAGGAAAAAAATATGCTAATAACCCTATTTAGGGTTAGGTAGAGTGGAACCCAAACTATTGCAAACCTCACTGACCATCTATCTCAAAACTTAGAGAACAAAATAGGATTCACGGCTTCAGAAAGAGATGCTAAAAATGTCATCAATAGTCCATGAAAGTACATATTTTCGCAAGTTACTGTCCTTTATTTGAAAGAGGTATTTAAAGCATTAGATTACATACATACAGAACTGCATTGTAGGAACAAATACATAATACTGTTGGGTTTTCTTTAATCTGCATAGCAAAATAAAAAGAAAACTATCCAATAGAAATAAAACAGTTATTGATGCACCCTTTCATGATGGTGTTGGCAATTAGTGCACTTACAAGTAATCTTAGTGCTCAGCATGTTCTGTGGATAAACACGATGCAACCACAGACATTGCCTGCAGATCAGGTGAGATGACAAGGTTTCTTAGGGGAAAAAATACTCAGGGAGCAGCATGGAAGTGAAAATTCAGCACGAAAATGCTCAACAGTTCTCTCGAGAACACACCCCTTTTACATTCATGCCTCTTCAAGACAAGGTGAACACTGCCTGTGCTCTGGAATCTTGACAGCTAACTGAGACACAGCAGCTAACGAGGCACAACAGCAAGGGTACAAATTGTTCAGAAGAAGTAGGCCAAGAATTCAACTAAGTATGAGTGTTCTATGATGTATATGAGTCTAAATCACCTGTACAGGGCAAGTAAATGAAACAATATGCCACCCCACTCAATCTGAGTCGAAATTGTTACACAGCTGATAGGTCAAAAAGGCAAGAACCAGACAATATTTCTTGAAAATTAAGGGGAAATTTGTAAGAAATTAGAAAACAGAAATTTGCATTGTTGCAAATGTAACTTCAGACATCAGAATATAATGGCACTATTAATAAGATTAAGGTGGAAAGTATGCCTTCAAGAATATGATTGGAGGGTGATTTATTTTATTTCACCTTTTTAGGAAATTCTATTTATTCATTGGGTTTGTTTTTGTATATTTAATTATTGGATAAGTAGAGAATGTTTGGGGACTTTTTTTTTCATTTGGTTTTCTCTTGGGCTGCTGCTTGAGGATGTTTCAACATAAAGGATGGATGGATTTTGCCTTACAGGCCAGGAGGAAATTGATGTTGGTTAGCTAAATCACTCTGTAGTAGTTGTAAGTGTGCAACATCACTCTGCAGCCATTCAATTTTAGATTTCTAGACATAAAGTTATGGTATGAATGTTTGGTACAAAGTTGCTATCACAAAGACAGCATTATAACTAAAGTCAGATACTATAATTCCTCTCATCTTTAACTGGCAGGGTTCACTCTTTTCTTTATAAATACTACACTTTTTACTTTTGGTAGAAGTAACAAGATGTTTAATCTTCCTCAATACGTAAAACTGATGTGAGTTCAAATGTTGCATCACTGCAACTGAGAAAAACTGCAGCTTCAATAACAGAGCAATCTGCCTTTGCATGTTTTTTTTCCTTAAATTGTTTTTTTTTAAGTTTTTGTTTTAATCTTTTTTAAAGCTGGTGCTAACAGGTCTTCCAAAAATGAGTTAACTGAATAAATGCTACTTTAAATATATGCCCAAATATGCAAAATGTTTCAGCTTCTTAATAGCTATTATTTTAGAACACTACAGAGAAGGTTCTCAATGTAAAAAAAAAAAAAAAAAAAAAAAAAATCATAACTTTGTATATCACATTGGAAAGATGAAATTGATTTTATTATGACAGAATGACCCAGTAGGCATGCAGTATGCTAGCTAGCTAGTAATCCAAAAAGAAACTGAATATTTGTACATACTTTATTAAGCAATTATCATTGCAATTTATTTTATTTTTTTAAAGGAGAAAGGAATTTTAAGGAGCAATGATTATTTAGAATGTACATTATTATGTCATGTGAAATAGATGGTTCTAGCAATGTGTTAGGTTACTATGTTTTTAAATCAATAGCATTTATTAATTGTCTAATTATATTTGCTCAGCCTTTTAGTCTGCAGTTAATTATTTAAGGCATGGAAAATGTCAAGCCTCATAAACTATTTTTCAAGTGATATTTGTAACAAGTATAATAATCAACCTTCTATTTTTTTTCCTTTTTCTTTCTCTTTCTTTTAGTTGAAATAGCATTCTATAATACAGACAGAAATAGAGTTGCAAGACAAAAGACATTTTGAAACAAGAAAAAAATTTACACCTCTCATATTTGATGTTTAATCATTTCTCAGTTGCAATTTGACAGAGAGTAATTCGAGTCTCCAAAATTATTGTTGTCATATTCACAGCAGAGGATCAGTTTGGATTCTTTCTTTCACTGTTGCTCTGAATTTTGAAAATTTGATCTTTTTGATCAAAACTCATTTTTCACAGTTATGGATGTCGTGGCTTTAATTCGAAACCGGGCAGAAACACTAATTTTTGGTTTGGTTTGAGTTTGTTAATTTGAAAGTTTTTAATCAAGAGCAAATTAGGTTTAAGCTTAAAAGTAATAAGACTTTATTAACTAATACTAAAAGAAAGAAAAACAACAAAAATGAGGATGAAATATTTAAAACACTCTTCTTCCTTCTTTAACTCTTTTTCTCTCAGCCAACAATCTAAAGAAAACAACACTCAGAAAACTTAATCAGTTTTTTACTTCTAAAACAGTTTTTTTTTAGTTTACTTAGGGAGGGAAGTACTTCTTGTTTGTTATGGAAATTTCCCACAAGAAAATAGTTCTCTTGTGCTTGTGATTCTAATCTTCATGGGGATCCTTTGTGTTCATGAAACTCTTTCCATATTCACAGTTGAATATGTATGGGGTCTTATTTTAAAGATAACTCTTCAAAACAAAGTTTCTCTTTATTTATCTTTGGGACTACTTTCACTTCTAAGGAACAGAGATTCATTTTTTCTTTGAGGACAAAGAGTCTTTATTACTTTATTTCTCTGTTCGACTTCTCATGAAATTAACAGTGCCCTCAACATTTCATTCCTTTGCTCAGGTCTACAATTTGAACTCTTATTTCTTTTATACTTCTTTATAGTTTAAAGGAAATGTTTCAATATGTTATATTTTTGCTATTTTGCTATTATAGCTCAAAAGACTCTATTACAGTTCAAAAGCAACTTCTTACACTTTTTCTACTTAGACTTTCACTCTTTTTTGACTGACTTTGATACTTCATGTGGTCTTTACACATCTGCATTCTAGTTTTCTCTCACTGGAGAGAGGATGGAGGGTTTTTCCAGGTCCCATCTGTGCACTGATGCCCTGAAAGAGTTAACAAGAGACAGTGTCCGACCTGTCCAGCTGTGCTGGAGCTGTGCCAGGATCTCGGCCAGGCCGGGCAGTCCATGGTGTCAGATTTCAAAGCCGAGCTGAGGGGGAGCAAGTCTCAGAGAGTCCAGGTCCAAAAGGCAGCCACTCGCTGGTCTCCTGCAGCTAGGTGGGAGAGTTAGACAGATCCCAAAATTCCTTTTCCACCCCTCGGTCTCATCAGGTGTTCCAGGCTGCCTCATCGTGCCTCCCCCCCTCTCTCCCAGGTGCACAGAGGCAGGTTCAGCTTGGCCAGCAGCAGAGCAGACTCTGTGCTGGCAGATGTTCCCAAATCAGCTGAGCCTGCCTGGCCTTCCCCTTCACACCCCCCACTCAGCCCAGGGCCGAGAACATGTGTGCTCTCTGACAGCTGGAAGGAAAAGAGAGCATTCCAGCTTCCTTTCAGAGGTAATGAGAACTAGAAAATGCTTCCCTTTTAGTTTAATAAAATGCCAGTCTTAAAACCAGTCAGCTCACTTCCGTGGGCTGGTCAAACTACAACAATGGCGAAGAGAATGAATCAATGTAGTTTCATTTTCTTTATTTTTTTAATTGCAAACAATATTTTTATTATCTTTTTAGAATTATCTGAAAAGTTTGCTGAAAAGTGATACCCTTTACTCATTCCTTTTCTTCCTGCCTATTTTTTTAACCAGGTTTCCACAAGCTGATAATAGATCTATGCAGGAAATGCAGTAACTATTTCACTAATTCTGTAATTAGAAAATGCCAAAAAATTATTATCTTCCTTTTCTGGAGAAAAGTAATTTTTAGAGCTAAACATAAATTTGAGTTTCTTTCGTAATGATTCTTGTATTTGCTTCTTGACAACCTGTTTCTAATTTTGCTGGCAACATTATCAACGCTAGTTCTGATTGATGATCATGCTTTGGGAAGACATTTACAATTTATGTAATGTCCCATAAGAGAGTACCTCACTGCCAGCACAAAATTGCTGTAATTTAAGACATATCACTTTCAAGTACTATATAAGGGTTAAGTACATATAATAAATACTTTGATGCCTCCTTAGTCACACTATTATAAATGCTTTAAACTGTATTAATTTGACATTTACATTAAACATGAAAAAGCATGAATCCAGATTGGTATATGACTATGACTATGCTTAAAAGAAAGATTATTCTTTACACTTACAAAAAGTAGTTGTGACTTCTTAATGTCACTAACGGCATCTGAAAAGATTTGAGGTCAAGTAAGTCCAGCTTCTGTGAAAAGCTGGGAATTCAACTGAAGCCATCAACAGAGTATAAAAAAGGAGAAAAAAAGTAGTGGGGTAAAATGTAGTCTTTTATGTAAGCAAAATAAAGTTCTGAACCAGCAGTATTTGATAAATCACTTGCGTGTGCTCAGTAAAGATGACAATCCTTTTTTATGACGTTGATGTAGAGCAAAATAGTATATGAAGGAAAAGAAAATGCATTGGAGTATAATGTGGAGGTATAAGATGCAATTTTAGGAGATAGAAAATAAAGAAAAAGAACCATTCTGCCTATGAACAATGAAAAAAAACCTCTTGATGTCGTAGCATTAAAGTTGTTTGTCATTTTTGAGTAATATACAAAAGCAAGTGACCAGTGACACAGTCAACAAAACAAAAGGAAAAGTCAGACTGGTTGGGTACCCACTGTGGTTTAACACCTGCTGCCAACCATCACACCTCCAGGATGGGGGAGAGACCCAGAATGGTGAAAGTGAGGAAACCTGAGGATTGAGGTAAAGGCAGTTCAATAGGGAAAACAAAAGCTGAGCACACAAGCAAAGCAAAACAAGGGGCTCATTCACCTCTTCCCAAGTGCAGGCAGGTATTCAGCCATTGCCAGGAGACCAGAGTCCCACCATGGTAAGGGGGACTTGGGAAGAAGAACACCACACTCTGAATGGTTCCCCTCCCTCCTTCTTCCCTCTACATCCTGAGCATGGCATCACATGATCTGGGATATCCCAGCCTTTTGTGCACCTCCAGCCTCCTCATTTGGTGTGGCACAAGGAGCAGAAGAGTCCTTGCTTCTGTCTAAGTAGTGCCCAGCAAGAACAAAACTATACCTGCTATCAACACTGTTTTCAGAAAAAATCCAAACCACCACCCCACACTGGACCCTGTGAAAAATCCACTACTCCAGTCATAATCAGCACAGTATCTAAGTGGCCCACACAAATTACATGAAGATCATCATGGCTTGTAAAAGTGGCTTAGACATGCCAGATGATTCATACTGGAAAGAATACTTTACTGTAAACTGTCAGTTAACATTAACTGGAGAAATACAAGAGTCTTCAGCATAATTCTAGAAGTTGGTTTAAAATTACTCTGTATATCTAGAAGAAAATATGACAGCGCTGTCATAATAGAAAAGACAGATGTGGAAGAAAATATAAACTAATAGTAATAATAGTACAAGTGTTTTCATTATGAGACATCTGCATCTGAAATAGATTGCTTGGTTCTCATTCTATTTATGGAAAAGTGGTAGGTGAAATTAAAATATTTTAGGATAGTGTGACATAAATAAAGACACAGAGGACCTCCAGAAAATGAGAAGATTGATGTTTTTACCACAGAGAGGAGCTCATGCAGGTTATGTTTGTATTAGCCGTTCACTAAAATCTGTTCCTCCCGATTCAACAGAAGCCGATCAATAGGTAAAATAGACAGGTTCTATTGTTCCTCATATTTCTGTTGTATGTGATTTGTGGAGTTCACATTAGATAAAGCTGGATACTTGGGTCAAATATGCCTATATATATAGGGTCTCAAGTTCTCTGATGGAAACTTATTCAGTAAACTTTTGTCTCCTTGACTACACAGACTTCCACATATCTGCTTAGAAATCACAGTGTCATTTCACCTATTTCATGTGGATGACTAGCACATTATTGCATTTGTGTGTTCCTACCACCTTTACCTTTATAATCCGTATAAGAATAAAACATCTTTTATGTTCATGATGTTGCTGTTGCTAACCCATATTTCAAAATTGCATTGTGTGGTGGCTGCTGCCCAATCCAACTACCCTTTTTGGTTTTGCAATGTCCACAGAAAAGTGTCAGAGTGGACTCTTCATCCTTTGACTGCAGCAACTAATGCAGATCTGGATTGCTAGTTCTATTAAGCTTCCAGTCTGAAAAGTAAACCAGTATTAGCTAGTTCTTCCTTTCTAGTGATTTAATTGAAGGACTGTCCCACTTTGTGCAGAAGTATTTGGTGGTGAGGAACAGCTTAGGTGCCCTGCCAAGAGCTGATCTTTGGCATCCTCCCTTCCAATTTTCAGTACATTTACCTCTGAAGCGAGAGTGGGAGAGAGCTCCTCTTCAGGTGAATTTTGCAGCCCATGACTTCTCACTAAATGGCAAGCTAGATCCGAATGGACAAATCTATCTTAGTTCAAGTGATGACCAAGGTCTCTGAGATGGAAGAGCAGCTCTAGGCTTATGAGCAGAACTCTAGAAGATGTGGAGTACAGTGCTTGCCCCGTTTGTGACACACAAGGACCACTTCAGGCGGCCAGGTAGCTCAAGAGCCTTGTTACAGGCATGTGAACAATCTGTGTCATGGTAGCCTGTGTGACCATGACCCAGTTCACAACTTGATGCCCCTTCTGAACAGGACAGAATATTTGGGTCTCATGGTGAGATTCCTGTTTAGCTTATTCACAAGGGAATATGTATGTGCAAAAGCGAAAAGCTGCTCTGCAAACACAGTCTGCAAATCAAATGCAGAAAATGGGCATAAGGGCAGGATTCTCTTCAAAACCATACTACTGCCTCATTTTAAATTGTTAATGTAGAGATGTCTATAAAGCTATAGAGATTCAGAAGTTACAGGTAAATCTTAATCTACTTCCTTTAACCTTTTTCATTATGCAATAAAAAAAAAGAAATTTAGTGTAAAGGGAAATTGATACATTAAAAACTCATTGTCTTGAGATATAATTGAGGCCAAGAGCTTAGCAAGATTTAGTGAAGGATTAGACACACATGTGGATAATAACACTCACTGCTATTTCACATATATTAATTTTCTTTTTTTAGCCAGGATTTACACTTTAAAAAATTTATTAATTGATAGGGATTATGAAACTTCACATCTAGCAAGATTATTTCATTACTAGGCACTACAGAGTTTATTTTTTCTCATTCCTTTTATGACTGATAGACAGAATTTGGTGTTTGACTGGTTTTGCATGTAGTGTGACGATATATATCTATATATATATATATAGATATATATATATATATATTCTAATATGCACTTTACTGTGCCCAGGTAACTGTGTAAAGTTTTTTCAATACTATCAATACTGAAAATTTTGTTTACAAACTGAAACAAAGTTTTGAGACATACAGATTAAGATGTGAACCTTGCTCTCAATATTCTGAAAAAGCTTTTATATTATTCCTCTTTATTCTTCACCAGGTCACTAACATATAAATTACTCCTGTGGACAAAGCAAAAAAGGATGAAAATGCTGCAGTTTCTAAAACTGCAGAGATGGCATTAGCAGGTCATAAGTTTCTACCAAATGCTTTGCTGCAGCTTTAAAAATATTTTTTTTTTGTCAGATCTCTCTTGATTTTGGTGTGTATAGTTCTCTACCCCAAGAATTCTAGATACTTTTAAGCCAGCTCCCTGTAAGCTATACCACTGGTAGTTTTATTTCCATAGATTGGTTTAATCTATGTAAAAAATTTTGAAATTTAAAATTTGGAAATTTAAATTGTAATGAAATGGGCTCGAAGAACAGCAAATTAATGTAGTCAAATGGGTTTAAGTTGGTCAGAATTTGGGATTTTTTCTTTAAAATGATTGATCAGGCATATTCTAATTAATTCAATGATATTCTAAAAGTGTGAAGTCTCTTGTGTATACCCTTTTATTCCTGAATGAAAGAGCATAACAGTATTGGAACAATGTTTCATCATGACCTATCAAAGGAGTGAGGTATAAACAAAGGTTAGAAGGGAAGAACTTGATACTCACTAAAAATTAAAGAGCATGGGGAGAGAAACTCAGTCTCTTTTCTCCTTCTTTTGAGTGGATATGAAAAAATCAACTAAGATTTTTTTCTTTTCCTTTTTTCCCTGAGTGGGAAAAAAACCCCAAACATCCAGTGGTGTATTTAAGGTGGCAATCTGAAGTGATTTTTTTCTCTTATTTTTCATCATGAATGTTCTAGTTTTGCCAAAGTCTGCTTCAGGATATTGACTGTCTGGAGAGTGGGAACATGTTTTATGAAAGACAAGTTTTGTAGGTTGAAGCATGGAGACAATTTCAAGGATTTATGCACTCTCTAACATAACGCTATACTTCTTGGTGAATCTTGATTTCTGAGCATTTGGGAATAAAAACAATAAAGAGATGTCTGATGAATTTGTTGTTATACTTCTATTTGATGAGTCACTCTGTCTTCTTTACATTACATCATCACTGCAAAGCATTTTCATTCATTGAAAGTGGATACTTTTGTGCAAATGAATATACATTATGGGAAAGGACAATGCACAGATGAAAATTCTGCTGTTAAATTTTTCTATTAACCCAGGAATGTGAGAAGTTGGTTGCACAAAATGTCAGAAAACAAAACCTTATTATGTGATGAAAAACTGGAACACACAATGAACCTACTCATACTATACAATTATCTACAAATATATCAGCAACTTATAATAGTATTTGCATGTGAATATGCTTAGGAAGTACCCTAATTTAAAAATGTGTGATATCAAATATAGTCTGAAAGATTAAAATTCTTAATTTTGGCATAAGAAATAGGGAGACCAGATAAGTTTTGGGGTTTAGTTGTTTGTAGTTTTTAAAATAAATGTTCAGGTTTTATTATACAAACCTAAGTAATCATTCACAGTTATGTTAAAAGTCACATCTGTCTGTAATCTGTCAAGATGTTTTTGCCTATCATCTTAAAACTGTAATATTAAGGATCTCTAAATAAGATATTTAAATTTTCAGGTTAGATTAACAAATTGTGATCATTGACTCTGGAACCCAATTCTTGATTAATCCTGAATGGGAACTCATTTAATCCAGCTATTTAAAGGTTGTCCATCTGGTCTAAGTTTTTTAATCAGTGGAAAGAATTCTTACCTCAAAGGCTGATTATTTCCCTCCTTCCTTTCATTTAAACGAAATACTGACTGGGTTTCCTAGGTACTCTTTTAATCTTAAAGAACTTGCCTAGCATCACCCAATAAACTAATGACAAAATAAGGATTTAAAGAGATTTCCAAAGATTTAGATTCTTATACGTTTAATGGGAACTTTTTTCTTTTCTTTTCTTTTCTTTTTTTTAATGCTGTATATTTACATACTTAGATACACATATATCTTTCTGAAGCTGATCTTAATTTAGAAAGGATTTGTCACCTTTTCTTCCTTCATCCAGTACATTTTTTTTGCCATGCATACAAAGTAATTTAAAGTTGCTAGGTTTTGCTTGAGGTTTATATTTGGGGCTTTTCTTTTGTGTTGTTTGCTTGTTTTGATGTTGCCTTTGTTTGTTTGATATTTTAAATATACAAATGGCACATATTCAAACTGGTCTGGTGCAGGACTAGCTACTATATTATCTCGATATATCTGAATGTCCTCAAGACTTCATCATTAAGAAAAAAATTCTTAATTAAAACCTATGTTTCTGGTATTTGTCCAACTTGAACTTGTGGGCCACCACTTATCCATCTTTCATGAACCAAAGAAAAAATCAAGATTTTTGTCATAAAATTTCATTTAGTAAGAAAAAACATATCTGAATTAGAAAATATGCATAGTCATAGGTTCTTCTTCCATAATGATTTCTCAAAAATGAATGAAACATATGCAATGAGATTTCCTGAAATAGTTCAATATTTTGTTACCAGTTGTTTGGACTTGTACTTTAATTGCTCTTTTGCTACAGTACTTTTAAGATAATACTTTTCCTTGATACAGGGAAGCATTGAATCTTTTGGACTACTCCCATTGTTTATTTACATACAAAACCATCAGTATATCTAATGTTTTATAAAAGATGTATAAAATCTAAATCATTTCCCCTGATGGTGCACAATCTATGGGAGATCGTCATGCTGTCTGTACTGTAAACTACTATTGATTTTCATGAGAATCATTACGTGCTTTTGAAAAAATCATCCAATAGCTGCAGTTTTGAGGTACTGGATATTTAGTTGACTGAAAGAAAAGTTTTATATCTATTGTGCTTGTATCATTAATTTTATACTATCTTATTTTCATTTATCTACTCCTCTTTCTGCAGGAACTATCATAATGATTAAATGTCCTGAGTAAAACATGTCAGCTCTTATAGGTAAAGAATTTGTGGTGAGGGAAATAAAATTACAGTGTGTAAGAAAATAACATAAATTATGTCAATGGACTTAATTAATCAGAAACTTTATTGAGTATTTGGTGTTGCCTCTTCTTAATCAAGACACTACTTTGCAAACAGTTTCCACCATCATCATTGTCAAAAGGTACTAGAATTTATTGTTATTATTATTTCTGTCTTATGATCACTGCAAAAAAAATGGAATAGATGCAATTGTCCCTCTGATGTAATTTCAGCCTACACTTGGGTAATAAAAACACAGAAACTGCTAAACAGCATAGCAATAATTGAATCCATCAACAAAAATAACAACTCTGTTACCTAGAGTTTAGTTTGGTCAAAAAAGCACAAAATGAGATGAAAAAAATGTTTGCTCTACCAATCTATGATTCTTTAATTGCTTGTTCCTATTTCAAAAAACCTCTCAGGACCTAACTGCAAAACTGGGACTTAGACTGCTTAAATGTTTTGGGAAATTGCCTTCTATCATTCAGGGCTCCTTTATAGTTCTTTTTATAGTATAATCCATATTTAATTGCAGCACTAAATTTGATGTAGGTCCGTTGGAAGAAGTGTACAGCACAAAGAAACAAAGAAAGTCAGTGAGGCAAAATAAATCAGTGTAAAGAGGGAAAAGCTCAGAGGTGTCAGAATGTGGTCATTATATGACTTCTAACTGAGAGCTTACTGAAGATAGAGGCCAACTGTAAATATAATCAACATTATTAATGAGATGACAGTGATAATAATAACAGTAGCAACAAAAAGGATTATCCCCGAATGCATAACTACATTTTTTATTTATATTTTATTTTATACATTTAAAGGAAATAGAATATGTGGCTATATGAAAAATACTTTGGAAGCATATTACTGAAAAATAACCTTTAGTTGTAAAGAAACCCTTATTTCCTGAAGAATTGCATAATCATTAGCATCTATTTTATGCTGAAACATGAAAATTCTATGGTAACTGTTTATTTCTGCAGTTGCATTTAGAAAAAAAGAAGATATCGGAAAACTTTTCAAAATGCATTTGAAAACATGCCTTTGATATGTTCATGTAGGTCTGCATGCATTGAATATACAGAACTTCTTGGTTTACTCTGGTGTAATGTTGTGACTTACAGTTGCTAGGGAATAGAAAGCTCAAAATCAAAACAAGATTGGCACAGGCAGTTTTGCAAACGCCTTATTCAGATCTTAGTTTATGATTTGTCTCTCTTTAATGATTGACAAAGGCTTCTTTCAAATGTGGAATGTACTAGCTGTCACATGTACAAACCATTTATTATAGGAAGCATAAAATAATGTATCCTTGTATTTTAATTGTTTAGTCAATGCTACTTGATGTTGGTTTGTTTTCCCCTGATTTAGTGGTCAAAGAAGAGGAACATATCAAATTGTGCCACAGAGAATCACACAAAGAATAGCTGTCTCATGTCTGCTTGATGAGACTCCATCATGATGATATCAAGTCAAGATATGGATTAGAATAAAATCAAAAACTTAACATGTTGCAGAATATCCAACAAGTAAAAAACCTCTTGGGTTCTGTTAATTATAGTTGAAATATACATACCTGAATTTTAATATGGCTGCACTTTTCTACATGACTCTTGATTTGCTGCTGGAAAAGGGTCATGTAAACTGAAAACAGTTTCAAAGCTGGGAAACCTAATCATCCAATGTGGTCTACTTAGTGCAGGATCTAACAAAAAAAATCTGTAAAGGAAGGAAGTGTAGTAGTTTAATCTGGAGAAGAGGAAATCCAACATGGATATGATAAAAACAGGTGTAAAGAAAAAGAAAGAACCTACGATCTGTGAGCCCTTCTGAACAGACAAGCAGTAGCAAGCATATTTAAGCCAAGAAAGATTTTGAATATAACATAACAAAATGTTTTTAAGAGTAAGAAGTTAAGCACTTTAATATACTGGCCAAGGCAGTCCACAGAATTTCTTTCAGAAGCTCCAAACAGTCAATTAGTGAAGTGCCAGATTTGCCCATATGTCTCAATGATTCCTTGGTACAGTTCTATAACACAAATTTTGATTTCTATATCATTATATTATGATTATAGGCTTGAGATATTTCACTATAGAGGGGTGTTGATATCAAATATGTAGTTTCTAACCATCTGCGATGTTGGTGACTGTTACTTGTGACCAGTTTTGGCAAAAGCAGAAACGATTGGCTGTCATAAATGTAGCACAATGACACATTTTATTCTGCCCTAAATTTGTCTTAGAATTCCATTTATCTGACATCCTTCTGTTTACATAGGCTCAGTAGATACTAGCTCTTTGGAATAAAATTGTACATGGTTTCTATGACTAGTAAAGTGTGTGAATAAACAGCAGTACAAGTTGCACCGAAATTCTGATCAAATTCAGCAGATTGTTGGAACTGATCTTTTTTCCCTTGCAAAAATAAATAATTCCACTAGATCAGAATCAGACTGGCAAGTCCTCAAGGTCAAAGTATATATCTGGTATGTTTCTTTGACAGATAAAATATCTCAGGGCAAGAGAATCATAGAATCATAGAATCATAGAATCATAGAATATGGGGGTGGGAAGGGACCCAAGGGTTCATTGAGTCCAAATCCTGGCCCTGCACAGGACATCCCAAGAGTCACACCCTGCACCCGAGAGTGTCATCCAAACACCCCTTGAACTCAGACTGTTCCAGTGCCTGATCTTCATTTGGGTGAAAAAACTTTTCCTGATATCTAACCTAAACAAGCCCTGACACAACTGTAGGCCATTTGCTTGAGTCCTGTCACTGGTCGTGAGAGTGATGAGATCGGTACGTGCCCTGCTGCTTCTCTGCATGAGGATGTGAAAGACCCCAGTGGGGTCTCCCCTCAGCCTCCTCTTCTCCAGGCTGAACAAGCCAAGTGACCTCAGCTGCTCCTCATAAGGAGGACGCAGCTGGCCCTCCTGGCTGCCAGGGCACTGCTGACTCACATTTAGCTTGCCATTGACCAGAATCCCTTGGTGCCTTTCCACTTTCCAGCCTCTCGTTTCCCATCCTCATACACACATTCAGGGTTGCCCCATCCTAGGTACAAAATTCAGCACTTTCTCGTGTTAAACTTCACATGGCTGGTGATTGCCCATCTCTCTAAATTGTCAAGGTCTCTCTGCAGGGTCTCTCTGCCATAAAGGGTAGCTCCTCCCAGTTTAGTGTGGTTGGCAAATTTAACATTCATTCAAGTCATGTTTCCAGGTCATTAATGAAGTTATTGAAGAAAAATGGGCCAGGGATGGAGCTCTGCTGAGCCCCACAAGTGCCCAGGCACCATCCTGATGTCATTCACTGTCACTCCCTGTGCCTGATCCATGAGCCAGCTGTTCAGCCATCACATACCAGCGGTATCCAGCTGTGTGCTGGGTGTTTCGTCAAGAAGGATCCTGTGAGAGACACTACCAACAGCTTTCCTGAAATACAAAAAGATCACATCTTCTGGCCTTCCGAGATCACCTAGGCGGATTACCCTGCTGGAGAAGGAAATGAAGTTCAAAAGCAGGTCTCCCCTCTCATGAAGTTGTGCTGGTTGTAAACAGTGACTGATTTTTTTCTTTTTTAACATTATTTATCAGGGATAAACCAGCATGAAATGAATAAAAGACAATTAATGAAATGCTTATTTCTTGAGGAGGTGAATTACTTTTGTGTTCTTTTTTGTATTTAGTGAAAAATTCTTCCAATGTAACACTTCAATTCTAAATAATTCTGCTATTATAAATACAATTGTCTTATTAATTTTTATTAATTTTTAAGCCTTTTTACAGGACACATTCAGCTTTGAAAGAGGAACTAACTGTAGGTGAGTTTGGGATGCCAGCACTCATGTGAACAATCTGTCAATATTCCGAGTGAATTTTACTCAGTTGCCAGAACAACACTGTCTCCTGTGGCATCCCCTCCGTGGTGGGGACCTGGCAGGCAGAAGACATTTCTGCCAGTGCAGGCTGGTTGCCTGCTTGGGCAGCCCCCACAGGAGTGCTCTGTAGGTGGTGTCACTGACTGAGTCTAAGGGCTGGTCTGCATGGGGAAAGACACTCAGAAAAATCATTCTGAATTAGTTATTTAGGTCATATGACTGATTTGTGTTGAATCCCTGATTGGACTGTCTCATAGAAAACTGTAATGACCTTAATTTGATTTGGCTTGATTTACTTTGGAAGCAATTTGGACTCATTGAGTTAAACCCTGGTTAATTTTCATTACAGCTTTCACACAGGGATTTTATGCAGTTTAACTAAACCACCTGTTATTTACTCAGTATGTTAACTGAAATTAACTATCCTGAATTACCTTGTGTAGGAGATATGTAACTGAAACCAGAAAAAAATTACTGGAATTACTTTAATCATTATTTCAGGTACTGATTTCACACATGACCTCCCCACCCCCACAAATGATCACACATATTTACTTGCACAGACATAAGTCAACCCTGTTGGGTTGCTTTTGGACTGACAGCTTTATTAAAAGAATTCTTCAGAATTTAACAAAACAATTCAAAATCACTTCCAAATTTGGTGAAAATATTGGTTTTGTTTAAACGCAATTCACAAATTCCTGTTCTTGAGAAAGTCTGATCTTATGTCTAAATGAGATAGTGATTCTGATACTCTTAAGTTTTAATTACTAGGCATGAAAGTAAAACAAGTTAATAAAACAATTCATCATATGCATGTTTCTATGTAATTTTCTTTCTGGCTCTCCTCTCCCTCCTCTCCTCTCCTCTCCTCTCCTCTCCTCTCCTCTCCTCTCCTCTCTCCTCTCCTCTCCTCTCCTCTCCTCTCCTCTCCTTCCTCTCCTCTCCTCTCCTCTCCTTCTCCTCTCCTCTCCTCTCCTCTCCTCTCCTCTCCTCTCCTCTCCTCTCCTCTCTCTCCTCTCCTCCTCCTCTCCTCATTATACATTCACACATCAATGTCTCATCCTTCAGTTTGTGGATTTCTGGAAATTCTCTCATTTTTTTCTCATCATGGCCAAATTTTGTGTGTTTTTTCTCCTTCCAGAAAAAACAACGCCTGGAATCACATTGTCCAGTATTGTCTCTGGATGGACAATAAGAAAGGAGCTTCTTGTCTCAAGTACCTCCAGATATCGAAGAATCCAGAGGAGTGAGAGTTATGCATGACCAGGTTTCTGAGGCTTTGACACTTGGTTTTCCTGAAACCTGGAGCTCTGAATCAGTGAAAACTGCTGAAAATGAGGTCTAACACAAAAGGCAGTGCTGGCTTGCTAAAACTAACCCTCGAAGGAAGAACCTGAATAATCCAGTCTTCGGTCTCAGATAGCACTTGAAAGTGTGTGTGCATGTTTATGCATTACTAAATCTATAATATATTGGCAAGGCAGAATTATTACACTTTCTACTGGAATATTATACTTCTATATCATGGATAACTATTTCTCAGAAATTGTGCTTTCTGCCGGAGTCATTATTTGCATCATCAGATCATGCTTACAAAGAAAGAATTTTAAACCCATGTGCTTATTATAATCTGTGTTACTTTGTGAGTTTTGGGGACTTTTCTCTTAAATAAATCTTTTGTTAAATGGCAAAATTATTAGTCCTGAATTCATGCATGACAGTGTCTGAAAAGGCTTCATGAAATGGAAGAATTCTGAGGCATTGTTAACCGTAGCAAAGTACTATTACTGTACAATTTATGACTGCCACTTTTACATGAATTTTACTGAATTTAATGCAGAAGACATTGAAATCTGTTTTGCAAAGGATGATTTAAACACTGGTTTGTGGAAAAATGCCAGGAAGTTTGCAAAAGGTATCAATACTCTCCCCTGGCTGTATTTTTACTCATAAGTGCACCCTTAATAATGACCATCTTTCACATCCCTCATGGAGTGTTTATAGCAGAAATATAACATTTAAAAACCCAGTGGTATCATAGCCTGTTATAGTTATCCTTTCTACTTAAAACTACACAAGACACACACATTTGGGCAGCTAATTTCTTTTCGGATTCAAAAATATATTTGCTGGGACCTCAGGTTTAGTCTAACAGACAAGCCTTCCTGATGCTGGCAGACCTACACCCTCACAAGTGAAGGGCTGATAAAGATTTTCTGTCACTTGAACTTCCACTCATGAAGGGGAGGAACTTTCACACTTGGTTATTGTAGGAAGCCTTCAACTCCCACAGTGGAAGAGTCTATGCAGCAAGAAGCATAATGTATATGGATATCCCTGCCAGATGATCTGTTCCAGGGGTTAGAAATAGACAAAGCAATTCAGATTCCTACAGGAAATATATGAATGTATTAGTATATAGGAAGTTTCCATGGGATCAGGAAGAAGATCCTAAATAGAAAATACACTATAATGGAATAATGGAGTTAAAGAATATGTTGTTGCGACAGTTTTGCTCTTTTTGTTTTCAGCTTGGCAATTGAAATAAACTGAGACAGGAAAACTTCAGCTATGTTTGCCTCTGAAGTGTTAATTTGTTGAAACACATCTTCCCCACGAATCTGTGATCTTATTCAACAGAAAACAGAGGAACCAGACCTATCACACAGAAAAACAGTAGGACTAAGCTGAGGTTTACGACCCTTTATGCGTCAGGAATACAGCTTAGTTTTCTTGACCATTTGTGCTACTTTGACCAGTAGATGCAGATGTGTTAGATGCAGCCAGGTGCCCCCCAAAGCCACTATCAATCCCTGTCTCAGCTGGATGGGAAGACAAAATAGAACCACTGGTTTGGGGGTCAACATAAGAACAGGGAGAGATCACTCACCACGTACCATCATAGGTCAAACAGACCCAGCTTGGGGAAATTAATTTAATTTTTCACAAATTAAATCAGAGAAGGATAATGAGAAATAAACCCAAATCTTAAAAACACCTTCCTCCCTCCCAGGTTTAACTTTATTCCCTATTTCTTTGGTTAGTTCATCATACATTGTCCCTGTCTCTTCCTCCTCCTCAGGGGGAGAACTGCTTACACTATTCCCTTGTTCCTATCCACCACCAAACTCCAAAACCTTGCCACATCAACCTAATGCATAATTTTTTATAATACATAGTTGTTTGGAAATGGAAGATACATTGCTTCTGCATCAGTCTCTGAGCATATTATTATTAGAAAAAAGGAGAGTCCTTACAGCTTGGGGACCTCACAGCTGCTCATCACACACTCAGCTATTTGGGTTCTCAGGCTGGGAAATGGATTTATAAAAAGAGGTAGTTGCTTTTGGAGAATAAACCTTACCAGTGTTTCAACTTTAACTCTTTTAATAACTCTCTTTACCTAGAAAGGTGATTTCATGTTTGGTTTTTTGTCTACCTCATAATGCCTATATAAAACAAAATATGATAATTTATTATATCATAATGTATTATATTATGTAGGAAAGATCAACATAGAGCAGTTGAACTCATGGGAAAACTGAACATTACAAAGAATTGTGATCTTGAACTGTATTATGATTTTAAGAGTTCATGACTATCAAGACACCTAATTTATCTAAAATGAAGTATATGTTAATGTACCAAAACATTCATAAGAACATCTGTAACAGTATATCTCTGCTAGCTATATTGCTCTTGCTGACAAGCAAATGAAGATTGTAGAGAGTTGAGATCAAAAAGAAAAGTTATTTCTATAATATAACATCCTCTTTCATTAAACCATTCCAAATGTAATGCTTCTAATTATATTTGCATATTATGACTAAAGAGCAAGATTCATAAATATGAGTCAGAGAAAGTTCCTGAGGTGAAGAAGTTATTTTGATTTGCACCAGTTAAAGTTGGGCCAGAGGTGCAATTTACAAAAATCATTGATTACTTTCATCTTACCATTTTAACTTTGCATATTTTATTGTATTAATACTTCTTACAGTAACTACAGTATTAAATTAGAATTTTGAATTATGATCCATGAAATCTTGTGTATATAAATCAGGAAAATAAACTGAAAGTTTAACAGAAAGATTTATATACTCACATACTAAATCAGAACTCTGATATTTAAGATTTTTAAATAAATTTTATATGCAGCATACATAAATCAGCACAGTATACCTGATTCTGAAAGTAAATGTGCATAAATCAAAAATTCTGACAGTTATATATTAATGAATCATGGCAAAGAAGTTATACTTAGAAAGCGTTATTTAATGTGGCAATTTTCAATTTTATTTCACAGCAGATAGGCTTGCTTGAAGAAGTCTTGCTCATTTTTGATGCAACAAAAATACCAACTGTGCTCAACATTCAAGAAAAGAAACTAACAGTCAAAAAATTAAAATACCAGACATGGACCAAACGTTTAATACACCTAGACTGTCAAATAACACAAAATCAAGGGTTTATATCAACTGGAGGTCAAGTACCTAGTCCAGCTTGATACAGTTTAAACTGTATATAGGCATTTTTGCTAGTGTTTTCTTTTAGTTAGGTAATTTTAAGGACTAAGAAACACCCAGTTAGAAAATGAAATGACTGAGTTTTAGTCAATATTCAGTTCTGTGTTTAGTGTTTTGTTTACTGTTGCCACTCCCAAGCCTTTCCCACAGCATGAGTCAAGGAGTAAAACTGTGATAATTTCTCTGACCACTGAGAATCGACTTCAGTGCAATCTGTTTTGGCGAAGTTATGAACCTGCACCTAAAGTTAGAAGACGGCTTAATATTTATTCTAGAGATAACATCCTTTAGGACAACATATTATTGTTTTTATTACAGATTTATACTAACATACCAGACAGAACAGAGCCTAGCAATGATCAGCTATGCAGCCTTGTCACTGGGTAGGCTGCTGCTTCATCATCATCAACTCCAAGGACACTTCCCTCCCATGCATTGTTTAAACTTCTTTGCTCTGACCTTCATACATGCATTCTTCTACTTTCAATTTCCCCATCTCAATCCAGTCAAACTTTGCAAGGTAGATAACTCTACAGTCCTTCTGCTTCCTTCTACTTTATTTAAAATTATTTTTCACACTTACATATCACCCAAAATTGTTGAACCCAGTTTAGGATTTGAAACAAGAATTGTATGTAGTTCAAAAAGCCCATGTGGGAAAAATCCTGTTCAATGTGATTTTTGGAAGAATTTTGTCCTCTCCTGTGATGTAATGAGGACCACAAAAACCTTTGCATTCACTGTACCCTGTGAGCACAAGGTTATAGAAAGTGTAAAAAAAGCTTGTTGTCAAGAAAATTTAGTCCCTATGGAAACTTGCTCACCTTAACACTACTCAAGACAAATATAGAACCTGAGCCTTGTTTTGAAAATCATGTATTTACTTCAGAACTACTTATACTCTGTGACCATCAACACACTGTAGTTGTCATGAGTGTCACTTCTTATCAGATATGTTCTTTTGCCCTTTCTGCATCTCTTGCTCTGTGTTTTCATCTTTAATATGAAGAAATCCAAATCCTGCAATATTTACACAGCAGTTTCAGTAGAAATTAAAGTAGCGATCAAGTATAAACTGAAGAAATCTGGGGCAGTTATTTGGAACCCCAAAAATCTTTGATTACAGTGTGATTCAGATGCCCACATAATTTTGTAAATCTGGTCCTTGGTGCATGGTGGAAGACAGATACCACATGGTACTTTCTACAGATGGATCATATAAACTGTGCATCTGTGTATAAGTGTCACAGAGGTATTTCAGCTTCCTTTTGGCAGCTGACAAATAGAAATCAAATGCAGATGTTTCAGCAGGAAGAGGGATAGAGAGGGAGAGGAGTCAATTCTCAAGGAATACACGGAGCCAGCCTAACCCTCTGGTGTATGTTAGAAAAGTAGGCATATGTATAACTGGGGAATTTTTCCAGACTCATTTAGAAAGATGTGATGCGCTCAATATTGTCAGCAGGAAGTTGAATCCTTCTGTGTATAACATTGGAGCTTGCAGCATCAGAGGTGAATTCACAGAGCACATGAAGAGCTTACACAAGAGATTTGTATCATACATAATTTCTTATTTTCTCTAAACTTTGAAGGTAGTAGTGTATTGCTAAAGAGTAGGGGAAATGTTCATCATTGCATTTCTTATTTTCATTTTCATTACTCTTCTGTCTTTTCACTGTGTGAAATCAAACTGGAAAACAGCAAAAAGAAACAAATAAAGAAGAGGTTGAGTTCGTAAAAGAGTGATTCACCTGCGTTAATGACTAGAGACAAACATGCCATTTTTGCATGAATATTCATATATATGTAAAAGCTAGGAAAAACCACAGTAAAACTTGTTAAATAAGTATATTCAACAGGGAGAGTCAAGAATTTTGGTGTCTCTAAAGAAACAGTGGAAAATGTCTTCATATATTTTTCTCTCCTGGAAGAAAAATAGGAAGCATATTCTAGGTCATATAGTCCTTTATCTTACATGTGGAGAAATCATTCTTTTTACATCGCTGTTTCATATTCAATACAGTAATACGATTCCTTTTGAGAGTGAGCACAAAGGAAATGAGACACTGGGAGACAGGGAGGAAGGCCATCATTTCTTTTCTGGGAGCACACCAGACTGCTGAACTGGCTGACATTCTCTAGGACACCTTAAGAGCCTTCATATGGCATGAAAATTACTTCTCTCTTACTAAGGGGAATAGTAGAGCACACTCATGAAGGAGCAGTGAAAATGCTAGAGTTATATTCTTTAAGTTTCATGGTATTTTTGTGTCTGTATCTACTAAATTCCTGACTTTGTTGAACTGCCTTTCATATCTCAGTGACTCAGAACAAGGTATGTCATGACTCTACTCTGACACCACCTTTCCTTTGTTACCAAAAGCTGTGTGACCTCTGCGCCAGTTCTTGGAAATCCATGTGCACCTGTGTTTTCCTTTTCCATACTTATCCCTTTAACAGTAACTGAGGAACACTGAAGTGTCAAGTTTTTATGGGTTTGGTTTTTTAAGAATAGTTCATTGGTATAAAGTTGCTTATTACATTAATATGTTGCTCTGAAGATGATATAAATTGTCATTACTAATATCTTTTAAAATTGATCTTTTTATATTTTTTAATTACATTAACTATATATATAGACTCTGTGATTAAATTGAAAGATTCGAAGAAAAGTTGAAATGTCTTGACTACAGTGGTCAATTTTATTACTTGGTGTAAACTTTTTATTATTTGGGTATTTGATTTTCATTTTTGTTGTTTGGTTTTGTTATATTGTTACTGACTTGTGTGGTTTTTTGGTGGGAATCCATTTGCACTCATATATTCCATTTCCATACTTACCCCTCTAACAGTAACTGTGGAACACTGAAGGGTGTTTGGGAAACCATCTCTACAGACCCATTTTGAGAAAAATACATCCTTGATTATGTTGAAGGCATCTACTGCTGAAACAAAGCACATCTAGGTTAATAAGATAAATTTCTAGCAAATTCTGGTTGAAAGAACAGATCAACACATGTTAACACATGTTAAGCCAAGTCATCATGATAAAAGTTACAATCTTGCAATGGAGAGATTAGTACATGAGAAACATGCAATGCACAGAAGGAAAAAAAAAAAAAGGAAAAAAAGATATAGCTACTGTGCTGTAGGAAATATGTCCATGGGCCTTATAATAAACTACCTCTTGAGCCACTTTTGCCTGAATTTCCTGTAAAATTCTAGTTCCACTGCACAATTGTCACATCAGCTATTCATTTCTTTTCTGAAAAATACATGTTAACTCTATTTTTTCCCCAGCTGTTTCCAAAGTAAGGCCAAGGCAAGTGGATTAACCTGTATTATCACATAATTACTTGTATCATAGATTTCTATGGCTAATTTGCTTCCTTTGATAATTCCAACACAGTAGCTCTTATATTTTGATAAAATTAATGTGAACACTAGAGAAACAATGTAAGAGCAGCATGTGCAACACAGTATTGTTTTACAACAGGGTATTAAGGACTAGCTCTAGCCCACCAATTTAGATCTTTAATATTTCTGTGCTAGTATAATAATAAAGTTTGCTTCTTTGCATAAAATAAATTGAATGGGACTGACATGGTTGCACCTCCTTTTACATAGAAAAATAGCATTCATCATGTTTTTTATGGATATTAACCACAATGAAAATCAAAATGGATGGATGATAAAATATGTTTAGAAATTATAATAAGCATAAGGTGCATGTTTTATGCATATGAATGTTCTTTTCTTGAACACGGTTGAGTGAGCAAATGTCTGATGCAACTTTTAATGCCTTTTATTAATTTTTAAACTTCTTTTTTTTTTGCTTGTATTCTACCCAAAGGATTTTGTAGTTTAAAATAAAAACAAACAAACAAACAAAACAAACAAACAAAACTTAAGAAACAAAAACAAGACTACAATATTACCTCACTCCCATAAGTCTATCTCTTGTACTGGGGAGCCCAGCACTGAATACAGATCTCCAGATGCGTCACACCAGGGCTGAGAACAGGACAGGGATCACCTCCCTCAGCCTGCTGACGATGCACTGCCTCCCTGACCAGCACAACAGCTCAGACACCCTGCAAGGCCACTGTGACACAGCTCCCAGCCCCGGATTCTGCCTCCACTGTCCCCATTTCTCAGGTTCAGACCAGGGCAGAAATTAAAGCAGCACATGCAGAGCAGTTTGTGTTTGTGGAAGTTATAGAAATACTGTAACGAATGGCAGCCTAAAGCTAAGCAAAGCTCGATGGGGACACAGTCTGTTGCAGGATCCAGCCATTTCCATGAAAATCTAGGAGCACGCTGATCCCTGCTGAGAATAAAGCCTGCTGCTGCAGAGGAAACAGCACAGATTCAACAGTACGTATGGCAATTAGCAGGTGCAGCAAACATCATCTGGTATTTCAACCAGTCCCCCGTGGCTTCAGATTTGGAAGCAACCAGACAAATCTTATTTGTGCATTAGTATTTCGCTCTTTGGGGCACTAAGTTTGATTTGATATTCTTGTGATGCTTGTACTGTGGAATCATTTGTCCTTTACTCTTGTGAAGAATGGTGGCTCTGATATTTTGTCAAATTTTATTCTTTTATAGACATCAAAATATTATAATATTTAGGCCTCAGGAAATTAAATATGTTTTGAATCTGGCTACTGTGATTAAAATGAATGAAAAATATGGTTCCAGAGAATAGTTATTTACTAAAAGAGAAACAAAGTAGCTGCGTATCTTTCACTTTAATCAGCACATGTTATCTGATCAACATATTCCTTTGTTCTTCAGTCTCTGTAACTGTAAAAGCAGATTTAGATGTACAATAAAGCTCTGTAAAATGCACACCATTGTTTATGTCCTTCTTTCTCAATGTGTTTCCCCCATTTCAACCTCAGTCTCCGTGATCCAGTCCATTGGCAATTAATATACACAGTAAGATTCAAACCACCCTCTGTATCTCAGTCAAACTCCCTTCTCTTCTGGAAAATATGGGAAAGTGAAAGTGTCGAAACAGATGAAAGACTGGTGCTTGACAAACTTGAGCTGTGGGCCTATGAAGGCCAAGCTCAAGGTCCTGCTTCTGTCAGGGCAGTGCCTGGTATTAATATAGGCTGGGGAAAAATGGGATTAGAGCAGCCCTGCAGAGAAGAACTTGGGGTATCCTGGTGGGTGAAAAATGGGATATGAACTAGCAGTGTGTGCTGGCAGCCCATCCTGGTGTGCATAAAGAGAAGTGTGACAAGTGCTCAAGAGAAATTATTTACCCCCTCTGCCCTCAAAACTCACATCTAGAGTACAGATTCCAGTTCAGGCGCTCACAGTAAAAAAAAAAAAAATCTTTATTAACCTGTAAGGGGGAGGCAGAGGAGGGCCACAAAATTGATTAGAGGGCTGGAACGTCTCATTTGGAGACAGGCAGAGAGCTGTGGCTGTTCAGCATGGAGAAGGCTTTGGGGAGACCTTATCATGGCCTTTCAATATATAAAGAAGGCTCAGAAAAAAGGTAGAGAGGAAATTTTTACCAAGCCCTGTAGTGACAGTACAAGAATTAATAGAATTAGACTAAAAATGGGGAGCTAAAAAAGTATAAGAGCATGGATATCAGGAAGAAACTTTTTACTGTGGAGGAGGTGAGACCCTGGCACAGGTTAGCCAGAGTTGTCAGTGCTCCATCCCTGGAAATGTTCGAGGACAGGTGGGGCTTTGAACAACCTAGTCTAGTGGAATCTGTCCATGCCCATGGCAGGGAGGTTGGAACTGAATGATTTTTAAGGTCCTTTCCAACAAAAACTATTCTATGATTCAGTGTCACAAGGCTCTAACTCTTGATCTAGAGGTGGATAGTTACCACATACAGGGTGATGGTAACTATGGTCCCTCCCCAACAGGGGATTTCTTGAATGAAACAGATCTGACCTTGAGAAAAATGGCCTCCCTGTCAGATCAGATATAAAATGACATGATACATCTTAAAGTGGAATAAGGCAAGAACTGGTTCACAAGTGGTCCTAATTCTAGTTGAATTACAAAAGACTACAGGTAAATGTGTTAGCGCTCAAGGTATACCTCCTGTATCACTAAAAATCCAAAGAGGGAAGAGGTCTATCATATTTGGGAATAAATTAGATGGAGCAAATAGAACTAGGATTTAAAGGTAAAATACTGTGTCAAATTTAAGCTAAACATGAAGAAAATAATCTTCTTAACAATAAGAACTTTAAGACTGTGGAATGTTCTCTTGGGAAAGTGATGGAAAGCCTCTCACTTCAGCAATGCACACGGAAAGGGGTTTTAAATGTTGTTTGATCTGTGATAGAAAGAAATTGGTGAGTCATTACAATGTACTTTGAAGTCCTACAGAAAAAGATTTGAAAAAACTCTATGCCTTCCAGTCAAGCATTGTAGCTGCCTCTCTGCTCAATTCTTGATATGGAGATAACCACAAGAATTGTAAGAAATTATTTTTATGTAATGCCATTTACCACTAGGAACAGAAACAAAATGTTATAGACAGATGAACAGATTCATGTGGTTTTCCTACTAGCTACCTAAAGGGCCCACCAGGAAATACAAATTACTCCATCCCACAACTGCATTTGACCTCCTTTCTGCAATGAAATTGCCCTGGATATGTCTGCTCTGAATGCAGGAAAAGAGCAGCAAGTCAAGTATATATCAACTACCCACACTAGTTATTTAAATAACCTGGCCCAGAACTGCTAGGGATGAGCACAAGCAATAGAGGTTCCAATCACAGCTGAGGCAGTCAGACTCCACAGAGTCTCTGGAGCCCCTTCAGGAGTCTTGGCTGCCCCTGTGCCCTCCTATGGAACTCATACTGGCCAGACTGCAACAAGGCATTGCTGCTCTTCCTGCAAGCTCTTGTTCTGGCTTCATGGTAAAATTGACTTGAGAGCCAGTCAAGAAACCCTTTTCCCATACATTTTCTTGAAAATATTAAAAAAAAAAAAAAAAAAAAAAAAAAAAAAAAAAAAAAAAAAAAAGAAAAGCATTTCCAGCTCTCTTGCTGAAATTTGGTGTGACTTGGTAAAAAGAAGAGAAATAGGTTGAGGTAGAAAAGATTCTTTTTCTCCTGAGAATAAAAGATATGAAAATTCTGGTTTCAGATGAAATATTACAACTAATTCACAATTTTTGCTACTTTACTTATTGCCACAAGTGTCCATGATGGTAACCTTAACACAGTGTATGAAGTCACACCCTGTTCCTGTGGTGATCAATATAGGAGTGCCTGCACAACCCTCTTTTGGGTTATCTGTGTTATCTGTGTTGAATTTTTGATAACCCACTTTTGGGTTATCTGTGTTGAATTATCTCTTCTGGTGAGAATGTGAGAGCGTGAGTAGTGGGGATGTGTGACTGTGTGTGTCTTTGTGAAGGTAATGAACACAGAAACCTGGTTTTTAGAATATTCACCCAATACCAATTATGCTCAAGAAGAAAATGATTGTCAGCTGGATTAAATAGTAATGGGGGAATTAAAAAGAGGATTTGATACAAAGAAGCAGTCACTGGGAATAGTATAAAAGAAGCATGAAAATTCATGACCAGAGGGAAAGACTTTGCAGTGGAAAGGACAGAAATGAAACCTGATTTGGCAGACAGGTTGCCAAAAGACAGGCAGAAGAAGTTGCCCTAGGGCATCACAGCCCTGCCCAGCCCAGAGGGATGTCTCTGAATGCAGGCAGGGCAGCCCCATGCCTAGGTGGGTGGGGGTCACTGGTCACTCCTCTGTCCTGGGGGGGCTGTGAACACAATTGCATATGTGCATATGCGGTATGAAGGTTTTGGGACTAGTTACAGAAGAATGGTTAGGATGTTGGTTTTACTATTATTGGCATTATTGTCAGTATTTGTTTGTTATTTCTATTGAAAGTGTGTAATATTGTAGATTATCTACTGTATTAGATATGACTCCTGGATGTATTGTTTGTCGATTGACAATTATTTACATGTTGTTCAGAAATAAACAAACTGCTTTGATTCTTTAATACAGACTTTGTGAAAGCAACACTTTTCCCCTTTGCCTATCAGAAAGCATTCAAAGAATTTCTACTGTACTGGCCAAAGGAAAACCTGCAAAAAAACCTTGCAAAACCTGCCAGAAGGAGGGTCTGGAGAACACACATGCCAGACAGCCTGACCTCAGTGCCCAGCAAGGTTATGGATCAGTTCATCTTGACCGTGATCACATGGCACCTACAGGACAGCCAAGAGATCAGGCCCAGTCAGCATGGATTTGGGAAAGGCAGGTCCTGCCTGAATAACCTGATCTCCTTTTCTGACCAGTTGACCTATCTGGTGGATGAAAGGATATGGGTTTTTCTTACCCAGGCTCCAGCAAAGCCTTTGACACTGTCTCTCACAGCATTCTCCTGAAAAATCTGGCAGCCACAGCTTGGACAGGTGAACTCTTCACTGGGATGAGAACCATCTGGATGACCAGATCCAGGGAGTGGTGGGAATTTGTGTTGCATCCGGTTGGTGGCCAGTCCCTAGTGGTAATTCCCAGGGCTCAGTATTGGGTCCAGTGCTGTTCAATAACTTTATTGATGATCTGGATAAGGGGATTGTGTGTACTCTCAGTAAATTCAGAGATGACACACAGCTAGGTAGGAGTGTTGATTTGCTGGAGGGTAAGAAGGCTCTGCAGAGGAATCTGCACAGGCTGGATAGAGGAAACAAGACCAGTGTCATGGGCTTTGGGAAGACCAAGTGCTGAGTCCTACTCTTTGGCCACAATAAACCCCTGCAGTGCTACAGGCTGGGGGAAGAGTGGCTGGAAATATCCCTGGAGGAAAAGGACCTGGGGGTGCTGGTCAGCAGCAGCTGAACGTGAGCCAGGTGTGCCCAGGGGGCCAGGAAGGCCAATGGCACCTGGCCTGGATCAGCAATAGTGTGGCAGCAGGAGCAGGGCAGGGATTGTCCCCCTGTGCTGGGCACTGGGGAGGCCACCCCTCCAATCCTGTGCCCAGTTTTGGGCCCCTCACTACAAGAAAGGCATCGAGGGGCTGGAGTGAGTCCAGAGCAGGGTAAAGGAGCTGGGGAAGGGTCTGGAGCACAGCTCTGCTGAGGAGCAGCTGCGGGAGCTGGGGGTGTTCAGCTGGAGAAAGGGAGGCTCAGGGTGGGGACCTTATTGCTCTTTACAGCTGTCTCAGGCTGTGCTAGGGGTGGTTCAGGCTGGATATCAGGAGGAATTGCTTCATGGAAAGGGTTGTTAAGGAAAGGGTTTTAAAACACTGGAATGGGCTGCCCAGGGAGGTGTTGGAGTCACCTTCCCTGAAGGTGTTCAAGAAAGGACTAGATGTGGCACTCGGTGCCATGGTTTGGTTGACAAGTCCAAAGGTTGGACTCAATGATCTCAAAGGTATTTTCCAATCTAAATGGTTCTGTGATTCTGTGGAAAATTGAAGATTTAAAAAATACTTTCTTGATGGCACAAATATTCATTTATATCTCATTACTTCTTCTATTGGTCTTAAAATATGGTGTTGGATATAGAAGATAATTTTACATTACTTTCTCTTTAAAGATTTTTGAGAATTTTTCATAGGAGCTGTTGACTTTTGTGAAGGTAAAAGCAATCCATCAGATTTTGGCAGAGATACATGTTTACCCACAGACACAACATGAAGCATGTGTTGGTAAAAACATTTAATATTCTAATTTATGCATTAAGATCAATTCCTCCTTAACTCAAATGCCAGAGCTAGAAAATTAATTTAAATTCTGTCCTCACAAAAATAATTAGATATTTTCTTTCAAAATTTTTGTTATAGATTTTTGCAGAGTGAAAGTGTAAATCATAAGAGTTACAAGAGGATACATGAATTTACAAGAAGCCTCAGGACAGCTTTCAATGAGTCTAAATTGGCCCTTATTAAATGAAATCTAGTGTCATTTCACATCATCCTGTGAAATTTTATGCTAAGACTTTGCATGATAAATTGCAACAATATGAAATCATACATCTAAGGAATTCTACTGGGAAATTCACTTTTCCATTTCCTCTAGCTTTTGACTGTAACTAGTGATTTTAGAAGAGTCTTGTTTGCAAATGATAGAGAATAGGAGATATGTTTGGAAGACATTTTCATATGACAGAAAAGAAAAAGGAGCTCAAATGTCTATAGAAGTCTGTGTGCAATTTCTGCACAAACTGGAAGCACTATCAGGCCTTCAGGCCATTGTCTTAGGAGCACCACACCTCTGTTGTGGAAATTAGATATTTACATGCAAATGACTCAATAAGGGATGTTTCCATAAAAATCATACTCTGTTTAAAAAAAAAAAAACAAACCAACCACCCGCCCTGAAAACACTTGAAATATCTAAAAAGCTCGTGAGAAATAATCAAGATATCACTGCAATGCCATCTGTCTAACTTTTCAATATCTGATGCAATTCAGAGTGGAATGAGTTCAAGGTTTATCGCTCAAAATTGTGAGCATTTTCTACACCCTTTGTTCAATTTTTTTGTTTTCCAGCTGTGAAAAAGTCTATGAAATCTATGAAATAATTTTAAATATTATTCATTTCTACTGGGCATCTGAATGCTGTAATTCAAACTGGTGGGAAGAGACTTCAAGAGCTTTCTAGTCCAGGCCTGTGTTCACAGCATTACACATTTTAATTTCATTACACATTATAGTGTTTCCTTAAATATTAAAGTGAGGAAAAAAAGATTAGTTTCCACCCTTACAATGCTTATGGGATATTAGCCTTTTTTTTGATTCCTTTTTCTTTCCTTTTTTTCATTTGTAGTAAAAGGTGAAAAGAAGAATACATGGTAAAAGGAAAAAAAAAAGCCCTAAAAAGAAAATCTTGACTTAAAAAATCAAGGCTCTTCTCCAAAATATTTACAATGTGAGATACAGGTTGATAGGAGAAGAACCTTGCAAAATAAGAGATTTTGAATTTTTAATAGTTTTTTAATTGCTATTCTTATTTCTTTCAAAATAACAATATTCTCTCTCTGAGAACTACATTTAAATTACACAATTTAAAAAATACTAGGTTTATACTTACAGTTCATTAAATTGAGCAAGGAACCAGCCACATCCAGAAGAACTGTATGCAATTATTCTGAATCAATGATTGTGATACAGACAGAAAATCATAATCTGTCTAATGAAACATCCTTGATATATTTGTTGGATGAAAATTGTTTTACATATTGTACAGACTGGGGATATGGTCCTGTTGTCATTGCCAAAGAACTAACACTGAACCAAACAGTTAACCAGGCAAGAATGTTACTAAACCTTTTGCAACAGGGAATGTGCAAACAATTATTTTATCTTGGTGTGACTAGAGAAAATTACCTTTAAACTGTGCTGTCAATAAACTTAGCAACCTTCCTTTCTCCAGGATTGGTGCCTCAAGCAAGACCCAAGTGATTCAGACTGGAAAAGTTTCTGAACATTTAAAAAATTCATTAATCCTGATTACCTGACATCTCCCCTGATAGATAAGAGCCCTAAAAGGGTTCTTTAAACCTCTTCTCTGTCAGAGCTGTACTTTGAGCTCTGGAATCACAGAACAGGACAGTGGGGATACCTGAAAAACACCCAGTCTGGTTGTTTGGTCAAAGCAAGGTCTTAGATCAGATTATCTGTGACCCTGGCAAGACAAGTACAAGTATTCCTGGAGAAGGACACCACAGAAGTTCTCTGTGTAATTTATTCAAATGTTTAATTGTTCTCACTATGATGACTTGTTTCATGTAGCTAGACAGAATTTACAGCCTCTTGTCCCATGAATCCTTGTGCAGGAATTAGCTTCTCCTTCTCTATTGCTGCTTTTGAAGTATTTAAAGGCTATGATTAAATCCCCCCTCCTGAGTTTTCTCTTCCCTAGGCTAGATGGTCCCAACTTTTTCAAATTTTTCTCATATGTGAGCATCACCCATCTTGGTGATACTAGTTTTTATGTCTTTTGAATAGAGGGTGGACCAAAACTGAACACTCTATTTCATGTATGGCCTAAATAATCACACCTGCTGCATATATTCTTACTGATCCATGCAGGAAACACAGAGTTTGCTACAAGGGTTCACAGCTGACCTATGTTCAGCTTGCTCCTCACAGCTCTCTTGGTCTTTTCCAAAATATCTACATCCCAGACATCCATCCTCCAGCTGTTACTGCTGCTTGGGATTATTTCAACCCTGGTGTGCATTTCTCTTTGCTAAAGATCTTGCATTGTATGGTTTGCAGATCTTTCAGCTTGTCAGTATATCTCTGTCTGATAGCTCTTCCTTCTGAAATATCTGCTTCTAATCCCAGTTTGGTACCTACTTACCCAATCACTGAAAAGAAGTCAAGACAAGTCACCAACTCCACCTAATCAGCATGCTTCAGATTAGAAAACATAAATTAAAAAATACTCACCATAAAAGGTTTGCAATCAGGAAAATATGAATAAAGAGAATATGTTTGAAGAAACAGCATGAAAGTATACAAAGACTATGCAAGGATCAGACCGAATTTTAGAGCTATGCAATCCATTCTTCTATGGAAATGATAATAGTAGATTAATAATACAGAAAATAGAATAAAGACACAGTTGACACATAAAACCCATATTTATATTCAGTTATAACACTGCTATGGCAATTAGTCTACCTCAGAAAAATGTACTTGCAGAAAACAGGTGATAAATAGGCCATTAAATTAAAGTGAAGGAAAAATGAAGATGCCATGCTTCCTCCAGTTGGTGAAGAAGTGGTTGTAGAAATGCCTCTAGCCTTGGGTATGACTGAAATGTTAATAAGAGTTGATTGCATTAACTATGCAAGGCTACCACCCATAACTTTGCTGATGAAAAATGAAGGGATTCACACCAAAGAAAAGCTCTGAGTTCCTCCCTCTGAGCTGGAGAAGGTCATGGTGCCTGGATCAAACGGATGCTGAAGCAGCTGATGCTCAACAGGCATTTTAACACATTCTGTTTGGAATCAGGAGCTTCAGCATCACCCTTGGGGTGCCCCACAGCCAGCACAGGCTTTTTTTGGTAATTATTTGCATCTTTAATTTTCAATAAATTGGATTCTATGACCTTTATAAACCAAGATTATTGTCTCACTGAAATATGGCAGCTAAAATTATAGTCCAGCATACAGCAAGTCTAAAATTTAGATAAACTGTTTATACTCCAAAAATCCTTCATCTTTGAAAGTTTCTATCTTCTTGCTCAAATGGCTTTAAGAGAATTTCTTTTCCTCTAGAAAATAGATAGCCAGCTCATATATTTTTCTATATATAAAACTCCAAATTTAAACAAAAAAATTAGTTGCTTCTCATGAAATGTTCAGACATAAAAGCCTTTCAATTTCTTAGACAATCACATCTCTTTACTAAATTTCTGCAGGTGTGTCTGGTTTATTTTTATTCATTTGAACATTTTCTCAAACACTTCTAGTACTGCTAAAACTGTGCTGAGAAACGTATTGGAATGACAAATGTAGTCACAGCCAAATTGTTTATAAATTTTGGTTCTGAATTCTCTTCATCATACATTTCCATTCACTTACTTGGCATTTAATTTCCAGTCAGAGAAAGCTTTAATAAGATTCATTCGCTTAATTTCTCAGTCTGTCTCTACCTCACTTTGTCCGGCCTCACAGTCATATTAAAAATGTTAACAAGAATTTGCTGACTACACAATATAAGTATTGGTCAATTAATTAACCAGTAGTACCCATACCACCCAGAGTTTACTTCTCAAAATTGCAATTTTTCATTAGCACAGTTACTACTTCTAGGTTCTCTCTACACAGCTAACTGAATACCTAGCAATTTTCTATGTTAATGTAAATAAATAAATGTACTTCTAAATGTTGTCTTTTTCAGGCAAGTGAAAAAGCTCCCACTGGGAGCTGTTTTGGCTGGACATATAGCTGGTCAAACATAATTTCTAGTTTATTAACCGTACATCAAAATTTATCATGGCAGTGTAAGATGATGTAGGAAAAAAAAAATGCTTAGAATTAGCTTAATAATTTTTTCTCTTCCCTGACAGATATTAAAAAAGGAGACTCTAGAACCAAGAATACAATTTGACAAATATCTTATACTAATTGATTTCAAGATTTCATGTTACCGCTACTCTTCTTTTTAATCAGTAAAGAAAAGAATGTTTTACAGATAATTATCTCTGGGGGAAATTTTATTATGCAATCCAATAAATAAATAAAACTACACCACTACAGAAAATATTGTTTGCTAGTCATCAATAAATGTTCAAAAAAACCTTTTCTGTATCCTTAGATTTTCTCATATAGCATGACTATAATTTTTATCTTCAGAGAGATACAATGACAGCCATCCTGGGACTTTGGAAACAAAGATTGTGCTCAGTCAAGCCAAAAATATTATTCACATGAAAAAATTCCCAAAGCAATGAAGACAAATGCTTGTCTGGAGTTGGTGTGTAGCACAACAACAGCACACTTTTTGATGAGGGAAGACAAAGCACTGTTCCTCTAAAAGTTCCTGCTCAGCAGTTGTACAGTCAGAAACTATGTTTAAGCTGTCTTTGGTGATATGAAATGATGGAGAAACTTAAAGGTTCCACAATTTAGTAAATAAGCCCTTCTGAAAGTATTCACTCCCTGTTAAGCACTGATGACAATTCATGCAGAAAGAAAGGTGAGGCACCAAGAAAAGGCTGCTGTCGAGGATGTGTCCCTGAGCACCCGAGAGGAGCCACATGCCAGTGGTGGATGAGTTGCTGGTGTCAGAGATGGGGAGGGACACTGAACCATGCTCACATTGTTTTGAGTAAAATACACAATCACTTCAACAAACGTGAAAGAAATTGAAACACAGGCGCAGTGGTGGATTTAAAAGTGGAATGATTTAGTATTTTAACTTTACATTTTGTTAGAGAGAATCAGAGGAGTGGCCCATCCTGCCAAGATTTATGTAGAATATTGTGGCATTTGTAGTTAGACTAAGCACACAGCACAACCTGTGGAGAAATAATTTTAATAATTTTTGAAACTTTATTGCTCTTGTTACCACACTTTTTAGCAACTTACAGAGACTTACTGTAGACAATGCTGCAACTCAGTAGATTTCTGAGGATTTTCAGATTTTGTGTGTCACAGGTGTGAATGGAAATAAATGAATAATACAGCATTGTACAGTAGAAAGATTCTGAAGTAATGAGTCAGCTAAATCTGGGGATGCTGTTCCCCTGGTTTCTCTACAGGGAAAGGAAATGACAGTAGAAAATGCACAAGGGCAAAGCAGGGAAACAAATGTGCACGACAGGACACAGACCCAAGGGCCTGACAGAGTAAGACAAGCTTTGGGCAATGAAGAAGTCTGCACAAGTTTACAGTGATTAACTGTGACAGTGCCTTCAGTTCTGGGCTTGGGTGTGTTTTCCTGTTGTTGTTTCAGGGACATACCTGGGTCTGGGTCTGCTCCCACGGCAGGGACAGTCTAGCACCTTGACTCCTCTCTTCACGCTCTCTGCTCTGCACAAGGGAACTCCACTCTTCCTCCAGGCATGTCGTGGCCACAACGTGCTGTCAGGGGACGCTGGGAAGCCCAGGATGCCAGGCTGAGCAGTGACTCACATGTCCAGATGCCTGAGGACCTACCTGCCATCAGAAAAGGGTGAAGCACTGAGACAGGTTACAGGCTCAGTGGTTACGTTTGAAACAAAACCAAGCTGAATGCTGTGGGCTGATCATCCCTGCAGCCTTATTTCTAAATCATCCACAAGGCACAATTGTGGCTGAAGCAGACTAGATTTCTGCTGGACAACTCCTGGCCATGATCCAGACAAGAGCATGCACCATTAGAGGCAATGAACTCCAGAGGTGGGGGAAATTACGGGAAAATGTGCACCAGCTTTGCTTCTCTTTGTTGTATGAGGTCCTTTAACAGTATCTGGTATCTCAGCACACTCTGCATGCCCTCCTCTTGTTTCAGCACTCTGCTAAGCTGTGACATCATGCTCACATTATTGTAGGTATTTTGGACTGAGAAAACTACTCACAGAAATTATATATTAGAGCCACAGAGCAGCATGTGGGGCATTGACTTACAGTTGAATCCTATGTACTGTGGACATGTATTACCACGTGTTATCACTCAGAAAAGAGAAGAATCCCTTTATTTAGGAGTACAACTCCAACCAATGATTCAGATGTAAAGTCTGTTATAGCTCTCAACAGAGTTAACGCTGGGAAAGTGATTATGATTGAGGATTTTTTTTGGGTTGTGAGCCTACTCCTGAACCATATATCTAGAACATCCTCATGGACAGAATCTACATAAGCAATATTAAATACAGTGAGCTGAGGAAAGCAAGGCGGGTGCTCCACAAAAGCCTCAGGAGTCAGCCCTGGAGTCTTATTGTCATAAAGGGATCAGAAAAATAAAGCTCACATCTAGGAATGGAGCCAGAGGAGCTGCTTACTGATCTAGGCAAACACACTGAGATTCAGTGTTTAAGGACCTGATTCATCAGCTTGTTAAAAATCCAACAGCTTTTACCAGATTGAAAACTTTCAGTTTAATTCCTGCTGCTGAATAACTTGGCATAGACTTTGAGGAGAGTGGGAAACACAAATAAATAATTACATAAACCCACTGGAAATCTTTACATGCTGCTTTCATAGAATTCTGATCTGAGTCTAGAATCTCAATGTTGGCCTGTGACCAAACATGTCACCATATTTTACAAAAGAAGGGCAGTAAGGCAGCTTCTCTGTTTAAAAGTGCTTCCTACTCAGATAGACAGATGTCTTAGGGTTGTGCAGATTCCCCCCAGCAGAACTAGTGGCAGCAGGGAAAGGTGAAAAAAACTTTTTCCTCTCACCCTCTGATATTTAAAGATGGTCTTTAGTGTTTTGTATGGAATGGAGGCTGAGATATAAGGAAAACTCTGAGAGGCCATTTCCTTTAACACACACAAAATTCTTAAGTTCCCTTTCCTTACTGGCATATCTCTCCTGAAAATATAGCAATTGTGTTCATTTTCATGATAAGACAGAAGCCTGGGAAAATAAACTGATTATTTGAATTTATATATATGTGTATATATATACCCAGCATACTGGGTATACTTTCAAAATATAAAATACATAGTACAAGCTTGACATTATACCTATGTCAGCACACTCCATCTTTCAAATCCCAATACAAGAAAAAAAACCAAACAGTTATTCATGCACTACATTCAACATTCAGAAACTAAGAAATTTTTCTTGAAGTTAGTCATTATATGGCTCTTCTTTATTCAGTTCTCAAGAGGAAAAGAAAGGCCTGTGAAGACAGCAACAATATGTGTTATGCTGTGCTGGAATTTGGAATTCCTTTGTCGTTCTGTATTAAGTGAAACCATGAGGAAAGATGAGGTCAAGGGGAAAAAAATCATATAAGATTCCACAAGGCCACAGCTTCCACTGCAGTGCTGAAGTGCAGATTGTCACTGTGAAAAAGCTGTTAGACAAATACACAAAGGGCATTTTAAAATCATTTTAATAATAAAATATATGTCAGAACCATACTAAAAACTAGACTTCAGCTCAGTGAACTGTTTTCATGCATTATACAATGCCAATTGCCATGCAAATTGCTATGAAATAGAGTTAAATATAATTTAGTAGTTCTGTGTTTCACCAAGTATGTGTCAGAAAGCACTTGGTGCATTACATTCAGAAAAATATCCTATGGCAATTAACGTGAACAGGTACAGAAAGGCTGGGGAACAGAAGAGACCACTGGAAGTCAATTTTGAATTGTGGGGCAGAGATTGCTTTCAATGTAAAGGTTGCCTTCAATTTCAAGAAATTCTCTGGGATTGAAGACACATGAATCTTTAAGAACTCCTTAAGAATCTAAGGGGTGAAGTACACTAAAGATTTGGAGACTCTTCCCATAACAACAGAATATTGAAGTTCATGTTTTTAGGTAGATATTACTTTCTTATCTGGTTAAATGCAATAGAGATTGCATCTTTCAGAACAAAAAATATCTATAGCTTGTTTTTATAGTATGACTTTTCTCCTCAAAGCAGCCATACTGATGCAGCTCATCGGAGCCTGGCTAGCTCAGAGGACACCGGTGCTGTGCCAGGTGAGGGAACAGTGGTGGTGTGGGGTGTTACCAATGGCTGAACCTTTAGAGCCCTTTGCTCTACAGTGCAGGGTCTGCCAGCCACGCCGGGGCTCAGGTAAAGGAGAAGGAGGAGGCTCTCTGTAGGAGGTTTCAGCAGGAGAGGTTTATTGGAGCTGAAGGGGTCGCAGCAGGAGAGCCCTGAGCACTGCTGGGCACAGGTTTAAAAACTGCGGCAATTGTGGGGTGGGTACAAATCATAAACCAGTGGGGAAGCATCAGGGGAAGGGGTGAGGAAGGTCACAGCACTGGCCTGAGGCCATGACAGAAGGTGGGGGCAGAACAGGTCACCTGTCCCAGGGAGGTGTCCAGGATAAGGAGCCCCCAGGAATGCCCGGGGGGACACACCCAAAGGATTGGCTCAAGGCAGGAGTGACATGGAAAGGACCAGAACAAGGGACAGGGTAACAATGATTGATAGGGAAGGTACAAGAACAAAGGGAGTGGGTTAACATGAAGGGTAGCTTAGGGGAGGATACAGCTTTCAGGGATAAACCAGTTTGGGGGTACACTTGGGGGAACAGCAGAACAAGCCGTCAGCATTAAAACCATTAATAATAAACCAGTAGAATTAAAAAATATGAGCTGTAACACTGTATTATGATTGTCCAGTCATGCACACTGTCTTTCTGACATTGTGCTTGGCCTCTGTTTTAACTTACACCAGCAACTTCTTTTGGTAGAGGAACCTGCACATGGTGGAGGGCTTGTGGCATGAACCTCGGGGTGGCATGAACCTGACAGAAGCAGGCCTGGCACCAGCTTTGCTGTACTCAAGATTTTCTAAAGACATTTCATCAGATATGCCTTAGATATGCATTTCCCTTAGATATGCCTCAAAGATCAGAATTTCTGCTCTGCACCACTGTCTCACTAATAAGACAAAAAGAGCAGAGGAACCTGAGTACACTAAGAAGTGTGAATATGATGGAAAGGAATCTTTTGTTAGATCCTGCCTAATGCCTTCTGCTAAGAAAGAGACCAGTTTATCCACGTGCCAAGACTTCTTTTTCAGTTGATCCAAAGAAGCAGAAATATGTTGCAAGTATTTTATTAAATAGTAAAACAATGCTACCAGTGCAGTGATCACAGAATCACAGGACATGCTGAATTGGAAGGGAACCATCAGTATCATTGAATCCAACATTTGTCCCTGCACAGGGCACCCAAGGATCCCACCATGTGCCTAAGAGCATTCTCCAAATGCTTCCTGAGCTCTGTCAGATTTGGTGCTGTGACCACTTCTCTGCTGAGCCTGTTTCAGTGGCCAGCCACCCTCTGGGGGAAGAACCTTTTCCTAATATCCAACTTAAACCTCCCCTGGCACAGCTTCAGGCCATTCCCTCGGGTCCTGTCCCTGTCAGCACAGAGCAGAGATCAGTGCTGCCCCTGCTCTGCCCCTCATGATGAAGCTGTAACTGCAGTGAGGCTCCCTCAGTCTCCTCCAGGCTGAACAGACCCAGTGCCCTCAGCCCCTCCTCACACGGCTTCACCTCCAGACCCATCACCATCCTCATGGCCTCCTTTGGATGCTCTCTAACAGCTGAGTGTCTTTTTTATATTGTGGTAATGAAAACTGCACACAGGACTCAAGGTGAGCCACACCAGTGAAGAGTGGAGTGGGACATGATGTGTTAATAAAAATAAAAACTGTGTACATACACATCTTGCAGTTCTTCTCCTCCTGCCTTGAAAGAGGCTTTCACAGCAATAACTTTATCTCTAAGGACAAATGCAGAGTGTTTGCTGCTTGGTTTGGGGATTTTTGTTTGTTTGGTTTTTGTTGTTTTTATTATATTATCCACAGAGTTTATCTAAATGAAGAGAGGCAGAATGAAAGGTCACAACTGAATTGGAAAAAACAGAAGCAACGATACAACTGCTCTCCATTCTTAATCTCATGGGTCTTAGCAGTCATTAAGGGAAAAACACATTCTTGTCTTTTCAGATGCCTTTAGATGCAAATCATTAGAGTCAGGATTGTAGTGAGGTGAGTGACAGGGTGGGTCTCCTGGCACCTGGCAAAGGCTGATGTGGCACATATCAGCCCTGAAGAGAATTGCAGCTTTGAGCTGCTGTTTGGGGTTAATGGGCACACAATGCGTTAGGAAAAAGTGTGCGAGAAGTTCCTGCTTGCCTGTAATTCAGGCAAAATTCAGTCTCAGCTGAATACTGAGTGAAGCCAGAAACATCTGCTAAAGCTGCCATGGGAACTCTAGTTTCAGAGTAATGTGTGCTGAGACAGGAGAGAAATGGATGTTCAACAGGTGCCTCATGGAGACGAGAGGCTTTTCCAACATCTTATAAAAAAAGCTTCATAAAGACAAGTTAAGGTCAGGAGGGTGTCAGATCTCAGAAATACTTAAAACATTTCTAATAGAGCAAAAGGTATTACATAAAGAAGAAACTTCATATGTTGAAGGTCTTAGGAGAAATGGATCAAAAATACTTAAAGATCACACGGATGTGTATTTCAAAGGCAAATTTCACGTAAAAACAAAGTCAATTACAGGATTGAATGACAGAAAGGAAGGTGCTAGAAACACCCAACATTTTCAGAATTCAGATGATAAAGATGATTTTAGAAATATTTTGACATACAGGAAGTCTAAGCACCACCAATATGATGGTAAAAGTTATAGAATAGGGTCAGTCCAAATATCTCAATCAAATAACAAGTTATGGAAGAGTCATTGTAGCCCTTGTATACATGAAACAAAGGCATTAAATCCAACAGAACAAGATCCAGAATGATATTAGAGGACACATATATTCTGCTGAGTATAGGTTTATTTGTAAGAATAGAATATTGTAAAAATTCAGCTTTTTTAAGTTTAAAAGAACACAAATAGCTAACCTGGAAAAGTAATTAGATTGTTAAATGTAGAAATTGTTACAAGCAAAATGAGGAACTGGAACAAAAATCCCCAAAGTGTTGAGGAGTGTTCATGTGTATTTTCAGAGGCTAGATCGCCAACGTTAATTGAAAATTTTGCAATAAGGTATATATCTTGTCCTAAATACAACCTGGAAATATAACTGGTTTTGACTTCCAACATCCTTTAAGATCTAATTTTAACTAAGCCATTAACTGGTATAGTTTCTGTCAGACAAAATTGTTTGATAGGTCTTCATTGCTATATAGCACCCGTAGAACATAACAATGAATAATAATGTCACAGATTAATAACTACGAAATTATTTAAAGATAAAAGTCTTTAAATATCAGATATTAGTACTGTAAGCAAACGGCAAGAGGTATCTCACGGAAAAGTGGGTTGGTAAGTCACAAACCCTGTGGTTTCCCCTCTGATAACAAGATAGCTGCAGAGCCTGTATTTAAAGAAAGCAAATTCTTTCTTGCCTTCATTTTCTGTGAAGAAAATTAAGCAAAACAAAGTTCGTGCTACTTTCTCTATTCGCAGTCAAGCTGAAAATCAGCAGCATTTTAAGAACACCCAGGCAGTGCATGTTTTATTTCTGTTTAGCAGATAAGCCATTCTGTGTGAAAGTTTTCACTCTGGAAATTGTAACTGCATTCTGCATGTCACTCTACAGTTTCAGAGGAAAAGATAAACTTATCACCTTAGTTCGTTGGTTTTTTTCCTACATTAGGATATCAATATGTCTCCATCCTGCTTCTTCTCTGTAAACAATTTCACTGCATTGAATGAGAAAGGACAGGAGAATAAATGAACTTTTCTCTGCCCTTAAAATCACACTGCTTTTAACCTAAAGGAATCTGGGTGTTTCCACTCTGCCCTGAGCATCTTTAAAAGTGAGAGTGGAAGGTGGCAACATAAACTGTTACAGTAATTCTCTTCGGAGCTGCCTTGCTGCAGACGGATTTGATAATAATGTGTTTGTCAGACTTCTAGCACTCCTGCAATTCATCAGCTAAGGACAGTCCTGGGTGAGTCCTGAGTGCTGATCACAGCAATTGCACCAGTGAACTGTTTCTAATCTGACCAAATGGCTGTGAATAGGTTTATTGTTTAATGAAAAGATTATGTTATTAAATACTCTGGCAACTTTTAGTTTTCTGTTTTTGTTTTTTTGGGGTTTTTTTGTTTGTTTTGTTTTTTTGGTTTTTTTTTTTTCTTTTCTTTTCTTTTCTGAAACACTGTATTAATGTGAATAGCAAGTATTCATTGTGTCTGAAAAAATGAGGTAATTGCAAAAGGCCAAGGCCATATCATAATTATAAATTGAACAATTCTGTTACTACAGATTAGATGCCTGGAAATTATTTGATGTTGAGTAAGCAATATCTTTTTCCTCCTGCCCTCTAGTACAAAATTTTGAATAAAAAACATTTAATTAAGGCTATTCTCCAGGCTACTGAATTGTTTCCATTAAATGTCCACCCATCCTGACTTCTGCTCATTTTGGGAAATTAATTGAAAGCAATTATGTCTTAGAACTGTTTTGTCTTTTTGCTTTAATCAGTCGACTCCTATGCAGGACTCCTACCTCTTAATGATGATATTTTATCTTGTAATCAGTGTATGAGATGTTCTTTATATTGTTATGCACTTCAAGCTGTGTCTATTTGTTAGGTTTTTGCAAAGTTAAAAAGCATTCTATTTAAATCTGAGCAGACTTACATAAAGTATAGAAATACATTGTGAGTATTTTGCAGAAGAACTAGCAGAGGTATTTTTTTGACTTTAAACATAGTCAGATTTTAGATTTTTTTCTGTGTGCATATACATACATGTTCGTCTGTACGGGTGGAGAGGAGTTGAGTGAGAACATCATGGTTAACCTCTGTCATCCAGGAAAGGACACAACACACTGGGGTAATGTTATGTTTTGGAGAGAGATAATACCTATGCTTTAGATCTAGTCGTTGAAAAATGACAGAGACCTTACTTCTGGTTTCAGATACCAATTTTTTCCCCCAAAACTCAATAACAACCACATTAGCATTGGATTTTAATATCTATATATATTAACATATTGTATCTCAAAATCAAGACTTTTTTCACAGAAAGGTCCTTGGAGAAAAGGAGTATTTCCCTTGGCAAAGTATTAAGTGTCATATCTTTAAGCACACATAGTCTCAATGACTGCACTGAAATATCTGACCTGTACATTTAGATTCAAAACTCAAAAATGCTCTGAAAGTAAGTAATCTTATCAGGTTAATATTTGAAAACTCTGGGTGCTCTACAAAGTCTTACCTTTACTTATATTATAGTATTTTTTAGTTGTAAGAACTGCAAAAAATCTCTTTTAAAATATAAAACCAAAATGGGTCTTAAAAAATATCACAAAATTCTGAAGTGCACCAAAACAGGACAATAGAACTGGAAGTTTAGGACTGTCTCAGATGTTTCAACTGTAGTGCCTAAAAATCATTCAGGTGCAATTCACTATTTTTTATAAAGAAATTATATCATTACTCTGTGAAAAATATCCCAGATTTAACACCCTAAAGGATTTAAGAATAGATAACACATCCTATGAAGGCTTACTGGAGGCAAACTGAAGGTCCACCCCAAGTACAAATATATACATAAACCATTATAAGATTAATATTTCCTTTATGACTCAATGCATATCCCAGTTTAACCTTTGCTTAATTTTTGCAGTATGTTTAAGTACATTGCTGAATCAGTGCCTCAAGTAGAATAATTACATTGATGGCATTGTATCAGCTGGAAGCCTGGAGGTTCGGTTTTCCCCAACACTACCCTTTGATGTAGATGTACAGGCTTGTTATTGCCACAGGTACCCAGACCCAGTGGATTGCAGGACACAGGGGGTATTTCCCATCCCCATCTGATTCTTCATATAAGATTCTCAAAAGAGTAGCTGAGAGAAAAATTCCCTTCTAGCAGTTTTGATGGTTATGTACCCTCTAAGAGTAAATTTGGCTGCTGGATCCAAAATCAAATTACTGCATTCAACTGTTACACTGAGAGAAACTGAAGCCTTTGAAGCCTTCTGCTCCACTTTGAATCACGAATATCTAATGCACACTCACACAGAGGATTCTGTGGGCTCTCACCTGCACTACAGCCAGTTGTTGTCCCTAGAGCTGCACATCTGCAGCAGCTGGCCAGGGATCACAGTCCCTTCAACCCCACGCCTCTCTTGCAGACTGGCACTTGGCATAACCTTACACCCCTCAGCCAGTCTGACTTACTGTTCTTCTGTGGTCATGCACACAGGTCACTAACAGAGTGCACAAGCGTTTAAAACAATTGGAAACAGGATTCAGTGAGAGGATAGGATAAACTGTGCTGCCAGTAACCTGTTTAGTTAGTTCCTTTTAATCTCCTTTTCCTTTTATTTTCTCATTTGTGCCTCTTGCATCTGCTTAGCTCCTTCCCCCTTAAACACACTATAAAAAGGTTTTACATAATCCCAAAATGCTCTTCCATCCTGGATGCCATAGGCAGGAGTTTACTTTAGTTTACATGGTGGTGCAAAGAGAGTTTCTTCCACTGATTCATATTTGTAGGTTATAAACCAGGTTCAGTGGTTCTGCCCTTCTCCTTCTGATCGTTTTAGGGACAGCTGATTCAGTGTTCTCTAATTTTCACTGATTAGGTTTTCACTGACGAGGCTACCAGAAGCCATTCACCTGTCACTGTTCCCCTGGTCTTTGTGGGGTCTCTCTGTCTGATCTGCACAGTCTTCCCTTAGAAAACCTGGGAGTCATGCTCCTTCCCTTCAGTTTCCTTTCCCTTTCATTCAGTTTTGGGCCTGGTGGTGGAAGCACTCTTGTACCACAGGCAAACCTGTGCACTTCCTATTTTCACCCATGTGTTACAGGCAGGACTACAATTTCTAAAACATTTTATGGGATGAGTGGAAGAAGGTGACCTCAGAAGATACCTCCATGATACTTAAAGGTGAAGATACTACTTACCTGATCTTCGTGCTCTGCCTTTTATAGCTGAGGGCATGCTCTGCTCTCTCCGCTCCATATATGAGATGTTTTAGGAACCCGTGTTAGGCCACAGAGTTAATAGTGCACACGTACTTCCAGTCTACACCAGTAAACTTTCACCATAGAAGAGTACACTAAAACATACAAAATTTGAGGAAGGCAAACACTTCTACAATAATAGCACATTTTGATTACTGGCCTTGCCTAGTATCAGGTATTTTGATTTCTGACATCACTTACATTTCCTAAATACCCTCAATCTGGGCACACATATTGTGAGCACCACTTGTGAACTTTGGGAAGGATTTAGGTCAGAGATTAATGTACTTTTGGAAGAAAAGTTATGTTAATCCTTATGGTATTGTCTATTGATAATATGTTAATCCTCGCAGTATTGTCTGTGGATAATTTAAAGCAGCCAGGAAATGAATAAATTTTGCTCTAGAGAGAAAAGCCTATAACGACAGCTTCTTTTGCCAGCCACAAGCCTACTGGGCTGATGCTGCAACTGTAGAAAACAAAAATGATTCTCACTGACCTAGAATCTGAAGACAAGTTTGCTAGTTAAGACAAAGAAACATAGGAAAAAAAAAAAAAAAAAAAAAGACCAGCAAGATGTGGTTTAGTGAATGATATTGAATGTGCATACATGTGTTTGATGGTATCCAGCAGAGGAGAGAAATTTCCATTCATTTTTGGACATTCCATCATTCCATTTCACTTTTGAGATAGTAGCAGGGTCCCAGTGCTACCAGTGAGCAAAATGCTGTAAGAGTATTTAAGGAGAATATTTGAAGATATCTGCTGTGTGATAGACATACAAAGGATTCTTTCACTGAATAAGATGCAACAAAGCATTTTTAAAGCTTCCACTTTTAATTCTATAGAGAATTAAATTATATTCTTTTAGATTTATTTTTTTTAAACGATAGAGAATGTGCTACATAGATGTATAAGGGAAAAGCACCGTGTCTGCAATGTTTTGTTTTTCTCATTTCCATGGGTAAGACCTTAGAAACTGGGAGCTGTTGGACTGCAAGAGACACCAGATCTACAAAAGAAAACTGTGGCTTTTAAGCACTTTTTAAATACCACCTGAAAGTCACAGACTACAATGCTAATGATATTCCAGCACGATTCTAATGATAACTAATGCTGTGGTAGCTCTCACTGAGTACTCTTTCCCCCTATAGTTACTAATAACAGGAAGATATTTAAGAAACTAAGGCAACAGAATCACTGCGATCTTCTGTAATGCAGAGAGCAGCTGAAAGCCACCAAAAAAACATCAGCAATAACCCCATCAGATTCCAGAGATGAGGAAGGGTTCACAGTGCAGCATTAAGCTATGTGATAACTATTCTGTCATGTAACAGTCCTTTGAAGTTGCTAGCATTAGAGAACCAAGTTTACCTTTAGAAACTGTAAGTGTTCATCCATACAAGAGCTAGGTTTTCAGCTTCAGCCTGCATAGCTTCATAGCAGACTGGAAGAAGCTGACTTTGACTTACTGAGAACCACTTCAAGTTGTGACAATCTATCCTAGAGTGAAATTCTTATTTTTTTGCACCAGTTTGTTAGTATATAAAAAATATATTTTGAACATTTCCTGAACTGATAATTTATCCTTTTTTTCAATAGTGTGTGTGTGCACATGTGCAAATTTATCCCAACCTGAGAGGTATTTTTATTATTAATAAATGGTTTTAGCACAGTTTTTCCAGGTTTGTATACCTACACTGCACTGTATTTTTAAACTACATTTACCATTAAATGTAAATAATACTGCATTTAAAAGATTTGAGCTTTAAAACAGTGAATGATTCCTGAACCTCATAAATTTCTACTTTGCAAACCAACAAGAAGTAGGGCTTAGATGTTTGCTTTAAGAATGAATACAGGACATCTACAGATCAATTTTTCATGGTTGCAATCTACTCTGATTCAATGTGAAGTAGAAATCTTCAAAGACTTCATTTACTCTCAGAGTAATAGTTAAATGCAATTATTTTACATTAGAAGCAGGCTGCCAGGTTCACTCTTAAGATGCTTTGTATGGCCCAAATAAAAGCTGCTAAAAGGTCCCTTTCCTCTCTGCTGCTGCACTGTTCTGAGATTCCTAAATGAACCAGTACATGACGAAAAGTCGTTCAGTGTTAGCGCTTGTAGCCCAGAGCACCCAAAAGGCAGTAGATTAATTCTTAGAATTCTAGTCAGAAGTCAAAACCAGCTATAGACCACTTCAGCTTCGAAACCCATTATGTATGATCTTTCAAGCAACTGTCTATAGTGAGGAGGGTTTCCTAGTCTCAGCCCCTACCACAGCAGAGAAAACAAAAGGAGCAATAGCTGAACTGCATTCTTTTACACAGAGCCTGCAGTGGAGTTGCTGCTCTGCCATCAATTGTAAACTTAACTTTGAGCACCATCAAAAGTGATCAATGGCATGAGTACAGAGTAATGAAAGAAAGAAAGAAGCAGTACAAAACCTCATCCATTTTACAACAATCTAACATTTCTGACTTCCAGGGATCGATTCTTTGTTGTCACATTAACACAGGACAACATGTATCAGCTAACTCATTTCCAGTTTTCTGCTATTAAAACCCAGTATGCTGTCTTCGAATCTATTAGTAAATCTGGCCTCAGTGAGCCAAAAAGGCTCAGCTGAAAAATTTTACTGGAATTAGAGTTTGAAACTGTGGGGCATAAGGTATTTTCTTCCTCTTGAATTCCCAGTTTAATTACATTATACTAGTCATTCTGACAACAGAAAAAGCATCTTTTCAATAAACACTTTTAATCCGTACAAAAGGAGTAGCTGTGGAGAGCTCTGTGGGGCCATAGCTTTTTACACAGTCTTTTAAGGTAACTCCTGTTCATTAGAAAAAACCACACATGAATAATTAAGGAAAAATGGAAAGAGAATCTAGCCTCTCTGTATCCTAGCTGAACATACCAATGCTTTTTGTTGGCGTGTAGTAACCGCTGCCTACTGCAATGGATATTTTAGAAATCTGAGTATGTACTTCTGTCATTTGTTGAGTCAGACAGCCAGAATAGATTTTTGAGTTTAGTTTTGACAAAAACTAAACTAACTTCAACAGTTTGTCAGGCAACTATACTTATTCAGTCTTATTTAGGCTGATTTTCATCAGGAGAGCTCTCTGTGCTTTGCTAAAATGAGAAAGCAAATCATCAAGTGCAAAAATGAATATGGAAAATAGGATTTTTTTTCCTCTTTAAGCAGGAGCATTAGACATTAAGACTGGAGTAGGGAAAGTATAGATTAAAACAACTTTTCTGTACTACTCAGTCAGTTACTCTTGAGTGCAGGGGACAAGGACCCTTCCTCTCTCTCTAAGTAGCAAATTGACTTAATTGAAGCTCCACTGAGGCAGGCCAGAGCAAACCAGCTTAGCAAACTGATCACTCATAAGGTGGAATATATTGCCCCAAACTGCTTCTTTTGCTTACAAAAGGACTAAATTTGCTAGGCTATGCTATCAAAATTCTGTGGTGTAGAAGCTGTTGCAGAAGAGTGGAAGTTGCTAATGCAAGTTAAGCTGAGTTTACAGATCCTTTACAGCTGGGGAACGGAAATGTGAATCTGTGACACCAACAGGGATCAGCATGACGTGCAACACTTCGGTACCACAAGGGAGGAAGTGACTTTCAACAGTCATCCTCATGCATTCAAATTTTCTACAAAATTTCCAGACACATCACTTTCTGCTTCTGCATGAGCCTGGAAATATGATTCAGCCTTTACAGATGATGATATGTTCCAGTCCAGTTCATTCTCAATTCATTTTGAGTTTGCTAAATTAAGTTTTCCCTCTGCAGCCCCTTCAGATCTCAGTTCAGGACGGCTCTTCCACCTGTTTCTCTTACAAAAGCAGAAAAAGCAGAAAGTATGTCTATTTACCCAGCTTTTAAGCTTCATTTGATCACTTTTCTGTTACAGAAAGGAAATCCTTTACATTATATATTAATGGCAGAACAGCTAGTGATGTGAGACAGATAGGAACTTTTTCTCTATTTTTTTTTTTCATTTTGAATGAATATTTAATCTTCAAACAAAACTTTTTTGTGCTGACAGATGGACCTGATTCTTCCCCAGTTCACAGCAAGTTAAATCAGGTGATAGAATTATTATACACGGAGTGAGAAAAGTGACAATTAGATTGAAAGGAGACTTAATCATATAATTTTTGAAGATGTAGTTCCCTTGATGTAGCACCTGTGGAAGGGGGTCTCCTTTACTCTTATTTTCTCTTTTTAGGCTTCTTCAGATTTTTTCTGAAGAAAAAAATTGGTTTAATACTAAAGTTTTAAAATCAAGTAATTTGAGATATTTTTCCTCTTTGACTGAGCTCATATTTCATTAATGCCTGCTCAATAACTGAGACTTTGCATGATTTACCCTCACTGAATGCTAGCTTAGACTTAAAGCAGCAGGCTTTGCTTAAAGGTGTACATTTAGTTTTGCCCTTTTTTGTCAGGAGTATAGAATACTTCCTTGACTTACAGAGATGGATTAAAAATAGGTGCATCTCACTGCGATTCTGAAATAAAAGTCTGCTTTGCTGCAGGATACTAGAATACATATGAGAGAGCATTTTATTTTAATAAAAGCTGGCAGCTGAGCTTTCATTACCTAGTCACAAAAAATGACATCTGGACTGAGACAAAGTCAGACACATAGATGAAGAGAAGTTAAAAATCACTAGATCAGAGATAAAAATTGTGGTAAAACCGTGACCAAGAGGTGACAAATGCCAAAGACAAGGGGAGTAAATTTCCCTGCCAAGGGATATAACCCTGAACAACAAAGAATTCAGGTCTCTAAGGCCTACAGATAATCTGTTTTCTGTATGAGACTAATCATAAATTTATCTGTGTCAAAATGGATAAAAATATGTGCCTCCAAGTCTCGGAGCTCCTACAGCTACACAGTGAAGTTCTGCAGCACCCGGGGTAACTTTCAGGCCAATATTGCTCGAGGCTAAAATGAAATTAGCAGCATGGGCTTGATAGATCTCCTCCTAAAATAAAGTGGAAGCTTTCCATTCACATTTATGAGAGATAGATTAGGTCTGATATTTATTTCTGAGATCCAGTACACTGACCATCCTCAATATTGCCCTTTTGGTACAAATCAAATCCTTCATACCTGAGCTTTTAATTTACAGAAGACATGACTCCCAAAGTTACCATGAAAAAACTTGCTTTTCTATCTAGCCTCATGGGTCCTAGGTACAAATTGCTGAAAGTTAATATTCTTTGTCTTCTTTGTCTTTTTCTCTGTCAAATATTGTAAAAATTTATTTTACAAAGAAGTGCATGATAATCAGTTTAACTATTGCACCTTTTAAACTGAATCACACAGTGAGTAATGTGGTTTGACAGAAAATACCAAGAAGGTTGGGGATTTGAGGGAATGATTTTGGATTTATAAATACATATTTTAGCATGTAACTATAAGTATCAGTCCACCTAACAGTTGTATTTATTGCTGGATTTTTTTATCTAATTATGAAAACATATTAATATTAACACTTTATGGAGGGAAGAGGCTCCTGTTGTTGCCAAATGTTGTATAAATTATTAATGTTTGTGAGGAGTGGTGTTGTACAAAGACCCTGTGTGTATCACCTCTATTCACATGAATTAGCATTTTACACACAATAATAGCATCTAAACATCTATCCCAATGAACGCCGGAAAGGGAGCAGATTGCAACTCTTGAGTTTAATGCTTTATTTTAAGGACTAGTTAAACATTTCTAATGTATTTTTAAAACTCATTGGTATTCTCCTCCTCACAACCAGTGAAACAGACTGTTGCTAATGTGGAATGAAGTACTGTTTTACCTGTGAAAAAGATGTTATTGCTTTAAACAGGCTTGGCCAAATCAGCTTCTTAAATCTTAACTGTGCAAGGCAAAGGGCTGAAAGATAGTTTATCACTGTCTGCAACAGGTGTGCTACCAGCCAATTTCATTTGTGTTGATCTGGCATTCATGAATTATCTGCAATAATGGAAAGAGATTCTTACTTAATTTGTAGTCCAACTAATTGTTTCATGGTTTATGAGCTCAGCTTTTCAACAAACAGGAACAAAGCCAAATTCTGTTCAGAAACTACCTGCATGAAAATAGATATTGTAAGGGCTTCAACATTCAGTTTTTTGTTTAATTAAAAACAGGAGCATTATTTCTAATATCCCATTAAACCTTTTTCTGCCTTAAAATCTTGGGGTGGAAAAAATTGCAAAAATAATGTTTTGAAAACATTAGCAGCTAACTGCAAATCTTACTGTGAAAATGTCTTTCTACAAAGAGCTAGAGATAAGATGATGTCTTTCAGGGGCTCAGAAAGGAGGTGTTCTTAAAATAAAATTGGGCCAGTTTCATTGACTTATTCACCCAAAGCCTTTAGTGATTGTTTCTAATATCATGTTGCAGTGTCTTTCATCTGCCAGTGAATGCTCTGCTGCATTCAATCACCATAATTCACCATGACTCAAATGCAGTTGCCAGGTTCAGAACCTGGAACATCCTCTTGAAAGGCAGGGGTTTATTTTTCCTTTATTTTTAAATGCCATCCAAACAATGATCAGGGTAGCTATTTCTCTTAAATTCTTGTCCAGAAATGTAAGGGCAAACACAGTAATGAAGGGATCAGGAGGTACATGTGTGATCAGTACAGAATGATCCACTTTTATCTGCTATAGAAAGAATTGTAAAAGGGATTTACAATTTTCTCTGGAAATGTTAGGATAACAAAAGGCCAAGGCACAGAAAAACAAAGGGATGTGCAATTATGACTGCCATTTTTAAAAGTCTTTACACAAATCTGATGGCACAAGGAAAAGAGAACCTACAAGTGTAACTGCATTTTGTGATTCAGGGTTCGCCTCTTATGGAAGGAGGACATTCATGATTCAGACCTTCTCCAAAACACAAGCAAATAAGACTGTAAAATATATTAGTAAAGACTACAACATAGGCTTGTGTCTCATACTTCCACCAAGTGAAAACTCTTCAAAAGACAATAAATACAGGTTTATTAAGGGAAATCCTCTGGGGAAAAAAAAGTTAGTGTGGCTATTTAAAAACTAAACACAGAAACAATATTTCAATATTGCAAAGGTGATTAATGACATTCAGAAGGAATATAGCTAATATTTTTTCTTAGCTTTGGAAATTGAGACACAGATGACTTGTTAATTTGCATATACTTTATGTTAAAAATTGTTTAACCAAGACTTTTGGCCTCATAGAACATGAAATTGAATTAAAGGGGTTTTCGTGGGTTTGGGGATTTTTTAACATACAGGAAGAAATCTCTGGGGGTTTTGTTGTTGTATTTGTTTCTGGATGACAACTTGGACTTCATTAGAATTCTGAAGATTCAATATAAGTAAGACACAAAATGATGTGAATTATTAATTCAGGTCCTCTGTCTCAAGTTATTCACTTTGGATGTCTGCATCTTTCCACAAGAATCCTTTGCTGCTTAAGCCACACAAAGGTGGTGAGAGAAACTGAATTAAAGGCAGACTTCCTTATGAGAGGATAAGAACCCTTGAATGTGGAGATAGTCCTTATTAAATAAGCTCAAATTAAACTCTAAAGGACTGAATGCACAAAATGGAATAAATGGGGCTCTCAATTTGCCTTTTATCTGGGAGTTAGCCAATGGCAATGGTAAATGCCTATATACATCTGTCTAGGGAGGGTGTAACACCTTTGCTATCGTTGTTGTATGCCTGTGCATCTGTTCAGCAGACACTCTATGAATGTATCTTGACATAGTTTGAGAGGCTATAACATTTCAATCGGATCATGGTTTTATACCTTAAATTATTTGCTTCAATCTAACTCTTTGCAATTTTGGAGTGTGGCTTTCAGAGCACTGATACATGGTGGCAATAATGCATTGAAACAGACATATTGGTATTAGAAAGAGCCTCCTGTTACAGCTATTATGGCATGGATTTAAGAAAGCATTTACATCTTTCCCAACCATTATGAAAATTCAGCAACACAATTTCAAGCATAAGACTGCTTTCCCAAAATTGCGCAGTTAGTGCTTTGCAACCTCTTATGTGACTATTTCTCTATACAGCTCTCTTCCACTTGGTTTCACATCACTTTCTAATCTATTCCCAGTGAATGTGCTTTCTTAGTCAAGTAATAGTCTGCATTATTGTATATCAGTGTGTACTAGAGATGCAGAATAGATCCACAGAGAACCACATAAAATTTCTTCCCAATGCAGACCTACATCCTTTATCTGCAGTAGAATTCCACATTGTAGTGACAAAGACCTCCATGGGCAGAGGAGCAGTATTGCCCAAATCTGAACTCTTTTAAAAACCAAAAAGAAATTTCTAGTAAATTTAGCGATCACAAACCTGGGGAAAAAAGTAATTTCTCTAAAGGACTCAATAATTTGCATTTCTTATGTTAAATTCTTACTTCTTTTTATTAGTCTCTGCGGTGGAACTGCAGAGAATTTGAAATGGCTCTTTGAAATCCATTTGAAACTATTTTTTATGCTGGCCCCTTGGTTGCATATTATGTTTTAATCTAGGAAATATCTGAGTGTCCTCACCTTGACTAACTGTACCTAGTGTCAAGGGAACGCATTAAACTAAACATTGAAATGTTAGTAAGGTTTTTTATAAGTTTAGCTTAGATAATTTTAAAAGAAACCCCAAAACCCTCTTCTTGGACAGAAAGCCCTTTTTTTCAGGTCTACTAAACATGTGTGCAAGGCTTTTTTTATCAGAATTATTTGTCATTGAGTCAATTCTCACTCTCTTTAAATTAGAATAGCTTTTTCAGTATACAGCAATCAAGTCCCTCCCTGACTTAGCACTTAAGACTTTTTTGCTTATACCATCAAAACAGGTATTTCAGATTGTTTGGAATATTGAGCACTAACAAGAGAAATTTCTTGATTTGCTCCTCATTGGTGTTCCCAAGGATTTTTGTTTGGTTTAATATTGTTTCCCTGTCCTCGACAATTTCACTTTCAATTTCAATTTTCCAATATACTACTTCCAAGGGAAATGCAATAGGTATGGTCTTAATATGTTGGAGGTTTTTTATTATTTTTTTTAATATTAATACTGTACCATTTCAATTATGCTAAATAGTCTACACAATAGATCCCTCCAAAACTGTATCAAACACTAGAGGGATTAATTCCATTAAACATACTCAAGTAGAACACGTATTAGTTTTCTCCTCATCTGTAATAAAAAGAATTGGTTTATGTAGACCTACATACAAACATGACAAGTGGTTTTATGGAGACATTTAGGTAGAAAACCACATTATTATTTTTCCCAATTGGTTAAAAAAATTGACAACACTTCAGCTTCTTCCTCTCTTAATAAAAATTTCAATCACCTTCACATAACATGAAGAACGATATTTAAAGAAATGTTTTAAGCTTTGTATTCTCCTTCACACTCAAGGACTTATTTTCCCCAAAGACATAAGGTTCTATATAAAAGTAAGGTTGTTTGGACTCACTGGAAATAGATTTCCAGTTCCTAATGAAGTCTTGAGAGTAAGAACTAGTTAATAAAGAGGTGATTATTTTTCCATTTCTTTCACTTTTGAGATACCCTGAAAACTTTTTGCAAGAACAATGCTTACTAAAAATCAAGTAAAGCAAAATCGTGCAAACTACTTGTTAATTCATGTATTGGGGAGTTTATTAGAAATAAAGAGAATTATTTTTTTTTCCCATTCTTACATCCTTCCACCACATTTACATAGTTTCCTAAAAATTTGCACATGCTACAGGCAAAATGTTAACCTTAAGAAGGTGTTGAGATAACTAGAGAGAGAATAAAAGCTAATTCTGCAGCAAGTCAACACTGGTGCACCTTTCTTTCTCCCATATAAAATACAAAGAGGTTGGGAAGATGCCATGAAAACTCTGATTTCAACAAGAAGCCTCCCTTCCTCTATTTTATCAAAACTCATTGTATTCACTGGCCAGCAAGAAACAAGGAAGATAAAAGGAGAGAACCAAACAGGCACACTCCAGCATCAAAGGGAAACATCTTCCTGATTCTGAGCATTGCTGGGACCTTGGTTGCTCTGCTTAAGATGAGGCTGCAGTGCATTTCCATAGCACTTCTTTTTCTTGTCTACAATACTTAATTAAATACAGAAATCTTGGTATGATTTAATAGAGAAATTTTAATGTTTCAAGAAACAGATTGCTTTATATTTTGTGATCATGGAGAAGGTATATGGAAGAACATTTGGAAGATTCTGTGATTCTGAAAAGAAATGGTAAGATTTTAATTATAAAATATTTATTTTCTTTCCCTTTTATAATCTCAAAAAAACGTTTTGTGTGACTTATTCACACACACAGTGAAGGTGTATAAACCTTCAAGAAGTTCCAAACTGAGGTACAATAAGAATACTTAATGACTACAGATTTTCAGCTTGCTGCAGATAGTCCAAAAAGATTTTTTGGTGACATGTTTAAACTTGATATTTGAAAATAAGTTTATTTCAATATGTTATGATTTGAATTACAGCCTGCTAAATCTGACAGTGAGGTAGACTTCCTGGGCACATATACAAAGATATAGAGTTAATTTCATTTTTATTTTTCCTTTCTTTTTTCTTTTTCTTAAATTATGCAGTTTATTAGGGCTAATAAGATTACTTTTGCAGAGTTCTATCTATGACATAAACACCCAATGAGATCCCTTGAATAAAGTTTGATTTATTTACGTATGTACTGGATTGCTTGCTCTATTATTATTATTATCGTTGTTGTTTTGTTATTATTATTCCATTTTATGTGTCCTTATTAATTGATGACATTCTCCATGTGTTTTTAATAGGTTACATTGCAATCTTCAGCATTCTAGACATACAATAATCACCCTGTGGGGGTGACTGAGCCCTGGAACAGGTTGCTCAAGGGAAGTTGTGGAGTCTCTAGTATTGGAGATATTCAAAATTCTCTCTGCACTGTCCTGGGAATCAAATGCAAGTGGCCCTGCTTGAGCAGGTGGAGGACAAGGTGACCTCCAGGAACCCATTCTCTATTTAGATTTGCTCGGCGTTAACAGCTAAAGATTTTTAAACCAATTTTTTTTTAAAGAGTTAAAGAATTTGAAGTTTATATATTTGACCTGAGGGAATTATGAGTGGATAACGCACAACGAAAGAAGGTCAAGCTGGTTGATGGATTTCTGTAGCAGTGCACTCCTTGCTCCCTTACATGCAGAAAGTCTGTTGTGGTGAAAAATGGGGAAAGATGAGCAGAGTAGATACAGCACATATTATAAAAGGGAAAGAAAAATCCTGAAGGCAAAGTAATTTACAGAAAAAGTCTTCACTATCACAAAGCAGCAGACACTGTATACCCACAATAATGTTTTTGTAATAAATCTGGAGTTCCTCAGACCAGGCTGACCAATTTTACAGCTATTATACAATGGCAGAGTCATGGACTGGTTTGGGTTGGAAGGAACTTTAAATATAATTTACCTCCAACCTCCCTGCCATGAGCCGGAACAAGTGTCACTAGACCAGGCTGCTCTGAGCTCCACCAACTTGGCCTTGAACACTTTAATGATACCACTTAATGCTGTTATTAATTCCAGGGTTTAGTGTTGGTCTGGCAACCATTTCCAATGAAACAAAGTGAAACACAACACAAAAAAAAAAAGGTAGAAATGAGCCTTGGTTAAAGGTTCTTAGGAACATGGGGGCAACACTGAGATTTTTGAAGGAAAATCACTTAGGAGTGGTTGTTTCCTTTATCCGAGGAGGCAGAATAGCCAATGAAACTCAATACCAAAGTCTAAACTAATGACCTTAGACTGCCTTTAAAGATCCAAGGAAAATGCATGTCCAGTAAATTTGCCAATAAAGTAGCATCTATGAATTTCTATACTCAGAAATAAAATTTAAGTGCCCAGAGTATGAACAGATGGTCTAAAATTAAAAAAAAACCCACAGAATGTGCTGAGTTGGAATTGACCCCACAAGGATCAAAGTCCAATTCCTGGCCCTGCACAGGACATCCCAAGATGGACACCCTGTGTCCAAACACTTCTTGAACTCAGGCTGGTGCTGTGACACCTGCCTGGGGAGCCTGTTCCAGTGCCCAACCAGCCCCTGGGGGAAGAACCTATTCCAGATACCCAACCTAAAACTCCCCTGACACAACTTCATTCCATAAAAATCTACTAGTTAGACTAAAAACATGGTGTTAAAGCAAACCTTCTTTGTCCATCTTCAAATTATTTTGGATATTCATTAAAATACTTGAGAATGAAAGGACCCAGAAAGAGTGTTAATAAGCATACATCAAAAACATGTTTTCGTACTAAAAAGAAATAATATTTTAAGAACCTGGACTGTTAAACAAATTTAAGTCATGACATTTTCCTTTTTTTTCCACAACCCTCCACAGAAATCACACTGTTCCAATAAAAACACACAGAAAACCAACAGAGCAGTATCCTTATTAGTAAGTCACGATCCACTTACTGCAAGATTTTCTGCATTTTATCTGACAACAATATGCATTCTCTTTATTTTAAGCTTTATTAAGTCAAGAGCCTTTTTAGAATAAAGAACCTGTAATGAGAATTATAAATAAGAGCCAATGTTAGATTCTGAGCATTGTTGGATGTTTATACAATGTGACTTGCAGACTGATACACAACTCATATTTCATAGTGAGGTATAATGTAGAAGCTGTTTCATTTTTCTGTTTTATCTCCTGTTAGGTTTCTGTTATTTCTTTTGTTTTCCAGCAGAAGTAGTTTCGAGCAACACATTGTTGATGCATTAGACCAGAAATTTTTCCAGTGGAAAATACCCTCATCAGATAAATTTTCATATTACTCAGTTAAAGCCAATTTCTGTTTGCTATATGTACAGCCCAAAATGAGCTTCCTCAGGAAAAAAAACAAAACAAAACAAACAAACAAAAAAAAAACCCAAAACAAACAAACAAAAAAACAGTAGACATCTTAAATTAAAGGATTTACATGTAGTTTTAATAGTCTCCTCCATCTGCCACAATGGCATGAAAAAAACAATACAAAATATCTCTCTTTTTGCCTTTCTCACTTTTTCATTCAAGGACAGCTGAATAAGGAAATTTGAAAAGTTGACTACAAATTTACAATTCTTTGGGCTACCATGTAAAGACTTACAGAATTTTCCATCTGTCCTAACAGCTGGAGACTTAGTCAGATCCCTGGCAGGAACTGTAATCTTTCCTTTCTGGTTTGTTGGGTTTTTTTTAGTGGAAGATTGAAGAGGTCCATAATTTACCATGATTGCTTTAAGAAATGATGCTGTGTAATGAAACATTCTGGCATATTATACTTTAAACAAGGAAGGAATGGGAAGTATGGAAGGCTAACTTGGTTTAATGAGAAATAGTATATAATGACAGATCTGAAAATTGCCCCAAGAAATCTTTCAGAAAAACAGAATTATCATATTTTTATGCTAAAAGTAAATGTATATAAGAAAATAACTATATTTCTCTTTTCTCGTGTTCATTTATGCCGTGATACAAACAAAAAGCACAGGAATTTAATTAACACTGAGCTGGAAGCCAAATGTTCTTTTACAGGGCCAGGAGTGGAAGATCAGGCAACAGTCAATTTTGTATTTCTGAAAAATGAAAATATATCACAATTGTCTTTGACTTTTTACATTGTAAATGTATAATGAAATAATCAAAACTTTCTGTATGTCTACAGGATTATTTTACGTTTCCTCTCTTTCAAGTTAAATAAGAAAGATGAAAAAGGCCACTTGTGAACACTATGATATTTTGTACCTAGAATTGCATACCTCTCTTCTTCACTTTGAGTTTCTGCAACCTCTATTCCCTGAAATAATGTTGGCCGTTGCATAATTTCACCAAATTTACAAAAATGTTTTATCGAGTAACTATTCGGTCATGTGAAGGCAGTCAAATCTTGCCTTCTGTAGTTTTCTTTCAGCACATATATTTGAGAGGCTATTTTGAACAGTAGCAATATAAATATTTTATGGAAATTTTGACTGAATAGGGGTTCCAACCATTCTTGAAGAAACAATCTCATGAATAAAGAACCAGAGTAGAACTTTTTTCCAGAACTAAAAGAGCACTGTTTTCAAGTAGATAAAAGCACTGGAATGTCTAAATGACATATTGTTAGTCAGGATACTTTGTGCTGTATACTTCTACTAAATATAGTTAAATATAGTAATTAAAAAGCCTGGACAATGAGAGCAAAATTTAGTTATCTTTCTACTACAGACTATTTATGTTATATTCACTAAATAATATATTTTATTTTTCTTCCAAAAGCTTGAGAATGTTATTTATCATATTTAAAAATGTAAGGCAAATACAGGTAGGATCATACTTCTTTAGCTGAGAGAAAAGATGACATGACAGGCAGGACTTCTCTTTTTTCCCCCTTTTTTCTTTTCCTTTCCTTTCTTACAAAAGGAGGGGATAAGCTTGTGTACATATACAAACTGAAGGCATATATATACATATACACATATCCCTAATTTTTTTTAATCTGTAGTGCTTATGTAATAATATTTTTAGTAAAGAACATTTTTTGTGACTATTTCTGAAAACTTTACATAATTTAAAAAAAAAATTTTCTTCCTAACGTGAATGAGGAAAAGACTTTGTATCCATGGATTAAATATCAGAGATTTAGTATCTCAGTCAGATTGCAGCCTAATTTAATTGAGAATATAACTTAAAGTATCTTTATGAAAAAGATGATGCAGAAATGCAAAAATATAATTTAATATGTTCTTAAGAAGAAAAAAAAAAAGTGAAATATTTACCACATATGAACAAACTTAATGGTGTTTCCTCAAACACAAACATTTTTTCCTTCAATACTGTTTGTTTCTGCTACTAACAAAAATAAATTCATATTTTTTTTTTGTAGAGGAAACCACTAAAACCACTGGTATACACTGAATAACAAGGGTCTCATGGTACTGAATTTAAGAGGACCACAGCCATGATTTTTATTCATCCATCAGTTCCCAATGTTGCATTGTACAAGGTGTAGTACATATGTAGTGCCAAACAGACATTTTAATCAGGCTAATTCTAATTAGTTTAACCAGTGAGAAGAAAAGATACTTCTTGCTTGCTGTCTCATGTTGCTGACAGGAAGCACAACTGACACTCATAAATTCAATGACATGTCATTTTGAAAAACAGCTCAGTATCTAACAGTAGACAAAGTAATAAAAAAAGGCATCCAGTATTTCATTCTATGCATTCTTTTGACTCTTTTCAGATTTTATTTCAACCTTTTAACATTAAGCTCATATAATTTCATTTCAAGAAGCATTAGAACCAATGGAGTGGTTTTGCCCTTGGGTACTGGGTGTCCTATAACTTCAAGGGTCTAATGTTTGATTAAAAAAACCCCAACAAAACAACAAATGCATATCCCAACAAAAATAAACAAAAAAACCCAACCAAAATCCAAAGCAACAAAACCTTTAAAATTGAGCAAAGTCTATACAGGCTTGCGTTGAAAAATTTTCTTTATTTTACATACTTTTATAAAACTCTGGGAAGATGTGTTGTCATAGAAGAGTCATGAGATAATGGGTAGACAATCCAGCATGCTAAACCTTCATTATTATATAAAGGTTTTTTTACAGTAGTTTAAAAATTGTTAAAATTTCTCCATTAAAAGCAAAATAAAATCATTAGGCATTACAACAGAGTAATGAATTAAAACTCAAACAAAGGTCTTCTCTGACAATTTCATACAGATTAAAGCAATGTATTCACATTTCTTAACATTTGTTGATACATTACACTTGAAGTAAAAATTTCAAATTTTCAGTCAAGATTATTTGCAGTCAGATAAATAATAACAAAGGATTAATAATTCAGCAAACATATTTTAATAAAGATATAGAGCTGATTAAAGCTATTACTTCTATTTGTATACACTATGGACTACAGGATGTTGCTTTTTCTATACCTTAAGTAGCATAAAAACTTTTGTGAGTAGTTCAGACAAAATCAAACAAAATAATCAAATTAGCTTTTTGGTATAAAAACTTAGCTGTCTGGCTTCATGTAAATGAGGTTAGGAACTGCTCCTGTGATCCTTCTCCCATCACAGCTGAAGATGATAGGCATATGGATGGTGTTAAAGTCTTTAACTGAAGCAGCTGTTTGCAAAATGAGCACCTGTTGGTGGCAAAAGGGTAGGTTCTCACCTTCATTATTTGAAATTTAGAGAGATGTGGCTAAACAATTCCAGTGTGTAATGAAAGCCAGAAATCTTTAAGTTCTACATTTGCCTCAAACTTGCAAACTGTGCCACAGCTTTTTGACTTCATGCACCGATTGATGGTGGAAGAAAATCATTTAAAAGTAGACTGAGAAGTTAATTCTATCACAGGTTTTATGTTTCTTCGTGTATTTGTCTCACAAGTAACAATGTAGCATGAGGAAAGTCAAATACAAAAATATCACCAGACCTGGGATATCTTTCAGCTTTTTATTCACTCATACTATAGAGCCAAATTCATTTTTGCTGTCCTACCCCATTTTCCTCTGAAGCTGAACTTGCAGCTTTCTGTCTGTGCTGAAGAGATATTCCAGGTACCATGTTTCAATCAGGTGACAATTCTCAGTCCATGAACTCTCCAGTGTAATTTACAGCACCACAAAGTTAAAAAGGCCAAAGTGTACCCAAAGGAACACTAAAGCATGATGCTGTGTGCCATGCAGTCTTCTAGATGCAAACAGATTGTGTTGCAGAGCAGGATAAGAGGTGATTATGGAAGACAAACTTATTGAAAAACTTTCTTCACAGAGAGACACAGCACAAGAATTTACCAGAAGACTCAAGGTCTCCTGCCTTTTGCATTCACAGATAAAGGTCCAGGATTTGTCAAAAAATAAAAAGCACTTCTCAGCTTCCACTGAATTTAAAACCTAAGACAGTTGTAAATTCCAGCATTTATAGCAAAAGACAGCAAGTGAGCTTTCCCTCTCAGTCTTGGATAAAACTACTCAGTAGATACCTAGGGTCTCAAATATAGATTTAAAGTTCAAGTGATATCAAATTCTACTTAAATAACATCTTAGAGAGGGTACTGCAGGCTTTCTTGTCATAAGGAATAACAGATAAGGAAAGAAGAGATGGGAAGACCTAGATCTGCTTCCATTCCTGGCCTTGCTACAAACTATCTGATTGACCACTGGTAAAATGCTTAAACATTCTATAAAATGGGAATAATCTGTTTTACCTCCTCAAGACTAGGAAAAGATAGGTTCCTGCACTCCTTATGCTTTAAAATATGCCATACTGAAAGAAAATTTTGACTCACAGTAATTTAATTGCTCTGTACATATGTGTGTATGAATGCACAAGTGTGTTAAACTGACCTCTGAAATATAATCAACTTTTTGGTTTTGGGGATTTTAGAAAGAAACTTTTTTTTTTTTTTTTTTGTGGGTGGGGAGGGTATTCTTGCTGGTTTATAACAAGAGAAATTGAACATGAATGTCACTGTAGGCAGACTAACAAGTGCTACTTAATTAAGTGCAGCCATGCTTTTTTACACTCCCTATGTGATGTGTTTGTTCCATGATGACCAGTACCATCCACAAGAGCCGAGGCCAGAATATTACATCTAAACATCGAGAACCTTTCTAATTGAATGTGGTTGAGTTATTGTTCCCAACAACATTATTTTTTCGAAATTTGTTTCCCATTTTTAATGATTACACATCCCAATAATCTCAGTTTTATATCTTTGCAGTTTTAAAACAATGGCTACTCCAAAACCAGACTTCATTTTCCGTTCTTCTGGTTTCAGTGCTAAGCCAGAGGGAAGACTGCCACCTAATGATCTGTAGGTAAGTGCAGGTTACAGCTGGTATCTTTTGGTTCCAAGTTTTTGCATCCTCCACTGCTTGTAGGCTTAATAGCCATTCAGAGGTGGCCAGTTGCTTTTATGGTTGTATTTACAAACAGAACTGTGGAGCTGCTTGAATTAAAAAAGTGAATGAGGAACAGTGATCAGATTTCCATTTGGCTTTCTAACAATAAACAAGCTTGAAAGCATCTCAGCCTGCCTTTGAAAGATTGTTGAGTGCAGCAGCAGCGAGGCAAAGTCATCATGGGAAAAAAATGAAAATCCTGAAGTACCATAGTTTGTTTTGCTAAATTCATGAAGTTAGGCAAGAAAACTATGACAGAAAGGAAGAGCACATGAATGAGGAAAATATTATAATCTAATAGTAGGTTTATAGAGAAAACTTCTCCCATCACAAACCTGAGAATTACTTGGTGGAATGAAAAGGTAAATACTTTTATAATTCATCTGAAAAATTGCATGTAAATTGCAAAGTTGTATTCAGTAGGAGTCTTATTTCAATATATTGAGACATTGCAGGGGGTGTCAGTCACATTAATACATGCCTCGGGTGGTTGAACGTTCAAGCATGCCTTGTCTCCCATTGCACCAGAGGAATGTGTTAATGAGTCCACAGAACATAATCCTTCATATTTTAATGCTATGTTAATTTAAATGGCTGAGGAACAAATCCTGGGGCTAGGAAGATCCATAGCATGGAGCCAAATGAAACCATGCACTTTGTCTTCATCCTCTGGTCACACAGACCTAGTTCTCGTGAGTGAGAAATTTCTAAAGACACCTTGAGGGAGGGGGAGCCTCTGTCTAACTGCCTTACTCTCAGCTCAGTTGTCCTCAGGGATCAGTGATAATAAGGCTGCTCTACTGAGGATTATTTGGGGGTGGATTGAGCAGCAATTTTTGGCAACCCTGCTGCTTCACAGAAAAGTTGAAGGATTTTTTTATATCTCCTCTTTGTTGTGTGTCTTAGCTAACAATTCCAAGGGAAAAATGAAGAAAAAACGTGTTAAAAGGCCTTTGCTGCTCAGCAGTTCAAATACAGCCTTTTTACAAATGCTACAACACTTCTTTTCAAAATGTAGTTTATTTTAAATATTGCAAGAATGAGAAGACCCATTCTGTCTTCAGCCTTCCCATAGATCTAGGGCAGGCATGACTGCTTAAGTGGGCCAAGAATATCCTGAGCTACCTGTGCTTGCTGAAGACTGGTAAGGATTTGGCTGAATCCCTTTCTTGTAAGCAGAGATTGCCTACTCAGGGCTTACCTGACATGGGGAATACTTGGTGCTACATCGGTGTCACCAAATTCTTTCATTCTTTTGGGTGTCATCCCAGCCTTCCTCCTATTCAGAAGCTCTCAAGGGAGTTGTAAGGAAATTCAGTGAACCTAAGAGGTCTCTGAACAAATTTCAGCTCCATTTTAAATACATAGAGCCAAACATGGGAGTTTCTACACAGCACACAGTAATTATGAAAAAAAAGTACCAGAGCAAGATTTGTTGCGAATCATATGATATGTCCTTAAGGATATGAAAGTTTCATCATTCTCAGGACTCCCAAAGTCAGATGGAAACTCAGATTTCATAGCAATTTGAAGATTCAGCAGCCTGAGAAAGAAATGGACACAAATATATCTACTCTAAATACAATTAATGGGGAAGACCAAATTGCAAAATTGTTGTCACTTTGTCTCAGTTATCATGTCACTTCTGCATTCAATAAGTGGAAGAAGACCTTAAAAACCATTTTCTGAAATAGACCTTGTATTTTATCTGACATGATTCCTATTAACTTTCTTTTTTACAAGGTGATCTAAGAAATAATTGATAAGCATTGCAAGCAGATGACCTGCACACTCACAATACCTCTACCTCATAGACCTGTTTCACCTGTTATTTTCTATCAGCTTCTCCCACAAAAATAAATAAATAAATAAAAAATTTGAAAAAGAATAAAAATAAAAAAAAGTGCAGTTCCTCCTAAGAGTATCCTTTCTACCACTAAATGGTAAAAAGCAGATTGGATTAATATGGAGAGAGAATGTTTGTGTGTATTTGTGTGTGTGTGTGTGCTTGTTCAGAGTTCCAATTGTAAGAATGGAGTCCTAACATAAATATTTCAGATGTGAACAGGGAATTTCCTTAATTTCTTTTCCTCCTTCTAGACCCCTTCTCCTGATGATAAGCACACCTCATTTCAAAAAAGTAATTTTTTCTCTGTTTTCTCCTGAAAACAGTTTCTCCTGAAAACAGAGGCTCTTCAGTTTAACTGAAGAGCCTCTCTCTATCTTAGTCTAAACTTGCTCCAATTACAGTCAAATTATAATTAACCAAGCTTTAAAAAATCAATTAATGGCCAAATAGTTGTAACCACAAGAAAAAAAGTGTATTTGTAAGAGAAAAGGACATTGATTACAATTCAAAGATATCTTAAGCACTTTCAACCACTGCTTGACAAAACAAATGAGCTACAACCTTAGCTTTGATGTCTTTTTGCTTCAGTGTCCATTAAATTGGAATTTTATTGGCAGACTATAGCTTAGTTAAGAATTTATTCATGCTATGTCATGCTGTCCTTTTGGCAAGAAGAGAAATTTGGGGAAAGATTTTTAATTAAGGCTTTTTTTTTCCTTTTGGCTTTAATGGACAAAGGTGACATTCCCCCCTAAAAACCATGTCCTTTTCTCTTATATTAACCTGTAAAAACATCTGAAAATAGGACTGCAATGTAAAAATTACAGGTACAAGTGTCAAAATTATTAATCTCAAGTAATAAAACTGCTTCAAAGATTGCTGCTTTCTTCACAATTAAACAATAGCCATAGATGCCATTAGATGCCATCTTATGGAAAAATAATCCCTGGTATCTTTCCTTGTTTGTATGTATAAACTCATATAAGCCAGTCACACCCTTATTGCCTGATAACATCAAGCAGTATTAATCTTTGAAGCTAAATACATATTATGCTTGCAAAGTCCAGTCTGGAAAAGAGGGAAAAGATAAAGTGACTTGATAAATATTCCTTATTGTTGAAACTTTCCAATCTTATTCTCTTGAGCAATTGAAACCTTGCCACTTAGAAGACAGAAAGAAATTCAAGCTGGTTATGAGTGATTTAAAAAACTAGTTAAAGTGGCATAACCCTGAGGAAAAGTAATAGCTGTTGATTTTTTGGTTACATCCTGGAAGTAAGCATAAGAGACGCTTTAGTCTTTTTCCAGTTCTGGGTCTATTTTCTATCCTGTCTGACATAGTTACATAAGTATTTAAAATCACTCATAAAGCAACTTAAGTTGAAAATTCAGAGGAAATGAGTTGAAGTCTCCAAGGAATAATCCCATGCAAAACCAGGAATATATAATATTTAATACTAGTTTCTGATGTAAACCATCCATTATGTGCTTTATCATCCTTGGCCACAGGTAACTAGAAGAAACCAGTGAAACTATATCAAACAGCTTGTTCTTGAAAAGAGAGTGACTTCAGTTGTTTCCCTCCAATTGGAGATGCACTATTCACTGAAAAAAAAGTGATATTGTTTGTTTGAGTTTTACTGATGATCACTGGAAGAGCATAATAGATGCCGGAGCACATTTCAAAAGTGAGTTTCCTTAGAAATTTTATTATAACCTTCACTTTAGTCTCCTTTTAAAAGAATTAAATAGATTCCTTCTATAGGACTTTGATCATCCTGTCAGATGTAAGCAGAAAGTATAAGACAGGAACTATTTGTGGGTTACAAAAAAGTGCCTTCAGGTTTATTTTTAGAGCTGATGGCTATTAGTCACAATTCTGTAATTGCTCTTCAGGTGTTTAGAGATTTCAGGATATTAGTACTGAGTTCCTATTTTGAAAGAGTCATTGAATGTCTGTAGAAGTATGCTATTATAAAGCAACACAAAAACCCAACAAAAAATATACTTCTCTTTTTCTATGTTCCTAAGTATGTAAAAAGCAATTTCTGCAAGTGAGCAGGATTTTTTAGCAACCCCTTGGATTCCTTGTATTGCATTCGCAGCCACAAAGGTAGGGTAAATTTTTTTAACACTCTGCATCAATTTCAGTAAAATTTTACCTGCAAACACTATTGTAACCATTGAAAAATGAATCTTTTTTTTTTTTTTTTTTTGTGTGTGTGTAATGTTGTATTTTCTAAATTTAGAAATTCACTTCTGCTTACTATTTTATATCCTCTTTAGATATTAATGACAGAAATAACCTCACACAGACTTAGGCCTCTGTCATATACCTTCTAGTTCCAAGCTTTTAGTCCACTTTCCTGTCAAACTGGGAGAGTGAAACAGATCCTTCAAAGGTGAGATTTACTTAAGATGTCTACACTAGAATAAGCTGAATCATTCTAAAACAGCTTCTGTTTCTTCCCCATGCCTACAAAGGTAGTCTGGAGCTCAGGATGATGATGACACTCTGATGATGATGAGAGCCTAAAGTTATGGAAGATTAGTTCTGCCCTAATTACCAGAGTCAGCATCACAAATTGCAGTGGCAGAAAATTTGTTTTAATTTGTTACAATATGTTGCAAAGTTGTTCCAGTATTGATTCAGACAAATCTTTGAAACCCAATATAAGTATTCAATTTGTGATCCTCTGACAAAGATTAATGTTTTCACAGCAGTTAATGACAGTCAGACCTCTATTTAAAATCAAAGACTAGCTTAAGAATGTTTTACTTTTTCACTTTTTCTCTTAAGAGACGGCCTTATTTTATTTATGTATATATATATATATATATATATATATATATATGCGCCCTTGTGGAAACAACCAGAACTGTTTCCATAATTGCATATAGCACTAAATCAGATTTTGATTTGTATAGGAGCTGAAGTTTGGTTTGGTTTGGTGTTTGGTTTTCAGGAGGTTTTTGGCTTTTTTTTCCAGTCTGTGTCTGGGGATTTAACTATAAGTATTTCAATTTTAAAAAATTCATAAATATGCAGTCAGACATAAGCCACAGATCTCGAATAACCTGACAGTTACATCCTGGTCATTTTTTTTCAGTGGGATTTTTTAAATTTAATGTCAAGACACACAAAATAAATATGCGAGAGATAGGCCATTGTGGGGAAGAACTGCAGGGAAATGAAACAGGAGAGAGAAAACAAGTTACTTGAAAAAACCCTCTCAATCTATAATCCTTAAACTTTAAATCATTCACTCTTGTATCTGTCGGTATCAGCAAGAAGATTCCCCTATTACACAGTGTGAAAATGTGTGTGATATACTGTAAAAGTAGTGATCAGAGATATCAAAATTGTTGGAAATTTCCAGAGTGTTCATTGACCCATGAATTCCAAAGCCCTGTCTCCTGAGAAAAAGCATTGCTTATTAACAGCTTGTAACACCAAACCCTAATAATACATGCAGTTATAAAAGAGATGTACATTTTTTCCATATCTGATTTATGCAGTTTTGTTTTATTTTGTTTTGGTTTTAATGGGGTATTGCTAGTAAGTGTTTTTAGCCTGGTAGGAATTTTAATTTTTCATAAAATAACTTGATGTAGAAAACATAACAGGAAATAATTCAAAGACAGTATTCTTTTGAACACTAATATTTGAATTTGACCTTCTACTTGTCAGGTATTCTGTTCAGAACTGAACACATGAATTTCAAAGAAACTTGGTCTCATTTATGATTTTGCTTGTTTTTTCTCTGTATTTTCCCTATCTTCATAACGGGTTGGCAACAAAGATTGAAATTTCTTAATTATCCTAATAGATTATAATCGACATTATCTTCTTTTGTAAATTTTGCCATTTGCTCAGCCTGGGTGTGATCAGATCAAGATGTGATAGCAGCGACAGTCCTGTGACACGCTGCTCTTTGTGTGGAAGCAGATGAAGGTTGAAGGTGAGGTTGGGCAGTTATCATTTCTTCTAGAGCAAATTTGTGCTTCTCAGTGGAATACTTAATTTTGAATTTTATTCTTCAAGAGATGAGGAGTCCAGATTAAATGCATTTCCAGAAATCTGTTACCACATGTTCACTCTCATCAGCAAACCTGGATTTCTGAGGTTCTAACACAGCAAAGCAGGAAGCAAGGTTACAGCCATTTTATAGTACCCACAAGTCTGATGTTCCAGACAACTGCCTGCCAGCTAACAATTTCGTTTGAGATGTCCTAGCAATTTTGCATCCTATGCAGTCCTATTTATTTTCTGTAACTGCACATGGTCGAATTTAAACAACCTTTTTTTTTTTTTTGGTGAAATAACAGTATACACACAGATATACATCAGGGTAACAAACCTGCTTTGATTCAAGCATCTCAGTAAATCACAGTGGATTCAAGACCTACTGAATTTCAAGGAAGCCTTCCAGAAGTGCCTTTAAAATATTCTAATGAAACTCTTCTGCATACTACTTGCTGTTAAATATTCAACAATAATAAAATGTACTTTACCTTTATGAAGAGCTACATAAGTATTAACTAACTAAACTTCATGACTCCTATATATAATTCAGATAAATATAAAATTTAATTTTACTCTTCTTTGGCAAATTAGCCAAGAAAGCGAAGAAGACTTCTACTAAAGAGAGAAGGATTTGAAAAATGACCTTGGCTTCCTTGATTTTCTTCACTGATCCCAGCAAAATCACAATTTCCTTACAGCTGTATTATAGAGAGGGAAAAACTAAAAAGCTTCTTATACACTGATTTTAAAAGTCATTATACGGAAAGACAAAAAAGCCAGTACTACCTCAGATACAACATAAAATCGAGAATTTTATTTTTTTTTAATCTCAAGGCACGATTTTGTTGTCTGTATATTGCATACTTTACAATATGACAACACATTTAGTTCCATGTTATACACATCCTGATATCTGCCACTATAGGCTATTCTACACTGTGAAAAAGTATTTTCTGGGAGAATGCACACTGTTCTGAGCACTCGGCAACAGATTTGAAGACCCTGAATCTTTGAAAGGAACTGCCATCGAAACCAATGGCTGGATGGCTGGAGAGTGACACTTTCCCCAATGCATGTGTTGAAGCAAGAACTTAAGCTGACCTAAATGTACCTATTATTAAAAATGGTTTGTTTTTTCATTTTTAAAGTTCGGCAGAATTCTCTTTTCAAATGTAATGTGTCTGCTTTTTTTGCTGTTTTGTTTTGAAAACCAGGATTTTCTGTGAGTACTGAAATCCAACACAGAACTATATTATATTATGAATACACTTAAATTACACATAAGTAAAATATCTGAATATTTAACTACACTGTATGCCTTGGAGAGTGGGTGTGAATTGTGAGTACCTTATGGACCTCCTGTACTTGTAATCAGCCTAAATTACTCAGAGAAGATCCTCAGAAAAAATCCATCTTTTTCAACTGGACTTGAAAAAGTCCAGTTACATGGACTGAAGGGTCTCAAAAAGTGGGGGCGAATGGGTGGCAGGTGCTAAGCCCTTCCCTTAGCAACCATATTTCAGAGGGACTGTGTCACCACCACTGATTGTGAATCCTGTTTGTTCCAGTTTTGTGATATAAAAAGAGCGCAGGAGTGTGTCAACAGGACAGATTTTACACACTGAAAATGAGAGAGCGAGAGCGCAACAGAGAGAGATCTTTCATCTTGTCAATGCCTCTTCATCAACATTCAGATCACATTGCCCTCATTTCAGACCTCGCCGCTATCCTCTGCTTTCAGTCTTTTTTCTTATTCTGATTCGTCTCTCTTCACTGCTGAAAACAAAACTTTCTCCCTTGCTTTGACAGTTGTCTCTCTTCTTTCACAAAATGCTACACTGTCACTGTTGATCTCATAAAGAACAGCTTGTTGTCCCGTTAGAAGAAAGAATCATGGCCATTGAAAAAAAATTGCCATTTTAAGATCAGACAAGGCAAAACTACACATTAAAATGGAAGTTACATTTTTTCCAGGTGCCTTGGACAAAGTTATATAGGACTGTTCTTTTAAATCTTAGTAATTGCCGACCCTTCATTTTTCATTGTCTGCAGCTTGCTTTCTGTGCTGTCACAGACCTTGTGAAACAAGCATGCTAATATTGTAGCATTTATTTCTGCTGATTATTTCAAGAGAATATTTAATGTAAAAAATAAAGCCAGAAGACGAAAATGTTGAATGTGGGAAATTTGAATTTCCCACATGGATAACAAAAGTTTGACAGAACTGTTTAAAGATCCATATCAGGAAAATGTGGCACTCTTACTGAGCTGTGTGAGGCCTCAAATTTGCTTGTGCTGTAAAGTTTTTCTGTGGCTACACGGCATTTCAGGAGGGTACATATCCTCCTACCAAGGCTCTCTTGTTCCTGTACAGACTTGAAGAAAGATTCAGAGAGAAACAGAAGCCCCACACAGCCATAATAAAGCCCATTTCCTTTAACCCCTTTGCTGCCAATAATACAAAGGTCCTGCCATGTTACCATCACCCACCAACACATTTTTTAGTCACACCAGATCTGAGGGGATGTTAGGAAGGTTTCTGTCCTAAGAACATAATCTTCCTCAAATATTAGAAGCTCTACTAGTAAGGTTACAGATTGTAGGCCATGAATAAATAGACTTAAAAAACCCAAACAAAATATATAAAAGTGAGGGAGTTTGTACCATTTTTGAAAGGAGTGGTATAATTAATGTGGCTCAATAACTTTATTAACAGTGCCTCACAGGCAGAAGTGAAATTTAGCCTGAATTTCCTGCTTTCTCAGGATCTCTCATCTTTCTTCTATTGCATTCATAATGTCTGCCTACTTATACCTGTAGAATGAACACTGAATAAATTCAGGAATTCTTACCTGGTAACATTTTTTTACTCTCTTTTTACATAGAAGTAAACACCAATGGAAAAGGAAATTTCTGTACAGTAACCCAGGCAAGTGACATCCCTTGTCATTTGTTTCCAGATTCTGTGTTGCATTAACTGTGCGTAATACACATTAACTCTTTCATTAATGCAAAACTTTCAAGTTCCATATACCATAAAAGAAAACAAATACCAAACAAATATATCCATGGAGATTCAGCACAAAGACCCAGCTAGCCCAATGTGTCATCTCCAAGAATGAGAAGAAACCCAGGCAAAGGGTGAAAGAAAGAAGTGAAGCAGACTGTCTTACTCTGTTGTGTCCTTCTGCCTTGGCTGCACACAGTTTAGGCATTTTCTGGCTGGGAAGCTGTTGTCAGATTATTGTTTAATACAAAAGAGAGGCCTCTCCAACGAGAATGTACTTAATCTTTCATAACTGATTTATACTTTGGCCTTCAACATGTCCTGAGGCAATGAATGAATTATACAATTTACTTATTTGTTATGCATCTGTTTAGAAAATGTCATAGCATAATTTCACTGGCTGCCTCCTCTTTCTTGTGTATTGAAAACATTGGTCCTTACACTGTAACTTTACAGATATTACATATTTCTTTTTGTATCATCTTTTGCAAACCAAATAGATCTGCTCAGTTCAGTCATCCTCCATTTCTCTGAGCAAACGTTCTATTTGATTATTCCCTTGCTAGTTACTTTGCTTAATAATAATTACCAATTACGACTGTTGTTTTGAGACAGGGCAACCAAATCATGTGTCATATTCCTGAAAAAGTTCACTATGGATTTATACTGCAGTATAATGTTTCCTTTCAGTTTTGTTGTCATTTCTTGTCCCAAACATTCTTGATGTTTTGATTGATTGTTGGAAATTGTTTAATATTAATCTGACATTTTTGAGAAACTTTGATAGTGATATTGATAGTTTCCTTTGTGAGTGCTACAATATTTTCATGAAACCAAAAATACTTTAAACTATGGTAGCAATAATCATTTTAACACCCTTATATGCTAAAACATTTCATATGTACAAGAATAATATCTATAAATTGACTATTTTTCATCTTGTTTCTGCTCTAAGGACTGGGGTTCTTTTTCTGCTAATTCTCATCCTACTGAATCATCTGCTGTTATCAATGATGGCAAACTTCATCTTCTTGTGAGTTTGAAAATATTTTTTCTCTATGTTATATGCTGTTAGTGGGTTGATTCTCAACATTTTTGTCAGGGCTGAGTTGCTATAGCTTTACATTTAATTTACTATATATAATTTCCAATTATTTGGCTGAGATTTTCAGTTGGAAAGAAAGTTTATTTTTTTAATTTCTACAAGACCCTTTACTATTTGTCAAGATCAAGCTACCTCTTTTAAAAGGATCTGATGGGTTCTTTCACCCAAGCCTGTAACATGTCTTTGAACAGCATCCTTTGCATCAATTAACATTTTACCATTTTGAGTTTATTTTTTAGAAGTTCATTTTAAATAACTTCCATTATATTTACATATTGCCCCTCTTTACAGTAGAGCAATATTTCAGTAAGAGAAGGTGAGATTGTTTTGATACCTATTTGGAGGGATCTGGTGAGATTTGCTTCAGGCATTTGCATACTTCACAATGATTATTCTACAGCAGTACTTAAATAATTGGCTCTTGAACTGGGTCTTGTGCACTGTTAAAAAGTAAAGAGCTGCTTCTCTTCCTGTGAGTTCTTCACTTAGTTATTCCAAAGAGCAACTGCTTGTTATGTCCTAAACTTTAATCACCATATTCCACCATAACATCCAAGCTGAGGTTTTGGACCACTATCATCATTAATTTTTTTTTTTCTTGTCTTCATAATCTTTCTAATCTCCTTTACAGTCATGGTCCCCACCTTAGATAGGGCATCCATAGTACACCTGTATTGACACATTCTTCTCACACAGGTTTTGCAATCAAGGCCTGTCATACATGTAATAAAGATGTTGATTTTTCCCCTCCCCCTTTCCACTGCATGTGTTGCCCCTGCCTGCCCTCAGTAAGGCATTCCCACTTGTGCAGCCCAGGTCTATATGAGAGGTCTAGATCTCCCCAGAGCATCCAAATAGCAAAATGAAGCTACAAAACATATTGACAGCAGATGACTCTAATCACTTATATTAATAACTGGGACAAACCTTTGCAGCTGCTGAATTGATGCATTGGTAAGCACAAAATCAAGTTCCTCACTACGCAAACCTGTGCGTGTTTAGTGGGGAGGCAAAAAATCAACAACACTGAATAATAAACATTTCTTAGGTTAATTAATTTTGACATGTATAGCTTTATATGTAATTGATTCACAAGCTCTGTGACGTAGATAATTCACACATCTTTGATTTTAGCAATCTCTTATTCTGGTTCATAACTTTCCAAAGGATATTTTTACTCAGGAACATTAAACCACTTAAATTTTAGTCTGTTCCTGTCAAAGTGGTTTGCATCTACACAGGTAATTTCTGGATTTGATTTTGGTTTTGTTAGTCATGCTCTTTGATATATGAAAGTTTAGTACTTAATGTACAACAGGATGAAAGTAGCCATAGTTCTTTAGGAACTTGCTCATATGGAGCTGCATCTGAGTGAGCACCTTACTGCTCCTGGCAGTCCCACCACTCCCCTGGCCTGCAGGGCTCCACATTTTGGTTGGTCAACCTGCACCAAGGCTGCAGAGTAATTCCAGTGGTGAGGGAGTGAGTGCTTCAGCAGATGAGTCTGCAGCCAAAGGAACAAAATTTGTATTATGCACCCATTAATGGCATGGTGCTCACATACACCCATTCATGCACACAGGACTGATACCACCTCTCAGAGCAGGAATGGGCAGGTGCTGACAGACATCCAGGAGTGCATAGAAATGATATTTATTAGATTGCGTATAATATCCACATGGATGGGTCGCATGGGGCTGCTGGGGAAGGTCCCTGACACCTGGCCCTGCCTCTGCCAGCATGGCCTGCCCACAGGCATGGAAATGTCCCTTTCCTGAGGAGAAAAGCTTTCAGCAACAGAAGGGTTCAGTGGCAGAGTGGGCTGGGAAGGAGGTTCTGGGCAGGGGAGCAGCACAGCAGGGAGGGAGCAGCAGCCCATGGGAGCTTCTCTTTCTGGCACATTTTCTACCTTCTGGCAACTTTTAGAATGAAAAAAAGAAAAAAATATCAATAGAAAGACTAAAAGTTTTTCAAAAAGCAAGTGGATGACTCAACAGAGTTTTGCTTGTGGTCTTGCTTTTTCCTTTAGGGTTTGGGTGTTGGGTTGTTAGGGTTTTTTCAGATCAATTTATCTCTTAATTGTTAACGCTTTTAGAAGCATTTTTAGTCACATTCGTGACTAGCGTTTTCTCATGATGAAAAGTGAAAATCCCTGTACTGGCAGCTGTCAGAAGCTGGGAGAGGCATTACAGGAGAATTGCTTTTGGTTGTCACCATCCCTGCCTTTCTCACCTGCAGCCCTGGCCACTGCTGGGACACATCACTGGCTTGAGGATTACTCTGATAACTTGAGTCACTCGTTCTTGTGCAACTTTTTTCCAAATAATGCTTGTATTTAAAATCTCCAATTCATGATCTTTGGTTTTACAACAGTAGTGTAATACTGCTGTAACACCTCCTGAAGCAATACGAATCTTTCTATAGACTTTAGAGGAACTGGATGAGATTTCTATTACTGAATACTTTAAAACTAAACAGACCTGCAAAGGAAAATAATCCCTTACTGCTGCCTTCTGTTAGTTCCTTGGGGGAAAAAATAAAGCAACTCTGAACTGAAACATACAGAATTTTTTAAATGCATGAATGCATCCCATCATTTTAGTTTTTTCATCTTGTGATAGAGTACTGTTTAATTAAATAGATGAGGTATATGTTCTAAGCAGCTTATGGATGGGTATTATCTTCATTTGAGATACTCTAATGAGAGACTAGGGGAACAGCAAGTAACCACTTATTCTACAAAATTAAAAATGGGAAAGAGATGAACATTTAATTACCTTGACATTATCCTTTGCAATACTAGGTCAAGACAGTAAGTTGGAGGACAACAAAGCTAATATATATATATATATATATACCTATATATGTATATGTAAATTCTGTTTTCTTTAATCATTAAAAATCAATTAAATGCCTGTGTTAAAGTAGTAACAAGGTATTTAGCTTTTATGCAACATCACTTTTCATCCATAGGTTCTGTAATGCTTTGGTCAGGTCACCTACAACTGATGAGTACCTGACACAGCAGGATTGTCTCAGCATTGAGGCCCTGGCAGAGCTGGGTACCAGATAGCCTGAGCTGTCTGACACACTTTGCACTGAATTTGTCACACAAAAACGGTACCAAAAAGAAAAGCATGGTACAACTTCAGCATCTGGGACAACACAGCTCAGCAATGAGCACAGCATGCTTGTACTTATGGAGAGGTGTAAGTGTCTGAGGTGGGTTGACGCTGTCTGGAAGACACCCACCCACGAAAGCCTCTCTGCTGCTCCCCTCCACCGACCTTGGTGTCTGCAGAGCTGTTCTTCTCACGTGTTCTCACCCTCCTCTTCTCTGGCTGTGATTACAACTGCACAGTAATTTCTTTTTTCTTCTTCTCAAATATGTTCTCTATCACACAGGTGTTCCCACCATTCCTGATGGGCTCAGCCTTGGCCACCAGTGGGTCCATCCTGGAGCAGGCTGGCATTGGCTCTGCTGGAATGGAGGAAGCTTCCAGCAGCTTCTCACACAAGACCCCCTGTAGCTCTTCCTCTGCTACCAAAATCTGGCAATGTAAACCCAACAATGGTTCAGGAAAAGCAAAACATAATTGCAATTAAAACTATAAACAAGAATTTTTGTGATTAAATCTCTTCATTATGAGATGAGTATTATTCCCTAACTAGGTACATATTCAGAATCCTCTGTAAAGGAAATTGGTTCTAAAATTTTCACACAACACAGAATTAGAGATTATTCTTTTTAAAATATCTTCTATCTTGAGCACTCTTGCTTAGACTTATGAAAAATATGTAATACACAATACTTAAAGCACTCAACAAATAAAATGTAATTATAAAGTAAAATATACAAAATTTAAAAATATAAAATATAGACAAGAACTCATGAACTATGGAGTTAATCACATAGCAGATTTCAGGTTTTACTTCATTCTCTCTGAAGCATTCAAGGCTACTTGTTCTGCCAGAAGTGGACACAAAGACAACCTGTTTCTAATAAGATCAATGCAACTGTGTTTTGAAAAGGGGAAAAGAAAAAAGCTAGACAAATTGCTGATCTTTTTTCTTTACTGAAACTGTTTAGTAATTAGAATCAGAATGCAGTTTAAATGATCAAAGCATTCAGATGTGAATTTTTACGTGAGCAGGGGGTCTGTTTGGTGTTTTTAGTGGGGGAGTGAAGGCATATTTTGGAAATTCTGATTTCATTACTTTTTAAATCTAAAAATCTATGCTTATTTTCCATGCTGTCAGATTCATATCGTGTCATAGTTCTATTGTATATGCATACTCAGCAAGAGAATGTGCAAGAGCTGGTGTTCTGTGTTACCCTGTTTCTCCCGCTGCATTTGCAAAAAAATGGAATATAAATACTCAAATGGAAACAATATTTACTACCTGAAATCCACAGGAAGGTAGCAAGAATTTAAGACCTGTCAGTCTTTAGAACCCCTGGACAGATTTGCTGGCAGGGTAAGCATGAGGCTGTGAAGTTTCGTAGAACCCCTGGCAGCTAAGGGATGGTATCAGCTCTTGGGCAGCACCCATTCAAGCTTGGATTTACTAACCAAGAGCATTCTGCATTATGTTTTTGCAGAATAACCCATGTATGGGTTCTTCAGACCTGTATACTCTGTCAGCTCTTTCATTTTAGATATGCATTACTTTTAGAAAAGGAAGCTTATTTTGACTGCACTGCTTCATTTTCCTTAATACACATTAAATGTGATGAACCTTTTAAAGACACACTGAGGTATATGCAAGGATGTGGTTTGTGCCCCTTCCTTTTCTCAAGGGACACAAGGCATCAAGATCACACTCATGGTTTAGGTACAAGATACACTACTCATCCATATTGAACATTTCAGCATGCACTGAATGCCGTGGAATTAAAACAATGTTTACAAAACAGAAAAGATTATGCTTTTAACTTTGGTGAAATATCTTGAAAATATCTTGAAAACACAAGTCAAGATGGGGACAAAGGAGATCCCCTTCTATATTATAAAAACCATACTTATTAAGGGGGGAATGAAGCCAATTAAAGATTAGGTATATGGCTGAGAAAAAAATTAAATTGAAAACCTCTTATGCTTGTGTCCATACAACAGCATTGCTATTCATAGCAATTCAGTAACTGAGAAGTGAACTGAATTTAGTTTCTTTAACCCTGGTATAAATTTAACTCAAGAACACAGGTGGTTTGTATTTTGCACGTGTGAATGGTCTTTTCTGTGTTATTCGTCTGGTTTCAGCCATTTTAGCAATTCCATTGTATTTTGTTCACAGCTTTTGGCTTCCACCCTTTTTCATTTTCCATTTCTTCTGCCAGACACTTAATCAGCCTCTCTGGGAACTTATATACCTCCCATGACCACTGTGTTAGAACACCTAACAAACATTAATGCCTTTTTATCTTCACTGCACTCTTATGAAGAAGAAAAGTGTTAATTCACATTATACAGAGAAGGAACAAAAGGATGTGGGGCATTAAATGACTTGGCTATCAGTGGAAGAGAAATCTGTGAGGCACCAGGAACTGAAGGCAAATGCTTAGGGTTAGCCCCAAGCACCTCCCTCCTAATCTCTGCCCTTTGCAGACTATGAGCAGTCTCAAGCATCTGTTACTCTGTCAAGGCACAGGGAAGACTCTTGGAATTCCTATAATGGAGGTGCCTCTGCTGGGAGTCTGTTGTCACATCTCCATGGTGAGAAAGCAGCTCTCCCAAGGGATAATGGTGAGAACCAAAGTTGGGAACCCCTCTGTCTTTCCCTCTCACTCTATCAAACAGCTAGGATGCCTGGGCTTCTAAATCAAGCAGCCAAACTTGCTCTCTAATGTATATGGTATGAGTCATTTAGCTAACATAAAATGCCCTATACCGCTCCACAAAGAGAATCCCATAAAGTTTTTCATGTCTCTTTTACCTGCCCACGCATATGGATCACACATCATAGTAGTATCTGAATGCCTGGCTTAACCAGTCACATTAATTTTTTTAACACTGGATTTTGACTACTGGTTGCTGCACTAATTTCTAGTTTCATCTATTTTTTTATCTGACACAAAGAATGCCATTTTGTTATAAGGCGAGGTGGGACGGAATGTGAGCAAGTTCCACAAATTGTCAACAGCTCCCATCCCTCCTGCAACCCACTAACTCTGCTTGGCATGTAATCTGCCTATTGATAATCCTCTATATGTTCCATAATAAAGTCACATTCTCCCACAGGCTCCCCTTCTTTTCTCCCTTCTCTTTAAAGATATTGGGGGTTTAATAACTGTAGCAGTTTGGATTCCTCTCTGTGGCCCTATGAGAAGCCAGGATGGATTAAGAGGCAAGTGAATCTTGCCTAGTCTCTTTGTCCCGGTTTTGGAGAGCGTTATTTTACAAAGATATAAACAGATGTGTAACTGTACACATCTATCTCACATTGCTCAGCCCATTCCTGCTCCTCCACACTCCCACCCCATACAATGGGTTGTAAGAGTTCAAAATGCCTCTGATCCAACCCAGTACCTATGCACAGGCAACTCTAACTCTCCCCGTGTGTGCGCAGCTGGAAGGTAAATGCAATGTAAGAAGGGGTGCCTGCTCACCTGCACCTTTGTGCAGGAATGGGAACAAATGTATTGAGGGGAGTGTCAGCATTTATGTTTTATTGAACATTTGCTTAGTATAATAAACATCTGCAAATGACTATTTATTTCATGAAGTAATTAACATTCCTAATTAGATGCACCTTGCAGCTGCTGTTAATCTTAATTGGCAATGATGCAGTTACATTTTGATACATATCTTCAGAAGAGTTACAGAAGAGAAAGGGAAAAAAAAATAAAGACAAAAATCTGAAGGGAAGGAAATAAAACTGTTCCCACACAGTTCAGAGAGTTCGCACAAAGAAGATCCCATGGCAACAGCGAGGCCCACAGTTTGCCTTATAAAAATCCAAGAATAGATAATGTATCATCTCTCCTAAAACACTTCGCTTGGGAAACCGGAGAGGCAGGGGGGTAGAAAGATAAAATAAAGCAGTGGAGGTGAAGCGAAGCAGGCTGACCCCGGCGCGCGTCCGGCGCTCCCCTCCCGGCCGTGCCCCGCCGCTGTCCCGGCAGGCGCGGAGCGGCGCGGCCCCGGCGCTGCGGACCCAGGCGGCGCGGGGAGGCGGGCGGCGCCGGGGCGGAGGGCGGAGGGAGGGAGGCCCCGCTCGCCAGGAGTTTCTCCAGGATCCCTTCGGAAGGGCCGTCCCCGGCGGCTCCCCCCGCGCAGGGCGCGAGTGCGGCGGTGTCCATCGGGGGGCAGTGCCGGCCCCTTCCTGCCGGCCCGGCGGAGGGCGCGTTCCGCCGAGCGAGCGAGCGAGCCAGCCAGCCCGTCTCGTAGGAACACAGGGATCGTTCATGCACTGCAGTTTCTCTCGCCTCTCTCCCTCCCTCTCTTCCTCTGCTCCCGAGGATATTTTGGGTGGATTGTGGTTATCAGTCAAGACCTCCTCTTCTTTGCTGATCACTTGTCATTTTCACCGGGGATTAGTATTGTTCGGGGCAAGCGGACAACAGATTTTTTTTTCTTTCTTTTTTTTTCCATTTGGAGAATTTTCCCACAAACCTCCCCCCCCACCTTTTTTTTTTTTTTTTTTTTTTTTTTTTTTTTTTTTTTTTTTTGGCGCTGCGGTGCGGGTGCTAGGACCCGTCAGGCACCCTCGCCCGGCCCCCCCCCCCCTCCCCCCCGGAGCGTTTTCCCCACATTCGCCCAGCACCAGGAAAGGAACCCCCTCCGGACCGTCGCCCGCCGGATACTTGTGCGGGCAGCCGGGATCCGGCCCGCGGCGGCGGCGCGCTGGGCGCGGGGCTGCCCGCGGGCGGCGCGGGGCCCCCAGGCCGGCCGCCCCCTTCCCCCGCCCCCCTCGCCGCACCTGGATGGTACCTCCCGCCGGCGACGCGGGCACTTTCTGAACTAGGAAGGAAGGGGCGACTGGGGGGGGTGGGGGGCGCCGAAGTCTGTATGGAATTACCTGCGCCCGCGGCGGAGCTGGCGGCGGTGGATGGATGGGCGCCGCGTCCGCGGCACTCGCGGCCAGCTGAGCCCCAGGAGTAAACACGGGGCTTCTCCGGCCGAGTGCGCAGTGTGGTGACCGGCACTCGCCTCGCTGACTGATCGCACCGGAGGAATATTTCGGGAGACTCCTGTGGGTAAGGTCATTTTATCCAGGCAAAAGCCCGGCATTGCTAAACTTGGTGGCGGGTGACTGAAATGGGCACTTTCGGGATTGCTGCATTACCCTGATGCGAGGGGCTCCAGCCGCTATTGGCAGTTGAGTGGAATAACTGCAGTAGGTCTTCTGGTGAGTGCTTTTAGCGATAAAATTTTTAAAAATCTTCTTCCTCTGTATTTATGCATCCTCTGGATTTGGGAGAGTACTGTAAGCGCAAGGAGTCTTTAATTTTCACTCTTTTTGGTTTTTGTTTCCCTGGTTGTAATATGTTTGGCTGGAAAGGTTATGTGACAGCAAAGAAGCTCTCTGTGATGGAATCTAATTAATATGAGATCGGATCCCATCGTCTGGTTAAATAGATGTTTCCAACTCTGTGCAGCGTTCTGCTGCATTTCATAGCTGCAATGGAGGTAGGGAAAAATCTGCTTTTCAAGTTGTTAAACTTTAAGGTGGTGATCCTTATTGATCGTGGTACAGTGCACTGGGGCTAAAGGGGTTAAATGCCATTGGTAATTTGGGATTACAACTGTTCCTGTAAATCCTGGAAGGAAATTATAAACTGAGGGGCGGTAAGGACAAGATCCTCTCAGCTTCATAGCAGAGAAATACCATAAATGTCACTAGCCTGACAATATCTCATCCAGCTGCTCTTACAGAATATCTTTTTTACCCAATAACTTACCTACTGAAGCCTCGGACCACGTGTATGGGAGTTGGAAGATGTGCAAACAGAGATGCTATCTTCGGTATTTCATACATACATGCATCTGGCTGAGGGACTGTGTGGGAATTCATTCCTGTTACTTGTGGTGTGAAGCGAGACGAGAGAAAAAGGAAAGATCATCTTCTTAAGAACAGAAGCGAGTGAGGGAAGCACTTCAGCCTTTAAAGATTTAAAGGGATCCGATCCGAGCAATGCACAATGGTAATCTCTCCCTGCAAAATCAGTTCTGATAAGAGGGGATGGGGGAAGGTTGAGGGAATCGATAGTGATGACGTTGTGCAGTGCAATGCACTGCAATGCTAAAGTTACATAGTGTGTGCGAAAATATGTACCCTTATGTACTGCTGGTGAGTTCATGCATAATGGATGGAAGAAGATATGCAGATCTGTCTGTAGGAAGATGGATGTATTTGTGCAAAGACGGTGATTATGTAACTTGATTACATCAGTGGCATCAGTCGCCGATAGTGGAATAATATGCTCCTGTAGCGTATCGATCACTTGCCTTAACTTTGTAGCGCTCCCGGCAGCTAAGGATGGAGACCTGGGCAGAGGAGGGGAGATCCTTGCTCAGCTCCTGACGAGGGGGTTGCCTCTTGCAGGCTGCCTTTTGCATCAGCGTGCTGCTGGCGGAGTTTCCCCGGGACGGGGAGTTCACGGAGGAAGAGGAGGAGGAGGGGAGGCTGCCGAGGCGCTGGTTCAGCCACACCCGGGCAGAGGCTCCCGAGAGCCCCGGCCAGGCTGCACAATGGTCCCATTGAGCAGCGCCGGCTGCGCTCCTTCGCAAGGTCACACCGCAACCTGCGGCTCGGGTGCATGGCAACAGCTGAGCGGAGGAGGAACAAAACCGAAATTAAAATTGATCCTCCTCCTCTCCCCTCGCCGTCGCCTACCTCCAACACGGCGTTCTGCTGACCTCTCTCCCCCAGCGCTCCACCAGAGCTGGTGCCGCTTCGCTCGGCACAGACAGCGTTGTTCTCTCTCGGTGTGAGCAGTGACTGCTCACAGCTTCGCCAGGGTGCTGCTTCAGTATGCTACAATACAGCGTGTCTGACGAGAGAAAAAAGTATTGTCAGAGGCAACGGCTTCATGCACCTGTTACGTTTGCAGGAACCGAAAAGGTGGTCCTTTAATGCATTTCAAGCTTCTTAGAAGTGAGTGGGTGAAGAGCAAAGGTGTAACAGGAGTCCCATTGGTTTAACTCAGACGTTTTTAGCAAATTGTCCCCAAAGATAGCAGTATCAGGATGTGCCTTAATATCCCTTTTAGAATCCTGAATCGCTTTTCCTATCTGTTCAGGGCGAGGAGGGGGAAGAGCACTCCTTGAAGATAGATAAGCCCACAAAGGCGCTGCTGAGGGCTCGTACCTCTAACTCATGCATTTTTTAAAAAATGTAAGCCTGATGAAATCTTGACTCAGCTGAAATGAGTGATCTTATCATCGCTGACCTGTGTCCTTCCCCACTTCACTCTGAATTCATTCTAGCAAAATGTCACTAAAATACTTTTCAGTTAAGAAGAGGTGAGGGCAGAGTGGGTTTTATGTCTCTTGATAAACATGATCTTCACATACCTACTAGATTTAATGCACTATGAAACTCACAGTAATTTTATCCTACAGCAGCCTGAAAAGATCATTTTTTCCTGCTTCCCTGAAAACATCAGTATTTTAAAGTTGATTCACCATTAGTTCATGACTATATTCATATTTCTGGAGGATAGGTCTGGGCAAGCTCTAAAAAATACTACTAATGCAGTTTAGAGTTTGACATTCATAGAGTATACTGAGCAAATTGGAAAAAAAAAAAGATATGAAGTTAACTCTGTTTCCATCCTTCAGGGGTCAGAATAACACTATGGCAACTCCTATGCATTGCTACAGCTCTTACAATAATGTCCATTGCATACTCTCCACCACACAAAATTACAGGCATGCTCTTTCCATTGATTCCTTACACGACCCCTTGTGACACACAGGCTGCATACCTGTACCACCTATCTTAAAGAAAAGAAAATTGTCTCCAGAAGAGGTTGAAAAACTGGTGCTGTAGAGGAGTAGGCACTGACAGTGTGGGAATGTATCACATGATACATGTAAAGTGGCATGCAGCATGCAGGGATTTGCAAATTCAGGACAATAGAGAATGGTAAGCAACCAAGTTTTATTTATAGATTATTTTTATTGTTGTAGTTAGCAATGCCCACTTGGTAAAAATAGAGCGTTTCAGCTCTAATGCAATATCTCTTCAGTTTGCACCTCTCTTTTTTGAGAGGAAACTTTCCTTGCTGAAGTAAAGCTGTAAATCACTCGGACAAATGAAGAGAAAATGTGAAGAGAAATATTTACATAAAACATTCCCAGGCTCCAAATCTCAGACCACTGAAAGCAGTGAGAGTTTTGCCACCCACTCCTCGCTACTGCTGGAGAGATGGCTTTTAGAGAAAACAGCAATGCATGAAGAATAATCTCATTGCCTTCCTCTGAAAGAGCAGGCTTCTGACTGTCATTGTCATAGAAAACAGTAGACTTGTTTTAGTGCTGATAGGAAAATCTGAAATAGGGCAGATCTTAATGAAACTTTTTTGCTATACAGTGATATTCTTGTAATGTATTCAGAGTACTTTCTGTGGCCATTATGTCGAACCCATATATTAGGAAAAAACCAAAAAAAGCATAATCAGCTGAGGTTTTCCTTCAGTGTGTTTGCACTTACAGAACAGTGTTTGGATATACTTCTGTGTTTCATAACAGCTTTGATATTTAGTGGATGGGAATCTTTTTATTTTTATAGTTCACGCTGCATGATAATATATGGCAATTGAAACATGAAGCTCTGATTAATATGATTAAAAACTAGCAACTTATCTAGTGGTGCTGAAGTTGTAAAGTTTAATTATAGAAGCACCATTTGCACAGCTATAGGTAAGGTGGTGTCAGCATTTCTATTATAGACCTCTTTCCTGTTTCCATCCATTGTGTCAGGGGTCCCTGAATTAAGAAGAATTCACAGTAGAGACCATAATGGATGTTTTAGGTTACTGTTGTGGCCTGTAAGGTCAGTAATCCGTGGGTTTCTTTAAGTCTTTATATGAATGTCTGCAGCAGCACCAAAGCAGCCATTATCCTCTATCAATTCAAGTATATTCTTTTATTTTAAAATGTTATTAAATATGCAGTGATGGACCACAGTGACTTAGTGACTCAGGAGGGATCATTTAACATATAATTTTTTATGCACTTCCGTACAGTTTTCTTACTCCTAAAAGAAAAACAGATAAAAGCAGCAATTAATTATTTTTGTGACAGCTTAAAATTAATTTTCATTTAGGTGAAAACTCTTTTGGGCATGGGAGGAAGGAGAGAATAATGAAGATGAAAATTTGTGGGTTTTAAATGTTAATATTCAAGCTTTGCATATTCCCCTGAGGTAGTCACATATGGAACTCCATCCTGCAGAAGGGGAAAATCCTGTGTCATTTGTCAAAGCTCTGTAAGACCAGGGCAAGGAAATCTCTGTTTTAATACTGAGTACTCTGTTTCTTTAGGTCTCATTGTACTTGTGTATTGTAGGCACTCCTGGGTCATTTCATGGTGTTATACAGCACAGAGTTTATGCCTAAATAACTGGGTCTGAACAAATGAACCAAGGGTGTCAGTCAGTCTTACAGCTTTATGTGCTTTAAAGTTTCATGCTTATAGGAACAGCACACAGACATAACAATAATCCTTAAATACTCGTAGCATCAACTGCAGCATTTACTCATGAAGACTTTTAAATTGGGAATGAAGTAGGAGAAAGGGAGAACATGGAAACGTTTAGATTGTTGACAATGCAGTAGATATTGTTTCCATTTTATTTTTTACTTCTGGGAATAATTTAGGAAATTCTCAGTGTAGTTAAGAAAAGAAATACAGGAATGTAATTCATGTATTGAGAATACCAATACCATCTATAAAAATGTATACAATCAGCAGGCAGACAAAGGGTAGTGGTGTCAGAAAGTTTTCTGTTCTATAGTCCTTCACAGCTGCCCACAGTAAATAGAACATTGTGAAAGAGGAAGAAGATGGAGACTGCAGAACGGGTTAAAAGGGGGGCAGAAAAGCTTATAAATATATGGACAATGGTGAAGTATCTTCTTGATCTTCTGAGATGGAATATACTTCCATACACCTGTTGTCTGTTCTTTACTAGGGATACCCAGATGATTGAATGCGTAAAGCTGTTGCAGTTCCCAATTCCCACTGCTCTTTTTTTGTTGTTTTTTTTTTTTTGAAAATCCTTAAAATCTTCAGTGCAAGGGCCATCAGCTTTTGTTATTGTGCCTGCTTCCAGTCATGCAATGAGACAGTGATCTCTCAGTTGAGGAAACTTGAGATCCTTCTCCATAAAGCAAAGGCCAATAATTTTAGACTGATAATTTGCAGAAACCAGACTGCTCTGACAAAGTACAAACCCTTGAATTTCCAACAAGGATCTCACAATGCTCTTGCAAGACTGACACCAAGGTAGTGCAACTGCTGTGTAAAGCCTCAATATTTCAGTTTCCCCTATTATGTTCTTAGTAATGTGTGCTTGGATTGTCAGTAGCAATTTCTTCTCAGTTCCAACCAAAAGTTTAGACTGTTTCAGGGAAAATGAAGTTGTTGTAACATGCATCCATTGTTATATGCGGGGAAAGGCTTCTGCTTCTGGTTGGGAGAGGACTTAACCAGCCTGGACCTGTCTGAGTGCCAGACCATTTGCCTCTGACTGAGAATTGCTGTGCCTGAATGGTGTACAGGACCTGTGTGCACATTTGTGCCTGCCTACATCCATTTGACAGTGCACCTTTACTGGATTTGACTCTGAGCTCAGATCATATGCCTCAGGGATAATTCCTACACCCAAGATCTGTTGGTATGATGGAAACCTTGGGACAGAGCCACAGTGTCTGCACAGGAATGTGTTTGGCCAGGATGCTTTTGTGTGGCACTGCTCCCTGGCAGCAGTTTTAGCCCTGTGTCTGTCAGGTTGCTGCTCAGTGCACAGAATTTCAGGATGGCAGCAGAGCACAGCTGTTACTATACAGCACCTTGGCATTCTGCATCTTCAACTTTCCTTTAATGTTTTCTGTCTCTTCCCACATTAAAACTTTTTTTCATTCCCCCTCTCTCAACTCTTTCACTCATTTTAGAATAACATAACTGTAAATGCATGGCATTTCCTTTTTAGAAAGTTGTGTGTGTGACAGAAATACGTGTGTTTGTGTACCTATCTGTCAATAAGATCTGTGGGTTCAGTATACACAGAACATCTCTTACAGAACAGACAAGGCCTATGAACTTTCTCCTAGACATTTCTTTGTGGGATCCCATAGCTGAAGGTGGTATGCTTACACCAATGTTAAATCAGGCTGGCTGATTGGCACTGTCTCTCTGCACATACATATATATTTAGTTATAATAGAATCATAGAATATGCTCAGTTGGAGCACCATTGAGTCCAGCTCCTTGGCTCTGCATAGGACGTCCTAAGAGTCACACCATGTGCCTGAGAGCATTATCCAAATGTGGTCTCAGACAGTCTTGGTGCTGTGACCAGTTCCCTGGGGAGCCTGTTCCAGTGCCTCACCACCCTCTGGGTGAAAAACGCTTTCCTCATATACAATCTAAACCTCCCTTGACGCAACTTTAGGCCATTTCCTTGAGTCCTGTCACTGGTCATGAGAGTGAAGAGATCATTATTGTCACCTCCACTTCCCCTCAGGAGGAAGTTGTAACTGCAGTGAGGGTTCCCCTCAGTCTCCTCCTTGCTGAACAGACCGAGTGACCTCAGCCACTCCTCATGAGGTTTCCCCTCCTGACCCTTCACCATCCTAGTAGCCCTACTTTGAATGCTCTCTAATAGCTTAATATATACTTTCAGGGTTCATTTCTGCAGCTGGTCACTAGATGAGAATTATGTACATGTACACATGCACCAATACAGGTACCCAAGTATGCCTGTACATACATATGGCTTTACCAGTGCATTTACTCATATACCCGAAGACGGAGAGCAAGCCATAAAGATACTCTAGTTATTCCTAATGCTAAATGGTGGAGAACAAGCATAATTTCAACAAGCTATGAGACAGTAGCTGGTTTTTAGGGTTGATTTAGTATTTATTTTTTAATGATCTGTAAATGCAGCATATTTGAAGACAACACAAATGTATTTTGGAATGTCAAAACAGAAACATATTTTGAAAGGACTATCAAAGGGCTATATGATAGCAAATGAAATTTTAGAAATCTACATGGTAAAACTTTGGAAGATACAATCTAAATATTTCTTGTATATCTCTCTTAACAGAACAAGATCCTGTCAAAAATCTGGCCCATTGTTGTGAAAAAGTTCAACCAGGATATTTTTTCATTACATAGAAGAAAGTTTTATATGTATTATAAAAGAAATAACTTTGTGTAGTATTTCTTAAGTAACACTTAGAAACTCTTTACTCTCATACTAAGTATGAATAATCCCTCTGTCTTTGGTAACTTCTCATCCAGAAACCTATTAACATAGAAGAAAAGACCAGAGAATGGCCGCAAAAGAAAAAAAAAGATCTTCCATGTGAAAAGATTCCCATGTGAGGGAAGAGGTGAAGGTTTTGTTTTATTCAGAAAAAAGAATATGCAGTATGGAAGAACAGGTGATGCAAGGAATACTGAAGGCTATGGAAAGATACTTTGGCTTATCTTACGTATTGTTTTCGTGATGACCAGTAAAATTTAATTGTGGAGAATATTAAATGACTAAAGGAAAGCACTCAGTGACATTGTTCATTCAAATCCTTTGTCTCTTATGGACAAGGATACAGTGAAGAGAAAGCACTAGTAGAATAGGATAGCTTGATAAAAACAAAGTTTTGAAGTGTTGCATTGTAATATATAGCTAGGTAAGAAGATTATCAGGCTGTGTAACAGAGAGAAGGCTCTCATCTTGTGTGCCCCAGTTACGGTGTAATCAGAGGATGTATGTGTCTGTGATTTCTGAAGTGTTAGAGGATGCTTCTTCCAAAGGATTTGTTACTGGCTTCCCTTGGAGGTTTGCTGTCTGACTAGATGGACTGTGTGTTCTTGAGACTATAATTCTTCACTCTCTGTTCATTTTACAAACCCAGCAACTGTAGTACTGCTTAACAAAGATTTTATTAATGTGACTGAACAGCCTAATTTTGCTGTTAAAGTCCTCATTACTAAAGTCCTGGTCCAAAGCACAGTGATGGAAATGGAACGAGGCCTACCGTACACTGTAGTTTTGGATCAATCTCTAGCTTTATGATCTAATTTCCTAATTTTTGTTATTTTCTGTGGAAAAAACCCTTATACTAAACATATTATGTTTAATAGGTTAACATTGATTACAAAAAGAAAATCTTGTAAACTTTAACAGAGTCCAATAAAGCTTACTATGTTATTGACAGTATAAACAGTCTTATTAATTTCCAAGGGAAATTTTGTTCGTACTCCACCAAGGAATGTCTAGTTTCTTAAAGGGTTATTATGTCATCCCTGGTCTCTGGTACTTTCAGTTTCTGTGATGGAAAACTCAGAAAGATCTTTAAACTCAATCACTGAAAATATATACAGCATTAGTGTACATCCTGAGGTAGTTCTTTCTAAAATATTGTCAGGTTAATCAAAATACAGATAGGTTTCAGTCTTCAGTTACTTCAACTTTTCCTCCTTCGTATTGCTTCTTCAGTACTTTATATGTATAATAATGTATAATATATTTCTTATATTTAATAATGTGTACTCTGTCAATGTCACATGGCTTAGTGGACAGACACTACTTCTGCTTATGGCTGTTCACTTACAAAGGACCTTCCTTCATTACTGTTTTCTCTTGATTTTGTCCTTTTGTAGTATCACTTAATGCTTAAGACTTCCATATTAGCTAATGCAGTGCATGTCTTTTATTTCTTCGGTGTCTGAAATCGGCCTTTTATCTAGTTCTAAATGATGCTTCTCTGTAAAACTTTGCTAAATTTGTCCATACTTCAGTTACTTGTCCTTAAATGCTGAAAGACATAAACACATTCTGCCTTCTTGTCTGTTTAAGTGCTTCATCTATTTATAATATAAACTCTTTGCTTAATATTTTTATTTTATTTTCTATGAAGTAGGGTTAGAGAAAAAGTTAATGTCAATTTCTTCTTCCTACCTCTGTGGAAATTAAATTTTTTGCCAGACCTTGGAAATCATAGAAAGTATTTCCGTTCTTCCAGCCTCCAGAAAAGAAGTAATTTCCATGTTGGTTGGAGGGTGGATTTTTTAATATTTTTTATTTATTTAGCACTTAGATTTCATGAGGATTGAATCAAAAGATGCCATTTTAGACATAACATTTTAATGAAAACATTTTTCTGCTCAGTAGAAAATTAATCAGGGAAGATATTTTCAGAGTACTTAATGCAAGTTCTTAGCTGAACAGGACTCTGAGCTAAGGTCTTTAGATGCTAAATAATACAAATATGAAAATAGTATTGTGAGTCATGCTACTGGGGTGGCTGGGTCAGCTGCCTGTTTCCTAAATACTAATCACTCTTTTTAATTTGAGATTACTTCACTATTCATCTTCTCATTTTTCCCTGTTGCTTGAGTTAATTATATATAAAATATGGATGGTCATGAATCAAAGGTAGCTTGTGGTTTTCCTTTCTGCCAGCGTTCAGGTGTAACCCACCTGGTTAACAGAACAAAAATGTTAATAGTGGCGGGGCTTTCTGGTTTTGATGCTGAACTTCGACTGTGTTTGCTCTTACTCATCAAGACTTCATCCAGTGCCCGGGGCATTGTGGGCACGGCTGCCGTTAGTGAATTAGATTTGGGAATTCGAAGACCTTGGCAGCGGGGCTCTGGCGTTTCCTGCCGTGCGTGTGCCTGCCGGCGCTGCCAGCACCTGCTGCACGCCCGCCGTGCTGCCCGCCTGCCCCAGAGCAGCATTCCCAGAGGCGCCGCGGGCACGGCTGCTCCGGTTTCTCTGGGACATAATCCAGAGCTGAAGGGATCTCGGGGTTCGTGCGTGAGAGCTTTGCTGTTTTCCAGGGCTGTTGCTGCATGGGCACGGCGCGCTGGGTGCCGGCTCCGTTCTGCTCGGGGAGCCCCGCGCTGTGCCCTGCCCGCGGACCTGCCCTGCAGAGCTGTGCTCCACAGCCCTGTGCTCCACAGCCTGTGCTCCACAGCCCTGTGCTCCACGCCCTGTGCTCCACAGCCCTGTGCTCCACAGCCCTGTGCTCCACGCTCTGTGCTCCACAGCTCTGTGCTCCACGCCCTGTGCTCCACAGCCTGTGCTCCACAGCCCTGTGCTCCACAGCCTGTCTCCACGCTCTGTGCTCCACAGCACTGTGCTCCACAGCCCTGTGCTCCACGGCCCTGTGCTCCACAGCACTGTGCTCCACGGCCCCTGTGCTCCACAGCCCTGTGCTCCACGGCCTGTGCTCCACAGCCCTGTGCTCCACGGCCCTGTGCTCACAGCTCTGTGCTCCACAGCCCTGTGCTCCACAGCCCTGTGCTCCACGGCCCTGTGCTCCACGGCCCTGTGCTCCACAGCCCTGTGCTCCACAGCCTGTGCTCCACGGCCCTGTGCTCCACGGCCCTGTGCTCCACAGCCCTGTGCTCCACAGCCCTGTGCTCCACAGCCCTGTGCTCCACAGCTCTGTGCTCCACAGCCCTGTGCTCTCCACAGCTCTGCTTAATACAGCACATTCCGCCTGCTCTGACCAGACCCGTGCGCGCTGGTTTGGAATAATACTAAGTGAAGCAAAGGTAAACCGATTTCTCACAGCATCTCCTGTCAGAGCTCTGTTTCGTCAAGCGTAATGTTAGAGTAACTCCAGTGAAGCTGTTTCATTGGACTTGCCAGATCGAGTCCAATGTGAACCTTCAACATAGATATTATTGCATTAATTTTAATGAATAAAGATCACAGACTTATTTAATTAACATAGCAAAAACCATTGTCAGCGAGCAAAGAAGTAATAGTGCACAGCCACTCTAATGCAATCACAAGAGTATACTTTATGGCTATGAGAACATAATTTTCTTGTTAAAAACCTTTGATGTTTCTTTAAATATATAAAAATACAGGAAATGTGTAAATAAGGCTTGCCAGCCATCTCAAATGCCTCATGTTAAAATTAATCTTTTAGCTTTATTTTGTGTTCATTTTGATGGGTTTCAGATAATACCGATATATACATACCTATACATATATATATACACACACACACACACACACACACACACATACATACATACATACGTACATATATATATATATATATATACACATATATATACAGGCATATATATAAATATAAGTAGAGGTATGTATGTATATGCATAACTTCTGTTATAAAATCATAGATGATAATATTGAAAGCACAACCATTATGTCAATTTTCATGTTATTTTTACCATTATTTTTATCATTTCACTTGCACGGTTAAGGGATAGTTAACTACTAGAGTTTTACTTTTCTTGTGCTTTCCTGCCTGGTCCAACTAGATATAAAATGTTCCTTTAGTTTGTTTTTAGGGAATTCAAGAGCACTGTATTGGAGGTTTGCCTATTCCACCAAGACCCACTGCACAGTCTCACCTGGTTTAGACCTATACGTGTTTTTCCAGCCAGGCTTCCTCGTGCATTGCCACAGGAGCTGGTTCAAAGTTTCTGGAAGTCAAGGAGTCAAGGAGCCACCAGTCACCTGAATGGCAGTACCTTGTCTTGTGCAAGACAGGCCACTGTCTCTGTGCTCGTCCTGAATTCATAACTCAGAGGGAGTCTGCGTTTCATAACACTGGGAGGCTGTGGGCAATACATCTCATAGTTTGGCAGGAGCTGCTTGCTGTGGAGATGAGTTTAGATTACTATTGGAGTCAAGATTTTAAAGTATACTTTGGTGGGTTTAATCCCACACTGATACAGAGTATGAAAACCATTGCTTGAAAGCAATATATATATTATATATATAATATAATATAATATAATATAATATAATATAATATAATATAATATAATATAATATAATATAATATAATATAATATAATATAATATAATATAATATAATATAATATAATATAATATAATATATATATGTAAGCCAGACTGCAGCTTTTCTAATAATGAAACCTGAATGCAGGAATGCAAAGGGCTATAATGTAGCCTAGAGGGTATCAGGCTGTATCAGTGCCACCTGAAATACTTAAATAAGTGAATTTATTGTTTATTTGGCAGGGACTGTGGTGCTACAGTCCTCATTTTATTGTTATTTTTATTGACCTCTAAGAATGCTCTCAAATAAGCTTTCAGCCTTATGCTTTGTTTTGGTGAATGAGGATGACTGAATTTTCAGCTAGAGACAGTTTACTATAGAATTATCTTGTATTTTTTCTACTGAGATTAGCACAATATTCTTAGCTTTAAAAGGAGGTTGTTTTCTTTATTTATTCTTGTACTGTAAATTTTATACTATAAAGATTATTGCAGGATAGAGGAAAAATACAGTAAAAATATAATACAGTAAGACTGTGTTCATATAATAGCAATTTTTTGCACCCATAAACTTTATATTTTGTTTTGAGGATTATCTATTAAGGCACTAATTAAAAAAAAACAAAAAACAAAAAACAAACCACACGACTTTCCCCAGAGAAAAGGGAAAGGGCTCACCAGAAAGAAAAATGAATTTTTATAATTAAATTTAGATACCCATTTATTTAAGTCCAGAACTTGTTTTAAACAACAAATTGTCTTTCTGCTTATTTTATAGGGTGGACAGACCCTCTTACTATTTAAAACTTATTTTTACAATAGCTTCACTATGAAGGGTCACAATTTTTGCTCAGTCCTTATCAAAGAATAAAATTAAACAAAATACACTGTCAAGCAAAACTCACTTTCCTTTAGATGGTCAGAAATAAAGCAGAGAACCATCACTGATCTCAGTATCAAAACAGTATCTGCTTCTAGGGATTTCCATAAAATTTTGTTTATGGAACTCAAAAGTTTTATAACAGAGTTATGGGAGTTTTACATATGGAATAACTGGTTTCAGCAGGAGGTTGCGTTTTGTCGATGTTAGGAATTCTAGCTCACTTTTTCTTTTACATGGGGTGTGTGGTGAATAGCTTTCATGGTGAATACATGCACAAAACAGGAACTAATTTATCAGTTCCTGTGAGTAAATGGCTCTGCACATCTCTTTTTTTAGTGAAAACTAAATTTTATTTGAAAATAAAGACATACAGGAGAATATATCCTTAAATGGTCCTGTATTTTATGTGCTGTGCTACACAAATAAATCCATGAATTACCTTCAGGAATGTTGAATTTATTTATCTCTATCAGATGAGATGTTCTAGCTGTCACCAGTCAGCGACAGTGATTGTGACGCCCTGCTGCACAGATTGCTTACATTATACAAAAATTCTCTATTTATGTAGCACATTGTTCCTGCGATTTCGTACCACAGGTGAACAATTAGCTGTATACCTGCCACTTAAGAGAACTGAGCTCTGCAATTAGATTGTGTGACAGGTTTTGATGAAATTCAGCCTCCTTCTAGAGGCAGGTTGTGAGCTGGCAGTGCCTGGCTGGCAGGGAGCGTGCCGGCTGCCCCGGGTGGGTGGCACAGGGTGTCAGGAATGGGCTTGGGAAGGCACAGGGCTGGTCAGCAGGGCACTGCCTGCCCACCTCCTGCAGCCCTGTAGTTACCACATGTCCTGTGGAGCAGATGGCACAGGGGGAAGGCTGCTTCCAAGATGGATATTAAAGAAAAGCTATGAATAGTGAAGACATAGAAATCCTTGGTCGGTCAGTGGCCTTCTGGCATGACTTTGGTTTGATCATATCTTTCCTGTTGGATGCATCATCCCAAAGAAGAGACTCCTGCCTCCTTGGCCAGTGTCACACCTTGGTTTAACATCAGCTCCCAAGTGAAGGAGAACTTGGCTGGGAGGCTGTCCCCCCACTGCTGCACTCTGGGGCCAGCTGGCTAGGTGGCAAAAAGGAGGACCAGCTTGTGCTGGTTTTGCCTGCAATACAGTTAATATTTTCCAAGTGATGGAGAGCAGTTCATAGCCACGCTGCCTGATGCCCACACTCTCTCAAACAGGTTGCCTGGGACTACAGTATTTGTCTCCTGGCTTTGGGTTCCTTCTCAGTCACCTGAGTGGTGAACTCCTAGTCTTAGTTGCTACTATCACAGTTGTGGTTTTTTATGTAGGTTTGTGGGACTGTTTTTAGCTTTGTGTGAAGTATAGCCTCCCCTTCATTGTAGTTTTTTTTCAGACGCAAAACTGGTAGATGTTGTGTGTCCTGGGCTATGTGCAGTGATAAGTTAGGTATAAAATATAATATAAGTAGGATGGTATCAGAGGACTGTTCAATACACAACAAACCAAGCCTGTCACCTTGGTGTTAGAGGCAGTCTCTGGAGTGACTGCCTTCCCTCACCTGTTGACTCCTGAAAGCAGCAGTGAACTCACACCGTGCAGTGTAGGTGATCCCTGTGAGGGAGTTTACTCCAGGACTGCGCTGCTTGGCAATGCAGACGTGTTGCCTGACTCGGATTCCCAGGAGCAGAATGGGGTGATAGCATTTCTCACCTCCGTGGCACGCTGAGGGAGCAGACACGTTAGAGACTGTGAGATGTGAAGATATGGTAAGATGTGGTGTTTTGTGGTGTGATGAGAGTGCAAAAGACAGACTCATGTCTGAGAAGATGGATGAGTTCCCTTCAGTAAAGCATTAATACGTGCTGTATCCTTCCTCTGAAATGTGAGCAGGTTGTCACAGGCTCTGCAGTTGTTTCTGGGGATTTTGTTATGCAGATGGTACTTTCTGATTATCACATTTTAAGACTCAAGCATGCATGAAAAGGAATAGTGAAATGGAGAGGGGTAATCTAACTGAACAAGAAAAGCATATTTATAAACAGCTTTTTCTTTCCTGAGATAAATTATCTGACTCTGAGCATTACACATTGAAGCTCAGTCGGGCTAGATCTGAGTTTATGAGATACCTATGCACTTTCTTCTTAATTGCCCATTGAAAAGCCCCAGAAACACGACTGTCATCACTGATGTGCTGTGGAGACAGGTGCATGCAGAGCTGAGTGCCATTGCCCCTGCCCATTTCTCTCCATCAGGCTGCTCAGGTGTGTGCCTGCTGCTCTCTGAGTCGGGACTGGGAAGGCAAACTGATCTCCAATGCAGGCCCCATTTGGGGCATCATCCTCTAACATAGATACTCTTCAGAAGTAAGGTACAAAGCTTCTTGGACTTGTATGCTCCTTTACACAAATTGCCCTGCCAAAAACAGCCTGGTGAAACAAAGGTTTGGTGAAATAATGCCATTTGACACAGCCATACTTTTCATTTGTAGGAGAACTGCACTGCATTCAGCACTCTAGCAGATCATGTTTGTTCAGCAAATTTCATTTAAAGGTGTTAGTGCTTTTAGAGGCCAAGCTGGTCTTCTTCCAGAGCAGAATTTTTATTTTCCACTCCTTACATAGCTCCATAAAATGTCTTTGTACAGACAAAATGTGCATCTGCCTGTACCCTTAGAAAGCTTTTGTGATTAAATTGTGGAAGAAATTCTTTTACCTTGCCCTGTCTGAATTGGAAATACTGTCTGCTTGTGGGAGGAAGCAGACATTATGGTTCGGGTTTGGATGGGAATAGGGATTTCAGTGTTGGTGGAGGAATTACTATGATTTCTTTCTGTTAAAAGATTGCCCATAATCACCCAGTTTCCATTTCTCTCTGTGTTGTGCATGCTCAGAACCCATGACATAGAGCTTACAGAGAGAGAAATTGGATTGGGGCAGCTGGGGAGCATGAAGTAATAAAAAAACCATACTGGCAACACTCTTGACAGCAGCCATCAGCTACTGCTTCCTTCTCAATTTTTTGTAGACATCATAGTGGAGAAGGGGTTTGAAGGAACAGAGAATGGAGTTCATTGTCTTTTTAGGCAGCTCAAATGATTAAGGAAGGCTATAAAAAGCCACCTCGGGCTTAATTTCATAGTAGCCAATTCTCACAAATTGTCTGTCTGTAGGAAGAGCACAAAGCTTCAACAATGCCAGGCCACCTGCAGATGTCACTTAAGAAGAATACAGCCCAGTTTTCATTGGACTGTCAAAACAATTAACTTGCGCAAAATCACGGTGGTTCTGTAAGCTGATTTTAGCTACAGAAAAATAAATTTCTGCAAAAATCTCTATGAGGCTTTCAGAATTCTGTATCATAAATCACACGCCCATTGGTGAAATCTCAGTTTAGAAAACAGGAAACTAAACTATCACTAATGAGGAGTTAAACATAATTTTATACTGCACAGTATTCAGCGTATTTAAAATATTTGGGCTCTTAGTTTGAATTAGACTTGTGACATAGTAATAAGCAAGTTTTAATTTGAAGGTGTTTTAATTTTTAATGTAGTTTGTGTCATTTTACTTCCTTAATAATCAGAAGGTCACGTGGTGCCAAATGAAACACCTTATGACAATCTAAATTCAGTATATCATCATTATTACCTTTATCAGTCAGAAATAATTAATTGAATTGTGATTATTGCTCATAGATCATGATACATGCTTCTGAAAAATGCATTGACCTATAAATTGTCCTCTGGTAGCCATCTGCAGACTAGACAGGAATTGCTAGAAGAAATTTGTAGGAAGATGTCTTCTGAATGATGGGTGTTTGCACAGTAAAGCTGAGTAAGAAGGCAGCTATTCAAAGCCTCTTTTTAAAGGTTTCCTGTTAGATCCTTTTTTAAAGATACAGTTTTCTATTTCTAGCATGAATTAACATAAATCTCATATGAGATATATTTAATTTCTCTATTTCTGTCTAGTTATTCTCATGTAAGACAGGACACTGTTGGAACATAATACTAACCACCACATGAATTTATAGTTACATGTTCCTGGTGCCACATTAAGTTTTACCCAAATACAGTAAAATTGTTCAGCAGATGATTCCTGAAACAAGTTATGATTACATTTTGTCAAAGGTTTGACGTTGGCACAAGGCCAGTGCCTCTATAACGATATACTGTTCCTGGTATCTTTTGTGAGATGTGACTAAAAACAGAGCAAAACAGTGTCTAATTTAGAAAGCAAAAGGAAAAAAACTTTATTACTTATAATAGGCAAAGAAGACACATACAGAAGAACATGGAAACTTTAAAAAAACACTCTTCCTCCCCCCCCCCACCAGTTTTCAACTTAACAAAACAAACTGAAAATTCCCCATCACGTTACCACCTTTTAGATAATTAATCTTCAGTCTATTACCACCCTTCCGATAATCAGTACTCAGCTCGTTGAGGAGAGATAGGAGTCCTTCTTGCACCACATCGTGGCCTCTTCCTCCATGTCTAGTGCTCTCACCACTGTGCATGGACCAGAGCTGTTTCTAGGGTTTCTCTTTTTAAAGATGCTTTGGTTAGTTCCAAGAAACGACAGCCTCTCAAATTTTGGGGACACTTCTCATCTCTGTTCACACTACTGTTCACTCTTGGCTCCAAGCCAATGCCTCTCCCCAGATACAGTTTCTATGTTATAGGAAAAAAATGAGTCCGTCCATGGCTATACAAAAGAGTCTAGCCAAAGCCACTCCATCATCTCCTCCCACCTAGGATTCTTTTCAGCGTTCTCTGACAATCTTCTACTTACACAAACTTTCATCATCTTTGCTCAGTTCTTTCTATCTGTCTTCTTCAAATTCAGGAGGATTAGCATTTATAAAGTTTCCATCATTTACAAAAAGGGTTAAAATCTTGGGCTTTGTTTTCCCAGAACTCTCACGGTATTTTTGCTGTTGGGCACTCTTCTCGCGCCACCCCCCCATACTCCTTCGGCCGTACTGTCTAGTTGTTGATATCAAATTTCAAGGTGACGAAGATCACACACACGGTTTCTCAGTCTCTCTCTCCGGGGGGGGAAGGGGGGGAGGGAAAGGGAAAAGAAGGCTGTCTGCCACCCTTCCATCCTACAGGATTTTCCTCTCCCCCTCTGTGCCCGAGGTTCCAGGCCTACCTCACCCAGGCCTCATGGCTTCCCCTCCCCCGCCCAGCCAGCCGCTGGGCAGGGGAGATCCCTCCGTCCTCAGGGACCGGAACCAAGAGAGAGCTTTCCGGGGAGCCCTCTGCTTTGAACCCCTTGTGTTCTCAGAGGCGGATCCTTGTCCTCAGTGGCCACACCAGGTGCCAGTCTTTAAACCTGAGCACTCATTGGTTTGACCACTGAAGTTCAGAAAAAAACTCATTTTTTTCCAAACTACGACACATTTATTTTTAAAGATTTATTTTAAAATGATTAATAAACTTTAATTTTCACCCGTTTATCATTTGTTTCTCAGGATCTACTCCAGTTTTTAATATATACACCCATTCTTAGGAATAGGGGGCAGGGCCTTATTGTTATGCAGTCCCTACTCTCTCTTAAAACAGTTTTCTTTTAGGCCTGTCCTTCTAATCTGGTTTCTTTTTTCAAGGCCAGAATAGTGGCTGGACAGCTCAGATTCAGTGCCCTTTAATTGGCATGACTTTTCCTCTGACTCATGTCTGTTCCCTGATGGTACACAGAAAGAAATCATAACTTCTCTGATGTTTATCACAATAAGCAAGCTAAAATATTCTATTCCAATTAGACTTCTGTTCCCCTTATGTGCTTTAACAGTTGCCTTTGCACTTGTGGTCTGAGTTCTTTTGGAGAATGCTGACCAGAAGCCTCTACATTCTGCAAGAGGAGGTCTTGCTAGTGCCGTTTGCAGCAGCTCTCCCACACACCTGTCTTCAAATGTAGATGCTAAATTTGCGGCTTTTCAGTAATACGTCATTCTGATTTGTCACTTAAGATATATTGCATGCAGGATTTCTGACAGCCGTGCTTTGCTGTCAGTCTGTGGCTGCCCCAGCTTGTGATGCTTTACCACTCTAACAAAAATGTGTGTTTAGTGCTGAGAGTCTACCTAGAGTCTGAACAGTAGCAAAAAGGATTGCCCTCTCTGCTCTTGCAAGTGTCCTTGACAGTGGGTTTTCTTCTGGCAACGTGGGGAATGGAATTAATTGTTTATAAACTTAAAAATTCATCCTGGTTCCAGAAGGACAGACTATTTCAGTGCTATTTCATAGCATATGTTACGCAGGATATCATGGTAGCTGCTGGCATATAGGTATGTATGATTGAACAGGTCATTCTTGCCCATGGAATCTGAGTACATTCACTGGACCACCAGAAATAGTGGTATGTGTGAAGCTCATTGAATATATCTTATCTTCCCATAACAAGATGCTATATTTCTCATTGGTTCCTATAGTTATCAGATACTATTTAAAAATCCCCTCCTCTCAGCTCAAAAACCATGCCAGAAAATCTGGCATTTTAATGCAAGTCACAAATGCAGCTAAGAAAATTTTTATTCTTTTTTTTTTTTTTATTTCAGACCTACAGAAACTTCACATGGCATATGTTTAGAGATGCAATACTCATATACTTCATTATTAAAAAGTCAAGAAAGGGAAGAACAATCCACTTGGCATAGGAGGAGTACTGTCCTCCAAAAAAATAGGTATTCTAGGAAAGTCAAGTGATGGGAAAGTGTAATATCAGCATAATTTTAAGTAATAAACCTCCAGGATTTGGCTAAGTTTAGCTGGGAGTAGTGTAAATGAGCCTTTGTAGAGCAATTGCGTTTTTAGAGCAATTGCAGAGGAAACCCTGTGTTTAGTGTCCTAAATGCTTTGTTTGTGGTTCCTCAGCCTTATGGCCTCATCATACACCAAATTTTTGTGAAAAAACACTTCAACTTACATGCAATTAAGCTTTACTGAGGATGTAAAATTACAGTATAGCCAGTGTGAAATAGGATCATCAATGACAGTGACATCTGTCAGACACAAGAATAAAACTACGTTATGAACCCCCAGCCATGATTGTATCATCTCATTTGCATAACCAGTGTTAAAAAATCCAGTTATGTTAGTCACTTAGCATTTCAGAATGGCCTTTAAGCACAGGAGTGAAGCTAGGAGGGGGCACCAGATAATTTTAAATTTGTAAGATTAAGATGCCAGAAACCATCTGGATAAGCAGTTGTGCCTGCAGTGGTGAACACAGCAGCTCCATGGACCACTTCAGTCCCCCCAAACCATAGCTATGCCAGGGAGAGTGCTAACAGGGGAGCAGTGGGAATGGCTGCAGATCCAGCATCTGAGCTTTCTTCCTGGCTTTATTTCCTTTTGTACTGGTGCAGCCAGGGAGTCTAGCTGACTGCAAAAATGTAATATACAGTTACTTTAAAGAGGACTTCAGAGCACCATCCCCACACCACTTACATGCCAGAAGTTCCAAGCTAATAACTCCCAACATCCTATAATTAATTAGAATAAAAAAAGCCCATGAAATTATGATGTGCCACAGAAAGAGAACAGGAGAAATCAAGGGCATTAAGGGTGTCCTAGTATATATATGGTGCAGTAGTGAGAGTACGGACATAACATTCTTTATTAAAGTAAATTAAGAAGTTTAAAAGAAGAAATTACTAAAGCTGTAATATAGGAACAAGTCCCATGTTGCATAAAAATGGTATCATTTTTCTTCATTAATGTGTAAGATGGGAAAGGACAGATAGGAAAAAGCAGTCCAGAAACAGTATGTTATTAGCTACATCAGACAAAGGAGAGCCAAATGAGACACATCTAGGTTGGGAGCACCTTCACAGGCCCTTCTGTCTCACTACTGGATGTGTTGTGAAAATTGCTCTTCTTACTAATCTCAGGTATATTTAATCAGCTAGGCAAAGGTGTATTCTTCCTGGCAGAAGAAAAATTGCCCAAGGAAGTAGCAGGAGGGGGAAGGATTGCTTTAAGGCAGTTGCAGAATTCTGGAAGAGCTAGCCAGGGGTGAAACTATTTCCAGAAGAGCAAGGCCACTGATTTTTCAGGCTTATGTCTTCTCCCCATTACCTTAGGTATAACTGTTTGGCACTTCCTATTAGTAATACACCCACGTCAAATGAGTCTCCCCAGACACCACCTGAAGAAAAATGACAGGAAAGAAATAGATGCTTGTTAAATTTTATTTTGGTTTGATTTTACTTTGCACTGCAGAAATTAGTATTGTGCATTTAGTGAAGTTAATAAATGTGAGGTTAATGTATTCACAACAATTACACATAATTTTGAATATTTTCAAGGTAAACAGAATACAGATTTCTGTATCACTAGAGGAAACAAACTACATGTACAACACAGGAAATTAGTATGTTTCCCCAAGCAGTAATTTTACAATATTTCTTTTCCAGTTTCTAAAAAAGGGAGGATTTATATTGCTCCATGAAGTAAAGTTTAAACCACTCTTGTATACAAATAGAAGTGAAATGTTATATTTTTGATGAAGTATGATGTTCTTTATACATGAGATTCCAAAGAGAATTCATGCACTTTTCTCTCAAATAAGTTCTCCAAAATTCATAAAAACAAAGAACAGAGCACACTGAAGAACAACTAAAAAAACCCAACAAAAAACCCAAATCCGTCTGGTTTTGTGCTGGGTTGACCCTGGCTTGATGCCAAAGCTGTTCAGTTGCTCCTCTCCTGAACTGGACAGGAAAATAAAATGAAAGGCACATGGCTTGAGAGATAAGGGCAGGGAGAGATCACTCACCAGTTACTGTCATGGGCAAAACAGACTCAACTTGAGGAAATTAATTGAATTTATTACCAGGTGAATCAGAGTAGGATGTTGAGGACTAAAACCACATCTTAGAAAGCACCTTCCTGTCACCTCTCTCTTCTTCCCCACGGGCTGCAGGGGCAGCTGCCTCACCATGTTTTTCCCCTCAGGATGCAGGGAAATCACTGCTCCAGCGCCTGTAGCACCTCCTCCTCCTTCTTCTTCACTGACCTTGGTCCTGCAGGGATGTTCCTCTCACATATTCTCATTCCTCTCTATGGCTGTTGTTGCACAGCATATTTTATCCTTTTCTTAAATTCGTTATCCCAGAGGTGCTGCTGCTCTCACTGATTGGCTTGGCCTTGCCAGCAGTGGGTCTGTCTTGCAGCTGGTGGCTTTGGTTCTGTCAGACAAGGGCGAAGCTTCTGGCAGCTTCTCAGAGAAGCCACCCCTGTAGCCCCCCAGCTACCAAACCTTGCCACTTAATCCCAGTACAAGTGGGTCAGAGTGAATGTTGCTCTGGGGTGACTGGGCTGAATGTTGGAGAATGTTCTCAGTTACAGGAGTTGCAGTGGGCCCTGTCTGCCTTTGCACTTCAGTTTGAAGCAGCAGCACAATCTTGAAGGAAATCCCTTGGTTGTTCCCACTTCCCACATGTCAGTTCAGTTTTCAGGGCAGCTTTTGTATGATGTGGAACAGGTGGCCCTGTAGCACAGAGCACTGTTGGCAGCTTCCTTCCCCTCTGCAGCAGCAGAGTTGTGATCCCCATCAGGCAAGTGTGGGTCAAATTCCCAGGATGAACTTCCAAGCCTGGAGCTGGTTCCAAGGATAAGATAAAACCTATTCTGAAGTGCAGGCTACTCCACAGTGCAGAAATTGGGGCTTACATGCCACATGATTAAATATAATTATTGTTTCACTCTCTTTGCCAGGAATTAGCTGATATGGAAGGGGTTTGGCTTGTTTTTTGGTTTTGGGGTTTAGTTGTTGCTGTTAAAAACGGGAAAAGCCTAATGGTATGAAACCAGAATAAGTGAAGGTAATTTATGTGGGTACTGGTAAATGCATGAAGAATATCATGTGTGGACCAGTAAAATAAAGTGAACTGAATTAATGAAGAAACACCTTTACCTTTATGGAAGAAATTAGCTTCCTAGTAAAAAATAAAATTGAGTAAATGAGTAAATTTCAGCAAGGTACTGCCATGTGGGCTAATCTTCTTTAAGTGCTCAGCCCATAGTTTTTTTTTCTAGAGCTGCCATTGCTTCTGTTAAAACAGGAATATCAGATGAGGGCATGCATGTTCCAGCCTCTCCATCCAGCCCTTCTAGGTTAAAGGAGGTTTCTGCTTCTTCAGATGGTCTGTAAATCTGACAACCAGATTTTCTTAAGCAGAATTTGGTTTAGGAATTTGACCCAGTTTTGCAAATAGTTTTAGAAGAGCTGAAATGACACTTTGGCTCAAGAAGAAAAGAAATAAAAAACCTTCTGAAAATAGGAAGAGGAGATTTACACATTTCATAGCACTATTTTGTCAGGTTTTGTAAGAAATGCATTATATAATACAGCCCTTTAATCCATAACAAGATTAAAAGTAATTGTTTTCCCATGTTCTGCTTTCCTCTGAGGCTGGTTCAGTACATATACCATTGTTTGTCTAGTATTGCATTATTTAGTAAAATCCTCAGATATTGAACAGATGTTTGTTGAATTTGACCTGCAACATTGGAGTAATGGCACTACTAAGACAACAGATTTTGGCAGCTGTAATTTCTGTACATCTGAACTATGATATTTACAATAATATGTTGCTTGCAAAATTGCACCTGCTTGTTTTGTTTCTGACTGTTTTTAAAGAAACACCATTTATTAGACCTAAGAAATTTTGGAGATGTGTACACCATTATTATAATGAGTTTGCATTTATTGCATTATACATTTCATATCCAAATCTAAGTTTGGAGTTCTGAATTGGTCTCTAGAATTTTAGAACTAATTGATAGTCAGTGCTGTCTTAATAGCAAATGGTGTCTTAATAATAAAAATGCAATGCAGGTGTTTAATTTTACATTTTCTTCTGTAAATGTATATTGCTTTTTTTTTTTTCAAATGGCGTGTCCCTGTTATTTTAATTTCAGTAATTGCAAAGTAGAGTCCAGATGCAGTTACTATAATTTAATGCTAAGAATTTATTGACATAAATTATGTTCATTGCTTAACTTTAAACTGTTATTTGTCTTAATAAGGTTAGTTGATGGTCATTCCTTTACTGAAGCGATGTTAGATTAGGAGATGGGAGATGGTGACTTGAGGAGACTTCACCAGCTGCATAGACAAACAAGGCTTACTTTATTATTGCCTTAATAACAGCTATTGAGCCCTGAGTACAGAGCAGCTACTTGGCACCTCGTGCCCAGTGTGCAGAGAACATCCGACACTGCTGTGGTCTGCTCAGTCACCCTTCATTTCTCCGGCCTGTTTTTCATTGCTTGCCAGCCATCCTCTAGTCTCACCAAACAAGTTCCTAAGCAACTACTATAAAATTCTTCCAAAATATAGAAAACAACGACCAGGAGGTGAATGCTGCTCCTGCCTGCTCCCGAGCAGCCTGGATTCCCATGGAGTGCAGCAGGAAAGGTGCGCCCAGGCTGGTGAGGGAGCTTGTGTTTAGTAGCCCTGGGTCTAACACTCCAGGGCCTCTTGCTGGAAGGGAAATTTGGACCCCCCATGGAATAGCTCCAGGAGCTAAAAAATCTGCAGGGTTCATTCTCTGTGTATTTCTGTTTGCTTTCTAAAGTAGATTTTGCATTAGCCAAAATGTGTTGGCATGAGCCAAAAATAAGTAAATTTACCTGTATCATAAACTCTTGACCATTTTTGTATTGTCTTGATATATTGCTTAGTGCTGTCAGAGTCTTGACACCCTGATAAGGTGTACTTCCAAAGAGGAATTTTAACCATGACAACCTTTTTAATGACTTAAAGAATGCCAATTCATGGTAACCAAAAAGAAGTATTTTTTTTAAAGAATATTTTATTCAAAAGTAAGGAACAAAATTTAACTCCATGAAAGTCTTATAGAATGAGAGTGAAAACGTATTTGAGTATTACAAAAAATATTCAAAATAGTTCTAATTAATAGTTTTTTTTGGTCTTGTTCACAAATATAGAATCTTTGCTTAACTATTTAATAGCCATTCAGAGAAATCTGTACTTGATCAATATTCTTGATGAAGGTTGATTAATATTCATTGTACTTCCCACTGGGCAATCTGGAAAGAGGTGAAGAATCAGTTTGCAGTCCTGGAACAAAAGACAGCACTTTAGCAGTCTCAGCTTAGCTGGTCTGTCTTGGTTAATAATTCCTAGTTAACTCTTGTGAGTTTTAGCTGTAACTGAGGTTGATTGTAACTGTTGAGTAGAACAAGGGATTTTGTTGTTGTTCCTACATGTGAAAGAATGATTCAACAGGTTGCCAAGTGCTTTGGCATTCATGCAACAAAACAAAATGCTCAAGTCCTTAAATGCCTTCACTCAAGCCTTCAGTCATTCTTGTTGCTTGGAGTTAAGCAGATGAAGAACATTTTTGCTGGAGATATAAATAAATCATCCTAGCATGTTTCTCTGTAAATTAGTATACTGGATTAAGCTTGTTTTGTTATTCTTTTGCCTTAGGGTGAGCCGTTTAACAGAATCACTGTAGCTTCTTTGATTTTGATTAATCAAGGATGTTTGATGGTTCCCTGTTACTATCACAAAACAGAGCAAGTAACTTGCAGTATCTGATCCTGGAGAATAATATATTTTTTTCGGTATTCAGATAGGAAAGAGCTTGTAAAAGACTTTCTCAAGTAGTTCTTGCTGAAGTTCCATTTTCTGTTCAAAGTGGTCTGTTTATGATCTCAAAAATGATTCAAATATATTATTTTACAAGTTTAATTTTTATTTGTATGGCTAATGGGAAATGCAATACATCTCCTTTAATGATAGATATGAAAATTAGTGGATATGTAAGTTCTGCAAAACTACAAACTTTATTTTAAATTTCGTTTCCAGACCTCAAAAAGGTACAATTTTCCTGATTTAATCTGCTATGATTTTTTTTCTCTGTGCATTGAAATAGCCCCCATTATCCTGTTATTAAAAGTCTTTAATGACACCTGCAATTAGTTGTTCTTGCCAGTTTTATCATCTGTATGCCTCAATGGTTTGCCTGCATTTAAGTCTGACAGATGTAATATAGGCATCTGTGTTTGCTTTTGCCTTTTCAATATAGATCTATCTCTGGAAAGAGATAGTGAGGCAGTGAAACAAAGTAATGGAAAGCAAAACAGCAGGTGAAGAAGTGAGGACCGTGCTGTGCGTGCCTCCTTCTCTCCACTTGACAGTGCGAGAGGAGGGGCTAAGGGCAAGCAGGGCTGTGATCCGAGCTGGAAGGAGCCCAGGCTCACTCCTCCTCCCACCCCTGCAGGAGCATCCCCAGGAATCCCCGGAGCTCGCTTGTAGCATGACAGATGATGTTGGAAAAGACAGTTTTAATTAAGACAAAAGACAGTGTCTGTTAGATGCATCTATTTATAGATTAGGTGAATATGTTCATCTTTTTATTGACGCCTTCGAAAAACACTGAAGATCATTACTATTAACATAAGGGTATCAGCTTGGCTTTCATGTGTTGGCTTGGAGCCAGTTCTGTGAGTTTTTAATGATGCTGCCAAGTTTATAAGGTTCTTTCATGTAACTGAGGTTATTCATGTGGATAAGTGATTATAGGGCCAAGGCCTGGTATCTATGCAAACACCCGAGGCCTTCAAAAGAGGTTTAATGGCAGAACTCACAGACAGTGCCTCCAGTCTGAGTGCTTTAACACTTACTGGTGCAGCTGATAATATTTGATAATTAAAGGCACTTAAGTGGTAAATTCCCTTTTTCTCATGCAGAAAAAATATAATATTCAGGTTTTATGTTCAGTGAGCTTCTGTTTACCTTCCATCAATGGTAAAAGAAATATTTAAAGACATGAAACAAAAAAGATAGCTATTCCTTTCTCCAGTAGTTTAATTGGGTTGCAAGCATTAGTGTAACAGTATGGCAGAGGGTTTGTTTGTTTTTATTGTAGGCTGAGTTCACAAAACAACTTAATTGTAATTCAATGCAAGTTAAGTTTCTTTTGTGTAGGCTTAAATTGTTAATGCTCAGACTGAAAGGTATCTGAGGCAAACTGTAGAGAGCCTGTCGTGACAGTGGACCTTATGCACTAACAATGCTAATAGCAATATTTGAAGAAAGAGGATGTTTTCATGTAAGGTTTTTTACTGATGTTTTGTTTTTGGTACTTTGGAAAGTAGGAAAAAATATTTTTTAAAAAATCAAACACCTTTAATTGAGATGTTCAAGCATTCAAATATGCTCATTTCAAATTTAAAACAAGATGGAAGGAGTCTTCAAAATTGTCTCCATATTATATTTATTCTACAGCATATGTTTACAGTTTTTTTAAATGAAAATTTATAGCAAATAAAAAAAGAAGAACAGGTCAAGATATCTATGCTGCAACAGAGAAATTCGAATAACATGCACTAAAATATTAATTAACTGTGATGGTTCATTTCCAAATTTATTGTAAAGCTGCTTAGTAGTTTCTGCTGCCTGGGAATATGCATATTTATCCTACCTTATCTACAAGTTCATGTAAAATTTAATCAGTATTTAGAGACTGATTTAAAATATGTCAGGATTTCATGGACAACAGCTTTACCTTTCTTTAAAAGGCATGTTATTATGTAACTTCTGCAAGGTACTGTACAGACAGTTTTGAAGTATGCTATCTCATATGCTAGTATGAAATATAATATTTGCCTTAATGTTTGTTGATGTTTAGATAAACCTCTTTATTATTCCCATACTTGGATATTTATGCTTAAGTTTTCAAAGCATCCAGTGTGAAATTCACAAAAATTTATGAATGGCAGGCCCTTCATGACTAACAAGTCTCCTATGATATGATGACACTTGGGGAATGAGGAAAAGGCTATGGATGTTCCCTTACAGACCTCAGTAAAGCGTTTAGAAGTGTCTCCCACAGCATTCTCCTGGAGAAACTGGCTGTTCATGGCTTGGTTGTGTTCACTGTTCACTGTGTAAGAAAATAGTTGGATGGCAGATCCCAGAGATTGGTGGGGAATGGAATTACGTCCAGCTGGGGTCAGTTCCCCAGGGCTCAGCACTGGGCTACTCCTGTTTAACATCTTTATCAATGGTCTGGACAAGGGGATTGGGACCACTCTCAGTGAGTGTGCAGATAGCCCCACACTGGGCAGCAGTGTTGATCTGCTGGAGAGCAGGACAGCTCTAAAGAGGGATCTGCACAGGCTGGATTGATGGGCCAAGGCCAATTGTGTGAGGTTCAACACTTGGACCTGCACTTGGATCGCGAACACGTGAAGTATTCCAGGCCTGGGGAAGAGTGTCTGAAGAGCTGCCCAGGGGAAAACGACGTGGAGAGGCTGGTCAACAGCTGACCCACTGTGAGCTGGGAGGCTGCCCAGGGGGCCAGGAAGGCCAGTGGCATCCTGACCTGGAACAGTGTGGCCAGCAGGACCGGGGCAGGGACCATTCTGCACTCACCAGCATGTACTCAGCACTCTTAAGGCTGCACATCAAATCCTGTGTTCAGTTTTGGGCCCTTCTTCACAAGAAAGACACTGAGGTGCTGGAGTGAGTCCAGAGAAGGGCAGTGAAGCTGGGGAAGGATTTGGAGCCCAGGTCTGATGAGGAGAAGCTGAAGACTTTTTGGGGTTTAGCCTGGAGAAAAGGAGGCTCAGGGTGGACCTTAGCACTCTCTACAATCACCTGAAAGGAGGGTGTATGAAGTAGAGGTTGTCTCTTCTCTCACATAACAAGGGACAGGATAAGAGGAAATGGACTCAAAACTGCACCAGGTGAACTTTAGATTGGACAATAGGAAATACTTCTCTGAAAGGGCTGTCAAGCATTGGTTGTCCAGGGAAGTGGTTGAGGCACTTCAAGAGTGTGTTCAAGACGTGTCTGGATGTGACACTCAGAGACATGATTTAGTGATGGATTTGGCAGTGCTGAGTTAACAATTAGGCTTGATAGATCTTAAGTCTTTTCTAACCTAAATGAATCTGTGAAATATTGCAGTCTAGAGTTTGTTTTATTGTGAAGGAATCATATATACCAAGCCAAAGTATCATGAAATTAGTGATGAAAAAGTTTGGAAAGAGGGAGATATGTCTCCTGTTAGTGACCTATGCCCTAGAGTGGTACTTCAGCTGGAACATAATGACATGTGGTTTATCAGAAATTAGGTATCTTCTGCTGTTCTTTTACCATAATGTACATTTTTGAATAGGCTCTGGGGTCAAAGAGGGTTTCCCACATCTTCCTAGAAAGTATCAGAAAATGAAGCTGGCACTTCTAGGTACTGATATTATATTTATAGAAATCGTATAAGTAATAGCAGGGATTTGTTCCTCACAGTAGCAAGATAAGACTTTCCTCCAGGTTTCAGGAATTTTAGAATGAAAAGTGGATTCTCAAAGTGCTGTAGTTACACAGACCACATCAAACTCAAAGTAACACAAAACACTGAGATATTTTTCCCCATGCTGAGGATCAATAGTTACAGCATGACTTTCAAGAGATGCTTAGTTAAGGTGGGAATTAACCTCTCCCAAATGCAAACATTTGTAGACTGATTTTTTTTAGGAGATAATATGAATTTTATTATTTGCTTACACCTTGTGCATATAGGGGTTGATTTTTGCTGTTTGTTTCCACCTCTCACCACTTTTTTAATCAGCTTGCTGTTTATTTTGGGCTTTCTAATTATTTCCCTTATGAAAAATGTGTACTTTTCCATGCCAGAACATGACAATTGCAAATATTGAACTATCTTCTACCAGATAAAACTTCTATTTCAGCATATGTTAACATGTTCCTGTCTGCCATACTATGGCACGTTTTGGTTTCAACATTATAAAATGCCCGGCTTGATGTTTTACACAGGGCATATATGATTTTAATATGGGGACATCAGGCTTTCAGTACAGTTTCTATAATTTGCTTTAATGTTTAAGTCATCATAAAAGTATCAGAGCTGACTGTTTGTGGGTGCAGAAGAGCCAGTGGACCACTCACACCTGTAGAGAACAGCAGATCTCCAAGGACAGGGTCCCCAGAGCTTGGTAAACATCTTTAGAGTATCCTCACAGCTGTCATCCTTACAGCCATTTGGGCTTGAACTTAAAAACATTAAAAAAAAGTATTACAACTGTAGGTAAAAACTCCACTTCGAGAGCTGTCAAGGAGAACGTTTTTTTTCCCTCTATTTAGCAAAGAGCTTTTATGAGAAAGGCTTATTTTCATGTAGTCATCTAAAAGAATTATGGCTAGAATCCAGAAAAGTTTATGTTTAGCTTTCTTTGCATTCTGAATCAATATTGGCATATATGTTAGGGTAAATGTGGGTATAGATAGATGAAAAATAAAATGATACAAAAATCAATACATACACATAATGTTTGCAGAGGATTTGGGGGACAGGTAAAATCCTTATAAACTCCACTTTAGCACAGAACTGTAGAATGGTTTGTGTTGTAAGGGATCTTCTGGGATTGTCTAGGTCAACCTCCTAGGCACGGACAGCTTTCACCCAAGTAGGTTGCTCAAAGCCCACCCAATCTCACTTCAAGTCATAGAGCATCCACAGTTTCTTTGGGCAAACTGTCAATGTCTCACCACTCTCATTATGCAATCACAATTGCATTCACCTTGCAAAATAAATGTACTCACTTTTAGTTTAGATTTTTGCCCCTTGTATCTTTTGTTCCAAGAAACACAGAATAGTTGGGTTTGGAAGGGAGTTTTGGAGGTCATCTAGTCCAAGCTCTTGCTAAAGCAGATTCTGCTTCCTTATACACTATAGAAAAGCGAATCTTCTCCAACAGGCCTGACCTTTGTGTTTATATGTGTCACCTCTGATGACTTTTCTGAGATAATTTTGGCTACGATAATTTTGGCTACTTGTCACTTCTGCTGTCTCTAACGATTCAATAGAATTGAGGCAAACCCATGTGGTTCCAATCTAGGTCCCTCAAAGTAACTTCAGAATAAGTTACTCTTTCTGCAAAACATTGTAAGTAAGGGAAGGAAAAATATAGATGAAAGAGATGATGAGAAGAAGAGCAGGCTGACGTGCATATTCAGTAATATATCTGCATAGCAGGCAATTCAAAAAGCCTTATTTCTCATTTAAATCCAAAAGGTTTTGACCTGAAAATAATTGTTAAGAAAGTTATAATCATATCACAATATTTAAATAACTTCTCAGACTAGATATATCTTTTAAGTTGTGAATTCAAGCAGCTATTACCTAATGACATGAACTAAGAAAAAAAAAAGGTAAACTACATCTCAGTTGATAGGGATGTCCATCTATTCCCATGGTTACACCTTTCCATAAAGAGTTCCAAGGTTTGGGTTAAAGGTGACTCATCTGACTATGTCCTTCATTCTTTTACTTTTCCATTCATTACTTATCTTTAAAACATTTAGAGTTCAACTTCTTTGTTTTATCTCAATGGGAACAGTAGTGATTATATCAGTTATTCCCATTTTCAAAGTATTTTTAAAACCTGAGTTTTAGACGAACTTGCTAGCCAGGGTTCCAGTATTTTCTCATAACATTTACCTTTCATTGGATAAAATACACATTTTGAGTGGACAAATTGTCATTGCATCCCCAGGTACTTCCCGCAGTGCTTTCCATTGACTGGAGTACATGAGCTTGTGAAAACAGAGATGATCGACTGCACTGAGTCAACAACACACTCATTATACTACCAGATGCTTTTATTTTCGCATAGCAGGAGAAGCGTTATGGACCACTGTTTTCTTTTTCTCCCAGAAGGATTTTTCAGTGTACTTAGAATTCCAGAAATGAATGCTCTATTGCATATTTAAAGAAATTCCTGTCAAGACCTTCAGGAATACAGGCTGTGCTACACAGACATGTTCTTTATGAATGTACTGAACTCTCAGCATTTGTTTTAAGAGGTAATCCTGGGGAAAGCAAACAACAGCAACAACAAACAAACAACACCCCCTCCCCACCTTCTTCTCTCATGACAATAATATATTACCTGATTATCACTTTTTGTAATCCATCATCCCTCATGTCTCACTGTATGAACACAAATAACATTACCTGAACATCACCCCTGAGAGGTTATTTCTGTGCTTTCTCTGTGTTTACAAAGAAAATGTATTGTTTCCCTTCACACATATGTTATTATCTTTCTCTAAGTACTTGTTACAAATTGACTGTAATTTATCAAGTGCCTGTAATGGATGTTGGGTATTTGGATATAGCTGGATTTCTAAAGGTCATGTTTATTACATCTTTGGGAAGGCTATTGTAAAAGTTTATCAAAGCCTTTCAGACCTGCTGATGGGTGTGGGAATATCACCAGATTAATAATGTGCTCTGCTTCTGCTGGTCTAGTCAGCAAATGAGAAATGTTAAAAACCTCTGGTATTTTGTACTTCAGGTTGAAGCTAAAGCAAGAAGCGCAGAATGAACATGTTCTAAAAAATAGGCTGTGTTCTGCTGAATGCTAAGAAGCAAACACATGGATTGAAAAGTTATCCTTTGAATAGAGATATAATATTTTTTTTTCTATTCAGTAGAAATTTTTCATGGTGTCACACATAAACTTTTAAATATTTACTCATTATTCTTACTATCCTGGATTAAATTCAGCTTTAGTACAAGAAGTGCCATCACATTAAACCAAGGAAGACAGGGAGAAATATAGATTTCCACATCTGTTAGAGAATTTATAGAAGTCATTAGAGCTGTAATAACATATAATTATATAGTTCTGAGTGCAGTCAGAATCAAGACAAGTAAATGCTGGTATGCTAATAGCATTTCCAAAAAAACCAAAAAATAAATTAAAAAAAAATCCTAGTCTTTTATTCCTTCATGCTCATCAAACAGGTCAGACGGTCATGGATGCAACAACAGATGAAGGTGTGAAAGGTCCCCTTTTTGCAGAGTAGCCAAACAGCTTGTCTGTGTCACTGTTCAGCTGGAAAGAAGGGAGTGTGAATGTTTGCAATATTTACAAGAAATGGAACCAAATTCAAAATATGAGCATGAAAAGTACTTTTTAGCATGTCTAACCAGGAAGAAGGAAGTGTCACTGCCTTCTTTACCTGTAGAAGGGTCTCAGATTGATGTACTTATCCCCACCAAACTGAAGGCATTTTGGTCTTACACACTGCTGTGTTGCTTGGAGTGCTTTAGAGTGAGCTCTGAGATTGGCTGCTTGTGAGAGAGGAGAAGCTGTTTGCACTTAAGTTCTTTCTGCCTGGATCTGAGCTTAATATTGGAGATACACTCATGAAGTAGTGGGAGCACTAAGAGCAGGGCAGTGATTGCATAGAACCACACAGAAGACAAGTATATTTTAATTTCTTTTTCATGCATCATTTAGTGCTCAAGGCTTTAATTTTGCATATTTCTTAAGTAATCAAGGTGTACAGACTGAAGGGAATTAATAAATAAATAAAAGGAGGCAAAGAAAGAAAGAATGAAAAGCGAGCACAAAGTAAAACATCAGTAAGTGAAATACCATTTGGAACATTGTCACTCTCTTGCACTCATATCATGTATCCTCGAGTTTCAGCCATAGCCTGGTATCTTGTAATGAGAGGGGAACAGAAAACAAACGTCAATCCTTGGAAATTCCAACTTCTGCCAGTTAACTGGTATGTGATAGGATTTCTAAGAGTGAAAAGCTAAGTGGAAGAAGGATCACAGTCATGTCTGCAGCAGCCTACTGTGGCCCTTGGAGTGCTGTGCCCTTTCATTGCCTAGGGAATGACACAAGCGATAGTGCCCTCATTCCTTCCAGTAGTCTAGCTAAAACACTCATTTTAAATCTCCATTGTAATTTTAAGGTACTGTTTAATACAGAAATATAATGTTCTAGTGTGACATCATTAGCACTGACTGTTGTCACCAAACACAAATTCTCCCGGACTGAGCACATCAGACCAGAAAACAGATAAATATAATTTGGACATCATCTCTCTGATCACTGTGATATGTTTAATAGTCCTTTGTTTTGTGTTATATCTCATAAAGGATCTTTGAATGTAAAATCTATTTTCCATCTCTATCAAGGTCTTTTATATTTTCTCATCTGTGCTTCAGTTGTGTAGACTGACTTCTAAGAAATATTTCTGATTTCTTTGTCATTCATGTTGGAAAAAAATATTAAACCTCTAATTGCAATGTTGCAAATTTCTAAGATTTTTCAAAACATTAACCTAGTGGTGATAAATTGAGAACAACACAGTACTTTGTAAGAAACAAATGATCTTGAAGCTTATGTTCCTGCCATGGAAACCTGGTGTCCAAATTCACAACATAGTCACTTCACCTCATCTGTAGAGAAAGCAGATTTGATAGTAAGAAATCACAGAAGCATAGAAGTTTAGAAGAGACTGGTGGATGTCAACTCCTGAACCTGAGTTGGAGATATGTCCAGATGGCTTTTTAGTATCTCCAAGACTGAAGATGCCACAACCTCCCTTGGCAACCTGTGCCAGAGCTTAGTCACCCTCAGAGTGGAAGTGTTTCCTGATGTTCAGAGAGAACTCCCGTGTTTCAGTTTGCTCCTGTTGCATGTCCCTTAAGGAGAGCATGACTCACCCAGACACCAAGATTCAGATGTATATGATGAGTTTCTTCATGCTGTGCTTCAGGCATTCATATAGAACTGCCATTTCATGTCCCTTCTGCATGGATAAAGGAGCAGGTTCTGTGAAGCAAGTGGCTGAACTTGATCACTCATATCCTCAATGGTTTCCTGCATTTCAGGGTATTCTGAGTAATAATTCCTTGGTGGTACCTCTTGAATTTAATCTCCACTGGATAAAACACATAAGTATTATTTCTAGCAAGAACTGAAATTCTGGGCTTACAGGTGTGTACCATGACTAAAAATATTATCCATCCTGCCCAGTGTGTCATATGTGGTATATTTTAAACAATATGACAATATTGTAGGGAAAGATGGTCAAGATGTACCATAGTTTGGTGATTAAACCAGTAATCTAGCGTGATGTGGATTAAGTCTGTTCTCCAGTTTAACCAGAAATGGGATCAAAGCCAGGTTCTTGCCAGTTTTTAACTGCAGCTTCCATATTTCAACTTTAAAATCTAACCTTAGTTGTGGTCCTTAAATCCAAGAGCAATCTAAGAGTAATATCTTCCTCTTACCTTATCCTTCATGCAAGGCTTAAGATTCAGAAAGTATCTTCTTACATTCATGAGGAACCTGTTCATTTAAATGAGGCAGACCCTTCTAGGCTGGAGGCTGCCAAGTGGGAAACTATAAAACTTGGTTTACAGTGACAGAGTATCTTTGTTGACTGGGCTTTTTATCTTATTTGGTTCTGCCTTTTGGTACAGCACCACCTAAAGATGATTACCTTCTCTCCAAATATAGGGTGCTAAAATCCTTCCCAGCCCTTAACACCTTCCAGCTGTTACCAGCCAGTCTCCAGATACCAGCTCCAACCTCCTGAATAAAGCATTTGCCAACTGCAATACAGTGTGTACCCTGCTTAGTCCCCCTTAGATAAAAAGTTTGGTAAAACTGGAAAAATGTTCATGAGCTGATCACATATATGTGTATAGAGTCTCTTATAGGGTCATATTTCTATTTTATGTAACGTGTATAGCCTTTTGTCAGAGTTGACACAGTTATTGATGACATGTTGGTGTAGTTATGTAGAAGTATGCATTGGATCTAGCAATTAATGGAAACACATTCCTTTATCTACAAATCATCTGCAATATTGCATTGTCAAGTTTTAGAGACACTTAAATTTATATTTAAATTTATGAGATATAAATCTTTTGAGGTTAAGCAACTTATATTGTTATGACAAGAAATATTTACTAATACTAACAGTTTTGAAAAGGTTCAAACAAGTCTAGTGACCTTCATGATGATAGGTTGCGAGTCAGAGCCCTTCCCATTCCTCCATACAGCACACCTACTAATATAAAACCTGTTAGAAGCCAGCTAACAAAAAGGCAATAGGCATGGGATTCAACTCCAGGCTTCGATTAGATACTACATACTTCTCCAATGAATGTCTCAGTAGAAATGCTGCTAGACCATTACTGAATCTAGAAATTACGTGGAGCATTGTCCTCTCTGGTCTTCCATACTTATTCATGCTTACAACTTTCTTTGGGCACACTGTCTACCCTTTCCTTGACACTATCTAACATTTGGAAGAGAACATTTTCCTAATGACAAAATGAAAGTTGTCTTACCATCTATTCATGAGATGTAACTTCCATAGAAAATGATGGTATCTTTTTCCTGTATAGGCACTGCCTCATGCAGCCTATACTTAAGTAAAGGAGCTATGCAATCATGAGAAATATAAGTACAAGGTGAAACAAAAAAGTAGGACTAGTCTTAGTTATTCCTTAGTCTACTCTGTGGTCTTCTCATTAATATCTAGACTGCAAACTAGAGAAAAGCAGAGTAACAAAAAAGCAATTTAATTAATTTTGACTGAAAACAGTTCTTTAAATTATTTAATTTCATCCAAGTTATTCAAGCAATAGTGGAAACAAAGCATGCGAAGAAAAGCTTCATAACGTTTCAGTTCAGATTAGACAGTAAGGAAGCATTTTCTTCCTTTAAATATGGATATCTCAGAGAGGTAAGACAGGGGGTAGAAACAAAGATCCTGCATTACAAATTTGTTGGGATTAATCATGCCTTTTCTCTGAAAATATTTTAATATAATTAAATGTGAACCAGTTTCAAGTAATTTTGTAGCTGTTTGGTTTATGTTAGAGAATAAATAAATTATTGTAATTAATGGAGGATTGAACATTTCAGCACATCCACCTAGGGGCTGTCGGACTGAAATAAAAAAAAGAACTCCCCCAGTTTTGTAGGTCAAGGTGTATTCAATCAACCCAGTAACAGCCCTGGATATTTTTTTAATAACTGATTGTATAATCCTGAGAAATGATCAGTAATCTCTAGGTTGGGAGCATTATCTAATGCCTTACAAGCATATAATGCATTGTGTAGTTTCAAGTGCCTTTGATAAGCAATATTTATGTAGTGGCAAAAGCCAATCTAGTGGTGATTAATTCTGATGATCTTGCTGTTGTCTTTACTGCTAAGAGCCATAATGTAATAATTTCCCTTGGAACTATGAGGGTTTTTAAAGAATGCAAAGTGAAGAATATGCCAAGCTGCTATTTAAAAAATGTCCCTGGCCTAATTTGGGAAACCTGGGAAAAAATACAGATTCCGAATGGGATTTTTTGTAAGATAGTCTTTGAAGTTACTGTAGAAGTGCTATGGTTTTGAAAGGCTTTTTTAGCTTCAAATAACTAAGAGTACATATATTTAGCACATAATGTATCTACATCCCTAAGTAGTGTTTTCTTATAAAAATAGGTCATGAAAGAGAAACTGATTGAAACCCAAGGTTACATGTCCCATATTTAAATTTGAGTACTACAGAAGTTTCATTAGGATAAAAAAAATATTTTTTCTTCTTCTGTTGATATTATCTTACTGGATGAATAAGTTTAGCGAAGAAAAGATTGTACTTTCCAGTGCTTAAAGGATGGGTAAGGTTCTTGGGGCTTAGAGGAATAGGGACAGAAACATTCAGTAGGTGGCACTCTTTCCTTTGAATATTTTCATCACCAGAATCTCTTAAGTTGCTTTTGAAAGCTAGTGCCTTTTAAAATGACCTTACAATAAAGAGGTGCCCTCAAGTGGTTATTCTAGATTAGATGGGAGGCTTTAGAAAAACTGTGCTTGCCCTAGCCAATTGTTATATGAGAAAATTATACTCTATTGACTTCCATTTCCTCAGTTGTGTCAGTTGGTTGCCATTCCTTTTCCAAAATCTGGAGAATTCATTGCTCTCCTTGAAACAATGGCATTATCTCTCAACAGTTATTGTAATAAATTCAAGAAAATGCAGGTCCTTGTAATACTATAGTTATGATACAATGTATTTTTTTTTAGGATCACTGAACAATGAGTGGATTACAAAAGCTCAGTATTTTTTTTCTTCGGGTAGGACTTGTACAACATAGATTCTCCCTTTCTTAGGAAAAGAATTCACATTTTCTTAGGAAAACAGTGTGTTTGCCTCAAAGTAGTCAAAGTGATATGACATTTTAAGATCTGACAGACACTTCTCAAAACTAACAAAAATTCAGGCCTTTTTCACAGACCCAAACAGTTGGTAGACAGTTGTATTCTTATTTAAGTAGACAAGATGTAAAAGACAGTATGAGTATGAACAGAAGATTCTTGGGACTGGTCAGATCAAAGACACAAACCTTTAGTGCTGATACATGTGTTCTCAGAAATGAATGTGCATTTATACACATATGGCTTTGAAATACTGCCCACTGAGTTTGGTTTTCTCTTGTCTGTCCATCTCAATTATGTTACTTTTCAAGTATTTTCTGGTGCTCTAAGAAGAAATAAACATACAGCTTCCCTGCACTGATGCACACTGGGATAAAGTGTGACCCAGTGGAGTGCTCTAGGAGAGGCCCAGAAGGAGATCCCAAGGTACATGGAATGTCAGTATGAACCATAATCAAGTTTCCAGCATGGCTCTTGTGTATCTCCCAGCCTAGCTCTTCTGGTAGTTGGTAGCATTCAAAGACTAAATGTGACTGTTGGGCTTATTCATCCATGACAAATCTTTTGCAGATTTGCCATTTCATTCCCCTTTGGTGTTCTTGTAGTTTAACTGAATTACAACTGCAATACTAATAGTCCTGAAGTGAGAATGAGGTTTATTATACAGACACTTCTCTTTTACTCCTCTAGGCATTGACATAATTTCTCTATTGAAGAGCACTTTTTCTTTAAAATTCATATTTGCAAGATGTCTTCTCATTACTATGATTTGCAGTCTTATAGTTTTATTTCAAGGACAAATGCACACTTTTGTTCAGGCTAATTTTCCAGAGACAATGTGCTTCAAAGTGAGATTTATTCCTTCTCCTATACAATTAGTCTTACTTAACTAAATTTCCATTTTAAGACCTATTTTCTTCCCTTCTTATGAACAGTTAAGAGAAGTGAAGGATTATTGAATTGAATAAATGTAGGAGCTGGGCTAGTCCATTTTTAGTCCTAGTAGTTGTTTTATTGGCAGAAAATACCCACTATTCGGTCTGTGAGGTACCAAAAGAAAAGAGTTGCTTTCATGCCGTAAGAATTCAGTTCAATGTACTAGTACTGCCTTTCTCTCTTCTCTGTACAAAGTGATTAGATACCATCTTGGCACTGTCTGGGAAATAGAAAAAGTCAAGAATACAACTGTCCAGTTTCTAAGGTCTACTTCATACAATGCTGTCTCTGATGGATGATTACATTTTGGATAGAGGTTGGGGTGATGACCTTGGCATAAAGAACCTGATATGCTTTAGGACCTGGATTGGTGGTGCAATCATAGCTGAAATTATTTCCCCTTAAGAAAGGGTAGGTTGGTGTCAAGTTATCTTTATTGTTAATCATTATTATTTGAGGGTAAGGAAGAAAACTTAAATCTAGCAAGTTGATGTGTTGATTATCTGTTATGAGTTTTGAAATACAACAAAGATGGGCAAAAATATAGATAGCACATTTATGTTGTTTTGGAAAAAAATATTGACTTTAATTCTGTGCTATGTGTGATACTGTCCAGTCACTGAATATTCACACAGATTATTTACTCATGTAGGAGTAAGTGCTGAATTCAAAAATGGTCCAGTAAGAAATAAGAATATAAAGTCTTTCACCACAGCGGTGCTATGCTTTCTTTTCTCATAAATACTCTTTTTGCTGGCATTCTCAACCTTCAAATCCATAAGCAGAAAAACATGAGATATCACATAAGGCTAAGCAGGTTACAAGTAATAGAAGTCTAGAATTCTAACAGATAGTATCACACTTCCCAAGTTAAAATACATTCATATAAAATGTTCAGGTTCCAATTTTCAATACATTAAAAATATGATGGTGTTTCCTTTACCCTGCAATTTTTTTAATATATGATAAAAATATTTCTTCTATCCAGGAGTTTCATTAATAGGACTTAACTAAGATCTGGCATCAGAACACTGTCTGTGTTTTGCTCTTAAAGGAGATTTCAATAAATTGCATTCAAAACATTGGTCTTTGAATTACTCATGAGGAATAGATGATTTATTATTAGATCCTTCTGTTTGCCACAATAAAAGAAAGCTGTACTTAGTCTTTCTGTAGATCTTTCAAAGGTTTAAAATTGTAGATTCCTTGGGAATGAAGTAGTGTGTGAAGAATTTCACACTTCTTAAAACTGCCCCCAGTGATACGGAGAAGCTGATTATAGTCAAGTCTGCTTTCCTTGCATTCACTGTGCATTCATTTAACACTCATTTAACAATATTTTACTATCTACCTGCACAGCACCAACAGTGCCAAGAATGTTGAATAGTTATCTTATGTTAGATTTGACAGAAACTTAACATTAATTTCTGCTATTACTCCTGACACCTAAGATGAACACCTGCTTGAATTTGTTTGATCCGAAAAGGTATTCAAGGGTGCATGTATTTGAACTTAGAGAAAATAGAGAAATTTTTATGAAATGAAGATGTGTATGGGTCAAACATCTGACAAATCATGCCACCAGCTTGGAAAAAAAAATCTTGGTCCGCGTCTGAGGTATTTTGATTCACACCAGTCAAACAAACACCAAAGACAGCAGCCTTTCATTTGGAATCAGCAAAGTTCTATGTCATCACTAAGATTTCCAGGCTCACTGAGGAGCTGATCAGCAATGCAGCTAAGTCACTAAGAAGCCCTCTTGAATAGTTGGCACCAGACCAGAAGGGACACAGAGTTTGAGGAGTTCTGAGTTGTTGGTTTTTTTTTTAACTAGAAAAACAAAACAACAGAAAGGCCTAAATCTGAAAATCAGAATCCAGACTACTGCTTAAACTTTTTTGCTCATGCTTGAAGTTATCCAGAGATAACAAATCTACATGAGAGCTTGCTAAGATTTTCTTTCTGCAGCTACTTATTTTAGCAACTAAATATTGTTTAAAACTTAAGAATATAACTTACTTTAAATTCAGAATTTTCAATATAACTGGATGAAAGAGTGAATTATTCTGGTTTGTATGAATTGAGATATTGTGCAAGAAGTGCAAAACTATTCCAGATGTGATACTTGATAGGAAAGGGTGCTTAGTATTCTTCTTAATTAATCGTTATAATATCTGAGTATCCTTAGATGGTTTTTGAAGTTAAATGTGGAAATTAGCACACAGAGGTTTCACTTCAGAAAACACAAATTCAGCTTTTAATTTAGGTCACTTTATCTCAGCTTCTTTCCTGTGTACTCACTTTCAGAAGACTGGAACAGAATGTGACTCAGCTTGACTCTCCTGGCAGTATCTCCTCAACAGAGGTTCAGTGTTAAGACATTTGCAGGTCAGAGCTGATGAGCACTGGTGGGACATCGCAAGCATTAGTGTGTCTGTCTGCTTGAAGTCAGTTATTTGTGCTTTGCTTTTTATTAGGATAAGTTCTTTCTTTTTCCTATTTATCTGCTGTTCGATTAATTAACTCATAGTAACACTTGTATTTGCTTAATGGCCCTTTTTTTTGACCTAATTCTAAGTATTTCTGCAAACATTACCCCTTAGCCTGTGTTCCAGATTAGTATGTAAAAGACTTTTTGCAGCTTTCTGCTTTAACACTTTACCAGTCAAATGATTATTTCTGCTTTTAACTGGATTTTTAGCCTCAAAGTAGGTCAATGTCATCTGCTAACCTAAACTGGTTATGTGCAAACATGCATGAACAAATGCAGGTGCATTTGCATGCCTATGACTTACCTGAGGAGCAAAGCATTTGGATAATAAAATTGATTCAGGTAACTCTGAGAGCATGCTCTTCAGTAGCAGGGATATAAGCAAATATCCAGCAAGTCACTTTTCACAGGCCTTCTCTTCTTCACTTTTCTGACATGTGCCTAAAGGAGTGATCAAGAGACAAGTGTCTCTTTGAGGAGAATAGTAGTAAAATGACATAAGTGAGAAGAGTAAAAGAGACATCAGATAGTACTTCAAATAGAAGCTGAAAAGCTGCACAGACTCCAGCAGCACGAAGCAATGTTCATACATGGTTGCCCTACACTGAGAAAAAGAAAGCTTCAATAGAATAGTGACAGCACGAAGGAACAGGACAGAGATTGCCCAGTAAGGATTTTATGATTTCTTTTTGACTTGTCTCAGGGACAGGAGAGAGCACTCTCCAGCTTTTCAAAACTGAGCCTTTGCATCATAAAGAATATACTTTTATTTTTATTTTATTTTTTTAATTAGTAAATTTTCTCACTCTGGAATATAATGTCAACTAAATTTGTATTTTTTATCTTTTTTTTTTTTTTTTTTTTTGTTATCTTTTTATTACATTTTTTTTAAAAAATCTGATTGTAAAGTTGAAATTCATCTTGCCTAAATGCACCAAAACTTCATCAATAAAAGCATGTTCATGCCAGCATATGTAAATTAATTCAAATTTTTCTGGGTAAAGCTTTGAACACTACTTATATTTTCTTAATTTTAAAATAATAAAGTTATAGTACTTTTTTCTTTCCCTTGGGATTAGTCTACTAGCTGATTTTTCATATTACCTGTGTTTTTACATATTGTTGCAAGATCTACCCAGTCACATACTGCATATTACACATCTTACCTGCATGTTCCTTTATATCTGGGCAGCAGGGACACAATGTAAAGAATAATGCATGGCCTAAAACACCCTGCTGAAACAATTCATCGAATTTCTGCGAAGGACCTGCGGGGTTCTAACAGCTGAGAGTCAGCACAGTGAACCTAGGCACTGAAAGCTGGTGCCCTGGGTTTTTATGGCACTGCCTCTCTTCATTGACAGTTTTCTTTTCTAGATCTCACTATGTTCATGCTATTACTCATCATTATCACTAGCCTGTCACTGTTACTCTAAAAGCTATCCTTCCTGTATTTATAAAGCAAATTGTAATTTCTACAGGTGTTATTCTTGATTTAGTTATTCACCTTATAATTCTACATAATTAGTATCTCTGTGTTTGTAGAATGCTGTGTAAACTGTTCTCATTAATCCACTGGTTTTGAACCAAAAATGGGCTATGGTTGTCTCAAAATATATTTATTAGCATGTACTAATTGAAGTAGTTAAAAAGCAATGTTCTGAAGTCGTAGAATATAACCGAGTCGGTTGGGTTGGAAGGGATCTTTAAAGATCATCTGGTTCCAACACCCTGCTGTGGGCAGGGACACTTTGACTAGACCAGATTGCTCTAAGCCCCATCCAGTCTGGCCTGGGCTGCAAGGGCACATTGCTGGATCATGTTGAATTTCTTGTCAAGATCAGAAAAAGCACATTACCAAAGAATCCCTGTGTGGTATTTTAAGTTAATTTTCCAGAAACAATAAATCGAAGGTGTATTTTTACAACCTCCCCCTTGAAGATTGTGGATATATCCATATAAACACAGTACAAAATCAGCATCAAACAAAGCATTTCATTTCAATGAGAAGAAAATTCTAAAACATACATGCAGCCTTACTTCATCTGCTTAAGGTTTACTGTGTACTTTCTTCTATGTTCAATCAATTTGATTCCAGCAGAGAAACCAAGAGGTGAGAATAGCACAGGGAGAAGCTTCTTCACCATCACTGCTATAACAATAGTAGCCTGAAATCAGGCTGGAAAAGAAATATCCCTAATCCTTGAGCTATGAACATAAATTAAAGAGGAACTAGGGAGGAAAAAGTATTTTTTAACATCCTTAGGGGACTCATTTTTGGAAATAGGCCCCCAAAGACTATGTTTGCAAGAACATTAACTGTAATTTTTAAGGATGTTATAACTTTTTTAAATAGGCAAGATATATCTCATTTCTTTTGAGCTCAGAGTACTGCTTGAAGACATCTTTGTGAAAACTTAGTCTCAATTTCTACATGAACAGTTTGCAGCTGCTAGTTTTCTGAAAGACTTAATTTGGAGAAGGTACTTCCCTATCACTTTCTGTTTGCAAGTGCTTAAACCTTGTTGGTTTCAGAATGTTTAAAATGCTGGCATAGACACAGCTGAACTTTTAAGTGTTTCACTGAAACTTGTTCCACACCCCTTATTGCCTGGAGGATGTTGTTCAAGTTCAAATTAATGATACTGTAATGTTAAAATAGCTCCTACTCATACTCTACTTTCCCCCAAGCTGACAAAGATAATTTGCATATGAAGATTTTGTAGACAATATAGTAAGATTTTCATCCTGGTTAAGAGGTTGTGTTTATTGATGGTTGTGTTCAACATGTTTGGTATATTCTCTTTGGGTTTTTTTTTTTTGTATATATGATAGGTATGTACTGGTATTTGGTTTTCAGTGCTTTGTTCTTGTGCAGCTGCAATGGAAGCCCATGATTTTCACACTGAATTTTAGCTTTTTATGCAGAAGTAAAGATGAAGGGTCTAATTGCTGCAGCACTGTAATTAAGTCTTTCTGGTAGGCATGGATACCTCTTAATCGTAATTCATTGTAAATACATGGATTTATGTTTGATTATTTGTTTGTTTGTTTTTCCTGGTCAGTTAATATATGTAATACAGAGCAACAGTTTCAAAATATTTAGTATAGCCTGTCTGAAAGGACAAGCAAATAAAAATCTCATTAGAAGATTGACTGAGGAAAATCCACATTTCTATGTGACAAGCTTTAAGTCTTCACAGCCATTGACTCAGACAATCAAACACTGTGTGACAGAAACAAAGGTGTGATTCTGTTGCAGTCAGCAGCTTTATGATCATATGCATGTAGCCAAGCAGTCATGTGTCTTATAGAATGACCATAAATGATTAAGAGGGCTGAAAAGCTGGGCCATGTGTCTCCTCAGATTTGTTTTCTCTCCTCTACTTTGAACAAAAAAGTCCACTGCTCAATTTCTCAACATTTTATTCTACTGTGTCTCAGCTCATAAGTTCATCCCTGGATCTCTTACTTGTGAGGGCTGACCATTTGCCATTTATCTGAAACACACTGTATGCATATACACATTATGCTTGGACAACATTAATTTTTTATTTCCTGTGTTTATTAAGTTCAGTTGTTTAATACACAATTTAAAGAGTTGTTGTTTTTTTTTGTTTGTTTTTTTTTTTTTTTTTTTTTCTTAATCTTTATCTAAGAGATGAAGTCCATTTACTAAATATACTCAGCCACAGTATTTTCCTATGCACACTACTTTGGTACTTCCAGACATATCTACAATCAATTTATGATTGAGTGTTTGGCACATTCTGATAACGAATCTTTGTCATGAAGCACAGTACCTCTCTCAACTGGATTGCTGACTAGATCAGATGCTATGGCACCAATATAATCCATCCAGAGCTATCCAGGAACTTCCTTTTCTATTCCACTTAATTCCATACCAGTAAGCTCTCTGAAGTTTTCCTCATCCCATTGAATATCTATATCAATTATAGGCAGCAAATACTGATGTTGGCCCTGTTATCCCATGAAGGAGTGACCCCACCAGCCCATCACAACTTATGGTATAGGAAAAAGAGAGTGTGAGGATTGGTTTGTTTGTTTGTTCGTGTTCTGTTTTCAATTCAGTTCTTCATACAAAGGTAACCCTCCTATTAAATGGAGAAAAACATCTCTGTTTCACTTTGCTTACTGTTGGTCTTTTATGAAAACCTCTTTGATTTTTAGAAATTTAGTCCAGCATGGCCTGAAATTCCACATTCCCCACTCAAGCCTGGCTTCTATTACAGAAAATGTTATTTTATGATAACACTACTATATTGGCTCATGTTTTCTTGTTATTATCATTCATAGCTCGGGTCACTCTGAGGTGACTGTATGCCTGTGCAACAGCTGTATTCTGCAGAGACTGCCTTGGTGAGGTAACACTACCAAGCACTATTGTGGCTGATGAAGAGTTTTCTAACTGCTTCCTACCTTGAAAATCAGGAGTTTAATTTGCATCATAAAGGAGGTTGTGTTTATCCACTGTGCAATGCAAGCCCGTTCCTGCATAAGTGCTTCTGTGCCAGCTCCTCAAAGTTGCCTTCCTCTTTCCTATTTTACTTTCTCCTCCTCCAAAATTACTCTAACTGCAGCAAGCCCAGCCCATCTCCCAGGATGCTTGCTGGAGGTCTGACATACTGTCTTGGTTTAAGGCAAATTTGGGAAGGAACCTCTGAATAGGTCCCTCCAGAAAACCAATCCAATGGCCCCTTCCCCCAACTGGTTCAGGAAAGGAAAAGAGGAAAAAAACAAAACAAAACAAAAAAAATTCCTTAGAGGAAAGTGGAAAAAATGTGTTTATTTAACAGGCCAAGCACAACAAATGAAAACCAAGGAACAAAACCTCCTGCTTCTCCACAGAGATGACAAATCCAGCCAGTCTGTGCCGTGGGTGCAGCTCGGCTCGCTCAGTCTGTGTCAGTCCCTGGCACTGGGAAATGCCAGGCCCAAGCCAGGCCCAGTGGGCCACAGGGATGAGCTCTTGGTGCTCTGCTGGGGGTTAGTCCAGAGTAGGTTTGAACAGTTCCAAGAAAAAAAAAGGAAAAGAAACTCACAGTCTGGAAAACTTCTCTGCTTCAGCTAGCTACGAACTAACAGAAAGCAAAAGAGAGCTCTCTCCCGCCGTCCGCACTGCAGCCAACACTCCCTGTGTGTGTCCTCCAAAACTGCAAACTCTGATCTTGATGTTTTGAAAACACCCGCCTCAGACATTCCACTGCTTCTTCTTCACTCTTAGATCCAGTCTTAAAGGTGCAGAACTCATTTTTGATTTAAACAGACGGATGGGGATACAATTCAGCAGTAACCCAGGACACATACAAATAAATTAAAAGACAGAAATGTGTTCAACTTCTCTAGGAAGCAAAACAGAACATCAGTGCTCTGGTCACCAAACCTCAATTCCTGATTGTAACTGCAGCCAAGTCAGTGAAAGAAGAGTAATAGTCTAAATCAGTTTTGAATCATTGCCATGATTTACTGAGGATCTGTAGAAGTAAGGAATGGATGTGGACTCCCCTGTCAGCATCATGCTGGAAAACAGAGCCTTGGAACTTTAAAACGTTGACCAATTTTTTCTTCCTCTAGGTAACTCTCCCCATACTCTCTCAGTGTCCTATTATTTTCAGCCCTTTCATTGACTGCAAATGTCTAAGCATAATATGACATCAGTCTCTTGATGTTACACTATATAAGAATGTCTCAAAGCCTGCCAATAGAGCAAAGATTCGTGTTTCTGTTTTTTATGGCAAATTTTAAAGAGATTTTTGTCAACACTTCTTGCAGCACATTGTTGTTTTTGTCCTTTATTTTTCTGGCTGTTTTCCTTTTTAAACCCTAAGCAACTGCCATTCAACCCGGACTCTCCCATGTGCTTGGCTAGTCACTTGTTTTCCTTCTTCGTGCTTGTCATCCTGTCAGTCCCCAGGGAGAGATCTGAAACAGATCCCTACCTGCATTGCTCAGCATCTTATTTCCCATCTGATGTTGTGAATTCCTGTTTATTTTCTGGACTGCTAGTTGGGACAGAAAGTGTACCTTCACACCCTGAGGAGGCATGGTTTGATTGCTTGACAAATAGCCATCCCAGTAAAGGTTGGGAAATGTGGGTGAGGCAAATACGGTTGGTTATACACCATGTGATTTCACTGTGCTAAATTGTAATCATTTGTCATGGTTTCAGTTTGAAACTGGGAAGAAACACTAATTTGTGTTCTGGTTTTGGTTTACTAATTTGAAATTTCTTAAGAGCAAAGCAGGTTTAAGCTTAAAAGTAATAAATTTTAATAACTAACACTAAAAGAGAAAAAAAAGAATCAGAATGAAACTTTTAGGAAAACTCTTGGTGAAATTTCAAATTAGCAAACCAAAACCAGAATATGAATTAGTGTTTCTGCCCAGTTTCGAATTGAAACCACAACATCAATGTCGTAGTTCCATTTTGAAACTAAGCAGAAATACCAATTATGTGTAGGGAATTTAGGTTTGCTAATTTTAGACTTCTCCTGCCTGGCTCACCAAAATATGTGGTGGGCCTATTCTCTACTGTGAGATTGGATTAGGAGAAAATAACAAAACAGGCCTAAACTTGAGAGGATAGAAAGAACAACTTTATTAACAGGACAACAACAACAAAAAGGAATAATCAGAAATTGGAACACCCTTGTTATTCCCTCCCCCACACCTTTTTCTCTTTCCAATGATGTACAGAACAACAACTCAGAAAAATCTTAGTCAGTTCTTCACCTCTACAAATAGTCTTTCTTTAGTTCATTTAGAGAGAAAAGTATCCTTTGCAAATGCTATGGAAAACTCCCCACAAGAAAAGAACTCTTGTGGCTTCATTTCTCACAAACCGCAGCTGTCTGAGATCTGCCTTTGTGAAGTCTTTCCCATCTTTTACAGTTTTTCCTCACAACTGTGCTCTCAGTCCATGTCATCTTATTGGGGTGCTATTTTAAGGATGAGCCGTTCCAGCATCCTTTCACCCACCTCTGGAACAGAGGTCTGCCCCTTTTATCCCCGGGGCCGAGGTTTCTCATCAAACTTCTAACACTGGTGCCTCTGCTCAGGATTGTGGCTGGAATGCTACCACCCCCCAAAGCATTCCATGAACTTACTGGAGAAAACCCAAAGTCTTATACAGCAAGTATATCTGTACCATAGCTTCACAAAAGAATTTTACAGCCTAAGCTTAAGACAAACTTTTCAAAATCTCTTCAGTCTAAAATCTAACTCTTTTCTTACCGACTTCAATTTCATGTGGTTGTTCTTACTAAGTTTCACCTCTTTTTCCTTCTTAGCTCAAGAGAGAGTTAGTGTTCTTCGAGTACAAACTCTTGTAATGCTGAAAAAAGTCAATTTAGTCTAAGTCTTGTATTAGAAACAAGCTCTCTCTGCTTCTTTCTGCTGGACACTTGCTCTTTTGCCAACTCCATGTGAGCTGTGCCGGCTGCTCCCAGTCTGGAACGGGGCTCAGGGCTGCTCCTGGCTTCGGGGCCGCCTTTAGCACGAACCACGGGGGCACTGGTGCTGTCCCCATGCTCAGCTCCTCTGGTGCCCATACAGGTGCTGTCCCCATGCTCAGCTCCTTTGGTGCCCATACAGGTGCTGTCCCCATGCTCAGCTCCTTTGGTGTCCATACAGGTGCTGTCCCCATGCTCAGCTCCTTTGGTGCCCATCCAGGTGCTGTCCCCATGCTCAGCTCCTTTGGTGCCCATCCAGGTGCTGTCCCCATGCTCATGCCCGCTCCCGATGCCGACACAGCCTCAGGCCAGCGCTGGTTTGGTGTTTCACTGGCACAAAAGCTGTGCAGGCTCTGCCAGCTCCTTTGCCCCTCCCGGCCGGGCCCGGTGGGTTTCCTCGGGGAGGGCTCGGCAGCCGCTCCCGCCCCTCCAGGAGCGGAGAATCCCGGCCGGGCCGAGCGGGACCGGCCGCCCCCGGCCCGCCGCCGCCTTCCCTGCAGGTCAGCAGACAGAGAGCTGCTCCCGGGCCTCCCTGTCCTTACAGGTGCATTCGCAAAGGCGTATCCACTCTTTTCATTGGTTACATCTTGTGCCAATATCAGAAACTGACCCCTAAGAGCCAGACATGTGACAATCATTGTTAACAAAAATTGCAAGGATAACTTTTAAATTGCCATTGGAAGAACATCCTTCTAGTATCCTGGTCAGCTGAATCTCAGTTACTGTGCTGACCAAGCCAGAAAGATTTTAAAGTCTTGCTCCCAAGGTCTTACAGTGCCAAATGAAACTAGTCATACTGATGGTCATGATCTCCATATTCCTCAAGGCACTGTTGTGTCAGCTGCTTTGACAGGGCTGACCCTGACATTAACCCCAGTGAAATACTGCCACATACCAGCAGTTTGCTTGTCCTCATACAGTTATCACTACAGAAACTTACATCTGTAATGCCTCCTAAAGAAATAAAAGTAGCATTAGTAGCCATGCTGCAAACATATGGTGCCTGAGAGCAGCTGGGAAAACATGGTGCTCCAGCTTTCTTGATGGAAGGCATTTTTCCTCTGCCAACTGCATTTTGTAAAACAGTTCAAAGCCTTTTACCAGCTTTCAGGGAGCTGCTTGCCACAGGGAAGTGCTTGTGAAAGGAGTGGGCAGGCAGGCACCCAAACAGCAGAAGTCATAAGCTGTCTTGCTACCTCTCCCCATCTTCCAGTTTCTACACAGAGCGCTGGGATTATCTGCTGAGAGGAAAAATAAGTGAAGGTATTTGGATACAAGTAAGCCCCCTACGTCTGTAGGATGGCCAGTTCAAATTATCAGATCAACTGAGCATTGGCCTTTTAAACATGCATTCTCTAGGAAAGATATTGCTAAATCAGTGTCTTCCTGCTGGACACTTCTTTTGCTGTGCTCCATTGAAATTCTGTGTCTTTTTGGCCCACCTTTCTTCTCTGTGGTCAAATATCTCCTGATCCAGTATCTTAACCAGTCTGTTTTCATATTTCTAATTTCATATCTAACACTTCAGTAAATGCAACCCCATGGCAGGTCCTAAAGATCAGCTGGTTGACTTTTAAGAGCTTCCTTTCACCTTCTCCTCCAAGGGCATCTGATCTTCAGATAGTGGCACAGTCTGTAGTCTGAGGCTCCTGGGCCTGAAGTTTCTGAGATTCTAGACTCGGTTTCTTCATGATGTTTTGGTTCAGGAAGACCTGGTTCTCACAGGCTTGACATAAACATTGCAAGTGTTATTGTAACAAGAGTGATGTTTTGGATTCCTGTCTGTGGGATGGACCTTCTCTCTGTCTTTCATTTTTGGCCAATGGGATGAGGAGTTCTGGCACTCTTCTGACCCATGAGATGGCCTGCTCGAGAAGGTATATAAAGGGGGTCAGTTTTTGAATAAATTGGAGTCAGATGAATTTTTCCTAAACGAGGTTTGTGTCGTTTGTTACTTGCCACAGCGACAACTGTCTGTTCATCTTCTTGCTCAGGTTATTGTACTTCTCCTTCAGACCTAGAACCTCAAAACCGTAGATCAGCCCAGGTTAGGAATGCCTCAGAAGTTCATCCTTCTGTCCAACCTTCTGTGGGAAAGAAAGCCTACACAGAAAGGAAGACTTAAGAAAGGCAGGATATTATGACTATCAAGTCCATTTGTAGAAGACATCCTACTGTAGAAAGGGAAAAAAATAGGAATCATTGTAAAAATATTTTCTTAGCCAGCTCAGAACATCAGCATCATGTGGCAGCTGCTCCCTCAAAGATTAGAATAAACAGAGGAAATATAGGATTACCCATAGGAGTGATATGTTCTTTGTGTGTCCTTAGTTACTATGCTCCCTCTCAGGGTGGGGAGCCGTATTACATATTCTGAATTCTTCCTGAACTGTTTTCCCTCAAATTAAATTAATATAGTTCATGACAATAAAGCATCATTCTAAAGCATTGCAGTGAGGCCAGCATCTTTAATAAAAAATTGTCTTCTCTCTCAAAATGTTAAAGAAAAGGAGATAAAATAAATGAAAAGGTACAGATACAGGTTCTAAGAAATTCAAGGAAGGGAAGGTCTTCCTTATTAAAGCAACAAAGATGTGTGATGTAACCTAAAGAGTCATTTCCAAAGAATTACATGAACCATTGGGTGTATCTTCTACGTCTCTTCTTTCAAGATTTTAATAAATATTTAGTATATATTCTACACATCTCATAGCTGCAGTTTAATTCGTACAATGTGTACTTATGGTATTTGGTATCTACAAACTTTATAATATATGCCTTACAAACTTCTGCAAAACAGACATCCTTCCTGGATAGAAACATTTAAAAAAATTATTTAATGTGTTATTCAACTCAAGAATAAGAAAGAGTAATTGAGAACAAACGTTTCTCAGTGTCCCAGAGCAGTAAATGTTAACATATGAAGTGCTTAAGTGTCAGTGAGGCTGCCGTTAGTACCTGTGGACCTGTGAAGGAAGGAGCCCATGCTGGAGCAGGTTTGCTGGCAGGGCTTGTGACCTGGCAGGGGACCCACACTGGAGCAGACTCTTCCTGAAGGACTGAGTCCTGTGTTAGAGCATTTTTTGAAGAACTGCAACCTGTGGATGGACCCATCTTGGGGCAGTGCCAGAAGATCTGCCTTCCATTAGTGGAACCCCATTCCGGAACAGGGAGGAGTTTGAGGAGGAAGGAGTAGTAGAAACAATGTCTAATGGACTGACCACAGCTCCCATTTCCTTTGCCCCTGCACTGCTGCTTGGGGAAGGAGATAAAGGCATTGGGAGTGAAGGTGAGCCGTAGAATAAAGGAGGTGTTTTTAGTTTTGGTCTTGATTCTCATTATCTTACTCCCTTATTAATCAGCAATTCGTTCTGTTAATTTCTTCCAGCTGAGTTTTGCCCATGATGGTAATTGATAAGTAATACCTCAGTCTCTGTATCAACTCACAGGCTTACTGTTGAATTTTCTCCCTTAGTTTTGTTGGCTGTGGTGTGATATTTTGGCTTGGGAGACCCTTGTCACTTAGCCAAAGTTAACCTGCCACACCAGCAAAGACTGACTTCACAGGAAGTAGGCAAATGTAGGGGGTCCCTTTTATTGTAGATTTCAAATAATTCACCTTTCAGAATCAGTCACAATAAAGTGTGTATAATTCATTACCAAGTATCAAACTTAACTTTTGTGTGTCCAAAAAAAGATAGATCATTACTTCAATTCCCATGACTGTCATGCAAGAGATGGAAGGGAAAATATTATTTGGAACTGCAGTTCAAAGTAGTCAGTGTTCAACATATATTTAAGCAAGTACATTAAGAAAAACATGTTCATCTATAATAATTTAGAGCTGTTCAAATTCTTCAGCTTATCTTACTGCAATAAGTCAGTGGAATTCCCAAAAGAAATAATATTCTGGGTTAATAAAGCATTATGAGGAAAAGGTTACTTGATCCAAACTAGTAGACATCTCCAGGCAGTTTTCAAAGAAGTTCCTAGTCACACTGTTAATTACATTCAGCCTTGCTAAATTGTCTCCTGGTTTCAATAATTTTGTGTTTTTTCTCTTTATGACTTGATGAAGTTAATTTCTTTCCTGTGTTCCTTAAAACACATATCAACTAAGAACCATGGATTTAGTTAAATTGTATTGTCACAAAAAACAAGCCTGAAAAATGACCTTCAGAATTCTGGTGAATTTCTGATATTGTGCATTGTAAAACCACTAGAATATCTGAATTTGGGCTTTGAATTTTCAAATTTTCTCTGCAATTTAAGAATGATGGTATTTTACCTAGTTGTTATACTTGTGAATTAAATGGTACTCATGTGGATCTTAATTCAGGGCTTAAAATTAAGGACATGGTAGCAAGTATAGCAGATCTGGATGCAGCATAGAAAGGAGGAGAAAAAGCAAGTGCCTTACGTAGATTATTGTAAAAATATTACTGTATAGGAATCATGCCATACAGTAAAGGTCATGACTATGCAGTGATCTTATGCTAAAATACTTACTTTTGCAATAAAACTTGAGTCTTTGAGGAAAAGGAGATTAATAGTTTTCTCTGGCTGTTTTGTCCACTGTGGAAAGAATTCTTGCCTATTTGCAGGCTTATGGTTTGTTTTATAGATTAGTTGCTTTGGGATTCTTCCCACGTAAACATAACAGCTACTTATTGGAATAAAAATAGAAAGTTATTTGCTGTGGTATTTGGGAATTTTGGTGATGAATGACATATACTAAAAAGAGGTAATACCTGACTCAAGAAAAGTATGGGGAAATAATTAAAGCAATCAGGTTCATGGAAGAAAAATGGTGATCAAGAAATGTCTAATGATTGACAAAGATAGATGAGGCACATTCAGAATGCTAAAAAAGTTGCAGCAACTGCTTTGGGAGTTACGCGTGTATACAGAATTTCACTGGAATTAAACAGTTTGAAGGGTTAACCTTAAGTGCAATAGAGTGGAAGTAATAAATATCCATGGACCACAGTGCTCCACCCCTGTCCCAAAGGTAGGATATAATTAAGGGGAAGGGGTGCAAAATTGACGGAGAGACTCGTGTTTAACAAAGCTTGTGTGTGTGTGTGAAGGGTCTGGAGCAGGAGTGCTGAGGGAGCTGGCGTTGTTTAACCCGGACAAAAGGAGGTTCACTGCGGGTCCTTATCTCCTGCTTCAGCTGCACAAAGGGAAGTTGTGGAGAGGTGGGGGAAGGTCTCATCTCCTAAGTGATGAGCACTAGGACAAGAGGAAAAAGCCTCAAGTTGAGCCAGGGGAAGTTTGGGGTGGATGTTAGGAAAAACCTCTTCACAGAAGGTGTTAGCAAACACTGAAAAGAGGCTTCCCAGGGAAGGAATCACCATCCCTGAAGGTATTTAAAAGATGTGTAGATGAGGCACTTAGGGACATGTGTTAGTGGTGGATTTGGCAGTGCTAGGGACTGGACTCCATGATTTTACTGGTCTTTTCTAACCTAAATGATTCTATGTGCATGTAGAAAGGAACCAAAGGCACAGGAGACCATAGGCAGAATGAATGTAGGCTTTAAAAAGCCCTGATACAATGCTGCCCAAAAGGCTTGTGTGCCAGGTATATCAAGGATGTTACATACCTAGGATAACTTAATGGAGATATATTTAATTCATAGTTTTGAATAAAACCTTTATTGCATTACAAGCGAAAAGAAATACAGAGTGGATGGTGAAATGTCAGAAGAATGAATATTATGGTTATCATTTACCCTTTATAAGAAAGGAAAGGAAAGCTGCATCTTTCAGCAAGAAAACTTGAGAATGGTCAAACATAGTCTGCAACTGAAATATGAGTTAGGCTTGGTTGTATTCACATCTTAACTCATTCTTGGATATGGAGGGCTCATTTCTGGGTTTCAGGCTTCTCCCCAGTGGGATCACAACTAGGAAAAAGAAAGCCAGTCTTAGTGTTATTCTTTCAAAGGATTAGTATATTCCAGGATTTGAGTGTAATTTAAGCTTCTTAAACATGCATATGTCTTCAGTAGATTATAAAAACAAAACTAAATTTCTATTGTCATTATAAGCTATTAATTATAGATTGCAATTCTTATCACACAGCAGTGTGTATGAGTGAAGTCATCTCTGGAGCAGTTTTGTTATAGACTATTCAAAAAAGCAATGTATGGAGAAGTGGGAGGGAAAGAGATAAGTATGTTACAGGACAAGGAGGTGGTAAAAGAAGTGTATGAATTTTACATGATCAAGAATAATTAATATAACAAGACTACATGGGGAGAGTAAGGGAGTGAACTGTTCTGAACAGCACACATTTCAACAGCAAGATGGATTGCAGCATTTCTCACCATGGGAGTTAGATTCAAATGAAAGCATCAGTGATTGGTTTATGGGTTGGTTTTTTTGTTTGCTTCAGTGGGGTTTTGTTTGTTTGTTTTCTGTAGACAAAACATTAAAGAAATATTTGAAGGAATAAATGAAGATTTATAGAAACATATAGCTGTAGAGAAAAAAAAAAATAAGCCTAAAGTTCATAGATCTCCAGTTGGTAGAAAGCTTAGACAAGAAATTGTTGCATATGAATAAAAAGCCCATTATTAGCTATATGTAGCTCAAAAGTTGTTCTATGATAAAACCAAACATGTCTACTGCTACAACTGACTGCCTGTGAATAATTCCCTCATACTTTGATTTCATCTGATGGCACCCTGTCAATTCCATGCTTATCAAATCAGATTCATAATCATTATTAAAAGATTTTGACATTCATATTCAATCATAAAACGTCACTGACTAACATGCTGTTTATTGTAGAAACAGAATAATAATGGGTTTGGACTGGCACAATGCTATTTGGAGAACATTTCTCAGCAAAAAAAAAATTTCCAGTCCTTAATCTTTTGGGAGATTTTGAGAATTCAATATTGACAATGGCTCCGGTCAAGTGACAGAAGAGCTCAGTACCTGCCAGGATTAAGCCTGGATTGCGTTTCAAAATTCAAGGTTGGACAAGGTTACTTTTTGTTTTTCTCTTCTTTTTCCTATAATAATAGGGAATAACAATGTAGCACTTCTGAAAGTGTCTCCAAGAATTAATCTCTTCTGCCTCTGTGAAGACTTTCTCTTCATGTGTCATATACTGGTAACATTACTGAAGTAATTATCATTATATCTGAGCAAGTGTTTTCAAACATTTGATACCTTTTAATAAGGAAAACACAGTTAATTTTGCATAGAAGAGCTGGCAAGATTCAGGTGATATGGTTACCCAGGAAGAGAACTAGGTGAACAGGAGATGTATTTGGGATTAAAAATTATTAAAAAAAAAAAAAATCGAAATTGAGTACATAAAGAACATGAAGAATACTGCTCCTGCACAACATTATTGGTTAATAAATGTCATCGTGTCTCACAGGGGTTCTGAAGGCATTTAGCAGTGAACTGCAGTTTCCCATTGGATGTAACTGTAAAACAGTTCACATAACTGTAAACCATAGTTCACAGAGTAGAACACATCACTGAATTAACAAAATACCAAATTCACTGTATATATGCATAGCACCTTTTCAAACTTGTTTACTTCACAAAAGCACTGCAACTGTTTACTTTAATTACTTTATTTTCACTTTTGGCATAATTTAACATTTCAGCTGCAAGAATGATTAATGAACCTGCAATTAATTAATTAATTAATGTAATGGTATAAAAAAAATGATGTATAAAATAGTGTGAAAGCACCACAGTACTTTTTACCATATTTTACATGTGTCATACTTTCCTGGGAAACATTTTAGATCATTGAGAGTTAAATGTGAATTAATTTGTCTTCCTTTACCTGTTTCTAAGCCAACTAAAAAGTTAGATGTGCTGTTACAGAACCATGATTTAGAATAAGAGTGCAGCAGTATCCTGATCTCTCTTTTTCTTCAAAACTGTTAGCTGAAATGGCTGCAATTTAATTAGAAGAAGAGAATAGTTTAGCATATTTTACCTGTTTATAATCAAGACACAGTGAAGATTTTACTATCATTAACAAAAAACAATTGTTTTTTTTTTTGCTACTATGAGTCATCCTGTTACTTCCATAATCAAATAACTGATTTTTTTTTCAACCTCTGAGAAGGAAAACAATATTGTTTCTATTTCTTCAATTCTTTGCATAGTCTGAACTTTAGAGTGGATCAGAAAAGGTTTTCTTCCAGCACTGTTGCTACCTAAACAGCAGTGGGTGGATGGTGCCCTGGCAATGCACACATTCCATTTACTTTAGCTCTAAAATTTTGGTTGAGCAAGGAGTTCATTGAAGGATCTCTTTCTCCTTTTGTTGTGTGTAATAGCAGGTTTGAAAAGAAGCCTGTCCCATGCCAGCTTTTGTCATGGCAAGGAAAATCCATTCCTTCAGTCTGGGTGTCAGCCTGGAAACCTGCTGTGAGTTTCTAGTTTCATCAAGTGCTGGTGAAATCCATAAGGGTCGAGTGGTCTTTCCTTTGCCTCTGAAAATTTGCTGTGGACTTGCTCCCAACTGCAAGCACTACTCTGTTTCTTTCCCTCGAAAGTGTCCCACTTCAGATAGGCACAGCAGGGAAGGGGAAGCAGCAGGGAAAGGGAAGCAGCAGTGCACACACGTTTTTTTACTTTAGATCCTGAAGCACTTCGGTACTGTGTAAATCTTCTGTATGGGCCAGCTGCTCATTGCACCTCCCAAGCAGATTTCTCCAGAGGGATGGGGCACAGTTGCTCTCAGTGAAACAAACTCTCCTCTCTGGTGCTGGAGCAGAGTAGAAGGAGCAAACCAACAGCCAGGCCTTGGCTGTGCTGCTTTTTACATCTTTCTGTGTAGAGTTAAACATGCAGTAGGGGTACAGTGAGCTGTAAGCAAGCAGGTTGTTACAACAGTTGCTGTACCAGCTGATCTAGATTAAATACCCAGCTCAATAATGCTGGTTGATAAATCATTTCTGAATTTAACTTTCCCACTGCATATTACAAGATCTAAAATGTCCATGACACTGTGCAGGGCTGGCTTGGCCTTTCTAAGCTTGGGCAGGTCCAGAAGCTGACAACACTGAAGCATTTACCCAGCTGAACTGACCAGGTTTTCATGCATAACTGCTTGGAGAATGTGTGGAACTTATTTTTTTATATTCCTACTGCAGTGTGTCTCTTAAATTATGAGAAGGTACTTCAAAAATTAGTGTTTAACTGGGAATTGTTTGCTCTGCTCTCAGTCTATTACGTTAAATAGTATGTGTAGAGACTTTCTGGGCTCCTGCTCTTCTTTCTAAACATGAAAAACAAAGAGGTTTTCAGACAGCTGGAAGTCACTGTGAGAGTAGGTAAAGGGTTAGGAAATGCAATGACTCAGGCCTTTCAGAGGCAGAGGAAAGAAAAAATGCATTTCCTCACCTTTATGAATATTTGTTGGATGAAAAAGATCTGGCAGATAATAACAAGCCCTCTCCTTGCTTCTCTTTAGCATATCCCTGTGTAAGCTCCCCCTCTCATAACCATTTTGTATTCAATCACAGGAATGACTTTAGTAATGAACAAAGGCTGCACCACTGCTGTCACTGTCTGCTGATCCTTGTCATCCTCTTGCAGCGTGTGCTGAGCTGCCACAGTTTAAGATAAAGCTCTATTATTATAAATCACTGAAATGAAATTGACACCATACAGCAGGAAAATGCACAATAAGAAATTGTTTTAAACAAGCCTTATCTGTAAGAAATGAGGTTCCAGATCTATCCAGTGTGTGTTAACATCAGTGTAAGTGAGTGAAGAGTGCAAGAGACCTGACAAAGCCTTATGTTCTCAATGAGGAGTGGGGCAGACTGTAATAACCTTCAGGCTTAGTTAAAAAAACAAACAAAAACCGAAAAAAGGCATTGAAATAGCAATAAAAATAAGGAGACAATGTGCTCTCCTTCAGGGAATAAAGCTGTCTAGAAAACCATCAGTGAATTATGAACTGATGAGTGAGAAAACTCATGATTTCTGACTGACCTGGACAAAAGGCATTGCTTTTAAATTACCTGCTTTACTCCTTCTTCTTTCTCCTCTCCTATCAGCTTTCACACCCCCAACCAAGTATCTGGAACTGGAAAAAAAGGTAAAACAGTCTAAATGTAGTTTCAGAGTTCACTGATTTAGGTTCAGTTGCACCTTTGACTCTTGTGAGGCGCTTAAAAGAGAAAACAGTGTGGAGAGAGCAGACATCATACTCAAAGGGACAGGATTGGTAAAGTCTAAATGGAAGACAAACGATGTGTACGAAAATGTGATAACAGCTCTTCAGCTGTAAGGAAAGAAAACTCATTTTCTTTTCAATAAGCTTATCCTTAAAGTGTTACCAATCTGTATGTGGTTGGCTTCTCATATAGAAAACAGATTTTATATACATGAGAAATGTGTTTTGTGTATATGTGAATTCAATTACTTCTGTTTCCATTAACCACTGCAGGTCAATGCTTTCAGATTCCATGATTCTATATTTTGAGCTGTGGCATGAAATATGCTAAAGAAAACGCTTAGAGCTCGTGCACCTCTATCTCTACAAAAATTTGTTTTGCTTCCAGAAACTAAGTAAAATCATAATGTTTTGTGTTGCTTTGATCACTCCGATGCTGCTCGTTCTCATATTTAAGGAGAGGAAACTCTCTGTAGATTTGCCATATATTAAAAGACTATGTTTGGAAATGATGGACAATGTAAAACATTAAGGCATCGCTGATATTATTTGCATGTCACTGCTGAATACGATTGCTTAGTCAGTTAGTGAAACTTTTATCTCCAATTTGTCCTAGAGAGTCATATCTGAGAGCCTGGATATAAGTAGTTATAAAATATTATTTAGATTCTCTCTACAATGAACATCACCTTTAATAAGGTAATGCAACAGTCAGTTAAAAAAAAGAGCTAAGAATTGCCTGTCTTTTAAAATTTTATGGTATCTCGTTGTTTGGGAAGATGAATCTGTAATTCGATAAGTGTGTTTTTTTATATATAGTGTATCCTATGTGAAAGTGCATGTTAGGTTTAATCAGTCTGCATATGCTGCAAAGCTGCTCATGTTTATAAGGCATTTTTATTCTGACCTCACATGGCTTATGACTGCAGGAATTGAACAGGAGTTCCTTGCAGTTGTTCCCCCAGGAGGTCCTGCGTTGCTTGAAGAGATAGGCAAAGACATTTATGGTCACACAGAAATCCTGTAATTGTGTAGTGCCTGAAGGAAGGGATGAAATATGAACGGTGTGGTGGATGGAGAAAGAAATAAGACCAGCAGCAAGTGGTTTTGGGAAGATGGTCCAAAGTAGAGAAGATTAAGAAGCACAGATGACGCAGACTGAGCAGGAGCTATGGATGTCAGAAAAGGTTAGAGGAGAAGGAAACTCTTCTATAAATAATAAAGCACTGATGCTTGCAAGTAATGGAAATGTGAAGTTGTGAACAGTTTCATTAAAGAGCTGTCATATGTACTGGTAAAACTCATGTTGCCACTCCAGTAAATCTCTATTAGAGAAGTCAGCAACTTGTACTGCTACCTACTACTGCCTTTTTGACATAAAGTCCACTGACCTGATTATTCAAGGTTATGATGTTTCTATGTTAACTAAATCAACATTTCTTCTTCATTTCACCTAAAACAGAGAAAAGGGAATGTTAATTTTATGTCCCTGAGTCTTTTTAAACAACATTAGGATTTTGTTTTACTATGAATAACTAAAATCTTATGCTGCTCTAGAATATAGCCGAATGTGCAATCTTCATTTGTGTCTAGTACCTATTGTTACCTGTTTCCAAATAATTTTTGGATAAGAGCTAGCAGTGGTTTTGCAAGTTCCATTTACACAGATTTGGAGAGCCTCTCTGCAGAGGTAACGCCACGTGTTGTGTGTCTAACCTGCCTTCCTGCTCGAGAGCTTTGCAGGGAACTCTGGTGGGAGCTGGAAGGGAACTGTAGGGAGGCCAGGTAGCTGCAAATGGTGCTTCTGAAGATGCATCCTTAGGACACAGAAAACATATTTAGGCTTTTCTGGATTTCTCAGAGAGCCCTAGCTCAGCTCTCACAAGTTTAGAGAGTGTTAAGTTTGAGCTAAAGTCCACCCATCACACTCACCTGCAAGATGCAGGGACATCACAACACTGTGTGTGTTTTTGTTTCTCAGCCGCTCTGAGCTGTTACAGGAGGTGCCATGGAGGCTTGTTTTCCAAGGGAACATGAGAGTGGAGGAGGTCTTGGAAACTGATGGATCATACAGACATGAACCATAGAATATGAATTTAAAACTCTTGTAGTTGTCTGGAGATAAAATTTCTCTGGCATTTGTCAGAATTCATGCAGGATATATTTTTTATTTGCTTTTTTGTGCCTGTCAGGGAGAATTGAGGTAAGTACTTTTGTTCTTTGTGATGGTCCTGGTCACAGGAAGAACAGATGTCATGAATAGAAAAATATTTTTCTTCCTTAGCCTTTGTAGAATTGCTTCATGAAAAAATATTTACCTCTGAGGAAAGATGTAAATTGTTCATCATGAATCTTAAAAACAAGCAAAGGCAAACTTTATTTCTCAACAGACAAGGGAAAATAAGAATTTTTGGAAAACCACTGTAAAATGTGAGAGTTTTACCACCACACATGCTGCTGTTTAGTTCTTATTCTTTTGCCTGACTGTATTGATTCTTATTTTTCACCCTTCTGTATACTCACCTTGTATTGCTGTTTCAAGGTGAGGGATTTACTTTCTGTTGAATGCTATGTAGCTTTTCTCAGTGAAAGCATTAATTTATTCCACACTAGAGAGACATTGTCTCCTTAGTTTAATTTTCATTGAAATCTTTTGCTGTGTTATCTACACCAATCTGAAAGCTGAGTAAAATCAATGTACACAGAAAATGAAATTATTTATTCAGTGCTTGTTCAGTCTTATCAGTCATGTAAAGATTCTAACATACAAAGCAGATCTATATCTGTTTCCTTCTCCTGTTTCCTTTCAAAAACTTTATTCCTGTCTCCTTGATGCTATCATTTCATACCTACAGGATGCAGAAAGGATATGTTTCGTTCTGGTTTATATCCTCTGCATTCTCACTGAAATTGGTGGAATTCTGGAGATATTAAATTTGTATCCATAACTTTTGTAATAGTGAAATGTTAGAGAATATTTATATTACTCTTGACAATAATTCTCAGTGGTACAGTTTTTGATAACATGATAATTTCATGATAATTTAATTCTGTCTTTAGAACACCCTTAGTGTTGCAAAATAAAATTCTGTAGTCTACTTATGTATGCAAGAGACATGTTCCCAGTTCTATTCTAGAAATGTGTACACTTCAAAGAATACACACACTGGGACTGACTTACTGATGCTTACCCACTTGTAAAATCTTCACTTGCACAGGCAGTCCTGTCGAAGTTAAAACTCCCAGATACAACACAATTACTCACATGCTTTAAGGTTGCATGGATCTTGACAATTGTGTTCTGCCCCCCAGCTAAAGGTTTGCCTTAGCTTCACCTGATAAAACCTTCTAGCTGAGTGCTCCCTGCTGTGAATATATATTTTAAAAGCTGAGGAGTGTATGGCTGAAGAAGTAGAGGACCAATTATAAACTGCCACACAATTTTTACGAAAAAACAAATCTATCTAGTTTTTAATATTATGACTCTCTTTTCAATGCTGCTGAGCTTTGCTTTTTACCTCACTTTACAGCATTTGTTCTCAAGGAAGAAATGTCTGATTATAGATTTCTTGCTGATGGTAGGAGAAAGAAGATGTGAACGTTTTCAGTACCAGTCTTAACAATGACTTTCATTGTTGGGGCAAGAACTGAGGTCATATTTGGCACTTTGCCCCAGACTGTTCTGCAACAGTGCTCTGTCCCAGAGTAGACCTTACCAAAGAATTCTACTCTCAAAACTGAAGTCAACTATTTGCAAAACAGCAGTGCCAAAGCTGAAATTTCTAATCTCTCAAGGACAGTAGTAGGCTGGCTGCATTCTAGGTTTTATTGTGGCATGGCTGCTGGGTACCCTCTGTACTTACACAAACAGGCTGTACACACAGAATTTCTCTTCTCTATGATACTAGTAATGATAAAACTTTCAAAGTGAATGGTGCACAATCTAGTGCATTATCTGTCTTGGCTTTGCTATGATAGCTGTCATAGATTGATTTTGCATGTCAATAGAGGCTATTAGCTAATTGCATAATCTGGCTTTTGGATGTGCTTCATGTGCAGCCTTACATTTAAACAAAGCTGCCGGTTGAAGAAGGAATAAAGTTTCCTTTTTTTGTTCCTCTCCTTTGAATTACTTAACCACATAACCATATCCTTATCTTCCACTGAATGTAATTAAATGAATCTTAGAAAATTATTAAGTCAAGAAAACAGTTATGCTTGTGAATGAGTGAGTGCATGTGTGTGTGAAGCAGAAAAAGAGTGATGCTGGGAGTGGGGGTGTCTTCGTTGTTATTTGAACAAACTGAGTTAATGAGTGTTTTCTTGCAAATACCCAACTCTACAAAGTATTTCCCCTCAGAGTATTATTGTAATAAGCAGTGTCCTTTGGGACCTCCAATTCTCCATGCTGAATTTCTCTCCACGGTACAGTGGGATTTTTGGCAGGAGCTACAAGGAGCATATGGGATCCCAGTAATAGACAGAGATGTACTGCTGATGGAGAAAACCATCATGCCCTTACCTTGCAAAGATATGTTATCATGCATGGGAATTATGTTGGGGTATCTGAACATCATTCCTGGTTTAGTCAGTTCCAAAAGATCACAGAAGTACATCAGTCAAAATGTTGTGGAAGCAGAATAATTAAGTCATTTACTATCTATTTATATTCTGTCAGGTCAGCTCATAAAATGTCTGTGGTATTCGCATGACCATTTGCATCAAATATGTATTTCTTCACTGTAAAACGAGCATGTACCTCTGCTCACAGTCTGCCACAGAAATTTCTGCAGCTCCGTGCAAGTGAGCAAAATAGGGCAAGTCTATACCAGTAACACTATGACCCAAATACTTGCTAAGCTTGTACATGTCACCTCATTAGATGCAAACTTGCTACTGTGGATTTTTAATATCAGCTGGCTGCAGCATATTTTCAGCTATTTAGCCCATGTTTCTGTTTAGCAGGCTGTATAATTACTGCTGTATGTGTCAAGACTATCCTAGGGTGATAAGACCTTGTTCCCCTACTCCATTTCCTATACAAGGAAAAAAAAAGACAACTCGTTGTTCCTTCTCTTACACTGGTGCACATTTGCAACAACCTTCCTAAGGTGAAATTGCCAGTTTACAAATAAGGCCAACTTTGAAAAAAATTCTCTCCTCTGCTCCGCGTCACATGTAACACTACTAACTTTCTTTTCTCTTTTGCAGTTCTGCTACCCACAGAACTAACTCAGCTTTCTTGGTGTGATAAAGCCCATCTGAATTATTGTTGTTGCATTGTACTCTGTAATTTAGAAATGTTTTATTGCTCCAAACATTTTTTTGAAAATAAATTGATAAAAAAATCAAAACCTTCTAGCTGCATATTTACTTCATGAAGAGTTTATTGTAATAGTCAGAAAATTGACTATAACATGGGAAGAAATACTATATATGGATAGTTCAACTACATTGTTTACACACATCAGGTCTCATTCACTTGGATTCATTTATTATTTGTTCAATATGAGTCCTTTATATGTATTAAAAATAATGTGATACGGCTTTTTCTGTCTCATCTGCATTAGAAAGCTTGTAAAATGTAATTTACAGAGCACTGTGGCCATCAGAATTGCTTAGGCAGTCTTAGCATATTTCTTTTTTAATAAAAGCCAGCCATGAACTTCACCTAAATAGTATTCCTTTCTTTGTAATGGTTGTGAGATTGATCTCTCTTTGCCTTTAAAACTTCAGTAAATGCCATAAGCCTGAAAAAATAAGTTAAGAAAGATTATTTACCATTACCCCATTGTTCTTTCTCTATTTTTATTTTTTTAAAGATGCATGGCTACTAAATAGTCCTTCTCAGTGCTTTAAGAAGGAATGGATAGAAAAGAAAGTAATGCAACTTTCAAAATAATGTAATTTTCCATGTCTCTACTAAGAAAAAATTGCATTACATTATAAATCTCAGAATATCAGCCTATTTGATGAGAAGTAAATGAAAGGAAATGTTTTAATTTGCAGACTGGACTTCTGTATGGACACGATACTAACTTGTGAATGTCCAGCATGTTGGAGAGAGACACATGGCACTGGGCAAAGGGCTGAAATAGCTTAAATGCTTGATTCTGCTCCTGATGAAGATTTTCTCAACTAAATACCGGATAGTTAAATACAGTTTCTAAGCCTCCTGCCTCTATGAGAAGTGTATCCCTTCTGAAGGGATTTTACTCTTTTGTCCCATTTCTATTTATCAGTATTTCATGGAGGAGCAGGATTATTTTGCACTAACCCATGGGACACATACTGCCAAGGATGTCAGTCTGGGAATGGAAAGGTTTGGGGAATACAGGAACAATTGTATTTCACAGAAAAAAATTCTAAGGTAGCCAGAAATCAAGAAGACTAGGACTAGCCCAGGAGCTGGGAAGCAGCTCTTCGTTCACAAAAATCTGCTGGAAATGAGTGGTTTATTCCTCTAGGTTAGGAACCAACAAAGTTACTGGTGAATCTCATTCTATTGACCTTCAAAAGTACTCAAGCCCCATCAAAAAGTTTCATTTTTTAAAAAGCAGGTAGGGACGTCTAACTATTTCAATATTATTTTAATTTTCTAGTCTCCTTGAGACAATAAGGGAGAGGAGAAGAGGAGAAGCCAAAATTTCTTGTCTGACTCCCATGTAAATGAGAGAAAAAGGAAAACACCCCAGAAATTTGCTCTATGGTACTCTGTAGAGGAATATATTTATATTGGTGCCTTACCTAGAGGAACATACTATCCAGAGGTCACCGAAGAGATGTCATTGGTGAAACATCTCAACTGCTGTACCACACCAGCCTCAGTATACTAAGGGCATGTTTTTTTACTTCTTTTAATCTGCTGCAGGGGCGTGAAGTCATAATGATCTTTGGAAATGAAAAAAAAAAAACAAAACAAACAAACAAACCCCAAATCAGATTGGCTAGAAACTATTCTTTGAAATGAACAGCTATTGTTAGTGCTGCCATAGAGATTATACTTTAAAAAGACTAGTGTTTCCACTCTGCATTGCATTTATTTCATTTTATTTTATAATCCTGTGAAAAAAAGCATTTGGAAAAAGTCTATGGATTGTCATGATTCCAACTGTTTTCCTTTGTTTCTGTTATTAGATTAGATTTCTCCAGTCTCATCCTTCTGCAATAGCCCTTGAAAGAGTATGCAGCTGCTAGCATAAAAGTCAGACATTTTCTATGTTAGGAGATTATTCTCTGCTTTTATGACAAGATGTGTATCTTTTAAACATTTGAAATCTGCCAAGTACAGTTCATAGTGTGAAAATAAATAATGTCATTAAACTTAAAAAAAAAAAAACCCTTTTAATGTTTGGTGGCTATTCAATGGGCTTTGCAATTGAAACTAACACTTTCTTAGGAAAATCACCACAGTTATTCAAAGTTCTAAGCCCAACAATCATTTCAAGAAAATGTGGCAGCATTCTTTTATAAAGTGGGTCACTGGTGATTTCCTGAAAGCTTAGCCCAGTAATTTTCATATTCTTTTTATTGCTATGTTGAAAAAGAAATACGAAATATGATTTGTGTTGTTAAAATGGCATAACATTATTTCAATTTAGCAGGGACTGTCTAGGAATAAGGCATGCTTTGGAGGTCATTCTTAATTCCCTTGAGGACAGTTGCTGTGAGCTGACAGATTTATACTTTGCCAACCCATTGTTTTGCCCTTTGTAATGGTGAAGGAAGAGATCAAGCAAATTCTCACTACAGAGTTTTTCTGTTCACTCCAGTTTTTACTGTTTACTGTGTCTTTTACTGCTGAGTATCAGCAAATTAAAGAGACTGCCACTTAGCTCATGTACTTTTATTTATTTTACACATGCATAGTAATTTTTTTCTATCTAGAAATACCCAGAATATATGTAATTTGTAATTTTTTAATTGAAGAGATGTTCAAAAAATCTTAATGCACAGAAAACAAGGAAACACTCAGTGCTAAAATGAATAAGTTATGAGTGTATATGAACAAATTTACCAGAAATTAAAACTAAGTCTTTCTGTCATCCTAAACACAAAACAATTCAGCATTTATTCATTTTCATTTTAACAAGCAAGAATAGAAAATAAAAGGTTAAAATGTTAAGAAGTTAATAAGTTAATGAAATGAAAAGAAGCTGGCTTTTTTATTATTCTAAATGCAGAAATCTTTCCTAAATTCAGGTCAAAATTTGTCAATCGCACATGGATCTAAAAATCCTTTTCCATTTGTAGCAGAGAAGGTGTACTCAGAATTATGCCACATATTAAAGATAAGGTCAGAGTGCATTCTTGCTGATTCCATAGCACAGCCTGCAAGGAATGATGCACTGTAAGGGATGTTCCCTGCCAGGCTCAGCATATCCCTCCCCTGGGCCCTTTTTTAATTTGATATCTCTTCTTTCCACACTCACTTCTAGGATCTTAAAACACATTAGTGTTTAAATACAGTTTTGGTGAATTTATTCTCTTGTCCACTCTGCTGTATCACTCAGAATTTATTAGGCTGGTATTAAACACCAAAATTACGTTTACTCTAGCACTTCCTGAAAATCTAGATGCCATTGTAAACAAAACATTCACACTTTTGAAATTAATTGATTAGTTTGAACGGTCAGGGATTGTTCAAAACAGCATTTTAGCAGAATTATTCAAGATTTTCCAAGTTTACCTTCCTAGAAGTCATATGCCCAAACACTGAAGCTTGTGAGAGCTTGAAAAGATTCTATTATTGTGATCTTTTCTGGTTCACATTCCTAAGTGACTCATTGTTCTTTGCATAAAAATAAGTGATGCTGTTTGACAAATGTGTTTTTCCATGAAAATGGAATCTCTAGATGGGTTCTCAGAGAGATATGTACCTTGTTGATTTTTTAACTAAAGTATAAAAATCTAAAGGCATGGTGTCACATCCCTTGTGAAGGTTAATTATTAAATTTCATGAGCTTCTTTCAGTCCCTCATGAGAGCTGTATTTCAGAATATATTCAAATAAGCTTTGCTTCTGTTTTTCAGCCTTTGAATAGGCATGACGCTGGCATATATTTTTGTTCAGATTTTTTTGTTAGTGGGGTTTTTTTATAATTTTTTTCATTCTTTTCCTTTTTAATTTACCATTTTTCATTTAGCTGTCAAAGAGTATTTCAACTCTCTTTCAAAGTCTGCCCTTCGTGTTCTGGATAGTCTGCCCTTATAGAAATCAACAATTTTTTAATTTTATTTTTTATATATTGAATAATAAACATTAAGTTATATATATCTGGAGCAGTATTGAGCAACAAATATATAAGCTAGTGACTTGAGAGTACTTTTTTGGATCTGTATGAACTGTAATGAGTGAAGGAAATATTTAGATTTCCAGAAAAACATTTATGTGTACTGTTGATATGTTTAAAGCTTTTTTTCTTTATCAGATTCCTGATTTTAGTGAAGGGTAGCAAACCTGGAAAACAAATGCTTTTGAGAACAATTAATTGCAAAAGGTCATCATGACAAGAAAATAAATTATGAAGAAGTCCTTGAGTTTTAATGTCTATGCTCTCATCCAAAGTAAAGAGTTTATTCTGGTGGAGTTTATGCAGGTGATTTTCCTCAGAGACTTTGGTCAGTGCTTCAGCTTCTAGGATCAAAACAGGAATTCTAATCTTCTTGGAAACAATTTGCCTTTAAAAAAAGGACAAGGGAAAACAAGAGAGGTCTATTAATCCTAAAACTGGTGTCTTGGGTTCTAGTAAGTTCTGAATAAGATCCTCAGATTTGGTTTGGGAGAGGTGGTGAGAGGATAACTTCTTTCAGTAATCTGGCTTCTTGTCTTGCCTGTTTTGGTAATCAGACTGTGCTGAGAGTAGGATTACAAACTGAAGCCCTTTTGTTTCCAACAATATCACACAAGCATCATCTGTTGTTAGGGAGATAGTCATCCAGGGAACAGTCATCAAAGATAGCAGGATGTCTCTACCAAATTCAAGCCCATAAAGACTGTTCTATTGAAAGCAGAATGGTCCCTTCCCATTTTATTTTAAGCTACACTAGCAGCTGCTGTAATACATAAAACAGCTAAATGATTTCAAAACAGCATTAATGAATTTAAATGAGACCTGCAATCTGGTCTTCTTCAGTCCAAACTTTCAACTACTTGGGATGAACAGGGACTACAACTTGAAGAATGTCATCCCTGTTATCTAAAAAAACTCCCATTGGGAATATTATATGTTCACAAATAAGGGAGAATTAACCTTGTTGAGAAAATTGTAAACCAAATAATTCTAGAGTAGCAACAGTTAGAGGAAGGACTTTCTTAGCTGTAATACTGATATTTTCCACAGTGGGGAGACAAAATTATTAGCAAATTGGTGTGAATGATGAACCAGATAAGATAATATGTGGACATCATTCCAAAATTTTTATTTAATGTACAGTTTAGAGGAAGAGATGCATGAAATGTTCCAGTTTAGGTAAACCCAACAAACAAAATTTTGTATATTTAATTTTGACTATATATTTTTAATAATTCGGTAGGAAATATGTCAGTAAAGGATTACTAAATTATTACAGTAAGGTTTGTGTAGCTCATTTTCATTTTAAGTATTGACATGTGCCAGTGCTTTTTATAACAGCAACAGCTTTAGGTAGGTCACAATCTCTGATCTCTGTCTAAATACGTGTTTCTGTTGAGAGACATGGATTTGATGGACAGACCACTTGGTGAGTAAGGACTTGACTGGATGGCCACACTCAAAAGGTTGTGGTTGGCAGCTTGATGTCCAAGTGGAAACCAGTGACAAGTCCTAAGGGGTTGGTTTGGGACCAGAGCAGTTTAACACCTTAGCTGGTGATGGGCAGAGGGATTGGGGGCACCCTCAGCAGGTTTTCCAGTGACACCAAACTGCGTTGTGTGGCCAGTATGCTGAAGGGCAGGGATGCCATCCAGAGGGACCATGACAGGCTTGAGGGTGGCTCTGTGCTAACCTGTTGGAGTCCAGTAAGGCCAAGTGCAAAGTCCTGTACCTGAGTAGGGCAGCATCCCAAGTGCATCCCAAGCACAAACACAGGCTGGGCAGAGAATGGATTGAAAGCTTCCCTGAAGAGAAGGACTTGGGGTTGTTGCTTGTTGAGAAGCTCAACATGAGCCATTACTGTGTGCTTGCAGCCCAGAAAGCCAGCTGTCCTGGGCTGTATCAAATAAAAATGTGAATAGCAGGTCAGAGAAGGTGTTTCTATCTCTTTATTTTTGCTTTTTAAAAGTAAAATATCATGACTTTGACAGCATTCTGATTTGGTCTGGTTCATACCACTACAAAACTTCTTTAGGCCACTTTTATTGAAAAATACTTTGCCTCATCTACTTACAAAATGAAAATACTGTAGACCAATCAAACTAAGATTTTATTTATTTAGTAAAAGTCTTTTAAGCATGCCCTTAAATTAAAGGTCTTTGCTCTGTTGATTCAAATGCAATCTTCTAAATTCAGAAACTGCTTCACAAACACTGGATATTTGGGGAGAGCTCTTTTTGTATGCATGGAGTAAGGACCTCTCAGAAAGCTGAAAATGTAATTCTCTTCCAGATGACTGTTTTATCTGAAGAGAACTACTTGTTTGTGAACTGTACAGACGGTTCATTGCTGCTTGATATCCCAGGATATTAATCCAGAATTAGCAAATGCATTTCCCAGTCCCCTAACTTGCTTTGCTGACACAAAGTTACACTCAGGCATTGCAGTAGGTCAGGTTAGTCAGCAAGAAAAAAGGATGGCATCATGAACTTTGTAAGCAAGTTAAACCAGAGGTTCAATGAGTCCTAGCAGACCTAAGTGATGATGTCTGTAGCTTTACTTCCTACTTTCGTCTCTTCTTTCTCTTCCACATCATCTGATGCTTCCTCGAAGATGCCTAGTTTTGCCAGAGCAAAAGTGAATAGCACACTCACACAGTTCAGGGAAATAAATGTATGCTCAGTGCCAGCCCAAAGTCAGGTAGAGGAAAAAGTGGAAGTAGAATGGCTCAGTAGATATTATTCAACTGTAGAATCAAACCAGGAAAAAATTTAGGAATTAAAAGAAAGGGAAGATTTATGTTCCTTCAATGTGTTTGAAAGACAAATGTTTAATGAAGTAAACATAGGATGTACCTGCACTATAATCTTCATGTTGGATTTGACTTGTTGTACTTTAACAAATCAATCTTTTAATCCATCTGTGATGATTGAAGTTAAATTTCTTTTGGTGGACACCTGTCAAACTTCTGTAGAGTTTCATTATATTAGGTGTCTTTGTTTAAAACTTGAAAACACTTGTCTGTGTTTAAACTTGTGTGAATGACATCTTGCATTGACTTCTGCCATACCTTCTGTTTCATGCAGTGCTGGTTAGCCACTTCATTTAAAGTGAGGTGTTGCAACCTGACTTTCCTGCCTTTCACCCTCTCTTTAGAACTCTGTGCAAAGCTTCTTAATTACCACACCACCACATTGTTGTCCTGTCTTGGGAGATGCACCGGAATGCTGGCAAAGAAAATACAACATTTAGAATTTCTTAACTAGCTCAAAATGCATACGGAAGATGAAGGGAACCACAGGCAGGGCATGTTGGAGCAAGACAACGTTTTAAGACTCCTGTTTGACTGTGCAGTGTCTGCAGCAGTGCCTCACACCTCCATCTGCTCCTCCTCTGATTCTGCCGTATTTATCCCTGTGCTGTTAGAGTTCTTCCTCTCAGCCTTTACAAGTTCTGTAGTTTTTTGTGAGGAGGGGATGTCTTTGTATTTTTCTTCAAATGAGATTTTTTTTTTTTTAACTCTGCTTTGGGAACTTCTGTCCTTTGGAGCAGTTCCCTGTACTTCCAGACATGGGGTGAAGAAAATACGTTTTTTGTTGAATGTGGTTAATACTTTAATTCTCCTAGCTCCTGAGTAGTGCTTCAGTTCTCCAGTATAAGAGAATATACTGATGTTTCTGTCAGGCTAGTTCTTCACAAGACCCTTGGTACAAGTTTTGTCTCAGCTTTTGAAACGTGTTGGAGGACAGAGTAAAAATAGTGTTAGAAATAAAGACCCTATCAATTCAATAAATCAAATTGAAATTTGCAAATAGTGTGCGCACTCATCTACCTTTTATACTGGATTTTTACCAGAAGCAATGAGAAGCTCGTGTTTTTATGTGGCTTGAAAAGATTAAGCCTGTAGAAGAGTGTAGTGTGTTGTAAACTTCCATGATATCTTGGTGTTGTTGCAAAGGGCCTTAATTAACTCGTGTGCAGCTACCCTGTTCACAGGCCTGTGCAGTGCCACATGTGCAGGTTTAGGGAAGAACTGAGCCATGGGTTCAGGCTCCACTGCCTGGCCCTGAGAGTGGCCCTGTGGGAGGAGGCGTGGGGCATGGGGAGCCCTGAGCAGCCCCAGCTCCTCGTGGTGCCCCCAGTGAGTCTGTTCAGAGCAGAAGACACTGCTTCATACAATTTGTTTAATGTTTTTAAAGAAAAAAATAAAGAGCTGTAATAAAGTTCTGTAAGAGCTTTAAAGATTATTTTGATGTTCCTTAGCTCTGTGCTGTCATATGTGATCCTCTAGGCTTTGTGTCATGAAACTGAATAGGAGGCAATGAGGATTTCTGTCATAGTGCAAGCTGGGGTGCTTTGTTCATTGTTGAAACCATAGCTTCACCCTACATTAGATATATAATTAACAAGTTCTCAAAAACGATGTAAAAAAGAGTCCTGTTTTCAAAAAAATGTCGAGGTGTTTTTGTGCAGGAGGCAGCCTTTTTACTAGTTGTCTGACCTGCAATAAGTAAACAATTGAGAACCCTTGATAATTCATATCTAATTAAATTGCTTTCATGAATTTGGGCATCAGAGTTAGTAGCAGTGTTAAGAATAAGCTGTCAGCTCTCTTGGTGAGAAGGAGTCATAAGCTCCTCATCTACTTCTGTGCTCTCTGGACAAAGTAGTTGGTATTGACAAGCTGTCAAATCAGCAGTATTGGAAGGGATATATTCTGCCCTGGTAACACTGAACATGCATAGAACCAATAATTGCTTAAAAATAACCTTACTATTAGGGTTTTTTGTCAGGGTAGATAGCATCTCCATTTCTCTGGGAATTGTCCTCTGCTTATGCTGCTGTATGTTTCAACAAAGTTTTTTTATATTCTGTTCTTTAAGTTTTCAAGAAAGACTAAAAGTTGTACACAGAGTTAAACTAAGGAAATTACCTTGCCCGTCCAAATATACATACCTAAAAAAAAATAATCCTTATAGCAAATAAGTTTTTATGTATTGTAGACTGAAATAACTTGAAATCCTGCATATGCTTATAAGATTTCATATAAAATAAAAAGTTTCAGTGACTATCTGACAGCAGATACAAAACCCAGAGTATATCATAGAATGATAAATGCTTATCATGACTTCTGCCTTAAAATCTTGAAATTAATTGACTGGCATAGGACCAGAGGACATTTAAAAAATACTTATATTACAAATTGAAGTTCATAGAATCGTAGAATGGTTTGGTTTGGAAAGGACCTTAAAGACCATCCAGTCCCACTCCCCCTACCTCGGGCAAGGACACCTCCCACTGGACCAGGAAGCTCCAAGCCCCTTCAAAGCTGGCCCACAGCAGTTCCAGAGATGGGCACTGACAGCTTCTCTGGGCAACCTGCTCCAGTGCCTCTCCACTCCTACAATGAAAAAGTTTAAGTTACCTGATTGAGATGAGATAATAGTCAAAACTCTGCCAGTATCTAAGGGCTTGTATGTGATAGAGCTAAAAGCTTCTTGGTGAACAGCTAGTACTTGTTCCATTAGAGCTGTGCTAATATCCTCCATTGCTAAAACCTCAGGATTTTCCCTCTACACCTATTTTCATTAACTGTTTGTTTGCCCATAATTACTGACAACGCATGAACATTAAATCCAAAATAGACTTCTGTTCTGAATGGACAAACATCAGTAAAGAATGTCCTGACTCCCTTAGCTGGGCCCCCATTGTATGCAATGATTGCAGCTATTAGGCATCACAAAACAGTCAAGTGTGCACAACCCTGAGCAGGATGTGTAAGGCAATGAACAATGGGAAATGGTTGGAGCAAGGATTTTACACCTGTACCTTTTGCTTAAATGGGATCTAATGCAGATCTGTGGGGCACCACACTCTGAATTCTTACATACTCCCTATGTTCTCTCCAGTGAGACTAAAGATGGAAGTTACCATGGGGGCATTTCAAGCATGATTGTCTCTACTTGACACAATACCAGCAACTAGAAGTCTTTAATTTAAGAGATCTTTTATTTCTGATTTTTTTACTCTCCTAAATCACATTTTATCATAAACCAATTACACTGATGTAATGAGTGTGTTTTCATCTCCTCTAAACCAAATCCCTCCCCTCCCCTCCTTTTTTTTCTTTTTTTAAACTCTTGACACCCTCATGAGCCACAATGCCATAGCAAATGAAGCACACATCTTCTAGATCCACCTCAGAATTTCTTATCCCAAAATGGTGGGCAAACGTCAGCAATGGCAGTATTTATTCTAGGAGTGTTTATTGTCTCCAAATAATGTTGAACAGGTGAGACAGAATCAGTATTTCTATCTGTTATGATTGCACTGGCTGCTGAATGAGTCCTTTTATCATTTGTTTCGAAGTGACACATTCTGGGCAGTGGCTGCTGCCAGCACTGGTGAACTGACCACTGTCTATGCTTTACACTCTTGTTCTCTGTCTTAAACAACTCTTATATTCCTTGTTTGTTTGTTTTGAAAAAGTGTTTTCCAGAATGTGTGGACTTCATAGACATCCAACTCTTTATTTTCAGAGGAAGTTTCATACAATCAAAAGTATGGAATGAAACTATTCCACTGATATACTCAATCATTGTGAAATGAACTTTTTAAGAGATTTTTAGAGCCTAAAGATAAAGGTTCTACAATTGCCCTGCTCTGTGCTCATCTCAGGATGACTATTTTAGGAAGTGTTGCCCGACTGTTATTCAGCCTCTAATCTGCTATAATTGATAGATCCTTTCCTAGAGAACCAGTACCTAGCCAGCTGTTATTCATCCTCCCTGCATTTGGTTGATTAGATCTTCTTAAATTGACAATTTAAATTTGTTTCTCGGGAGTTTGTTTTTTTTGTGTTTTTTTTTTCTTATGATTTCTGCAGTCTGTCAGCATAATTTTCAATACTGTCACTGACCTCAAACAGTTGTGCAATTCATCCCACCTTGTTTAATATGGAAATGTAACAATCAAAATATTTTTCCCATCATGTAAGCAATTAATAAATAATGCTGAGCTAACAACAGGAAGTGTAGAAGTCCATTTGGTATCTGGTCTTCCAGAATATTGGCCTTTGGTCATCCTGAAGAAACAATGGGAGACTTTCATTACAGAATTGATTTTGGAAGCTCTAGTTCACAGTTCTTCATGAGAATAATCTCCTTTAATTAAAAAAAAAACAAAAAACAAAAAACAAACAAAAAAAAAAAACACAAAAAAAACCAAAAAACAACCAAAAAAACCCAAAACAAAACAACAAAAAATTAAAACTACTGGAAGCCCAAAAAGTGTTCTTCTTCTAGCTTAATACCTTTTATAGCTCTTATTAATCTCCTGGTGTTATAATCAATGAAGAGTTAATAAGATTTATGTGTGTGGTATGAAATTCACTGCCTGTGAAATAAATTTACCTTGCATCTGCATCCACTTCTAATCCCTCAATCGATATGTGAGCCCAACAGCCTTGGGCAACTGAGAGACAGGAACAGACAGGGGACTGTCACTTGTGGCTCAGAAGTAACCCAAAAAATACTGTGTTTCCAGTTCATTTACAGAGGCTGGCTGGCTGCTATTGGAGAGGGAGTGATCATATTCTTTCTCAGTGTGCATATGGGGAGTATGTACTAGAATCCAAAATCCTGTGTAAATTACATAAGCATCAACTGATGTTGCATGTAGTTTTAGAATGTACCAAAAATCTTTTATTTTAGACATCATTTCTCAAGGAAGTAAAACCTCAGCAGTGTTATCCTAATACAGATTTTGTATTTATGATTTATTGGCATAATAGTTGTCAGTCAATGGCATAGATTCATGGGCAAATACACTTATGCTAAGTTTTGAATTCTGCGGAAACTAGATGCATTTCTAGTGAGCTTTTAAAGCTTCCTGGGGGCTTTCACAATAGGAGCTGATAAAATTTTATGGAATGCTCCACTTTTATGTTTAGAGTATGATGGGAATCATTCTACCCAGTACAGCAGGGCAGAAATTAACTGAATAGTTTTGAATGAGCTACCCATAAACATTTGCTGCATTTATTTTACAAGTTAACGTTTTGCTCATCGCAAACTGTTCCTTTGAAAGCGCACAATGTGTGTATGTGTTATGGAAGTACAACACATGCTCAGGAAATGGAAGCATTATTTTCTAAGTCTTCTTGATTTGAAGGAGTTGAACCCACATGACCCAAATGCCTTGTCCAATTATTTTGGTGACAGCAGTCTCTGTAATTTCTGGGGAAAACAAGGTGCTGTGCAGCTGTGCATGCTAAATCCAGGGGCCTGAAAGAAGAAGCAAAAGGAGACAAATTCTGGCTTAATAGTTATAACACTTCTATAGAAGAGAAAGAGACTCAGGATTACAGTATTTTGTCTCCTGTTATTTCTGATGTGCATTTCATCCATTTTAAGCCAAAAATTTTCAATTGGTGTCTTGGAATCCCAAGCCTGATCTACCACAGGTAAGAACAACCAGAGCGATTCTCAGTCCATGAGTATTTGAAATTCCAGTTTTGAAAGGCTACATAAATACTTGTCATGGTGGAAGAAAATATTGTTATTTTCCAGTGAGCTTATTTTTGAGGAGGTTTTTTATTTTTGATCATTATTCTCAAATCAAGATATTGAAGAATGTCATTATAATATCTCCCAGCTATGAAAACTGCTAGCAACATACTGAATATACTGTTAATTTAGTTTGTGACCTGATACTTGTGATATTTAGCTTGTGACCTGAATATATGTAAATCTTTACTTGATTTATATTTTCCACTGTTACAGTCTGAAATCTTAATTTGGAAACAGCTATTGTTTATTATCAGCGTGTTGCAGCATTAAGATATTATGTATTTCATGAGTTCTCATTAGTAATACATAATTGGTAAACTGGAAGCTCTGCCTCTTCTGAAACTATCAGCTTCCTCTCACTGTCAAATCATAAAATGCAGCTGTTAATAAACAGTACTATTCAGTAGCTTAAAACTGATAATGACTATAAGGAAGTTAAATGCAGCTGTTATTTTAGCCAGCCATGCTGCTTTGTGACCTTGGATTTCAGTAAAGGCTGAGATTATGGCTAAAAGTAAGCAATAGTCATAGATCTGCTGCTTTCCACTGAAGCAATGAAAGCTTCTCCTGTGTTGGGATTATTGGGTAGCTGGTTGGTGCTAGGGCAGTGAAATAGCAAGCAGAGTTTGGCTAGAAATTAAAGGCATTGAGATACGATTTTCAAAAACCAGCTAAACAAAGCAACAAGATTGACACTAAAAATGAAGCAGGGCTAAGGAATGCCATCCCTGATGGAATGATGGGTCTGGGCAGTTTCAAAGTTACCTCATTCAGTGCAGCTAAATGCTCTACCAATTTTAACAGGAGAAGTTTTAGTCCCATTTGCAACCCTTTATTTGTTTTGCACACCTACTCTTCTTTATAATAATAGATCTGGACTTATGAAATAGTGATGTGATTGTCAGTGTTGCAGGAAAGCTGACTTACATTGATGGGGTGCAGAATAGAGCAGGAAGAGCTGCTCTGCTATATCAACCACAGTTAATAAAGAATTAATGCTTGGATTCTTTACAAACCAATTAAATGATTATATCTTTGTAAAAATCGCTCTGATTTAAATTATGGTACACACGGTGATGCATCAAAATAGTAAAGCTGCCTTATCCTTGATCTGCGTATTTCTCTTCAGGTCCTTGTTCATATTCAAATGGCAAATTCATCATATGGAATCTTGTCTTTGTCAGGCAGTAACTTGCCTGTGAAATCTCATACAGATACTGAATTGCTGCCACTCAAATGTTTTTATATGTGATCTTGCTTATAGTCAGCTGACATCTTAAAAGAATTATATCAGATAATTGATGAAATAGTGAACTTCTAAAGCTTTTTCTTACTATTTCTGTAAACACAAACCTGTGTACAATCTATGTATTTTCAAGAAGAAGCAGCAACTCTTCTTGGGTTTTTTACAATACTAAAATGTGAGAAATTTTCTCCCATTGGAAATGAGCAGGTTTGAGACAGACATTGGTGAATAGTTGTTCTGGATTTCAGATCCTTTTGAGGAGCAAGGTGTCAGGGTGTGGTGAAGGTGGACTGTCCAACCCTGGGAGTGACACTGGTATAGCCTGTGCCCTCACTCATGGGCTGCAGCTCCACAGCCTTTGAACGTGGGGGTTGGTTGTGGGGTCTGTCAGCAGCCTCTGGCATGGCAGTGCTGAGCCATGGCCAGGGGCTCTAGCCAGGAGCAGATGACACCAGAGAGGGCTGGAGGTAGCACATGTGTGAGGAATCTGTGCTGAGCTGGGCTGCCTCGAGGGCTGGCAGCATCCAGGTGGGGCCAGAGGTGGAGCTGGAGCCCAGCACTCCTGCAGTGTCTCGGAGGCAGGGGCTGACATCCCCAGGGTGAGCTGAAAGGGGTCCCAGGGGAAGGTCTCAGGGTAGGCTGGGCAGGGACACTCCGGCCCAGTACTGATCTCAGGATCTGTACTTGTCAGATTGTCATAGTCTGGTTTGAAGAAGTGTAAAGGGCTTGTCAGTTAGTCTGTGAGAGAGAGGGGATAAATGAAACACTTGTTTCTTTCTCCCTTTTCACAACTCTAAAGTGCAAAGGGAGCTCATATAGTATGAAGTGTAATGTAAAATTACAGACAGCTTCCCTAACATCTCAAATGCAGGATAGGGCAAGCATTAAACTAGAAACAGGTCATGTGTGAGGGTCTAAGATTACCTTGTGTTAGCAAAATTGTGTTTCAAGTATCAGCTGTGGAAAACCATTGATGCTGGTGTGATGTAAACTGATAACCTGAGTGATGGTAAGGGGGGTTATTATTTTGTGCATAGACATTTTGTCAGAATATCCACAGTGGAACTTCATCCTTCTGTTCTTTATCTTGAGGGAAAATGCCTTTCTCATTAGTGACTCGGAAGATACTATTTAGGGAATTTTTGGAAATAAGTCTTTCTTGTAATCTTTATTGATAGTCAAAATACTTACAAACTTCTCTTAGTGTCTGAGAAAGAACTTGCTTATTTTATTGAGTAACAATTCAGAAAATTTTATGAAGACTAAACGTTTTTAAAAATGTTTTTTATCCTAATATCAAAATTAGAGTTCATTTACTTTAAGTTACATCTTGAAAATTTATTTCCAAACATATTATGTTGTTATGTAACTGCTACTATTCATAAATTAGAAAATGGAAGAAAAGTACTCATATAGGAAAATAGAGAATCCAGCTGTTCTGCTGTGGTTTTGCTGCAAATGGCTAGTCTTTGAAAACTTGCCATATGCAGAAAAGGAGCTCAAATTCCACAAACCCATCAAGTGAATATACTTAGCACAGATTGGAAAAGGGGTAATATAGCCTCATTTTTAGAAAGGGAAATAGAGAAGACCTGGAAAACTACAAGGTGGTCAGTCTCACCTTGGTGGCTGGCAAGAACATGGAGCAGATCCACCTGGAATCTGTGCTAAAGCACATGGGAAATAAGGAGATAATTGCTGACAGCCAACGTGGTTTCACTAAGGGCAAATCACACCTAACGATTTTGAGGGTCTTCTGTGGCAGGTTTACAGTGGTGGTGGATGGGGGAAGAGCAGTTGATGTCCTCTACCTGGACCTGAGCAAAGCGTTTGACACTGCCCCATGTGACATCCTTGTCTCAAAAGTGGAGAGACATTAATTTAATGGGTGAACTAGTCAGTGGATAAAGAATTATCTGCATGGTCTCACTGAAAGAGCTGTGGTCATTGGCTCAGTGTCCAAGTGGAGACTTGGATGGGTGATGGGTGGCATTCCCTGGGGGGTGGAACTGGGACCAGCATTGTTTAACATCTCCGTCAGTGACAGGGCCTGTCAGCAACTTTAAGGTCTCTTCCAACTCAAAGCATTCTGTGATTTTATGTTCCTGTTATTCTACTGCTGTTGCAAATATTTCAGGAGCTCATTTAGTTGCCTGAACACACAAACATAATCATCCAGCAAAAATATATTTGCAGTATTAAAACCTTGTCAGTTTAGGCAGAGGTGGAATTTCATCTCGATACAAGAACAAGGCTACTAACCCTCATAAAGCAAAGATACAGAGTGGTCAAGGAACCAACACAAGAGCAGAGAAGTGGTATTAGGTATCTCACATCCCAAAATCGTGGTATAAGTTGAGTGATGGCCACCAATACATGAAGGCCTTTTTCCTTATTTAGAAGGGCAGCATTTCAAAATCACACTGATATTCTTTGAATTTTTCATCTTTATCTGACTTTACGTATTTAAGTCTATAAAAAGGGAGAACTGTTCTATTTATTATCTTCTACATCTCCCTTTAGAAGTTAAGTAACACAGCAATCATCTTCAGCTGTCTTTGGAACATTTTTGTTGAGCTAAACTTTTGATTATTGCCTGTAAGTTTGCTGCCAGGTTGCTATAATGTTTTTTGTTTGCTGTCGAGAAAAATAAATTATGGTTTTGAATTTTTCATTAATCCATTGGCCTAATTCACATCATGAGAACACGTCTTACATATCCTACTAGATATGGTGGAAACATCAAGTATGTTAGTCCAGTTTAGTTACATTGTTTGTTGAAAAAACCTTCCTTTAGTTTCAGATTCTTATTTCTTTATGATCATGAGTTGTGATCTATTAAGAGGGAGGCATCTACTTCTAGTCACAATACAAGATTGTTTTAAACTTACACTGATGGGCTTTTTATCTCAAGTAAAGGGTCCTAGAAATGAACAGACTTCTGTCCATCCTTTGTTTCCTTACCCTTATAGTAAATGACTCTCTGCCTCACTATCCAAGGATTTTCGTTCCTGCTCTATTTGCATTAGCACTTCTGACTGACTGAGCCACCTTGGTGGATTATCTGGGACTCTCAAGGACACCCTGCTGACCTGGAGCCCACAAGGTCCTGTGAGACCATTGCAAAGAGACTGTCATCTCCCTTTTGTATGGCTTTGCTGAATCAGTACCTCCTCTTCTTAGCCCCTGCAGTTCCCCACAATATGGGTCGGATAGTTTTCAGCTATGGGACTATTTCAGTCTGGCTCAGAAGGACAGGATGCTCAACTGTTTCTATGACATGTTAAATTTCAGGTATCTGCAATCTGCTACAATTTATTTGTCTCATAATAGAAAAAGTACAATCCAGAAATCTTATTCATTACATAGTACAGAAAAAAAGCCACTTAATGAAATATTTAGAAACACGTTAAGCAATCTAAACAGTATGCAAAATATGTGTGCTAGTCCATGTTCCATTCAAATACTATTGTTGACATTACTTTTTTACATAAGACTAAGAAAATAAATATTCAGCCCATATCAGGATTCTTCTTCATCACAGAATCATTTAAAATTATTTTATATGTTTAAGTGGTAAATGTTTCTTAATGGAACCTTTTGGGAAAAGTAGATTATATTTTCATATATAGAGATACATGGAATAATTTTAAATTTCCCCAGATAGATTGCCATGTTTACTATACCTTGTATGATGCATGGAGTCAATAAAAAGTATCTTTAAAAAAGGCAATAATTAGTACCAGGTTTAATAGAAAAAGCCATAATTCAGTAGGTTGGAAACCTCTCCAAAGGCTCCATTGAATTCCTATTCACAATGTGCCCTGCAGGACAGGTGGCATACTGGCTTTTGGTTATCTCAGTTTAAAACACTGTCACCGTTCCTTCAACCCTTACTGCTTGTTTAAATTTTTTTTTTTTTTTTTTTTTTTTTTTTTCCATCACAAACCACAAGGTGCTTGAACTTAAGAATGCTGCTTAGTATGGAGGAGCAGGGATGATTTGGAAAGCAAATGCAGTAGCTTATTGGCTTCCGGTTGCTTTTGACTGGTTTTTCATGAGTTCTTCATAATTTGATTGTTGAATCTTTTTGTTTACTGGGACTCTGGAAATGACTAATTTTATGGACTTTGTATTTGAAACAGATATATTTTCTTTTAGCTACCATTTTAAGAATTGCTAGGGTTGTCTTACTGTTCTAGGTCAGCTCATGACAATCAATTGACACATTTATGAAATCACATTGATTCTAATTTTAGGTTTTCCTTGCTTTTTAGGAATTTAAGGCTTTTTTTTTTTTTTTTTTTTTTTTTGTCCTCCAAGATGTTTGAATTGTGTTCTGGGCATACCAAGCTGTCCTTTATACCTTGTGGGATCTAATGTCATTCTATTCAGGAATTTGTAAAGAACTGCCACATAAAAAGAGACTATTATTGAACAGGCATTTTTGTTTGGTCTTTTCCTTATGTATTGAGGTGGTTGTTATTTGTAATTTTGTTACTCATTCATAATTTACCATCACTTTTGTGTCATTACCACAGAATGGTCATGAAATACCTTGCAGATTTCAGAGGATGTTGCAATTCTTTTAGTTTTTTCATTTTCTTTGAAGGGCATATGATGGAGAAAGATAATGCAGCATTTTTTAACATGTGCATTAAAACATTCTTCAAAGTCAGAACAGCAGTGTGGGAAGAAAAATGATGTTCAAATAATAGTCAACAGATATCAGCTAGCATTTATAGGCTAACTATAGGCTAAGAATAAACCCTTAAAGTTATTTTAAGGGACTGAGCCCATGGAAAATTTCTTACTTCAGTAAAGTTTGATTTGAGTATTGGGAAAGGCCCATGATAAATGAAAGTACAATAAGGAAATAATTTTTTTTTCCTATTTCTTTGCCTCATCAGGAACTGCCTTACTGTAGTTAATTTAATGTCTACTGAGCTGTTTTAGGAAGCATGTGTCTATGTGTGTGCATTTTCTTCACAGTGAGTATTTATGACAATTGAAGAGAAAAAGCATTCTTGGCATTTCCCCAAAGAATGTTAGTCTTGATATAGTGTCAATGTACAGCTGTATTTCTATTTCTGTCTCAACTGAAAAATTAGATACTTTCTGATGCAAATGCTATGCTATGGCATTTTTGTGTCAAGCAGTGACACCTTCTACAGAAAAGAATTTTTAAAGAAGTTATTAATATGCCCAGATAGAATTTGTGTGTGATATATTTATGCAGAAATATTTAACACTTTTTCAGTGCTTTGGTTCACACAAACAAACAACACACTACTGAAAATTTGAAGTTATGAATACTGCTTAAAGATGAAAAAGCATTTCATCTTTGGTATTGTATAAAGCGAAAGTAGTCAAAAATTCCTGGTTTTAAAAGACTTTCTTAGTCTACTATTCACCCTTGGAGTATAGCAGTCTTATACCCAGAGGGCATGTAAAATATGTTAAAATAGATTCAGCTTAAAAAACAGCAATTAAATTTATAGCTACCATTATAACTAGACAACTAACATTGTTTTGGCTTCTTAGTGGAAGTAACTGAAAATCAGAAAAAAGAACAGCCATAAAAATTACTTTTGTAGAAGTGTATGTACGCTGTCTATGTACCTATTGCTTAAAGAAACAGCAGACTTGTTCTGCTTGTTAAAATCGGAATTCCTTAATGTTATTAAAAAAAAAAAATACAGCTAAGTGACTAGTAAAATAGTCTCTTCCTTAAAAAATTAATTGCTGAAAGAAGGCTATTTCCAATTCATGAGATATCACACTTGAGTTAGTGTTAAGAATTCGACTTCTCAGAATTATGCCTTTTATTTTGTTTTCTAGTTTAAAAGCTACCTGAATATGTTGCAGTGTCTAGGCCTCAGGCATGCTCATTGCAGCAGTGAAGGCATTTTCTGTTGACTTTGTTGACTCGTTGAGAGATTCCTCTTGGGATGTTCCTTTTATATTTTCTTCTGACTTGCTTATTTTGTTTTCACAACCAATTTCACAAGGGTGACATTTTCTAGAATAGTCAATTTCTGAGGCATTCACCCGGAACAAGGGACGAGAGATGTTAAATATCTGTTTTGAATCACTCATATGAATAACCTGAGGCAGATTTTCCAACCGCTCAGACAGCTTCCAAAGCCATGAGGCACCAGCTCCAATAAACTGATCTTTACTTCTTTGCATTTTCTTTGGTTGTGCGTTTGATTTTTAAAATGTAGAGACGGCCAGAAATACTTCTCCTTCACAAAAGGGAGTGTAAACAGAAGAGAAGGCTTGGCAGACTCTGTGGAGAGCCTACATATGATCTGGTTTGCTGCTTATGTTGCCGTAGGGAGGCAGTGGCTGCTGTTGGGAGTCACCTCGCCCTTCTTTTTCCCCCTGTAGCATTAAGTTCTCCCTGGTATTTCCAAAGACAGCAGCAGAATTTACTTTCTAGGGATTTATCACAAGTCATGAAGGCAGCAGTCAGTTTAACTTATACTTTAAAGTCATACCTGAGTCTTTGAGGAAAAAATGGACGAGAATGTCTTCCATGGTGACGTGTTTAAAATGCCATTCCTTCTTTGCTATTAGCATGATGGTTCCCCTTGTTGACTTGACAACTTAAATTAGTGATATATGCATGGACCAAAAGATTTTCATTTACTGAACAGTTTTTTATTGATATTATTATATTTACTGAGGCTTGCTTTGATAGAATCAATCTTTATAGCTACTCCATGGTTTCCCTACAAAAATATCTATAAATACAAATAAATACATGCATACAAATACATATGCAAATATATGTATATATTTGCATTTATTCACAGTGATCAGCAATATTATCTTTTGATGTATGGTCAAAAAGGATGTGTTTGTATATGCTTTCACAGTCAGAACCTATTTACTGGATTTGTAATTGCATAATAAGATCCCGTGGTTCTTTGGCCAATATTTATTAGGCTCACACAGAGCAAGGAGCTGACTCTTGCTGGTACCCTGGAGGCTGAAGATATCAGCTTCAGGATTTCCTGTGGCATCTGTTAGTGCAGTGACTGAGAAATGAGATTTTGATTTCAGAAAGCTTGACTAAGGTCTGCAGTAAAATGACCTTAAAATTGTGGTATCCACTAACCGTGCCTCTGGAAAATTAACCTTTATTGCCAGCTTCTAAATTTCTAAAGATCTGATTATTTATCACTGCTAGTGGTCATGGTATTTTGTTAAATTTTAAACTTAACTAAAAATGTTAGCATTACACATAATTTACCTTCTAGCGATCCATATTTCATATTTAATTTCTAAGTTGCCTAAATTTTCTGAAGTAGCATGTGAATGTAGGCAAGTGACAGTCTTTCACTGTAATACTAGAATGATGAAGCTTGTTAAAGACCATGAATGACAAATACTTGTGTATTACTCTGAGTACAGATATTGTTATAAAAAATAAGATTTCACAAACTGTTGTCAAAATACATTATCTCACTTCCCCATCTTTATTAAATATACAGTAACGAATGTAGTAGATTTGTACTTAGTTCTGAAATGTCATGAAATTTAAAGCTTTAATTCGGATTACATATGAAGTCATCATGTTTTAAGCAATTCTTCCCATAATGTCCTTTTTTATACCCCTGCTGTTTCCTATTTCTAACCTTTTCTCTTTTAAGATGAAGATATTTTAAGATATTGCTTTCAAAAAATGTCATGGGTACTCAGTAACCAGATTATCAATGAAAATTCAAAGGATTCCTGGTCTCTTTAGAAATCAAAACTATGTGGTACTTTCTGAGAATTTTTTCAGTTGCCGTCCAGTGCGTGATTAAAAGAGGTGAACATCAAAACCACATTGGTTTAGTCTGGGTCTTAGTTATGATATTAAAGAACCATTGATCCCAGCTCTTTCTCATCCCCATTAGACTAGAGTATTTTTGTGTAAGCTACTCTAATGAATATAGTTAGCAGAGATAGTCTCCTGTCTAGCTTGAATAGGCACATTTGTCCTCCTTTCTTCTTTCAATACACTGAAATATGAGATACTAGCCATATCCACCTATCCTGAAAAAAGTTGATAATCACCATGAGTACATAACATCCTCTTACTTATATCAGGCATTAACAAAATGTTTAGTCCCTGCTTTCACCAGCAGCTCATACCACTTAACACCCAGAGTAGGTAAATAGAAATGCAAATCTTTTATTCACGTGTTGGAGGCAAAGGCTGAAACACAGTCTGTGCTCTGCTTATTTCCATTATAATTAACATTCATTTCTGATTTAGTGCAGTGAGTATGTTAGTTTGAACTTGCATGGGAGCTTGCTCACCTGAAAGGATGTTACAAGTGTCTCTGCGGATTACTTTGATGTGCTCTTAATTTCCCTCTTTCTCCGTTCCTAAGAAGATGATCAGATATTTTAAAATCAAATGTTCATTTTCTTGTGACTCTTCTGCTCAATTTTTGGTATTAATACATGAGAGCAAAACTAATGAAGGAGGGCGTTATTTTTATTTTGTGTTGGTGGGTGGAAAAGGTTGTATGACAAAAGAAATAAATAGATTTTATTTATTTTGTAACAGGAGATCTGTTACAAAGGTTTAGCAGGGACCCAGTGGAGTTTCAATGTGTGGACAAAATTGTAATTTAAGTTCCAGGGTTAAATGTAGCGTGTGCATGTGTTTGTTTTATGATGATTTTAGTTTTCATACTTTTAAAAAGAAAGAATAAAACATTTTCAGTATTTTAAATTGCTCACAAAAACTGTGTGTAGCTTTTCCACAATGTCAGTATTATGATTATTTACTTCAAGGTTTTTTCATCACCAATGTACAACCAGTGTTTCTTTTTTTGGTACACCAGGAAGCAGCCAGGGAAAGACAGAAGATGAAAGCTCCTATTCCCAACTTGATTCTCTTGTATGCTACTCTGACTCAGAGCTTGAAGGTTGTAACCAAACGGGGATCAGGTAAGTCAGTCTTTATCTCTGCGTTACAATGTGGCTTGGAAAGAAGTGCTTAATGTTTGCAAGTACATACTAGGAGGTTGTTTGGTGGTTTGGAATACAGTTAAGAGGATTTCAAATTCTGCAGCAAGAAGACTTGGCAGCTTCTATATATTTTTAGACTATTGTTTTATGTGGACTTGATGAAAAAAATCATATATGTAATGTGAAATGAATATATATTTCACCTGCTGAAGAAAAGTTATTCCCAGAACTTTTTAACTTACTTAAAAGACTATGTTGCAGTCAGTGTTGTTAGGTTACTGGATTTATCTGTTTTACTATAAACTTTGGGAAATTAAGATCATAAAGTTTGGGTTTAAGCAACAAGAAATAGATCAAACACATTAAATTTAATAACCTCGAAAAGTGAACAGCAAAATGTGTTTTTGAAAGGGATACATAAAACATAGTTGAACAGTTTAATTCAGCAGAGAAAAATAGTTGGTATTCAGACAGTTTAGGATTCAGTTTTTCTCCATCACCCCAAAATTCTAATTTTACTCTCTTTGGCTTTCACTGGATAATGAAAAAGTAGGATATTACTTCTGCAACCTATCTTGCTATATTGCACTAAAGAAAACGAAATCCTTAATGAAGACCTTAATTCCATGTTGGTGGATTAATGAAAGTCTTAATCCCATGTTGATTGAATTAGTTAATTAGGTTTGCTGTTGTAAGCTTTCTTTTGGCATTGGAATGTTTTAGGTAGTTTTTGTTGTGCTGTTCCCGAAGCATGTCTCTTATTTATTTTTGTCTTTTGGTTGGTAGTAGTCGTAAACTGGTGCTTGGGGAGAACACAGCTCTTTATATATTTTTGGCAACATCTTAAATTATACCTTGCATTTTCAATGGATTATATTTGTAACAACAGAATGAAACAGATTATGTTTCCAATATTTTAGTAGCTGGAAATGTTGATGTAGGGAAGGCAGACATGGAGTACTATTATGAAGTAAGGTATTCCTTAATGAAAATTTGCGATTAAAGTATATTTGGGGGTATTTGAACTCAAGAAAATGGAAATACACAGACTGCATACAGAGCAAAGGATCCAGGGATAGGTTGATGTGTTTATTGAATGCTGTATCCTAGACAGATAATGTAGCTATCCTTTGAATGTGTCTGGCCAAGATTGTCCTGTTTGATTAAGATTCAATACTTTTGAGCTTTAAATCAAGGCCCCTTAATCCAAATTTAGTAAAAAACATTATTGATCATCTTAAAGTAAATTTTACAAACACGTCCATTTTTAAAGAACTAAAAAAGAAGTCCAGCTATCACTTGTTACTTGAAAGTGACAATGATAACTTGGGTTGTCTTTGATTTTATTTCACAACTTTTTGCCTGTATCCTCTTCATCTGATCAACCAATGCAATGAAAAAAAGGTAAATATAGAACTAAATTTATGTTTGGGAAATTAATATAATTGCTGTCCAGCAAAAGAAAAAACATACAAAACTTTTCATGATATATAGAATTTGTTCTCAACCTGATGCTGTAATAAAAAGGAAAAACTATAATGGAAATCTTTGGATCATACCTTACTGTAACATGAGGTCTTGATATTTTTGCATGCCTCTCTTGTGTAAAGCTTCAATTAGATGTATCACCAGGGGGACAGTTTGTCATACTGCGTGTGCAAAGGAAAAAAATCTCTGATTTACCGAAATCTCAGATGCTTCTGCTTGTGGCCACGTTGCTTTGTGATTTTAGATTTGAAGAACTTCTTCAGTACTAGGTGGAATGTGTGTGATGGTTCTTGGTTTGCTTTTGTTGTTGTTTGGTTTGATTTGATTTGGCTTGGTTTAGTTTTTTTACCTCTCTTGGGTGCTCATGAGGGCTGTTTTTGCAATCCTGAAGTATTTCTACAAAGAAAACCTTATTTAACGGAAGTTTTGACAAAATAGGATTGACTTACATGTACTGTGAAAATATAAATGGTTTCCTAATGTTAGTGCAACTCATAATTGGAAGCAGGAAAAAAAATCAACTTGGAAAGCAGAACTTTAATTTTCTGTGAAGATGATAGCCAGAGGCAGGGTGTGGTGAGGGCATAGTTTAAATCTCTTCAGTCAATTCCACTTGTGAGTGTATTTTGTCCTTCAAGTGTCACTATGAAAGTAAAGAAAAAAAGAAAAAAGTATTTTTTTTATACTTACGAGTTGTTATAAATATGGAGATGCAATATCCACCTTTTTGAGATGTATTGCTCTGTTATAAATTACAGGAATGTAATAAAATTAAAGAAATTTACATTAATACGCTAAATAGTTGTTCTAATTGGGATTTACTCCTTCTGATTAACTTTTGTTGAGACTGTTTCTGATGACCAAACCTAAAAACACAGATCTTGTGTTCGTTCTTTTTTCTCTTTTCTCTTTCTTTTTCTTTCTTTCTTTCTTTCTTCTTTTTCTTTCTTTCTTTTCTTTCTTTCTTTCTTTCTTCTTTCTTTCTTCTTTCTTTCTTTCTTTCTTTCTTTCTTTCTTTTCTTTCTTTCTTTCTCTTTCTTTCTTTCTTTCTTTCTTTTTTTCTTTCTTTTTCTTTCTTTCTTTCTTTCTTTCTTTCTTTCTTTCTTTCTTTCTTTCTTTCTTCAATTTATATATTTTCATATAAATATTTTAACATATTTATGAAATATATATTATTATATATTTTTATGTTTATTTTGTATATTCAGTATTTAATATTAAAAAGAGATGTGTCCTTGAAAATATGTCTTTTCAATACTGTCAGAGTACTTCACCTCTTTTCTATGTTTATTTATCAGCTCTGCTGAAAGGATAGTGGTTAATAAAAGAATGAGTTTGTCAGTTTGGTAGAGATACATTTGCAATGAGTCCTCTGATTTTTCAAGAACATGAAAACCTGCCTTCAGGAAGTAATTTTCTAAAAATCCATAGCAATTCTGACCATCTATTGGCTTTCAGGGCTGAAGTTACATCAAATAATTCACTATATGTGAAAACAATTAGAACCAATATAGTATTCTTGGTTTCATTTGTTTGAGAAGAAGGTCAATAAAACTTTACAATAGAAGAAATCTTAAGTTGTGCTGCATTGGATTTGATCTCTGATCATGAGAGTGGTCCTTATACAAAGCACTCAAGTTACTTTAAGGTAGTCTTTGAACTTTCTACCACTGTGTGCTATGAATCAAATAAATAATATAGGGAATAGAGGGAAAAGTGTTAATCAAATATTTATTACATAAGTCAGAAAACGTACTTTAAATTAGTTTGCTCACATCTTTTCAACTTGCCTGTTTAACACTATTTTGTATGATTGTCTCTATCTGACGGAAGATACATTTTTCCCCTGTTAATATTTTAAATAAGTCCTGAACAGTTTCAAGTTACTCTTTAATATATGTTGGATTTCTCCTACATTGAGAGCATGTGATGACTGTGCTTGGTACATGAGAATGGATGGGTGAGCAGTTGTAGTAAATTACTAAATATGCAAGAAATGTCTTCCTAATCCATGTACGCAAAAGACTTACAAGCACACCTTAACTTTTCCTGTCAATTAGAGTTGACCAACACCTACAGGTTGTAATTCCTTCTCAAGAAATAAAGGCTTCTTTGCTGTAAGCTTCCCTGTTCCAACCACTAACTTCACAATTAATTGGGTGTTTCAGGTATTAAGTGAAGTCGCCCTGAACCATAGAGCAACTAGAGCCTGCAAGAGTAACTGCAAAGAGGAACCTTCTTTTGTCGAATAATAGATAAGATTTGCTAAATGGGAAGCTGACTCTCAGCTCCTTTAAATGTCTTAAAGCATCTTCCTTCGTGAAACAGTTCCTGTCTGATAACAGTGATCTGCTTGATGCAAAGAAAGAATAAATACTTAAAGCCTACATATGTTGATTTGTTCAGCACACAGTTTTACAGGAATTGAATTAAACTTAAAAAATGTTGAAGATAATTCCTGTTTCTCAGCATGAAACCAAACTGCATATAAATTTGTGATGTGCCTAAAAAGTGTGTAGATTTACTTTTCGTGCAGTTCAGTTAAGTCCTTGATAGTATTTGGAGAACCTTATTGTAATGCATTTCTAAATGTTTTCCTTTCAGTGATAGTTCCTGAAATTATCTAGTTTCATAGTTTGAACTAAATTGTTGATTATTTTTTTAGTCATGTGGTTTTACATTCATAGAAACTTAGATTTGTTGCAGTTAAGCAGATGGGACTAATTTTTTTTTTTTTTTTTTTTTTTGGCAGGAAAGGCCAATACTTTATTCACATAACTCATTTTTATACAGTTTTCACAGACCTCATGTTCAACTCTAATTGTCTGGTAGTTTTCTTGCCACTCAATTCATTAGTCGGTAAATGGCTGGGGTGTACCTTTGTCAAATGTCTCTATTTTTGGTTAGTTTATTTATTTTTTTCTCTGATTTTCATGAGATAGATTTCTTGTTACAGGTACAGCTTGTTTTTCACCCAGAAATAGATGATTATATTTCCTGATTTTCATTCTCTCAATTCCTTCCCATGGGAATTTAACTAGCTGCTTAGCTGCACTTAGAAAAAGTAACAGGCCCAAGCCCTGATTTTATAAATCTTTTCTTTTATAATATTTCTGCCTGTATGCAACATAGATTTCTAAAAGTCTCTTCTTTACAGGTTGAATGGTATTTGATCACTTACTTGTGCCGAACAGAGTTTTGGCTTATGAATTATTTAATATTCATCAAAGAGGAAGTAGGTTAGGAAAGAGAGCCTCATGCTGATGCATATATACTTTTTCCCCTATATTATATATGTTAAATGAAATACTTGAACACTGCATTGCCATCTGGTGGTTTTTTTCCAAGGATGCTGAATAGACAAAAGAGTTTGGGATTTTCTTCCCTTTTTTTGTTTTGTTTTGTTTTGTTTTGTTTTGTTTTGTTGTTTTGTTTTTTGTTTTGGGGTTTTTTTAAATAAATGTGGTAAAAGGAAAAATGTGGAAAAAAGTATGAGAAGAGATTTCATTGCATAAAGCAATTATGAGTGGATCGGTATATTCAGGCAGTATCCTTGTATTTGCTTTTTTCATGCTCAGATTACCTAATAACAATCTGGTTACCTTGTATCAAAGCGGTGAGAGTTGCTCTTACAGCCTCTAGCTTTCTGTTTTTCTACAGACTATTTTGAATTATGAGTTAATTAATATTCTGTGTTCAGTTCTGCTATTGCGAACAGAATTTTTTTTTCTAGATCAAATTTATTTTATGATGGAATGATTTAACTGGAAGAAAAATCTTTTCAATGATAGGTTTTTGGGATATGTATGAGATCCTTCAAATGATTGTGATGAGATTAAAGTCTAGATATGTATTTTGTCATGTAACTGAAGATTGTTTCTCTTTTTAATGTCTTGTATTTTTTGCGTTAGCTATTACTACTCAATATGGGTGGTTCTTGTCATAATTGGATGAAAGATTAATATTATGAAGATAAGGTAGTAAAGACTGACACTGAGATGCTATCTTTGAATTTTATTTTATTTTTTTTTTGTACAGGCTAAATATTAATTTTAATGAGGTAAAAATTATTCCAGATTTTTTTTTTTTTTATAAAAGTAGTGGAACTCTGAGGAACAGATTGGAAATACATAATAAAATCTCACATGGTTATTCATTAAGAACTAAAAGGTTATATTTTTCTAAAATATGGTCATCCATTATTTTTTAGGATTTATTTCTCATGAAATAATATTATAGATAATAATAACAGATGTATAAAAGAATATGTCTGCAAAAAAATACAGTTGCTGTTTTTCGACACTGTTTTTAACTGGAAAAGGGACAAATCCGTGCGATACCGGCCTTAACATCAACAAAGCCAAGATTTTACACCTTATGAGGAATGTCATAATGAGAACTCAGCAATGTTGTTTAAAAAAAAGCAAGGAATATAAGTAAGTCAAGACAGTATGAGAACACTTTGCATATAGGGAGAGTTTTTTGAGCTGAGTTCGCTCATTTGAACTAATAATTGAATTGTTGTTATTTTATAGAACATATATATATATAATCCATCGCAAAAACACTTTGAGAAATTGCATATAATTAAGTGCTGAGGCTTAGCAGAGATCTGGTACCCAGTATTTGAGTATTTGTATTTCTAATTTATTTTTTATAAAAATAAAAAATACCTTAGGACACCAAATATCACCTCTTCCAGGTGAGATTTGGTGTCCTAATTGTGTAGTACTACCTTAACGGTCCTATTTTTCTTAGTATCTCCCTTTAAGTAATTCCATTCTGGTTTTAATTCTGCTTGTGTTTGGTTGCCTAAGTATTTTCCTTTTGGCTTCTTGTCAAAAGGTAATTAGTTGATGGATGTCATATTGGATCTGGTATGCACTGAATAGTAAGAAGAAGATTCAAAAATAAGTTAATATACCTGTTCTTTTTCTTATACAATTTATAAGCAGGACACTCACATATACTGTACTCTAGGTACTGTGAGCTTGGAGGAAAGCAATTGCAGCAATTAAAGGATAGGCTTCTTGTAAACCATAGGAGTTTATGTCAATTGATATTAATGGCTCCTAGCTGTTGTTTTCACTCTGTTACATAATTTTAATTTCCCATTATTAATTGATGAGACTTGTGGCTTGTGCAGAACCTGAAATAATATTTAGAGTCTCTGTCTATTTTATGTACAAGATTAGCTTCCACGAGCAATGACCTTTTTAAACAGTCAATACTACTGTTATTACTATGAAAACTTTTTATTCTATGTCCTTGTTTGGTGACAGGAAGAAAAAGTATAGTGAATATCAGTCCTAAGCAAATATGTGTGTACCTTTCTTCTTGCACTGGGGAATGGAATTATTTTTGCATCATGACCTGATTAAGAAGTGAACCTTGCTTCTTTTGAGGATTGTTTCAAGAAACTCATTTAGAATTGGCACATAAATATGCAACCTAGTTTATGGTTGTAGCTGTGGGGCTGAATGGGGAAAACTCTGTGAAATATTTTTCTTTTTGAGGGAGAAGAGACAAAATGATACAGCTGAATCTGCAGTTAAAACACAATAGAGTTAAAGAGAAATATTTCATTTTAAAGCAACTTTCTTTTTCTGTGCTCTATTCATTCCATATTGATTTCATTAACACTAATATTCTTAGGTTTTTATCCAAGAATAAAAGATATTTCAGTTTTCTTTTTGCATCTGTTCTATTTAAAGATGGTTATTCCTCTCTATTTAAATGTGTAGTAGAAATCACTGTTTAATTTTTAATGTTACTACTTCTTCATAGTTGAAGAATTAATTAAGTGAGTGTATCCACTTTCTTGGATTTTTTTTAATTACTCTGCATGATATAGTTGTATGTCAGTGGAGGAGGGAGTTTCTTGCTTTCATACTTGCACATTTCTTTTAATGATAGAAAACCTTCAAAAGCAATACAGTAATGGGGTGAGCTGAGATGAATGATTTCTTGTGCTGGCTGGGAGGGAGGCTAGATGATCTAGAGATGCAAAGACTGTATAACTGCTCTGCTTCCTTCTTCAACACTTGCACTCTTCGTCCTGAACTTCTGCTGTCTGTTGGAGAGAATTGGGGCCCTCCACAATTAATATAACACACAGAAAATGTTTGCATCTTGCTGTTGTGTTACTACATGGCACCAGGGTGTCAGAAGAACAATTAGCGCCTTATTTAGACATCAAAAGTATCCATATCCCCATCCTGCAGCAATTCTGACAAAGCCATTTACACCAATTTTGGTATGATCCTCAACTTCTTTCTTCATTTACCTCCATTTGATTATTGTTACATGAAGAGGCATGACTTGCTGTTTGTGAATCAAGAGATACTGGAGGAAAATAGGAATGAAGAATCAACTTATTTAGTAAATATATGCATATTCAGGAAGAAGAGGGTTCCTTCAGAATATGGTTTTGAACCTTAGATTTTTGGTTTTTTTCTGTTTGCTTGTTTATGCCAACAGTATATAAGAAGCATTGGATCTTTTAAAAAGAAAAATGTTTTACAATACTGCATACTTACTTAGCTATAGAATATTGTATGTGCTGCTCTACTATGAAGTAATTTTCAATGTACAGTTTTCATTTGAAAAATGCTGAATAATAATGTTGCTGGAAAGAACACCAAGTTTTGCTAGTTACCTGTGCTTGGCCATGGGGATAGTTTGGCTCCCATGGTCTCTTCTCTGCTTTTATAAGCTGTGGATGCTATTCAATATGTCAGATGAACAGCAGATATGAAGATTGTGCACCAAGGGGTGGCAGGGGGACTATACTGTAGAGAAAGAAAGATATATAATTCTGTTCCACTGGAGAATGTGGGCAGTAAGAAATGATTGCATCTCAAGCAAAATTCCTTTGTGACACATCACTTATTTTGGAGACACTATGAAAGCAGTAACTGTTACTTATCCTATGAGCATTTATGAACAGGATGGCTGGCATTTTAAAAATAGTTATATGACCTTTTGTTGTTTCTAGGATCCATTCTGATACTTTTCAGAGTCCCGGGAGATGTTGAATAATACTGCAGTATGTGAAAGGACTGTCTGTGTTTTGGCAAAGGGTCAGTGTTTTAGAGTGTGCAATATATATTAAGAAATGACTAATGATAGGAAAGGAGACAAAACAAAATCTGAAGCCCAAAGGACAGTAATAGATATTCTTACATAGTCCAGTCATTGGGTTTTAGTAGCTGCCGAGGATGACTCTTTTTTTCCTCATTCCCTATTTTCCCTGGGGAATTGTTACTTATTGTTTTACTGATTAGCATCTGTTGGTAAACAGCCTAAGAGATTTAAAAGAGCCAATGACCTTTGATCAGAAATCACTGCTGCAGAAGATTTATTTATCTGAATATTATCCTGTCAATTTTATATAGAATAATGACTGTGGAAAATAAGAAGGCAGAAAACCCTCAAGGACAAGTAATGGCTATCTGATATATTTGTCTTTTTTATTTAAGTGTACACAGTAGTTAAAATTATTAAAATATAAAAATAATAGCCATGAAAATAAGTTCTGCCCATTAGAATATAATTTGTTGTTTTACTTAAAGTAAATTAAAATTGATGAAATCTGTCCTATTAAAATACTTCCTGATTGCTCTTCCTGAAGGCTGGAGGGAGAAAGTGCTAGAAGTGCTGTATACACAGATATATGGGAACCAGCTTAACATGAAAAGAAGATTGTCCTTTAGATCGCAATTCTGAATTCCTCAGGCATTCTTGCTCAGACTTGCTTCAGTTATGGCCTTTACTTTGAAAGCAGGATACACAAGGTCTTGTAAGATTAGTATTTTAAATTTTTTTTCTGAAAGTATTTTTTTTTGCAATTATAAGGAGAATTATCAGACTGCTGTAATGGTAAATTACAAGACAGTTAAGTTAGTTGAGAGGCGATTGCTCCTGTAATTTCATCACCTTGCTCTGAAAGCATAATTAATTTCAGGAAACTCTTGGTTGTACAGATAGAAAGCAGACAATTGTGTTGAAGTGATCTGAAAATTCATTTAGTGAATTAGCCCACTTCCACAAATGACTCTTTTTCATCCTTGACAAAAAGGAGCAGTTTTTACTCTCTTGAAAACAACAGCAACACACATGGCTTGGTCAGACCAAAAGAGAACAGCCAGCAGTAAAGCTGTTAATACTATTTTTTAAAAAAGTACTAGGTAGATTTGTCTTAAATTCTGATTTTCTGCTGAATGCCCCAGTGGTGGTATGACCCAGAGTGAACTCTGAGGCCAAAACAGAGAGACAGGCAAGAAAAATGCAAAATCCCTCTATATGTAAGTAGAGATACCTGTGCTATGAGGGAAGGCTCAGCTCCTTCCTACGGACCATGGAGCCTTCGGAGATGCTGTTAGGCTTTCACACAGGTGACTGCTGGGGAGCAGAATAGCACCAGAGGAGGGGAAACATGGAACAGCAGTGTTAACCTCTGAGCTCTTTCCAATCAAACCATCTGGGCCAGGTATGAGAAGGAGCCAAGCTGCCATTTCTAGAATTGACTGACACATAGCTCATGGGCTCACCAGGGTCAGGCCAGCACGGAGGCCAGGCAGAGCATTGTTTTCCTTCTGATAACTGTGCCAGGCACTTCGTATGCTCTGCACAAAAATAAATAACTTTTTTATATCATGTTTATTTTTGCCATTGGCGGTGTTTTAAGTGCAGTTTATATTTTTGTTATTTGAGAGACAAACCGAAATGTTAAGCTTTGTATTTTTCTAGGAAATTGAATAAGAATCAGTAACAAGGCATTTTAGTTCATTAATAAACATTTTTTGAAACAATTATTCAGCTGAAATGCTAGCTGGTATAAATTTACAAATATGCACACTTTAATTTTTTTTTCAGTGTACTACTTGCTGTGAATTTTTAGCAAAATGGGACTATTAATGGATGAAGCAGGAAGCATAAAATTAGAGAAAGTCTGAAAAAAAACCCATGTCAACCATGTTTGCTAGAAAATACATATTTATTGTGAGAAGTAGCTCTCATGTCAAGGAGAGAAGGAACAAATCACTTCTGGTGATTAGGAATGGTAAAATAGGATGGCTTATATTTTTTAAATTATAAAATTTTTTCTCTCTACATTTGAAATATATACCATAAAATCCACTTAAAAGTAATATGTAAGATTTGAGATTAAGGAAAACACCTCTTACTTATTTTTTTCAAAATTTCAAAGTAAACAGATTGATGACAAACATATTAATAAATTAATATATTTCACTGGTTTGCTTGAAATAACCACTGTTACTGTTATCTGAACTTTTTTTCTTATAATACATAGTTAAGTTATTATAAGTCTGTGCAATGAAATAATGAGATGTTGTAACAAATAACAGTTTGGTGTTGTTTAACAACCTAAAAATTCATCACTAAGAATTTGCTTAACAGTACACCAAAATGCAAGGTCGTTGTCCACAAATTGCACAAAAAAAAAAAATCCTCCAAAAACCCCCAATAGACAATTTTCAGGATGTGACTGAATCCTAGTGTGATGATACTTTTACAATGCCTAGAGAAGCTGATAACTCTCCTTCACAATGACTCCATGAGAAAGCAGTTGTCCTTATTATCATCTGACTAGTGTCATACTATCTGTAATTCAGGGAAACTGAAAATAAATGAAATTTTATGCATATTTAAGTAGGTGGACTGCTTTATTCATTCATAGCTGTGTTTCAGTTTTTCACTGCTAAGTAATGCATGTATAATAAACCTTTGCATTTCAAAGTAGCTGATACCCATCCATGTACAAAGCCAGCATGTTTTTGTGTGTCTGGTATTGAAGACAGTTTTGTTAAAATGCTGCAGTTATTTCCAACTCTGCAGTAGATGCTGCATGTACCATCGCTCAACATTGCTGTTGAAGATTTTATGCCCAAATTCTGAATTACTTTTCCTTATGAAGACATTTGCAAATGTTAGTAAACTATAGGAACTCTTGGAAGTGAATTACTTTGGCAAGCTGTGACATGTGGGAGAGGAATCTGAATAGGCTGGATTCATGGGATGAGGGCAATTGTATGAGGTTCAGTAAGTAAAAGTATCAGGTCTTGCCCTTGGGTCATAACAACCCCATCCAGGGCTACAGGCTGGGGGAAGAGTGGCTGGAAATGTCCCTGGAGGAAGAGGACCTGGGGGTGCTGGTCAGCAGCAGCTGAACGTGAGCCAGGTGTGCCCAGGGGGCCAGGAAGGCCAATGGCACCTGGCCTGGATCAGCAATAGTGTGGCAGCAGGAGCAGGGCAGGGATTGTCCCCCTGTGCTGGGCACTGGGGAGGCCACCCCTCCAATCCTGTGCCCAGTTTTGGGCCCCTCACTACAAGAAAGGCATCGAGGGGCTGGAGTGAGTCCAGAGAAGGGTAAAGGAGCTGGGGAAGGGTCTGGAGCACAGCTCTGCTGAGGAGCAGCTGCAGGAGCTGGGGGTGTTCAGCTGGAGAAAGGGAGGCTCCGGGTGGGGACCTTATTGCTCTCTACAACCACCTGAAAGGAGGTGTGGACATAGTGGGGTCAAGCTGTACCAAGGTTCAGGCTGAACATAGAGCAATTTCTTCACTGAAAGGGTGATGAAGCGTTGGGATGGGCTGCCCAGGGAAGCAGTAGAGTCACCATCTCTGGAGGTGTTCAAGAAAGGACTGGACGTGGCACTTCTAGTGCAAAGGTTTAGTTGACATGGTGATGTTCAGTCCAAGGTTGGACTCGGTGTTCTTAGGGGTCTTTTCCAACTTTAATGATTCTATGATTCTATGTAATTTTAAACGTGACTGATTCTCTAATTATTTACTTGCATCAAAGATACTTCATTATACTCTGAGAACCTCCCAGTTCCTTTCTTTTTTACCTGCAGCCATTATAATAATAATTTAAATCATTTAATTTATGTTTTGTTAGGTTGATTTAATTAATATGCTCAGTGAAATAGCTCTGTATTTTGTCTCCCATTTGCCTGATCTTAATTTCTATGCCAGATTTAATATGAAGACCTTAAATCTTGCTTAGGGAAAGGTTAGGCATCAAATTCCATCACACTCTAAAGAAAAGAATAATGTGTTATGTTATGCTTTGTCCACAGTCCTTCACTGCTTTAAGCAATTCTGAATGACCAGTCACATATGAGAGTAGTTTTTGTTTACATCTACTTCTATCAAAGCAAACTTCTTTCCTTTCCCTCTCTTTTTGAAGACTTCTCTTGTTGAGTTTTATTGTGTTTGTGGATTGGTTTTGGATTTTTTTTTTATTTTTTTATCTTTGTGTCAACATAATAAGATTTAATCGTGAAGATGGCTGAGCCGAGTAATAATTTTGATTTTTTCAGCTTTCTTTTGGAGCATAATTCAAGTTGGAAGAGATCTTTGGATGTCTCAGGTTTAAAGTAGGGTCAGCTCTGACGTCAGGCCGGATTGTTCAGGATTTATCCATGTGAGTCTTTTCAAACCTCCAGATACAGAGCTTGTACAAATTCTCTGGGAAATTGATGGACTCTTGCCTTCCACTGGGGGTCTCAAAATACTCTTTTATAGGTCAGAATGACCTAATGCACGAATTAAAAATTCATTTGGTCTTAGGATATTTGGTCTGGTAGACTCAATATCCTAAGAAAATCTGAAAAAGTACAAAAAAAGACAAAATCAGATAGTTGATAAAAGGCTTGGTTATCTGCAGCAAAATAATGAAAAAGAATTAATCTAAATAAAAATAAATTGATTTTTTTCCTTTAAAGAAACCTGAGAAAAGGCTTTATGATGAAATCAAAAGAGATAATTTAATATTCAATTAGTTCAATTTTCTGCATAATTTATTTCCATATGTATGCTTTTCTTTAATCTAAGGTTGGGTTTTTTTCTTTTCCTTAAGGCAATTTACTGTTTTTGTTAAAGGCTACTGGAGATTAAATTCCTAATGTGGATAGAAACCTGATAGACCCATCCATTTTTTATTTTGTTTGCATATAAAGTTATTTAAATTCATTGCAATAACTCCAAAATTTGTTATATGAAATGAAGGGTTTTTTAAATAAATTGCAACGCTGACTTCTCTAATATATTAGTGGTTAGAGTAAGACCTTTGAAACAAACTGTGTGATTGGGAAGAATTCTATGAAGTGTGGCTAACCCTGTCAATAAAACTTCTGCTATCAGAAAACTGTTCAATTGATACATGTTGAGCATACTAGAATACACCATTGAAAAAAATCAATGACATTAATTATTAAGAAAGAAGCTTAGGTTTTCATTAGTTAGCTTGTGACTTTCTAAAAGAGGGCAGTAATACTTGTTATAATTTGCTCCTAAAAATATAAAACCGAACAAAAAACCCTATCCAAAATAACCACAAAATCAAACCAACTCTTTATATGGTTTTAATTCATTTTACTCCTTTTCGTATAGGCACAAAAATTTTAAATCACACAATTTTAAGCGTTCAAGAAGTTCCAGCATAGTGATGTTGTCTGTTTCAGATTGGATCGATGGATAATATGCTATCATGGTAAGCACTAAAACATTTGCAGATGAATCTCCTTGACCACAACTGACTTTTCAATACCATTTTAGTCTGTAGTTTCAACATTTTATTTTTTTTTTTTATTAAGGGTGGAAAGAGCACTTTTTTTATCATCTGAATTGGATATTACAGGATCTAATACTTTCCTCAGGACTCTGCTGGGTATCTGTCATGCTCAAGGATGAACTCTTCAAACCATGGTCAGATTATGTAGGGTTTTCTTAGTTTGTTTTTTTTTTCCTTCTGATGTTGGCATCCAAATGAATTAGTGTGTCATCTCAGAAGCTAATCACAGGTGATTAAATTGATTTGTATGCAGCTGAACTGAGAATATTAAAGAAGGGTTGAACTGCTTCCACTGAAAAAAATGACATAAAGGCCTGGCCAGAGGTAGGAGAGGAGGGAATTTAATTAAAAAAATAAAAAAAAAACAAAAAAAAAAAAACAAAAAAAAAAAACACAAGCAAAATGAATAAAAACAAATTCTGAATTAATTTTGTTTTATGTAACATTCTGTTTTCATCAGTTCCCAAACTAATTATATAGCTGTGTCTGAAAGGATAATAATAAAAAAAACCCAAAAAAACACCCAAATATAATTCTAAAGCAGTGTGGTTCATATTTAACACTGAGACTTCAAACTGGTTTTTACCAGTGTTCATTTACTGACTTTCTCTTAGTCTTGGTTGCCTGCAGCTAACATGGGATTATAAAGAGGTGAAGCACTCTGAGGTGAAAGGAAAGCTAATTTGTTTAAAACAAAATCTGGATGAAGAACTTTTAAATTTACCTTTGAATGAATTGCAAGTCCCACACAAATTATCAGTGGCATGAATCTTTTTCAAGTGTGTGAAAGATCTACTCAATGATATAGCTGCAACCAGAGAAAGAGATATGAAATTGCAGCCTCAGTCTGAAGAGATCTCAAAACAGGATAATTTGGAATCTTCCAGTCGGTTGCATATAACAGTCAAATCCTCCTTATTTAAAGCCAACTAAATTAGTTTATTTCAAATGTTGGAAGAGCTGGGAAACATATTTACCCTGAACAAGTAAAAGATATAACTTAAATATTGAATTTAATATAGTTAAGCATTGCAAATATATTCCCACATGAAATATTTTATAAGAAAAATGTTAACTTCCATGAGAACAGTGTATTTATAGAAAGTAAAAAAAAAAAAAGGCATAAGACATAAAATTCTCAGTCTTTAGTCTACCAAGATAATTTTATAGCTTTTAACTAAATGCAATCTGATGTTCTTTACTTTTTCAAGTGTATTATTTCCTCCTTTCTGGATACTCTCCCTTGTTTCTACCCAACAATCCAATTTTTTGTCGAGCTTCTCTCTTCACTTTTGAGCTGTTATTGAGCTTCTCGCCTTGACAATATCTGTTCTTCCTCTAGATGCATTTCAAGATCACTGCTTTTGACAAACCCCTGAAAAATCTTTAGATTATGTTCAGAACAGATGTAAATCTTTTCAACTTAAAGAAACTGAGTGGGTTTCTGGTCAATTGTACATCACTTTGATCTTTAATGTCAGAAGAAGAAACAAAATGTCAAATCACTCAGTTACAGTCCTTTGGGATCACAGAATCAGATTCGGTTGGAGTGGACCACATCTGGCCATCTGGTCTGCCTCCCTGCTCAAGCAGGGCCATCCCAGAGCACATGGCACAGGACTGAATATCTCCAATGAGGGAGACTCCACACCCTCTCTGCACAGTCACTGCACAGTGAAGAATTTCTTCTTCACATTCAGGTTGGACTTCCTGTGCATCAGTTTCTGGCTGTTGCCTCTTGTCGTATTGCTTGGCACCACTGAGAAGAGCCAGTGAATCAAACTGCCATGCTGCCCCCAACACCAAGGGAGCACTGCTTTAAGGCACCCACTAAAGTGACCCGTGGGGGTCTGGGATCAGATTTCACATCACTGTGAGAGCAGCATCAGAGATTACAAGACCTTTTTGCCCTGCCACCTCCCATTGAAGGGTGAACCCAAGCTGCCCTTTTCTTCCTGGTGCCTCATCATGTCCTCTGCTGAGAAGAATGAGGAAAAACTCCATACTGTGTTTCATTGTGTCTGCAGCCTGCAACATCCATTCAGAACCAAGTACTTTCTGAAAACCATGCTGAATGACTCTTGTTATCAGGGGGAGGTTTGTGATCAAGGGAGGAAATTGCATTTGGACAGTAAATAAAAGATTCAGAATCTTTATTTCTGTCCCATTCCTTTTCAGTAGGTTCTACTTTTGTTTTCAGAGTACCACTTTCTCAGCTTAGTGTTCTTTGTGTCCTTTGTTCTCTTCTTCCTTCCTTTGTCTGCTCTGTTTCTTTCCTAGTGTCTCTCTGTACCCATGACAGCTCCAGCCACAGGCCCTCACCACATCGTTTTTCCCAATTCACGTGCTAAAACAGCCCTTGATTAAGTTATGAAGGCTGCTTGTGAAATGTCATTGTAATATCCCGCTCCATTTGGGTTTCATCCCTTTCAGAGTTTTCCTTAAAAGGCAGGAACATCTTTTCCTTGCTGGAAACTGGAATTTCAGACCACTGCAGTGTGTGCCACGGATCACAGAGGGAAGTTATGGAGGCTCCCAGGGTGCTGTTTCTGCCTTGCCTCCCAAGGGAGCTGTGCAGCTGCAGGTGACAAGGTCCTGAAGCCGTGTGGGTTCCCAGAGCAGACAGCAAATGTTTGTCTGCTAGACATTTTCAAGCACGTTCCCAGCTCGAAGCAGAGGGAAGAAGAAAAGGAAAGCGAAGAGCTGACAGAATCATGGAATGCTTGAGGCTGGAAGGGACCCTGGGCAGGAGCTACGATCCCATTAGGGAGAGATGCCTCTGCCCAAATGAAGGTGCAAATGAGAGCACTTGACAACAACACACGGATTTCACTTAACATGCATTTTATTTAACAAGAAAGGAGAGGTAGAGATAGAAATAAATAGGAAAGAGTTCTCAGAGAGAGACCAGAAGATAATCTAGTTGAAACTAGATGATCTTTAAGGTCCTTCCGTTCATTCTGTGATTCTGAAAGATGTATGGGTGTGTATTTTAATTTCATATTGTTATTTATGACTACTACTATTTCTTCTTCTCTTTCTTCTTTTCTTCTTTCTTCTTCTTCTTCTTCCCTTCCTTTCTTCTTCTTCTTTCTTCTTCTTCTTCTTCCCTTCTTTCTTCTTCTTCTTCTTCTTCACTACTACTATTCCTTTTACTTCATCTTAGTAATTATTTTTTTATTCTTCTTATTGCTTTTCCTATTCTATTTTTTATTTATTTCTGCTCTTATTTCTTCTTATTCTTCTTCTTGTTGCTCTTATAATTCTTATTCTTCTTATTCTATTTATTATTTACCACTATTATTTCTTCTTCTTCATCATCATCTTCTTATTTTTCTTCTTCATTTACTACTACTAGTACTGCTACTACAATTTCTTATCTTATCCTTCATATTGTTATTGAACTTACTATTTTTATTGTTATTCTATTATTTTTATTATTATTATTATTATGTACAACTACTATTTCTTTTTCTTGTTCCTTTTGTTTGTTTGTTTGCTTGTGTTTTTTTTTGTTTGTTTGTTTGTTTTTGTTTTTTTTGTTGTTGTTTCTGGTGTTTTTTTTTTTTTTTTCTTCCTAACTACTGCTGTTTCCTACCCCCCTTTCGCGGTAGTGGAGGATGGTTTTCGCAGCGGTGCCGCTCAGCCCGGAGGGACACAGCCAGGCGCAGGCGCCCGTGCGGCTCGCTCGGGGCTCCGGGCGGGCTCCGGGCCGGCCGCCCCCGCGGGGCCCGCAGCGCCCGCCCGCAGCGGCACGGGCGATGGCGGGGCGGCTCCCTGCGGGGCGGCTCCCTGCGGGGCTGAGGGGCCGGGGGCAGCAGGGGCTGTGCGGGGCAGGGCCCGGCCTCTGTGCCCCGGCTGTGGGCGAAGGAGGCGGCTGCCTTGGCACATCAGGGGCTGCAGGGCCCTGGCCCCCAGGCAGCTGCGCTCCATCCCCATCCCAGCTCCCTCCATCGCCTCTCCCTCCGGGGCTGGCTGTCACCTGGGGCCTCATGCACAGGCCTGGCTGCTCCATGGCAGGGGGGAGTTGGGTTCGCCTCCTGTGAGCATCTCCACTGTGCTCTTCTGCTGAGGCTCTCAGGGGAGCTGCTTCCTCGTGGATCGGCGTCTCTCCTGGGACTGGTCACCCCAGGGCTCTGCCCCCCGTATATACCCCTCGAGCAGGGCAGGGCTCTGCCATTTCCCGAGGGCCTCTGGGCACCACAGTGTCCTGCATCACCAAGGGCCCTGACACAACGGGCCGGTGCACATCCCTCTGACAGCCAAAGGCACTGGAACCAGCATGGAGCAGTCCTTGGACCTGGGCATTGTAGCCCCCGATGTGCCCAGAACCCTGGGAGGCTTTGGACAGAATCCCACACGGCAGCCCAGGCCCCACCCTGCAGGGCCCTGCCTTTGGAGAGTGGGCTGCTTGGAGCACGAGCCATGGGCCAGATGGACACAGCCAGAGGGTTGTAGTCAGTGGATCTGTTGGAAATGATACAACTTTTGCAATTTTTAAGTCACTTTTGTCATGAGTTTTTTGCGTGTGCCAAGGTAGGGGAAGCATTAAAGGTTTTCTTCAAAAGACTTTTCACCAAGGGTTTGCATTTTGCTGGCTGAGGCCTGATGGGTTTCAGTCAAATAAAGAAGATTCCTAGACTGAAAGTTTAGCATCTACAGGTTGGGAATAGCCAGAAGATACAGAGGACATAAATGGACATTAGCAGACATTAGCCCCTGGTGCAATTTGACATACCTGTTCGAAACACAGATTTGTGTCATCAGCAAACTCGCTGAAGGCACACTCTGCCCTACCATCCAGAATGGACAGAACAGGGAAAGAAGAGCGCTGCCAAGGATGTACAAAAAGGGGAACTTTCCTTTGGGAGAATGGAGCAGAAGAGGTGTTCTCCTTCAGCCTGCCAAAGACATCGGTGTCAAACTCAGAGGTTTTGTTGGTTTTCATACAAGAAAAGGTTCAGTGTTACACAGTGATGGTGTTTGCACACTAAGCAGCAGCTGCAAAAAGTAAGTAATGTGAACAGCCCCGTGTCTTTTCATATGATAAATAAACTTATTAATGTCAACTGTGGGCACTTGGCTTTGGTTACCAATAGGCCAGTCTTTCTCCCCCAAGAACAAAAGATCATAGAAATGCTTGTGTCCAGGAGGCTGAGGCCTTCTCACCTGGCTTGTGGTAGAATTACCTTCAGATACTTACGTTGATATGGTCCCCTATATGTTTTAAAATAACTTGAACTTTTTTATAGTTTCTCCAAATAACTGATTCTAGCATTGTCTTCCCTTTATTAAGCACAGAAAGTGTAGCAGTTGAACTGCATTATTTCATTAGATGCCCTGGAGCCATCAAAATTCAGACACCTTTCTGAGTCACAGTGTCATTCTTGCTCTGGGCAAGGAGGCAGCAATTTGCTGCTGGACTAATTTTACTAGCTCAAAGTTTTCAGTTTCTCCCCTACCTTCTCTTCCAATCTGTGTAGCTTCACTTCTCTGGCCAGGAAAAGCTCACTGATCCAAGTTTTTGACAGAGTGAACCAGGAATGAAGGGAGATGTTGCATTGCATTTGTCTTGAGAAAGTGCCTTGTTCAGGAGTAGCTGAGCTCTTCAATTTTCATCTCTTTCCTGTAGGAGTTCTGTTATGTTTTGTCATTTATGATTACATATTAGAAACCAACAAACAATAAAGCAGTGACGTTAAATGAGTTTTGCTAGTAGTTCAGTTTTTCAAGTACACTTTTCATGAGTTTACTTAATGTTTTAAGGACAATTTCTAATCTTTTAGTGGCAGCCAGCTTTCCTTCAGTGACTGCAAAACAAAACAAATCAGTGAAACTATGGACAGCTTGTAAAAAATAAATGAAATAAAAAATGTCAGAAGTCAGAATTTGACTTCCAGAATTCTCTTTTTTAACTATCAAAGAGGATTTTTCTAATTGTTTCTCTATGCATAGCTAGACACCTTTAAATTTATTTTACTGTGTTATACTGCACATCCCTGATATGTTGACAGAGAACTTTTTGTAAAGTAATATAACATCTCCTGAAACATCATGGTTCTAGGAGAAATTTTATTATATCACATCACATTTATTTCTGTTCTGTGTAATGTATGGTTGTGCAGTCTAGTCTGAAATAGGTTAGTAGATCAAAAATAAAACAGTGGGATAACCTGTGTGATTGATGATGGAGAGAACTGGCAGGGCAGCAGTCAGGAAGACTGCATGGTTTATTTGGCATTTCTACAAAATCTTTGTGTTAAATTAATAGCCACATCATTTTCAATCCCATAAAATTTGGCTCCACTTTTAAATTTATGTTATGGTCACAGGGAGGACTAATTTTCTTTTCTGATGTTTGACTTTTATAAATGTACCATAATTCAAAGCTCTGACAGTATAGTTTTATATTACTAAGGAATGAAGTTAAACAAAGACCTTTTAGCTGATTTCAGGTTTTACAAAATACTTTGAGACAAAATCTACATATGAAAAGTTGCATATTACATAGCATTTTGGAATCAGGTACTTCTTGATTTAAATATCTCAGGAACATGTGTCTCAACTGTTTTTGAACCTTTTCTGCCATGGGAGCTCATATGGTAGAGATGCTGTCAGTTACCAGCTAAAGAGTTGACTTGTAGTAATTTTTAAATATAGATGTGGCATTCAATTTAGATTTTGTATTCAACAGAGCAGAAAAAGAGAGTTTGAAACATGGATTTTAACTGAAATGGTAAAAACTATCCTAAACCCAACAGATGTTATAGTATTGAGTTAATTAATGCATTGAGGAAAAAAATCTTGTTCAACCCCATTTTTAACATAATTCAGAATTCTCTTACTTTGCCGTGTGCTATTTCCAGGATTTGGGGATGTGGACTATTTTTATTCTGGAGATAAATTTCATAATTTCTAATTTTAAACAGTTAAGGCAGATAGTATTGATGCAGATTTTCCTTTATGCAGTTGTATTAAGCCAGTGTAAGATAGTTGAGAAGTCTTACTATTTACCTAAACACTTTATGTTTTGAGAATAGAATTAAAGATTACTTGACATAAAGCCAGTGATCCTGTTTTTAGGTCTGAGTGTGATCAACTATTTTTTAATACATGTGCTATCATTTATGTGAAAATATTTGTGCATATTTCAAAATTTTGGCTTTATTTTGACAGAGAAAGTTAAAAATTGCAGAGAAACATGACTGAGGTCTCAGCAATGGTGGTTTTGTGGAAACTCTATTTTTAGTGTCAAGAGCATAGGACCAGTTTATACACTGACATTCAGTTCCACAAAACCAGAGAAACTTGAAGAGGAACCCTCTTTACAAGGGAACATGAGAGAACAACTCTCTGGATCTTTAGCCTTAGAGGCTTCTCAACATCCCCTAGGAGAGCTAAGCCTCAGCGATGCCAGTGCCATACAATTCCATGAATGGTTTGAAGCACTTCCCTCCTTTCCTTCCCTCCGTTACCTAATCAGTTGATAAAACAGTCTGATAGTCTGTGAAGAAGACTCATTTCTTCCACGATGTATGTGCAGAGCAGAAGACAACGGTTTTTATTCAAGCTTGGTTTTCATCTTTTCAGGAACAGTGACCCTACTACAATTTTCTAGAGCATCTAATATATTTCTCATTGCACTTAAGAACCCAGAGTCATCTAATGAAGATAACAGTCTTCTGAGTAATATGAAATAGTATTTAATCTCAGTGTTCCAATGAAAAAAATAATTTTCTTCTTTTCCTCTGAGCTCCTGACTGCATTGCACATTGCTTCACATTTCTTTTCCCAAGGCAGAAACTGACCATTAAATATATTTATTTACCTTTGTCCAGCTACAGTTTTCAGAGTTTGCTCACTATATTATATTATTTTTAAGTATTTTCCTTGACTCTAATTATGTAATAACTACACCCATTCATAGTTGCTTAAATGAAGAATGCAGAGTGAAAATCAAAATCACTGAAAATATCTTATTTTTACGTATTAGTTTTTCAAATACTCAGAAGTTGAATTTAAATTCATGAAATTCATTTTCTTACTTTCAAATTCAACCTTCTTCAAAAGGTTGAGAAATAAAGTCAATATTTTAATTTCTTTGATTACTGAATTAATCTATCTTTGAAGTAAGCAGACCAACATAACTGTCTTTAAAAGCTACAGAATCACAGAATCACTAGGTTGGCAGAGACCTTCAAGATCATTGAGTCCTACCCATGCCCTAACACCTCAACTAAACCATGGTGCCGAGTGCCGTATACACTCTTTTTTTAAACACATCCAGGAATGTGTTTTTTTTTTTTTTTTTTTTTTAAATCCACCTCCTCCCTGGGCAGACAATTCCAGTACTTTATAACTCTTTATGTAAAAAAAAAAAAAAAAAAAAAAAAAAAAAAAAAAAAAAATTACTAAAATCCAACCTATATTTCCCTTGGCACAGCTTAAGACTATGTCCTCTGGTTCTGTCAGTTGCTGCCTGGAGAAAGAGACCAACCCCTACCTGACCACAGCCACCTTTTAGGAAGTTGTAGGGAGTGAGTGATAAGGTCACCTCTGACTCTCCTTTTCTCCAGGCTAAACACCCCCTGTTCCCTCATCCGTTCCTCACAGGGTTTGTGTTCCCAGCCCCTCTCCAGCCTCAGTGCCCCCTCTGGACCATCTCCAGCATCTCCACGTCCTTCCCAAACTGGGGGCCCAGAACTGGACACAGCACTCGAGGTGTGCCCTCACCAGTGCCCAGTGCAGGGGCATAGTGACCCCCCTGCTCCTGCTGGCCACACTGTTCCTGATCCAGGCCAGGGGCCATTTGGCCTTCCTGGCCACCAGGGCATGGAGCTGGCTCATGTTCAGCCGGCTGTGGACCAGCACCCCCAGGGCCCTTTCCCTGGGCACTGTCCAGCCACACCGTCCCTGTAACACTGCAGGGGGTTATTGTGGCCAAAGTACAGGACCAGGCTCTTGGACTTATTAAATCTCATCCTATTGGACTCTGCCCATCCAGCCAGCCATTCCAGGTCCCTCTGCAGGGCCCTCCCACCTTCCAACAGATGGACACACACTCACAGCTTAGTCTCATCTGCAATTTACTGATGAAAGACCCAATACCCTCATCCATGTCATCAATAAAAATATTGAACAGAACTGGCCCCAGTAGAGGCCCCTGGGGGACACCACTGGTGCCTGGCCACCAGCTGGATGCAGCACCGCTCAGCACCACTCTGGGCCTGGCCATCCCAGGCTAACCCAGCAGAGAGTGCTCCTGTCCAAGCCAGGGGCTGCAGCTTCTCCAGGAGTGTGCTGTGGGAGACAGTGTCAAAGGCCGTGCTGAAGTCCAGGTACACAACATCCACAGCCCTTCCCCCCATCCACCTGGGTCACCTGGGAGACCAGGTTGGTCAAACATGACCTACCCCTCCTAAACCCACGCTGGCTGGGTCTGATACCCTGGCCATCCTGTAAGTGCTGCGTGATGACACTCAATATAAACTGATCCTCACTGGGTACTGAGGTCAGGCTGTCTGGCCTACAATTATCAGGATCCTCCTTCTCACCTTTTTTGTGAATGGGTGTCACATTGGCCAGCTTCCAGCCATCTGGAACCTCCCCAGTGAGCCAGGAGTGTTGGTAAATGATGGCGAGAAGCTTCACAAGCTCATCTGCCAGCTCCCTCATCACCCTGGGATAGATCCCAGCTGGTCCCATAGATTTATGAATATCCAAGAATCTCAGCAGTTCTCTGGCTGCTTCCTCCTGGCTAACTGGGGGACCATTCTGCTTTCTGACACCATCTGACATCCCAGGGGGACAGTAACCCTGAGGACAAGCCATCTTCCCACTAAGGACTGAGGCAAAGAAGGCATTAAGCACTTCTACCTTCTTCTCATCTGCAGTTACTAAGTTCCCTCCCTTGTCCAGTAGAGAATAAAGGTTGGTCTTATTCTTCCTTTTACCATTAATATATTTGTAAAAACGTTTTTTATTAGCCTTTACAAAAGTTGCCAAATTAAGTTTGAACTGAGCTTTGGCCTCTCTAATTTTTTTCCTACATGCCCTAGCAACTCTCTTAAATACTTCCTGAGAGACCTGATTCTCCTTCCAAAGATGATACATTCTCTTTTTATTCCTAAGTTCCTTTGAAACCTCGTTGCCCATGCAGGCTGGATGTTTGCCTCGTCGACTCATCTTTAAGCACACAGGGACAGCCTGCTCCTGTGCCCTCAATATCTGTTTTGAAGCAAGCCCACCTTTCCAGGACTCCTTTGTTTTTAAGGGCTGCTTCTCAAGAAACTCTCTGAATAAATCTCCTAAATAGGTCGAAGTCTGCCCTCTTGAAGTCCAGTGTAAGAGTTCTTCCTGATTTCACCAAATATTGAGAACTCTATAATTTCATGATCACTGTGCCCCAAGCAGCCTCCAACTGCCACATCTCCCACAAGCCCATCTCTATTTCCAAGCAACAGGTCTAACATAGTCCCTCCCCTGGTGGGCTCATTAACCAGCTGTGACAAAAAGTTGTCCTTCACACTCTCTAAGAACTTCCTGGACTGCCTCTTTTCTGCTGTTTTAAGTTCCCAGCAGATATCTGGTAGGGTGAAGTCACCTAGAAGTACAAGGGCTGGTGACCCTGAAACATTCTTCAGCTACTTATAGAATAAGTTATCCACCTCTTCCTGGTTGGGTGGATGGTGGCAGACTCACAGTAGGATGTCAGCCTTGTTGACCTTCTTAATTCTTACCCACAGGCGTTCAACTTCATCATCATTAGTTTCAATACGCATGGCATCAAAAACCTCCCTAATATAAAAAGCCACCACTTTTCCCTTTCCTGTCTCTTCTGAAGAGCTTGTAGCCATCCAGTGCAGTGCTCCAGCTATGTGAATCATCCCACCATGTTTCCCTGATGGTGATACATCATAGCTTTGCTGCTGTACCATGGCCTCCAGCTTGTTTTTCACCCATGCTGCATGCATTGGTATACATGCACCTCAGCTGGGCTACTGATTTCAGTAGCTTACCTACGGAAAGCGCAGGTTTCACCCTAGCTCAGGCTTACCACCCTTGGGCCTGCTTCCAGACAGCCCAGCTGCATCCCCTTCCTCCTTCAAACCTAGTTTAAAGCCCTCTCAACGAGGTCTGCCAGTTCATGAGTTAAAAACCTTCTGCTCTTAACAGACATGGATCTCATCTGGTTCCAGTAGGGCAGGTGCCGTAAAAGTTGCCCCATGATCAAAGAATCTGAAATTTTGCAGATGACACCAACCCTTGAGCCACTTGTTAATGATGTGAGTTCTCCTATTCCTTTCACCATTTATCTCAGCCACCAAAGGGACTGAGCAGAACACTACTTATGCTCCTGCCTTATGAACCACTTGACCCAGTGCCCTAAAGTCCCTTTCAATTGCTCTGACTCTCCTCTTTTGAATCTCACCACTTCCAACCTAGAGTATCAGCAGTGGGTAATAATCAGAGGGCCAAATCAACCTAGTGAGTATCTTGGTACATCTTTCTATCAATGTCAGTTTTTAAATTCCACATATGAAATAGAAAACAGAAAGCCTACAAAAAGTGTATTTTCTTTTTTTGAAAGATTGGTGCTTATAGTTCTCTCTCTAATTCCAAATACTGTAAGTAACTTCCTAAGGTGCTACTGTATATAAAATTCCAGTAGTTTTAGAGTTCATCCATATTTCTGTCCCTTGTGCATCTTTTGTATTATATTGCCTGATCATGTATATTTTGGTGTATTCTGGGAGTAACTTTCCAGTCTTTTCTCACTTCTTTATGAATAACAAGGATGCCTTTAGTTCAGTCCTGTTCTTTAGAAAGGGAAGTGTGTGTTTATTTTCCCAACACAAGTCTTAATGGCATCTCAAGGTAATCAAGTTCTGGAAAAAAAAAAAAAAAAAAGTTTTTATTTAACCATACAAAGTTTCCAGAAGAATATGTCTGTGGTTGCATACGTACCCATATATATGAATGTAACCAACAAGATTCTTTTCAATAGGATGATGCATGTTTTACCTGCAAGCATGGAACATACACTTGAACATTCACAGGCATTTTGTATCTTGCATGTAGAAGTTAGATCAAAGACAAAAATAAACATCTGAGCACTGATGTAAATAAAAGAGACAAATACTCGAAGCCACATAGGGATTCATCAGAGAACCACTTGACACATTATTTTAGTCAGAGATAAAAAAAAAATGTGATTTATTCAATTTCAACACACTGTCACATCCTCAACAGAAACCTCCTATTCAGTTGTTGAAGGCAGGACACCACCACTCTAGTTTCCATTAATTTATTGTGAATCTTATTTAATTATTTAAAATTCTCTTTAGCCAATTTAGCTTCATCACAAGAGCAATGCTCATCTGAATCAGTCCTGTGGGGATGAATTTTTACAGTTAATTAGGCATTCATTAGCTACTAGCCCATAGAAAGCAGGAAGTTTCTTAGATTAACTGTTAATCAATAGATAACCCTATTCTTCCTGTTTAATTTTGTAGACAATGAAAAATTAACATAAATATCTTTTCAGTCTTCTTGGAAAAATACTTAAGTTCTAAAATAAATGCTGAAGAGGATATGATAAACATTTTTTCTCACTGATGTCAAAATAAGTATACAAAAAATCACAGAATTACAATTTCTTTTAGTTTTTGGTTTTTTTTCCCTGACTATGCTGACATTATGAAAATTGAATTTTACTTTATGTGACGCCTGATTCTACAAGCTGTGGCATTTGATTCCATATTCTGGAATGAGTCAGTATTAGCATAGTCTTTCACATAGGTACATTCCCTTAGAATAATGGAACACTTTTTCAGCTACAGAGGTTACTTTTATTTCTAAATATACTCAAGAAAGTTTCAATAATTTCAGCTCTTATTTCTGGCAGGTTTTGTTATCCAGTTTTTTCTTCTCATTCAACACATGGAGATTTTTAATGTGTATTATGGTCTAATGGAAACCAGACATAGTCTTCTGATTTCTGCTCTCCTTGGAGCTTCAGAGAACTAAAAAGAAAAATAATTGAAGCTTGTTTTAAATGACCAGTGTAGTGTAGATTGATTGTCCTCATTTGCACCAATTTAACAGGGTCTTTCTGACTCTCATAGTGTTATTATCTCCTGATTACTTGTGAGTCAGACCCTCAGACAAAGGTCTGACATGGCAATGCTAATCAGAAACTAAATTGTTATATTATGTATTTTAATAAGTGCTAGAGACAAGTCACTGGAAATTACTGTGATACAGTGATTCAGTGAAAAAAAAGTCTCACCAGAATCCGTAGTTTTTTAATGAATTAGAATGGCTTGCAATCCAATGGTGTTCAAGCAGCTGTAATTTCAGCATTCCATAGGGCATTTCAAAGGTTTGTCTGAGATTCACAGGATCAAATGATACAAGATGTAGAATAAAGCAGTGAAATATGCATATTTTTCATTTAATTTGACAATTTATATCAAATTCAGTAAGCTACTTCTTTCTTTTAAAGGGCTTTTGATATGAGCATCTAGGTGTTTAAGTGCAGATTTAAGTAATATAAGCTCTGGAAACAAAACAATTCTCAGCTCTTTAACTGTCCATGTTTTAGTGAAATAAGAGATGCTACAGGAAACACAAATAACTTTCTTTTTTAACAACAGAAGTACTAATTTTTAAAAAGTCTTTCAAAGCTGATAGAAATTGGAAAGTGGAATACTGTAGCACCTCTACCTGTTATGCCTTAAGGAAAAGACTAATTCAAATTTACAGGAAGAATAAATCACATTTTGCTCCAATCTTTTCTTCACTTAATTGCTTTTTCTGAGGTTGTTATGTGTCAAGATTATTCATCTTATTTCAGAGTTGCTTTTCTAGGAATGTTGTTAGTCACACAACTGGTACTATGTAGGCTGTCCACTAATGTGTTCATCAGATTTATTTTTCTTTTGTGATAATTAATTTTGATTTTTGTCTTCACAATTGAATCTTCATAACAACTGCAGTAAATCCAAGTTGTTCTATACCTGTTAACATGAAAGGTGCTGAAGTCACCTGAGAGAAGCAGAAGAGTTTGCAGAATTTAAGAATCTGAGGACAAATCCAAGACTTTTATCTCTGGATTTTTTTTTTTTTAAATGCTTTTAGAGATCATTAGAGTTGAGCTTGTCACTCTTCTATTCGTCTAAATGAAAGAAGGAAGCATTTCACAGGAATGCTTCCTCTCAAGGATTAAATGAAAAAAAAAAAGAAAAGGTTAAGGGGAATAGGACAGTAAAGAAATTCCTAGGTTTTCTTCAGTATAATTGTTTTCACAGGGATTCCTAGAAACAAATAACTGCTGTACCTGTAAAAAAACATATTAATAATTTTGTGTAAAAAAATACTATTTATTTTTTAGAATCAGAATTTCTTATTTCCTTGCTTACAAGTATAAAACTTTGCAATAGTAGGAGGGTTATTCAGAACTTGGCTGAATATATTTGAATGGAAGCATGTCTTTGATTTTGTCATCAAATAGTCTTTATATTTCAAAGCCAAATTTGTCTTTTTGTCTCTGTGAAAATGAAAGCTTTTGAGAAAAGGAAGGAAACTGAACATTAGAGTAAATACAGTTTAATATGAGCCTTGTACATGACCTGAAGGTGCCATTTATCCAGTGCAAAACTAGCAGGACTTAGTTTCAGGTTTTTCTTTTTAATGAGAAAGATCGGAAGGGAAAGGAAGGGAATGTATTTTAGAAGCTGAAGGATTTCTATTAACATAAAGAAGATTTAGTGGGCCAGAAAAAAACCCAAAACACACATACATGAATACTGAGGATAAAAACCCCACAACATATTGTATATCTTGTATCAAAGTAATTAAAAAACAGTCACTAAATGAGAATATATTAGTTATCTGTCTTCTCTTGTCTTTCAGTCTATGAAACAAAACACTAGAATGGGTTTACATGAATATCTATCATTACTGTAAAACAAAATTAGATTATTTGGGCTATGAATGCATAATTAATTATTTGCTTAATTTAACTGATTTGTGTTTTTGAGAATAATTTTTGGTAGTTGGCAGTGCTCTCAGGTTTAGGGTAAAATTAAATCAGAAAGAAAACCTGATATTTTGATTGTTCTGATTTCCAAATTCTATTCTAGCTTTTATAATTAAAAACATGGTAATCTTTTCTTATTATAAAATTTGTATAATAAGTTTTTCTTATAAAATTTGGAATTAGATGCAGAATGCATTTTTTTATAGTTCACATACTTTTTTTCTTTATTGTTCCATTGCTCTTATCAAGGGTGTAGTGTGGTCACAATCTCAGTTCTCCTGGTCATATCACAATACTGCACTTTCCACAAGGCTGGTAAGATAAAACTGAAAAATTAACAGGATGATAACTTTTTTTTTTTTTTTTTCACAACATGCTATATCAATTTTCATCAGGTCACAGTGAAGCACAGTGAAAATGCAATTATAGTAAATACAGATATTTCACAAAGTATCCTCAAACTCCTGAGGAACTGCTGAAGGTTCTTCAATAAAAATATTTATACTCTGTGTTCTTATTGGACCCTAGTTTTCCGAGATTTATGAGCACCAGTAATTAGGAAATCATTTCCTGTACAAAAGCAAGACTTTGGCTTTTTTTCCAGCTTCGGAACAAGCAGAACAATAGTGTGAACTCTGGTTACCAGGGAGTCTTTATGGATCTCAGCACTTCACATGAGAGAGGAAAAAGTGCAGTACAAACAACTTGTGGCACTACTGTTTGCTTAGTAGATTTTTGGGGGCAGGTAAGGAGTTTCTTTTCAATAGGACACCAGGCCACTCCAAAATCATACAGAAGATTTTAAGATAGGCAATATGATTTTCTTTAGCTGATTCTCAAGAAAAAATATTAACTTACAGTGTTGACTATATGGATATTATCCATAATGTTGTTGTGTAAATTACATAGTATGCACTTTTCTAAGAGTGGAAATATTTCAGATACTTCTAGTTATATTCAATGGAAATAAAAATAAGAAGGTTGGTGTTGTATCATGTTTTGAACTATTTTATACTTTATGTTTAATGAATAGTATAAGAGTAATGTAAAATGGTAGGTAACTTGAAGGTAGGGGGAACTAAGAAAATATTTCTTGGAAATATTGAAATTCACATACTCTTTAGCAGCACCTCAAATGATATGTAGCTAATTAGGTGTTGATAGGTGATCCTCATAACCTTTCCTGAGGTTTAAAGAATATATCTTAGGAGTATTGCACTGCAAACCCTCGCTAATGTAAAAGGCTCTTTGTTCTGCCAGGAAACAGACAATGCATTTTAGCTCTGTTGGAAAATCATTAGCTCAGCAAGATATGCTTTAAGAAGGTTGAGTATTGTCTAAGATTGTACCTCTCATTCTATGAATACATTTTTCCATGGACTGGAAATCATTCCTGTATGTGGCCTGATACCCTGAACTAGTTTAAAAATAAAGTTACAGCCAGTACTTGTTGAAATCCAGAGTTTTAAATACAGTCAATTCATTCAGGAGATAAACAAGTTTGTCCAGAAATACTTCAGGACTATATCACAGCATCTTTTCATAAGGAAAATCATTTTAGTACAAACTGAATCATATACATGATAACATAATGTAATTTTTAACACTTTTGACTTTTTGTCAGGATCAGTATCAGAATCGGTTTTGAAACTGTTCATTGAGACTGAATTCAGAATTTGTCAGTCTCTAAGTAGCTTGGATTGTGTGAGATCTGTGCAGTAGTAAATTAGTCTTTTCTGTCCTTTCAGACCTTGCCAATACAATATAAAATTGACTACCCACATGCAATTAATAAATAAAGACTGTTTACTTATCTTTTAAGAACTCTTTTTCAGAATTTAATGTGTAGTAAAAACAGACTCAATACAGCATGTAGAGAGCTTGCGTGACCTGATTAGATTATTCAATCATTTTTTAAAATCAAAGGATTTGAAGACTCCTCATTCTTTTTCATCATT